>CM073003.1:84136583-85336583 GCA_037038555.1 Rhynchonycteris naso
GTTTATGCTTGCATGAATGATAATGTTAATGTTATATTGGCATTTTTAGCTTTTACTTAGTTCTTGACTTAAAAAAAATTCTTTTAAACCAATCCCTAAATTCACAAGGTCTCTAGAAGATAAGAAAGGACGAAGGAACATGGAAAGCTACTGCAAGTATTGTTTTTACTGCAGTGTTACTTTACAGTAGAAGTTCATACAGTAGGAGCACAGCCTGACAAGGCTTATTTGTGTATTTAAATAGAACCTGCCGCTTGAAGAACTGGAGCTCTGTGAAGCATGCCTTTTTTTTGGCCTGAAATAATCCAGGGAGGATGGGAATCTATTCAGAGAGAGTTTATCATCAATAAGAATAATAATATGTCCAAGTTGCTACTTCCTGGGCCAATTTATGTATTTATATTTGATTTCCTATTTTTGGAGCACATCCTAATGAATCAAAACTAGTATTCATGCTGAGAGTTGCACTAAAGCAAAATGAAGAATACACCTTGAAAGATATTTGAAATGCAACCATTTCCCAGGATTAGAAAATGGAAAGTTACCTCTTGGATGTAGAATAAGGAGCACTTTCTTTAGTAGCTGTACTTGGCTCTCCGAGAGAATTCCCCCACAAGTGAGCATTATTTAGAGTGCCTCTGTGCAAGGCACGGTGCGAGGCGTCACAGTTAGACAGAGACAATTAGTATGAGATAAAGAGTTCCCGTCCTTATCTTCTGGCTGGGAAGACTGACATTAAGCAAATACTGTACATAGAGAACAAATTACATAATTATAAAGAAATATAGGATGGTCTGAGAGACTAAACTAGGAGACCTAATTAATTTGAAAATGAATGGAAATGTGTCCTCCTTGTTGACTGCTGGTACTGGGGTTGATACACCATTTTTTTGCTATTAAATAGAGGCAAATGTTAGCACAAGGCTGCCAGAGCAGGAGCAGCTGATACCATTGTAAAGATCTCTGGTCCAGATCCGAAGCCCCAGAAATGCAGTTGGGAAACATAGCCATTTTCCACAGGACTTTCTCTCTTAAAACACTGTCTCCTCTAAGTGTGTAGGACCCCTCATCTGGCCTTCCCCGGCTGACTTTATTGTGTATTGCAGGAGCCTCTGACTTAGTGGGAAGTGGGTCAATGTTAGTCATGAAGAAAATACCTGACACTCTTTTTATTTGACTTTAAACTGCCAATGCTTCACTGATAAAACTTCATAAATATTTTTAATTCAAGGCAATTTTCTGGCTCATATTTTAAAAAAACAAACTCAAAAGATTCACAATTGTAATATTTTTCAAAAGCCAATCTTCCTCCTTGCATTATTTATATATTGATGAGTTTCTTCAATGAAATTCTGTTCATTTTTATAGGTCAAATTTATTCACTGTTAATGAATAAATTTAAATATCCTCAACTGCTATTTATATATTTTTGTTGTGCATTATTTCTACTCATTAGAGTGGATTTTCTTCCTGAAACTTGGATGGACTATTTTATATCAAATAATTCCTTGAAAATCCAATTTATTTCCTTATTCATTTCCTTATTCCTATGGTTAGTATTTTCTGTGATCCACCCTCCTTCTACTTCCTACTTTTTAAATAATAGTTCTCTGAACAGAAGAATTCTATTTAACCTTCTGTTCTCCTTTCAAGACTTCCAGATAACTTTGCTATTTGGATTTTCATAAAATATTATTTCTGAGCCTATTTGCCTTTCTGTAAACTTAGACCCTAAAAACCTAAAATTGCACTGTTTTTATCAATCAACAGTTTTCTACAGAAAGCTCTCTGATTCTAGCCATTTTCTCCTTGAGTCGGGTCTCATTTACTCATAATTTCTTTTCTTTCATTTTTTTTTAAAAGATATTATTTATTGATTTTATAGAGAGGAGAGAGAAAGTGAGGAGGAGCGGGAAGCATCAACTCATAGTAGTTGCTTCTCGTATGTGCCTTGATCAGGCAAACCCAGGGTTACAAAGCCCAGCCACCTCAGCATTCCAGGGCGATGCTTTATTCACTGCGCCACCACAGGTCAGGCTGCTCATACTTTCTCAATTGTGTTTGAGTTCATTGACATCCCTTGTGTCCACCCCAGCATCCCCATTTTCTCCATTTAATCTACATCAGTGGTTCTTAACCTTTTTTGAGTACCAAACCCACCAGTTTCATATGTGCATTCACTGAACCCTTCTTTAGTGATAAATAAAATATGATTTTTTTCCAAATTCAAGACATAGGTATATGCTTTTTTACTGGTGCACAAAATGAGCCATGCATGAACATCACCTTGCTCAAAGAACAAAACCAACAAAGTGCATGAACTCACAACAAATTACGGTATTACTTTATTCTGGCCTCCGCGGCAGAGGCTTCTCCGAACCCCTGAGACCAACTCATCGAACCCCTAGGGTTCAATAGAACCCAGGTTAAGAAGCACTGATCTACAAGTAACTTACTTCTTTCTTTTAGTTTCCTGTTAGTTATCCAATGCTTTTCTATTTTAGAAGAGTCGAACACATTTCTTTAAAATACGCATTTATCATTAATAAAAAAAAAACAAAATAATGCATTTATCGTGTCATGGCTCAGCCCTAATCAATGTTCCTTCCCTTCTTTGGAAGTTGCAAGAGAATGACTGCAATGCTCATATACAGTATAAACTACAATAAAAACAGACAAAAGGAGTACTGAATCCTGAAGTTCTGTGTTCAAATCCCAAACCCTCTATAACTAGCTTTGGGTCACATTGTTGCCTTTTGGGAGTCTCAGTTTTTTCTATAAAATGAAGGATTTGGATACTAGATAATACATATTTAAGATTCTTTTCAGGCCTAGAGTTCTATACTTCTACCAGTATCTCAATAAAATTACTTTATATTCTATACAATGCACATACATGTTATGATTTTAAACTCTATAGGAATTCAACTCTGTTTAATATTCTTGGGGTTTTTTAGATTTTATTTATTGATTTTTAGAGAGAGGATAGAGAAGACAGAGAGAGAGAGAGATGAGGGAGTGGGGCTGGAGGCATCAACTTGTAGTAGTTGCTTCTTGTAAGTGCCTTGACCAGGCAAGCCTGGGTTAAAAACTGGCAACCTCAGCACTTCAGGTCAATGCTCTATTCACTGCGCCACCACAGGTCAGGCTGTTTATTATTCCTTTTATTTAACATTCCTGCCAATTTTTGTTTTTTGTTCTTTCGCCTTTAAAAATATTATACTCTTAAGAAAGACTCTAATAAAACTTCTCGCCTGACCAGGTGGTGGTGCAGTGGATAGAGCGTCTGACTGGGATGTGGAAGACCCAGGTTCGAGACCCCGAGCTAGCCAGCTTGAGCGCAAGCACATCTAGCTTGACCAAAAGCTCGCCAGCTTGGACCCAAGGTCGCTGGCTCCAGCAAGGGGTTGCTCGGTCTGCTGAAGGCACGCGGTCAAGGCACATGTGAGAAAGCAGTCAATGAACAACTAAGGTGTCGCAACGGCAACAAAAAACTAATGATTGATGCTTCTCACCTCTCTCCGTTCCTGTCTATCTGTCCCTATCTCTGACTCTCTCTCTGTCCCTGTAAAAAAAAAAACCAAAAACTTTTTTTCTCATTCTTTTTATAGATTTTTATTTTCACTTCCTCAGTCACTCTGTAGATGTTAACTCTGCATCTAGACCTATATATTTGTTACCAAAATGAAAATATAATCCACCTGTTCTTGTCATCCTAATAATAAGATTATTTTTGTAGGCTACATCTGACATGTACTCTTTTTAACAAATTTGGGATTATACTTTACATGTTATTTTCTCCTGATTTATTTTATTTATTTATTTATTTATTTATTTATTTATTTATTTATTTATTTATTTATTTATAGAGAGACAGAGACCGGAAAGGAGAGAGATGAGAAGTGTCAACTGGTAGTTGGGTCATTTTAGTTCATTGATTGCTTCTCATAAGTCTTGACTGGGCAGCTCCAGCTGAGCCAGTGGCCCCTTATTCAAGCCAGTGACCTTTGTGTTCAAGCCAGTGACCATGGGGTCATGTCTACGATCCCACACTTAAACTGGTGACTCTGTGCTCAAGTTGGTGAGCCTGCACTCAAGCCAGCAACCCTGCACTCAAGCTGGTAATCTCAGTGTTTTGAACCTGGGTCCTCAGCATTCCAGATCAATACTCTATCCACTGTGCCACCACTGATCAGGGTCTCCAGAGTTTTTGATACACAATATAGACTGCTACCATTACTAATTCTGTCCTCTTTATTTATAGTTTCACTCTTTCCTAATCAATAGATTCTATTCTTTAATAACCCTCTACTTTCACTAATTAATTATACACAGAATTTTTTGCTTAATAATGTTTCATTGACATTTTACTGTTCACTATATTTTCAGAGTTTCTGTTATGCATATTGCAGAGAGTTGCATGAATATTTTTTGCCTTATTTTGAGCTTTATCCACAATGTGTTTGAATTCCAATCACATTTTCCTAGCATTGTTATATATTTAACACAGTTTCAAGGCAACCCATGTGCTGGCTCTATTTTGTATTGATGAAGGTCTCCTGACACAAAGGCAAGCTTTTTTTTCATTTTACATATTATTGGGTTTAAGATAATGGAATCTTTTGTCTATCATAGTTTTGTAGCATAATTTTAGGCTTGAGTGTTATTCTGACACTTGCTACTACCAGTCTTTGCAATTAAATTATGTTAACAAAATTTAATGTGAACTCCAAGATGTTGAGCATCTCCAATTACTGCTATTCTTTTGTTAGCTTCCTTAACGTAAGTAGTCAAAGGCACCAGTTCATAGATTTTAGTATTTCTTTCTTCTCCAGAACCAGACTGACTATATACGCCAAAGGCTCCCTTCAGCAGGAGGAGGTTTGCTTGCCAGTGCCGCAGTAAGCTGGTCTGGTCCCGGAGCTCTCTTTCCTCCACTCACTCTCAGACGTGTGCCTCTGCCACACACAGCCCCGTTTCCCATTAGGAAATGACAGAGCACATCCCAGAGCACTAGAAGGAGTCCTGTTTCAACCCCTAACACTTGTGTGATTACCCGAGGCTCTCTTTTCAGGCTGGACTGTACAGACACGAATCGCTTCAGGAATCTTGGTGTCACTCACAAGTTATTGCAGGCTTTTTATTTTTCTGGGGGAAAAAGAACAAGGTAAAGTCTCATACTGTTCATCTTTCCTTTTTACTGATATTTATTTATTCACTTCTTTAGTGTCTTATTTGGATAGCTAGCCATCAAACCCACAACCATTTTCTCCCTTATCTGACTTGTACTTGTTAGTGTATCTAAGTAACACTTACTTCAGTCAGTACCCTCCTTCACCTGTCATAAACTATTTGCTCAGTTTCTCTTTAATTGCAGGGATGTCTTCTCCTTGATTGAGTCCCACTCTCTGGCTGCCCCCTTGGTGTCACAGTGATTACCTGCACTAGACTGCCTGCCCCTTCCTGTCACCTCTATCTCATGGTCTGACGTGGCTCGGCCATGGCACTGTGCTGGGTTATATTTACTCAGTAGTTCTTGTCCTTCCCAGCACTCAGTGCAGCTGCTCTTGTATCACACAGCTTTGCTTGTCTGGGAGCAAAGGATTATCTTTCTACACTGTTCAACTTTTTTTTTTTTACTTTGTATGATAGTCATATTTCTTCAGCTTGGCTCTCCTCCTTAAATGTCTGCCACCCTTGAGTCTGCAAAGGTGAAAGCTGAATGGAGAGGAATTAGATTATAAAAGAAATAACCCACATTTTAGATGACGGACAGCAACCAAATATCAGTCACCAATTGGGGGACTTTCAGCAGAGACTTCAGAGGGCTCCTCATTCTGTATCAAATATATCATAAAGCCAGAATGATAGAGTTTCATAGGGAGACATTTATACTTAGCAGGAAGGGCTTGTGTCATTCACAAAGGCCCAAAACAAAATTGTTTGACAAGAACAACTGATCTTCACTGAGATTAAATCTTTTGTTGAGATAGGTAATGACTAACACTTTGGTTATTTTATGGAGTCTTACTGGTCTCTGATAGCCATCCTCTCTGATAGCCTCTGATAGCCATCCTCTCTGATAGCCATCCTTTCTCATAGCCTCTGATAGCCATCCTCTCTGATAGCCATCCTCTCTGATAGCTGTCCTCTCTGATAGCCATCCTCTCTGATAGCCATCCTTTCTCATAGCCTCTGATAGCCATCCTCTCTGATAGCCATCCTCTCTGATAGCCGTCCTCTCTCATAGCCTCTGATAGCCATCCTCTCTCATAGCCTCTGATAGCCATCCTCTCCCCAAATATTAACATTGAACTAGCAAATCTTCCTTTAGACTCTAATCTTCCAGATTTCCTGTCAAGACTCACAAGAATTTTAGCTGTAAAGTTCAACTCTTGGAGCTTAGAGGTGGTTTTAGAGAAAAATATGTGATAGAGAACTCAATAATTTTTTAAGAACAGTCTCTCTTTATATATACATACAGGGTGGGTCAAAAGTGAGTTTACAATTGTGAGTGCGCAAAACACAGAGTTAATTCTTTCTTTTTTTTTGACAGAGAGAGAGAGAGAGAGAGAGAGAGAGAGGGACAAATATGGACAGACAGACAGGAAGGGAGAGAAATGAGAAGCATCAATTCTTCATTACGGCATCTTAGTTGTTCATTGATTGCTTTCTCATATGTGCCTTGACTGGGGGGCTACAGCAGAGCGAGTGACCCCTTGTTCAAGCCAGCGACCTTGGGCTCAAGCCAGCGACCTTGGGGCTCAAGCCAGTGACCTTTGGGCTCAAGCCAGCGACCCTGTGCTCAAGCTGGTGAGCGCATGCTCAAACCAGATGAGCCCGTGCTCAAGCTGGCGACCTCAGGGTTTTGAACCTGGGTCCTCTGCATCCCAATCTGATGCTCTATCCACTGTGCCGCTGCCTGGTTAGGCTAGAGTTTATTCTTGTAAGTTATTATTTATTATTGTATTATTTTCCATACAAACAATTGTCTACTCTTGCCCCACAATGTGTATGTTTATCTATCTTTGCATGAAATTAGGAATGGTGCTGTCCTCTTGATTTCAGAGGTCAGTACCATAAAGAGTAATCATATTCTTTCACAAAATCTTGTTCTAACACCATAAATATAATATTGGACTTGTATAAACCACAATCTGCCCAGAGTGACACTTTGCAAGTTTTTAATTTATAAAATACTTTTTCATATATTTACAGAGACCAGGGCATTCTGTGCTCTGAATATGTCAGTTGGGCACCTCCCAGCTTATCAGCCTTTTTTGTTGAATATTTATTCACCATAGTTTTTGGCTATGGTGTGTAAGAATGTTTCCCAATCAGCATTCTTTTTCCCCATGACTTTTTCTCCCTCCTTTCTCTTTCTTTTTCTGCCTGCCTTCCTCTTCCTTGCTGTATTTATTAACTATGTAGCAAATTACCTCATACTCAGCAACTTAAAATAACAAACTTTATTATCTCATAGTTACTGTGGATTAGGAATGCAGAAGAAGCTCAGAGGTCTGGTTCTGGCTGTGGATTGAAGTCTAGCTGTTATCTAGCCTATAGTCATCTAAAGACTGGACTTGGGTAGGAGAAGTTCCTTCCAAGATGGTGCACTGAAATGACTGTTGGCAGTGGCCTTACTTCCTCTCCATAGGTTTGCTTGAGTGTTCACACAACATAGCATCTGTCTTCCCCCAGAGCAAGTGTCTAAGACAGAGGAAGAAGAAAGCTGCATTTCCTTTTCTGACAGAGTCTTGAAAGTGACATATTGTCTCTTACCATACTGTTTGTTAGAAGTAAGTCGGTAGACCCACCAACACTCAGGAGGAGAGGAATCTAGTTCCACATCTTAAAGAGTTACCAAAAAATTGCGGGTATATTTTAAAATCACCACACCTACCTCCTTTGCCCTCCCTTTTTGGGAATTCTTGTTTGATGAAAAAATAATATAAGACACTTATGTTCCTTTTCTTCTAGGAACAAAAATAATATTCCTAGGAGGAATAGAGTAGTAAAAGACTAGGAACCAGAAAGCCAAATCTACCCTCAATTCTGTAGTTGAAGAAATTTGTCACCTTTGGTGAGTCACTTACTCTAACTTGCCTCAGTTTTATACATTGTTAAGAAATCTGAAACTTGACACTCTTTAAGGTTCCTTTTCAATTTAAAATTCTTTCACTGCCCCCAAATGAAATTCCTAGCTCCTTTGGCTGCCAATCACTATATAACTTAGTTGTCTACATCGCTGTGCTCCAGCCTATTTACTTGACCTCTTTTGGTAACATATGGGCTTTAAGTCAACCCCAACCTATATCGGGGTCACAACAGGAAAGAGCTGGCCTATCCAAATTAGATAATTGAGGAGAGTTTAAGAAAAAAGACTGCATTGGTGTGGACAGGATTTAGGAAGACCAACAAGGGACAGCACACTATCTTGGGACTAGCAACAACAGGGAACTGGTACCCCTGAGTCAGAAAGGGTGAAGCAGTATGGACACAGAGAGGACCCTCCCAACAAGAGCTGTGATCTTTGCTCTTAGACATAGAGCTTATTTGCAGTGACCTCATAGGGGAAGAGATGAGATATTAAATATCCCAACCTCATTTTCCTCCTTCCTTCTGATGGCTAACACCCCATTCATTGGCCCAATCCAACCTTAGCTGGCTAGAGAGTACACTAATAAGTGGAAAATAAGCAGCACACCCCCAAAATGAGGTTATAATAATAGAAATAATTAAAACATTAGAGATAAAGTCAGACCTACACAGAGAGGATCCAACAGATTGAAAGTGCTCAAATATAGTCTGTGTATCACCTTAAGAGGGCAAGACTGAATGGTGATTATATCTAAGAAAAATTATATTTAGTTAATTAAATTATACCATGTCTGCCAAATGAATGTGTACATAGAAGTAGGGGAATCTACAAAGAAGATATTGAGAAAGAGAGAATGTGACAGCTCCTGTGGCAGTGGCCAGAGGGATGGTGCCCTGACAAATGAACACCAACACCATCTGAGAGGCAGATGAGGACTAGAGTGCAGGTGAAATGCACCGGGCTCTCACTGCTTCAGAACACTGGGCATTGAGGTCATCCAGCTTCCCCCTCAACCCCCACCAGCTGTGATCCACTCTATTTGAGCAATCCAACTCCACTTAGATTTGTTCATCATGAAAGAATGTGCTCATCAGAGAATACTATCACTCAATAAATTGGCCTTCTGGTGGTTATGTCTTTGTGAACTTTGCTAAGGTATGTCCATCCCCCAAAGATGGATGTGGGCATGGAAGCAGATCAAGTATCCACCTCTATAAAGTCCAAGAGCCAGCCTCTGGATTAGGTAAACATCCTGCATGGAAATGAAGGTGGCCTTGTGAGGACCTGCCATGCAAATGTACCTGCTTGGTATGTAACACAGTTTATTATAATTGTTTAGCTGTTTGTCTCCATTGCTAGGCTCTAACCTTTGTGATCAACTTGTCCATCTTGTTAATTGCCAGAGCACAAGATTACGTTAATAACTATTTGTTGATGTGAATGAATGAATGAATGAATGAACTTGTCAAGGTGTGTATGTGGATCTTTCTAAAAATTAACCCACCTCACTCTAAACATTTTCTTTAAAGTAGCACCTTAAATTAACCTGCTGCTGTGTGGCTTATTTGAAGAACTCTTACTCTCCCTCTGTACTTGGTTTCTTCTGTTTTATCTTTCACTGTTCCTCATTTCGAGTTGAATCCTAATCCTTTCCATCTCGGATAAGAATTTTTTGCTTGTGCCTTGACCTTTGCCATTCAGCTTCACTTTAATGCTTTCATCTATGTTTAGTTTTCTGGTTTGGTTTTCCCTTTTGTGCTCCCACTTGTTTTTCCCTCCCTCTTTCTTTGCCCCTGTAATCATGGCCTTAGGTTGTCTTTCTCAGGCCCCTGCTCCTTCCTTCCTTCTGTTCACCCCTCCGTCCACATCAAGTGAGGCACAAACTTCTTTTGTCCAAGAGTCTGTAAGTTTCTGGTAGGCTGCTCTCAAGTATTTCTTTGTCCCACTGTTCTTTACTGTTTCTGAGAAACTAGATTTTATGCTGAGTGTTTTTCTTTAAATTTACAATGCAAATTATCAAAAATACATAAAAGTAGGGAGGATAATAAAATCAGTATCACCCAGTTTCAACAATTAACATTCACCAGTTTCATTTCTAGATGTGACCTTCTAAGATTACAGATTACTGAACTCCTGTACCTCCAACCTGCAAGTGTGAAGCAGGCTATATCCTAACTCCCTTGGAGCCACAGAAAGTTCAGGAAGAATCGGCTGCTCACTACTCTGCTCCCATCAGACACTCTGAATAGACCTTCGTGTGGTTCTTACCACACTGTCATGATAGGATTCATGTTCTCTCTCTTCTCATAGACTGTGAACACTCTAAAATTGGGAGTTTTATCTTTTCCTTATATTCCTAGCATCTTTCTCACAGTGTCTGACATTAATGGATGTCAAAACTTTTTGTCTTAGCAGAAAGTTCTTGAATGAATGAATCAAGAACGAATAGATGAAAAAAATATAGTGCAATGACTTACTCTATATCAAATTTAAAAAATCAGGTATTTTGGTCAATTCCTTACAGTGGTTTACTCTACCTCTATTTCCAACTTTTTTTCCTGAGGCAGGGCAGTTTTTCCCTCAGTTCACTTAGGTGACAGATTTTGATAATCATTTATGTAATATCTATATTATATCTATCAATCTTTTTGTTTCTAAGTGATATAAACAACCACATTTATGTACACTTATTTGCTGGACACTGTACCAAGTCCTATGCAAATATTATCTTTTTTAATTCTAAATTGCTCAGGTCCAAGAACTAAAAACTATTATTATACCCATTTTCTAGGTGAGGAAGCCATGGTCCAGAAAGAATAAGACCCATAACTAGTGAGAAGAATCACTTAACCCTAGATCTGTTTGATTCCAGAACCTGGGCATCTAACCGCTTTGCTGGACTACCATGGAAGTGGTCTTTATCTTTGCTTGACATTGTGCTATTTGTGTCCATCTAATTTGATTTCTTTAGATACTGTGTCCAAAATAAATAAGAAATTGCTTTGCTCCTAAGGCTTAAGGCTTGTTCTTTCTGCTCTTTCACCCTTGGCAACTTAATCACTGCAAGAATGTCTCTTGAGGTCTTCCCCATTAATTTTATAATCTGAGTTCCCACACGAAATCTTCATGCAGGCACTTGTTGACTGCTTTCCTCTTGTCCTGATAACAAATAGTCGTGTGGATGGCTTCATAGTCTGTTCGCCTTTCCCCCAGGGACCAAGTAAGTCTTTTTCTTCTCCTTGTATGAATACAACTGCAACACTCCCAATAGAACATTTTCTTTCATCTTTTCTCTTCTCTTCTCTTGTTCTTGAATTCTACTTCTACTTCTTTTTTATATCATCACTTCCAGTCAGCCTGGCCTTTAAATCTGCCTGTTCTGGGCTTGCTCACCTTCGTGATCAATTCTCTGATCACCGGAGAGTACATATGTTGTTCTATGATCAGTTTGACTTATGGGCATTAACCCTCACACCCATCCTTTTCAACCCATGTGTTCTGCCTGAACAGGCCTTTCCCTGATGCTGGGGGTTGGGCACATGAACCTGGCCCGGACAATCATAATTCTGAATTACTCCAGCCATAATAATTGGATCAGCATGAGTATATGACTGATGATGAGCCAATCAGATCCTTGAAGGAGAGTTCTGCTATTAAGGAAGTGTCACTCCCTCCTGAAATTATAGATACCACCAATGAGATAAGCCTAAGCCTAAAACTACTGGTAGCCATCTCTGCCACAAGTTGAAAGAGCCTTGAGAATGGAGTTTTCACAAAGAATGTACTATTGAAAATGGAAAGAAACAGATTCCTGACCCCACAGTTTAAAGCCTGAGTCAAACCATCCTAACCTCAACCTCTGAGCATGATAACCATCAACAGGAAAACACTCTACAGCAGGGGTCGGGAACCTTTTTGGCTGAGAGAGCCATGAACAACACATATTTTAAAATGTAGTTCTGTGAGAGCCATACACTATGTTTAACACTAAATACAAGTAAATGTGTGCATTTTATGTAAGACCAACACTTTTAAAGTACAATAAGTCTCTGAATTCTTTTTAATAACTTTGTTATGCTGTTGATAACCAGTGATGAATAAAGTACTTCTTACCATTAATGCGACTTCTGGTGCTGCATGTTATTTATTTTTTTTTACAGAGACAGAGAGAGAGTCAGAGAGAGGGATAGATAGGGACAGACAGACAGGAACGGAGAGAGATGAGTAGCATCAACCATCAGTTTTTCGTTTTGACACAGGGGTCCCCAAGCTTTTTACATAGGGGGCCAGTTCACTGTCCCCCAGACCATTGGAGGGCTGCCACACACAGTACTCCATACACTGACCACCAATGAAAGAGGTGCCCCTTCCAGAAGTGCGGTGGAGGCTGGATAAATGGCCTCAGGTGGCCACAATTTGGCCCGCGGGCCATAGTTTGGGGACCTCTGCTTAGTTGTTCATTGATTGCTTTCTCATGTGTGCCCTGACCGCAGGCCTTCAGCAGACTGAACAACGCCTTGCTCGAGGCAGCTACCTTGAACTCAAGCTGGTGAGCTTTTGCTCAAACCAGATGAGCCCGTGCTCAAGCGGGTGACCTCGGGGTCTCGAACCTGGGCCCTTCCGCATCCCAGTTCGATGCTCTGTCTGCTGCACTACCGCCTGGTCAAGCTGGTGCTGCATGGTTTTGCTGATAGCTTTGTAGTCAGGTTGATACGTGGTAAGGTGAAGCTTCATGCAGGCTTTGAGATTTTCATCTGTTAAACGTGATCATACGTTTGTCTTAATGTTCTTTAGATGTGAGAAAGACTGCTCACATGCATACGTAGAGCCAAACATTGTCAGTACAGAAATACTCACATGCTGCAGTGTGTGGTATGTGATGGGAAGTGCATTCCAAGTTTTGACAATCAGCTGGTCCGCGGGTTGAAGTTTCTTTATTTCTCCCCAGTTGTGTTTGCTTGCCCACTATGCTTGCTGTCGTGCAAGTCTTTCCGAATCTTCATTCAATGACTTGAACTTATTCACCCACATGACTGAGGCCTTCAGGTCAGCAGCTTGTAGCTCAAAATCTCTGACGGAGACACTGGGGATGTAACTCAGGTCGGCGCTGTCCACTAAACACTCGTGTGGATGGGTGATGAACTTAAAAAGATGAGTGCGCTCACGAAATTCTTCAAAGCACGCTTTGAATGACTGCAGGAGATTAGATTTGAAGCCCGCTAGCTGCTGGAGATCAAGATATTGAGCAGGGTCACTTGCTGTGCATGCATCTTTAAACTCTCCCAGTTTTTCAAAGTGTAGTAAACGACCAGTTTCAATGTTGGCGATGAAAAGTTCCAGCTTGTTTTCAAATGCAGACACTGCTTGTTGAAGGGATAAGACTGTATTTTCAACACCTTGAATTTTCACATTGAGCTGGTTCAGATGTTCAGCCATGTCCACGAGATAGTAGAACTTAAGGAGCCACTCAGAGCTAGCTAACTCAGGATGCTCGATGTTTTTCATTTCAGGAAAAGTCTGGATTTCACTCAGACAAGCTGTGAAATAGCTGAGCACCTTCCCTCTTGACAACCAATGCACATTGCCGTGCAGAAGCAGACCAGGATAATTATTCCCAACTACATCCAGCAGTGTTTTAAACTGGCAATCATTTAAAGTTCGGGCAACAATAAAGTTGCACACCCAAATGACCAGCAACATCACCTCACCAAGCTGCTCGCCACACATCTGAGCACAAAGCGCCTCCTGATGTAGAATGCAGTGAAAACTTAGGATGGGTCTCTTCATGTTCATGAGGAAGCTCCACGAATCCTCTGTTTTTCGCCACCATGCATAGGAGCACCATCACTACACACCAAAATTAGTTTATCCATTGGTAGATTTTTTTCTTTAGCAAACTCAGTGAAAGACTTGAATAACTCCTCCCTTCTTGTTGTCTCTTTCATAGGCAAAACAGCAAGAGTTTCCTCATGTAGTGTGTCACCGACAGCATACCTTGCAATCATGCTGAACTGGGATAAATGGCTTACATCTGTTGACTCCTCCAAAGCGAGAGAAAAGAATGGTGCTGCATTTATGTCCTTCACTGTATTGCCTCAATTTGATTTGCCATCATGACGCTATGATCCTGAACAGTTCTTGCCAACAGAGACATGTCTTTTATTTGTTTGATTATCTTGTCTTTATCCGAAAAGTCGTCAGAAAGTTCATTGGCAACATCAAGCATGAATGTTTTGGCATACTCCCCATCTGTGAATGGCTTTCAGTTTCTCACATTTGCTAAAGCAGCAGCAAAGCTAGCCAAATTCCAGTTACCTTGTTGGGTCAAAACACAGAGTTGCTCCTGACTAGCTTGCACTCTGCACAGTAGCTCTTTTTTTTTTTTTCCTCTTCATCGTTCAAACTTTATTAACATAATTTTTTAAATTTTATTAATTTTAATGGGGTGACATTAATAAATCAGGGTTCATATGTTCAAAGAAAACATCTCCAGGTTATCTTGTCATTCAGTTATGTTGCATACCGATCACCCAAAGTCAAATTGTCCTCTGTCACCTTCTACCTCGTTTTCTTTGTGCCATCTCCTCCCCACTCTCCCTCCCTCTCTTCCCCCCACCCCCCGTAACCACCACACTCATGTCCATGTCTCTTAGTCTCTTTTTCATGTCCCACCTATGTATGGAATCATGCAGTTCTTAATTTTTTCTGATTTACTTATTTCACTCCATATAATGTTATCAAGATCCATCCATTTTGTTGTAAATGATCTGAAGTCATTATTTCTTATGGCTGAGTAGTATTCCATAGTATATATGTACCACATCTTCTTTATCTAGTCATCTATTGTAGGGCTTTTTAGTTGTTTCCATGTCTTGGCCATTGTGAACAATGCTGATATGAACATGGGGCTACATGTGTCTTTACGTACCAGTGTTTCTGAGTTTTGGGGGTATATACCTAGTAGAAGGATTGCTGGGTCATATAGTAGTTCTGTTTTTAGTTCTTTTAGGAACCACCATGCTTTCTTCTATAATGGTTGTACTACTTTACATTCCCACCAATAGTGGATGAGGGTTCCTTTTTCTTCACAGCCTCTCCAACATTTGTTATTACCTGTCTTATTGATAATAGCTAATGTAACAGGTGTGAGGTGGCATCTCATTGTAGTTTTGATTTGCATTTCTCTAATAGCTAATGAAGATGTGCATCTTTTCATATATCTGTTGGCCATTTGTATTTTTTCCTGGAAGAAGTGTCTGTTCATGTCCTCTTCCCATTTTTTATTGCATTGTTTATTTGTTTATTGTTGAGTTTTGTGAGTTTTTTGTATATTTTGGATATTAGCCCCTTATCTGAGTTGTTGTTTGAAAATATTATCTCCCATTTAGTTGGTTGTCTGTTTATTTTGTTGTCAGTTTCTCTTGCTGTGCAGAAGCTTCTTAGTCTGATGTAGTCCCATTCATTTATCTTTGCCTTCACTTCCCTTGCATTTGGAGTCAAATTCAAAAAGTGCTCTTTGTAACCAAAGTCCATGAGTTTCGTACCTATGTTTTCTTCTATGTAATTTATTGTTTCAGGTCTTATATTTAGGTCTTTGATCCATTTTGAATTAATTTTAGTACAAGGAGACAAACTGTAGTTGAGTTTTATTCTTTTGCATGTGGCTTTCAAGTTTTCCCAGCACCATTTGTTGAAGAGGTTTTCTTTTCTCCATTGTGTATTGTCGGCTCCTTTATCTAAAATTATTTGAACATATATATGTGGTTTTATTTCTGGACTTTCTATTCTGTTCCATTGGTCTGAGTGTCTATTTTTCTGCCAATACCATGCTGTTTTGATTGTTGTGGCTCTATAATATAATTTGAAGTCAGGTATTGTAATGCCCTCAGCTTCGTTCTTTTTCCTTAGGATTGCTTTGGCTATTCAGGGTTTTTTATAGTTCCATATAATTCTGATGATTTCTTGTTCTATTTCTTTAAAAAATGACATTGGAATTTTGATGGGAATTGCATTAAGCTTGTATATTGCTTTGGGTAATATGGTCATTTTGATTATATTTATTCTTCCTACCCAAGAACAAGGGATATTTTTTCATTTCATTGTATCTTTTTTGATTTTCCTTAACAATGCTTTGTAGTTTTCATTATATAGGTCCTTTACATTCTTTGTTATGTTTATTTCTAGGTATTTTATTTTTATTTTTTGTTGCAACCATGAAGGGAATTATATTTTTGAGTTCATTTTCTAATGTTTTGTTGTTGGCATATAGAAAGACTATGGACTTTTGTATATTAATTTTGTATCCTGCGACCTTACTTTATTGGTTTACTGTTTCTAGTAATCTTTTTGTGGAGACTTTGGGGTTTCTGATGTATAGGATCTTATCATCTGCAAATAGTGACATCTTTACTTCTTCTTTTCCAATATGGATGCCCTTTTTTTCTTTGTCTTGTCTGATTGCTCTGGCTAGAACAACTAGCACCACGTTAAATAAGAGTGAAGAGAGTGGACATTCCCGTATTGTTCCTGATTTAAGGGGGAATGTCCTCAGTTTTATGCCATTTAATATGATGTTAGCTGATGGTTTATCATAGATGGCCTTTATTATTTTGAGATATTTTCCTTCTATACCCATTTTGTTAAGTGTTTTAAACATAAAATAATGTATTTTATCGAATGTCTTTTCTGCATCTATTGATAAGATCATATGGTTTTTGTTCTTTGTTTTGTTGATATGGTGTATTACATTAACCGTTTTAAGTATGTTGAACCATCCTTGAGATTCTGGGATGAATCCCACTTGATCATGGTGTATTATTTTTTTAATATGTTGTTGTATTCGATTTGCTAGTATTTTGTTTAGTATTTTAGCATCTGTGGTCATTAGAGATATTGGCCTGTAGTTTTCTTTTTTTGTGTTGTCCTTGCCAGGTTTCAGTATGAGGGTAATGTTGGCCTCATAAAATGTGTTTGGACATAGGAATTTTGATGGGAATTGCATTAAGTATTGCTTCTTCTTCAATTATTTGGAAGACTTTGAGTAGAATATGAACCAAATCTTCTTTGAATGTTTGACAGAATTCACTAGTATAGTCATCTGGGCCTGGAATTTTTGGGGGGAGGTTTTTAATAGTTTTTTCTATTTTCTCCCTGCTTATGGGTCTGTTTAGGCTTTGTGCTTCTTCATGTCTCAGTCTAGGAAGGTTGTTTTGTTCTAGGAATGTATCCATTTCTTCTAGATTGTTAAATTTGGTGGCATATAATTTTTCATAGTATTCTACAATAATTCTTTGTATATCTATGATATCTGTGGTGATTTCTCCTCTTTCATTCTGGATTTTGTTTATATGAGTCCTTTCTCTTTTTTCCTTGGTGAGTCATGCCAAGGGCTTGTCAATTTTGTTGATCTTTTAAACAACCAGCTCCTTATTTTATTATATTTTTTAATAATTTTTCTATTCTCTATTTCATTTATTTCTGTGCTGATTTTTTATTATTTCCTTTCTTTGGCTGGTTTTGGGTTGTCTTTGTTCTTCTTTTTCTAGTTCCTTAAGGTGTGAAATTAAGTGGTTTATTTGGGCTCTCTCTTGTTTGTTCATATAGGCTTGAAGTGATATAACCTTCCCTCTTATTACTGCTTTTGCTGCATCCCAGATATTCTGATATGTCATATTATCATTTTCACTTGTCTGTATGTATCTTTTAATCTCTGCGCTTATTTCTTCATTGACCCACTCATTATTTAAAAGTATGTTGTTTAATTTCCACATTTTTGTGGGTTTGTTTACCTCTTTTTTATAGTTGAATTCTAGTTTCAAGACTTTATGATCAGAAAATATGCTTGGTACAATTTCAATTTTTCTGAATTTGTTGATGTTATTTTTGTGGCCCAACATATGGTCAATTCTTGAGAATGTTCCATGTACACTAGAGAAAAATGTGTAGCCTGTCACTTTGGGATAAAATGTCCTGTAGATGTCTATCATATCCAATTGTTCTAGTGTTTCATTTAAGGTCAATATTTCTTTATTGATTTTCTGTTTGGATGAACTATCTAGAGTCGTCAACAGTGTATTGAGGTCTCCAAGTATGATTGTATTTTTGTCAGTTTTTATTTCTAGGTCAGTCAGTAGCTGTCTTATATATTTTGGTGCTCCTTGGTTTGGTGTATATATATTAAGAAGTGTTATGTCTTCTTGATTCAGTGTCCCCTTGATAATTATGAAATGACCATTTTTGTCTCTGATTACTTTTGCTGTCTTGTAGTCAGTATTGTTGGATATGAGTATTGCTACACCTGCTCTTTTTTTTGGATGTTATTTGCTTGGAGTATTGTTTTCCAGGCTTTCACTTTGAATTTGTTTTTATCCTTGTTGCTTAGATGTGTTTCTTGTAGGCAGCAAATAGTTGGATTTTCTTTTTTAATCCATTCTGCTACTCTGTGTCTTTTTATTGATGAGTTCAATCCATTTACATTTAGTGTAATTATTGACACTTGAGGGTTTACTATTGCCATTTTATATATTGTTCTTTGTTAGTTTTGTATCTTGTTTGATTCTTCTCTTTTGTTTTTCTGTCATTTGTTTTTGTTTGGTTGTACTCCATACTTCTTTTCTCTATTACTTCCTTTTTTAAGTCATGTGCTTCTGTGGTGGTTTTTTCAGGGGTGGTTATCATTAAGTAATGAAAAGGGTACCTACTATGTTCATTGTAGTACACTATCTTATGAGTGCTTCTGCACTCCATTTTTCTTTGCTACTGTTAATCTTTGTCCTCTCCCCTTTATTGTTTTTGTTGTCACAGTTTAAATTTGTTTATTTGTGTGTGTTCCTGACAAGCTTTTACTTGTGGTTTTCTTTTGTTTTGTTCTTTGTATCTAGTTGAAAAACCCCCTTTAGTATATCCTGAAGTGAGGGTTTTCTGATGTTTAATTCCCTCATCTTTTCTTTATCTGTGAATGTTTTTATTTCTCCTTCATATTTAAAGGATACCTTTGATGCGTATAGTATTCTTGGTTGGAAGTTCCTGTCTTTCAGAACTTTAAATATTGGGGTCCACTCTCTTCTAGCTTGTAGAGTTTCTGCTGAGAAATCCGATGATAATCTAATAGGCCTTCCTTTATATGTTGTATTCTTCTTTTCTCTGGCTGCCTTGAGAATTTTTTCTTTGTTTTTGGTTTATGCCAGTTTCATCATGATGTGCCTTGGAGTAGGTTTGTTGGGGTTAAGATAACTCGGTATTCTATTTGCTTCTTGAATTCGAGGCTTTAGTTCTTTCCACAGGTTTGGGAAGTTCTCATATCTTATTTGTTTGAATATGTTCTCAATTCCATTTTCTCTCTCTTCTCCTTCTGATATACCTATTATTCTTATGTTACTCTTTTTGGTGGAGTCAGACAATTCCTATAGGGCATTCTCATTTTTTAAAATTCTTGAGTCTCTCTCTTCTCTTTGTTGTGCCTCAAGTTGCCTGTCTTCTATGTCACTAATCCTCTCTTCTATCTGGCTTATTCTATTAGCTATGTTTGTTACCTTGTTTTTCAGTCCATGAATTGAGTTTTTCATCTCTGGTTGATTTGTTTTTATAGTTTCAATTTTCTTGGTAATATATTCTTTGTGTTTGTTGAGTTGTTTTCTGAGCTCCCTAAATTGCCTTTCTGTGTTTTCTTGTATATCTCTGAGTATTTTTAGAATTTCTATTTTAAATTCTCTTTCATTTAACTCTAAGGTTTACAATCTATTAAATTTTTTTCTATAGATTTTTCCTCATCTCTCTGTGCTACCTCTCTGTCTTTTGTATCCATGATATTCTATTTCCTTTTCCTTAGTCACATATGAGGGTGATTTTTTTAATAACACTAATGTGAATTAATAAAGAGAAGTAAAAAGTTAAAAAAAGAATGAACAATAAAAAAGACAGTAAATAAAAAATAAAAAAACAAATTAAAAATTACTATTTTTTTCCCTCTTTTCCTCTCCTTCCCTTTTGCAAAACTGAGAATTATATTTTGCTAAATGGAACAAAAACTACCTATAACAGGGGGCCTGAGTTGGGGAGAAGTGATAAAGGGGAAAAAAAGGAGGTAGGGACCCACAAAATGCAAAAAAAGAAAAATTTGAATCAAGAATAATATAATTTTCTTATAAATGATGGTCAGAGGAGAGATTTAGTGAAAGGGATAAGAAGGAAACATAAAAAAGAAAAGAAAAAACTATTGTATTAAGTGGAACAAAAACTACATAGAGTGGAGAGCCGGGGGTTGGGGGGAATGCTAATGAGTTAAAAAGCAAAGTAAAATGCACACAAAATGCCACAAAGAAAACATTTGAATCCAAAATAAAATAGTTTGTTCGTGAGTGATGATTGAATGAGAGGAAAAGTAAAAGAGAAAAGAAAATAAGAAAGAGGGAGAGAAAAGAAAAAGGAGGAAGAGAAAAGAAAAAAAGAGAGAGTTAAGGGTTTTGGAGTGTAACCCTCATAGAGAGAAAGAAAAAAGAAAAGAAAAAAATGAGAAATGTGACATTTATGGGTAATGTAGTTCAAGATGAAGGGAAAAAAAGTAAGACAAGCAGAGTATAAAAGGGTCAAGGTGGAAGATAGAAAAATAAATAGAGATAAGAAGTTAAAAGAAACAAAGAAAAGTGGAAAAAGTTATCAAGTTTGTGGATTTTTCTTGATATTGAGAGGTTATCTTCTTCCTTTTTCCTTCCTCTCCCTTTTCCTGGTTGGTGGCACTGTACCCCAGGCTCTGTCCCTGTGGCAGCTTAGGTAGAGATTTGCAGTTGATGTGTCGCTATGGTGATGTCATATACTAGGCCTCAGTCTCTTTGGTAGTCGGGTCTTGATAGCATTTGCAAGCTCCAACAATGGGAGAGTCCGTTTTCTTGGAGCCTCTCTCCTTCCTGAATTAGCAGCCTGGTTATCCAGCTATGATCACCAGGCTGCACTCCCCTCCCCCAGCTATGAGTTTGCTGCTGCCACTGCCTGGAGAATAAGAGGCTCAAAGAGCTGGCAAATCCCCACTCTATCCCCACTCAGCGCAGAGCTCTGGGCAAGGCTCTGTCAGTCAGAGATGTCAGCATAATCAGGCAGGACTAGGAGCCAATTACTCTCAAGATGTTTTTCTATGAGCCTCCAGGTGTGTCCAGTATGTCTCAGCACTCTGTGGGACCACTCTCCCCAGGCTTTTTGCACTTTGTGTCCTGTCTTGGATAAGAAGAAAATGCTCTAGTTGCTGCCTGCAGAACAGGAGGTCTTAAAAGCTGCCAAATCCCTCTTTTTAGCGCACAGTCCTGAGTATGAAAGCTCTGCTAATCAGAGCCACCAGTGTAAGCAGGTTTTTCGCCCTGTATCGGCTGACTGGCAGTTGCCCCTGCCCCTCCGTACAAAGCAAGAAGCACTAAAAAATACCACGTCTCTTATCTTAGATCGCTGAGCTGAGAGAAACCTTGTCAGCCAGAGCTGCGTAAGCCAGTTGGGCGGTGAGCCGACTCTGAGTTAAGCTAACTTGAGTGATTGGATTCACAGATTTGCTACAGAGACTGTTTGCAAGCTGCCTGCGCTCCCCTCCCCCAGTGCTAGCTTGAGTGGCTGGTGAGGGTGCCCTGCCTGCCTGCCTGGAGTAGACCGGCCATAGGGAAGTTCATTTTCATGCTCTCCCCATGCGCTGTTGTTGGTGGAGCAGGGATTACACCGGTCCTCTGCTTGCATCCCATGCAGGAGTCTCTGACCCTGCCTCTCTGTCTGGGAACGCGGGTGCCCATGTCTGGGGCCCAAAGGGGAATCTCTCGCACATTGCCCGCACTTGCCGATTGGGGTATTGGGGTAATGGAGGCTGTCACTTGCTTACCTTTGCCGGGACCAGTGCCGGTGTAAGCTCGCGTGGGCTGAGCCACGGAGGGCCCACTCTTTCCTCGGCTTGCACGTCTGTGCCACAGCCCAGCTTCTCCCATGCACCCAGCTCTTTCTCTGTTTCAAGTGAAAGCAGCCCTTGCTCAGGTTAGTGAGGGAGGCAGAGTGTTCCATTCTCTGTCTTATTTCCTCAGGGTTGCTTATAAATTTAGTCAGTTTTACGACCCTTCATACCTTTTTGTTCAGTGTGTGGAACTTACAGACACTCCAGGGATCGATTTTTCTGTCTCTGGTTGTAGAACTTGTTGAAATTTTGGGGAGAAGTATCGGGAGCACTCCTCATGGCGCCATTTCTCTGACGTCACTATTGCACAGTAGCTCTTGACATGCTTTCTTCCTGCTGTCCCCTGCTGGATATTTCGATGCAAATGTAGTATGACATGTGTCAAAGTGCTGCTTGATATTTGACCATTTCATCGATGCAATTTAACATTGCATATTAGACACACTGCAGAATCTGCTCTCTCCACAAAGGCGAATTCCTCTGTCCATTTCTGCTAAAAAGTATGATACTCCTCATCTTTTTTTCTTTTAGCCATCTTCTTCTTCAAAAGGATTTCTGCAATTAACTAGCTGACTACTTGATTAAAAGAAGGGAAGTTTACTTCCTAACCTCACAACAACCTGTGTACGTTATGCATTATCCAATAAAAATTTGGTGTTGTCTGGGAGGACAGCTGTGATTGACTCCAGCCACCCACAATCATGAACATGAGTGGTAGGAAATGAATGGGTTGTAATACATGAGAATCTTTTATATTTTCAACATTATTTTTTTTATTAAAGATTTGTCTGTGAGCCATATGCAGCCATGAAAAGAGCCACATCTGGCTCACAAGCCATATGCTCCCAACCCCTGCTTTACAGAGTAGATCTCTGCCCTGTTATTAGGAGAAAGAGAACACCCACCCTTCCTTATGTATAAATAACGTGTTAGGTTGGATATTAAGGAAGGAGGCAGATATAAAAACAGGAAGTTTCAACCATGCCCTGAGCTGGCCTGAAAGGTTTCATGAATGTTCCTCAGGGGACCCCACGGAAACCCAAAGCAAAATAAAGAATACTCTGTATCTGAAATAAGAATTCTGAAGAAAGCCTCTGTTGCTAATAAAGCAAAAACAAAACTCCTTTGAAAATCGACATAACATTTATGTTAATTTTTCTAGAAACCAGTATCTTCAACTCTCTAAAACCTGCTTTCCACTTACTTTGTGTTTGTGCCCCCACCTGAATTTCATTGCATTTCATACTTTTTTCATTTACGCTGTCAGGGGTGATAACCAAGCCTCCAACACTTTTCTCCTTTCACATGTGAGTCTGCCAATTCAGATGTTCAATTAAATTCAAATTCAGCAAATATTTATTGAGTGCAGGGTAGTTCTATGTGCTTTATCTTGTAACATTCATGAATTCTTTGAACTCCCTGAGAGGGAGGTAGCTATTTCTACTTGTGTTTAATGAATAAAGTAAAGCAATCGTCTCAAAAGTCACATGGCAAATTGTTGATAGAGCTAAAAATCTAATCTCTACCATAGTCAGGTATAGTATAAAGAACCTGAAGTTTGGAAACAGACAGGCTTGAATTTTTATCCTGATTTATTACTTACCTATTTCTGGAACTTGAGGAAGTTATTCAGCCTCCCTGAGCTTCAATTTTCTATCCATAAAATGTAATAATCTCTACCTTGCCGTGACATATGTTGATCATATTAAATGATGTGTTAAATACACTAGCACAAAGTTGGCTCAGGAACTGTTAGTTTCCTTCTACTCTACCAGGACATGCCTGTGTTCCTCCATCCAGGAAGATTTGCACGTAAAAGAGTTAAATTTTCACTCCCTTTAACTACTGTTTTTCATTTAAATGGTCATATCTGTAGAACATATTGTTCTGTAAGTTGTAATATTTAGTCATTTTATTATTGATAAGACTTGTTGCCCAGGAAAGAGCAAAGACCTATTACTGTGGATTCATAACAGAAAAGAATTATATTTACCGAATCAGCAGTTATATTTTTAGGCCTAATGTACATGAGGCACTGTTCTAGAGGCTGGAGATACAGTGTGAACTAGATGGACCATGTCTGTGGAGAGGACAGAGGTGGATGCTGATGACCCATCCGTTCCGTCCCCTGCCCTTTACTGCCTATGTTTGCTGCAGTTGATTGGGAAAGAGTCAGCAAATTATGTTTTGTACAAAGTGCCTCATGTACAATCTTTTACTTTTTAATTTTAATTTTTGTGACAGAAACAGAGAGACAGATAGGGAGAGACAGACAGGAAGGGAGAGAGATGACAAGCATCAATTCTTCATCGTAGCTCCTTAGTCTCCTTAGTTGTTCATTGGTTGCTTTCTCATATGTGCCTTGACCTAGGGGGCTACAGCAGAGCGAGTGACCCCTTGCTCAAGCCAGTGACCTTGGCCTCAAGCCAGATGAGCTTGCACTCGAGTCAGTGACCTCGGCGTTTCAAACCTGGGTCCTCTGCATCCCAGTCCGACTCTTTTTCCACTGCACTACCATATACGCTGGTCAGGCATCGTGTATATTTTTAGCTAAGAATATTTACATTTAAAAATTTAATGTAAATGTAATTAAATTTTATATTACATTAAGATTTTGATTTACATTTTTTAAAGAAATCTTGTGTATCTTACAAAGCCTAAAATATTTAACATCTGACTCTATAGAAAATATTTGCTGACCCCTGGTCTAAAGGGACCTATAATTCTTTCATCAAGACCAGAGTAAACAGTTTCATGGTGTAAATACTAGATTCTTTTGAAATAATTAGTTATTTATCTAAAGTATTATTAAGTATTATTTTCTATGTTGTTAAACAGTATTAAAGGAGCCTTACCAAGGCAGTGTTGCAGTGAATAGCCGGGAATGCTGAAGACACAGGTTCAAGGTCGTGAGGTCGCCGGCTTGAGTGTGGGATCATAGACACGACCCTATGATCACTGGCTTGAACCCAAAGTCGCTGGCTTGAGTCCAAGGTTGCTGGCTTGAGCAAGGGGTTACTGGCTTAGCTGGAGTCCCCCAATCAAGGCACATGTGAGAAAGCAATCAATGAACAGCTAAGGTGTCACAAGTATGAGTTGGTGCTTCTCATCTCTTTCCCTTCCTGTCTGTCCCTGTCTGATCCCCCACCTCTCTTTTCCTCTCACTAAAAAAAAACAAAAATAAAACACAAAAAAATAATATTAAAGGATAAAACGTGTTGGCTAATAGAAGAGTAGACTTATTACATCAATTTGTAAGAAAATAATTCTCTTTGACTATAACTTTGTTTCTTAACCTCCACATACAACATGGGCCTTCTCTATCTAGATTTTCTGGGATTTTTCTATAATTTTTCCCCCTGTATCAAAACAAAGGACCAGTAGATGACCTAAAGGAAGGATTATCATTTCCTTATGACAATAGAGGAGGTAGAAGAAAAATTACTCTGCTGATACTTTCGCCCTTTAACAATTACTATTTTTTAACTGATTTTAATTTATTGTGTTTACATAGATTCTAGTGTTACCTGAATAAATCCTCCCTCCCCCATATTCACCTCAACATCTCCCTTGCCCCTCCAATAGCGCCCTCCCCCTTTCTCTTCAGGTTTATCCCATTCTATCATCCCTTTCCCTCTGTCCTCTTTACCTCTGGTCCCTTTGATCCCTCCTCCATCTCAATTCAGTTCCTCAGTTCACACTGTTCATTGAATTCCTCAAATGAGTGAGGTCATATGATATTTCTCTTTCTCTGCCTGACTTCTTTCACTTAACATAATAGTTTCCAGGTCTATCCATGTTGTCATAAAAGGTAAGATTTCCCTCTTTTTCATGGCCCCATAGTATTCCATTGTGTATACCCCATAAACATGGGGGATGCATTTCTCCTTTTTGAATCAGTGGTATGGTGTTCTTGGGGCATATTCCTAAAAGTGGGTTTGCTGGGTCAAAGGCAGTTCTGTTTTTAATTTTTTGAGGAATCTCCATACTGCTTTCCACAGTGGCTGTACCATTCTACATTCCCACCAGCAGTGCAGGCGGGTTCCCTATTCTCCACATTCTCTCCAGTACCTATCATGTGTTGTTTTGTTAATGAGTGACATTCTGACTGGTGTGAGGTGATATCTCATTGTGGTTTCAATTTATATTTCTCCAATGATTAGTGATATTGAACATTTTTTCATCTGTCTATTGGCCATCTGTATGTCCTCTTTGGGGAAATCTATTTATTTCTTTGACCCGTTATTTCATTGGATTGTTTATCTTCCTGGTACTGAGTTTTATAAGTTCTTTATAAATTTTGGTTATTAACCCCTTGTCAGATGTATTGTCAATATGTTCTCCCATTGTGTAGTTTCTCTTTTTATCCTGTTCATATTGTCTTTAGCTGTGCAAAAACCTTTTAGTTTGATATAGTCCCATTTGTTTATCCTGTCTTTTAGTTACTTGCCTGTGGAGATAAATCAGCAAATATATTGCTGCTAGATATCACAGACCTTACTGCCTGTTTTCTTCTAGCATGCTTATGGTTTCAAGACTTAAATTTAAGTTATCCATTTTTAGTTTATTTTTGTGAATGGCATAAGTTGGTGGTCTAGTTTTATTTTTTTGCAGGTAACTGTCCAATTTTTCCTACACCATTTGTTAAAGAGGCTGTCTTTATTCCGTTTTTTGCTCTTAGCTCCTTTGTCAAATATCAATTGTCCATAAAGGTGTGGGTTTATTTCTGGGTTCTCTGTTCTGTTCCATAGATGTATATGCCTGTTCTTATGCCAGTGCTGAGCTACTTTGAGTACAATGGCCTTGTAGTATAACTTGATATCAGGAAGTGTGATACCTCCCACTTTATTCTTTTCAAGATTGCTGAGGCTATTCCTGTTCTTTTTTGGTTGCATATAAATTTTTGAAATATGTGTTCTATATCTTTGAAGTATGTCATTGGTATTTTAATTGGTATTGCATTGAATTTATAAATTGCTTTGCGTAATATATACATTTTAATGATGTTTATTTTTTCTATCCATGAACATGGTATATGCTTCCACTTGTTTGTATCTTCCTTGATTTCCTTTATCAATGTTTTATAATTTTTCGAGTACAAGTCTTTAACCTCTTTGGTTAAATACAGTCCTAGATACTTTATTAGTTTTTTTTTTGCAAAGTAAAAGAGATTTCCTAATTTCTTTTTCTGACAGTTCATAGTTGGTGTATAAAAATGACTGATTTCTGAGTATTAATTTTATATCCTGCCATCTTGCTGAATTCATTTATCAGGTCCAGTAGCTTTTTGACTTAGACTTTAGGGTTTTCTATATACAGTATCATATCATATTCAAATAATAATATTTCTACTTCTTTTCCAATTGGGATGCCCTTTATACTTCTTGTCTGATTGCTGTGACTAGGACTTCTAGAACTGTGTTGAATTACAGTGGTTAAAGGTGGCACCTATTCCTTATTCCTGATCTTAAGGGGATTCCTTTTAATTTTTGCCATTGAGTATGATGTTGGCTGTGGGTTTGTTATAATGGCATTTATCATGTTGAGGTATGTTCCCTGTATTCCCACTTTGCTGAGAGTTTTGATCATAAATGGGTGCTGGGTTTTATGAAATGCCTTTTCTGCATCTATTGAAATTATCATGTGATTTTTGTCCTTCCTTTTGTTTATGTGATGAATCACATTGATTGATTTGTGAATATTGTTCCAGCCTTGCCTCTCCAGAAAATTTCATTTGATCATGATATATGATGTTTATCATGTATTGCTGGATCCGGTTTGCTAATATTTTGTTGAGGATTTTAGCATCAAAATTTATCAGGGCTATTGACCTATCATTTCCTCTGTGTTGTCTATGCCTGGTTTTGTAATTAGAATTATGCTCACCCCAAAAATGAAGCTCAGAAGTCTTCCTTCCCCTTGAATTCTTTGAGATAGATTGAGAAGGATAGGAGTTCTTTTTGAATACTTGGTAGAATTCATCAGTGAAGCCATCAGGCACAGGGCTTTTGTTTGTTGGGATATTTTTGATAATGGTTTTGGTTTCATTTTGTTGTAATCGGTCTATGTAGATTTTCTGATTCTACCAGATTGATTTTTGAAACATTACACTGGGGAACAAAATTTATGTTGCATTCACAAAAACACTTGTTCTTACCTAATTCAAGTGTGCTGATCTCAAATCTGACATTAGTTTTCTTTGTAAGCTACAATGTTTCTGCAATTCAAGATTATAAGTTTTTATCTTACTGTAAAATATTCAACACTTAGTTTAACTTAATGAAGTAAATGTCTTCTTGGGCACCATCTTTGTGAAAATATAATAATTTATATAAAGAAGTAAATATACTAATACACTAAAAGATATGGTTACATCAGAATTTGTCTACAATTTTGAAATAGAACATATTAAAACACTTGTTTTAATCATAAAATTTGCGCAAACTTATTTAAATTCTATTCAGGCAAAATTTTGCATTTGTAGCTCTTGCATTTGTGTACTTATTGAGGACAATCTCGTGTGATGCTCTAGCAGTAGTCTGCTCATCACTTAGAGCTCCAAGATTTTTGGGAAACTTATCAAGGTGACTGTTCAGGAAGTGAATATTAACGCTCACGATCCATCCAATGTTGCGGAAAACCAACAGCATGCTTTGAACCAGAAGTTCATAGTTTTCTGCTTTTTTGTTGCCAAGGAAGTTCTTTGTAACTGCCACAAAAGACTGCCATGCTGCTTTCTCCTACTTATTCATCTTCCTGGGAAATTATTCATCACCTATGAGGGTTCGAATTTGAGGTCCATCGAATACACCTGCTTTTATCTTCTTGAAAGACAAGGCAGGAAAAGCAGAAATAATATGTTGAAATCATTCACTTTCTCTTTTCAAAGCCTGAACAAACTGCTTCATGAAGCCAAGTTTGATGTGAAGTGGGGGAAAAATGATCCCGTCTCGATTAACTACAGGTTCATTCACAATATTTTGCATCCCTACTTCCAGAGCTTCTCATTTGGGCCACTCCTTCTGTGTCCAGTGTTTCTCCCGAGCTAGAGCTCGGCTGTCCCACAAAAATAGAAAGCAAGGATACTTCTTGAAACCTCTCTGTTTTCCTAGCAGAAAAAATACCATTTTAAGATCCACACAAATGATCCAGTTATGATCCTCATACTTCAGAAAGTAAGGACAATTTTTATGTCATTATAATCTTCTCACAGATGAGTTGAATAACCAATTGGAACCGCTGCATAAACATTACCATTGTGTAGGAGAACATATTTCAGACTCCTTTCAGAGTTGTCAAGAAATAGCCGCTATTCTGTTGGACTGTAAGAGGTAACACCTAGCTGGCTGAGAAGACTACTGATATCATGACAGTAAACGAACTGTTTGTCTTCGGAGAAAGAGTCCCCCAAAATTTGTTCACTCTTCCTGAAACGGTATACTTTAGCTGACTGGTGCAGTACATTCTTTTCTTGAAGCCTGGAGGCTAACAACTCAGCTGCTTTCTTTGATAGGCCCAAATCTCTTACTAAGTCATTCAACTCGGGTTGGGTTAACTGCTGAGGGGTTAATAATGACTGCTTGGCATCAGAAGAAGACCCTTCAGATTCTCAAACCATTTCTTCATGCATCTTTTCAAAATACACTTGATCACCATGTTCACTTTCTTCGTCCTTAGAAGAAATAAAACCATTGAAAACTGGAACCTAGAGTGTCTCAGAGTGTGGGATAGGTTGTATTGCTGAAGAAATATTAGGATCTGTGATTATATGCTATGTTTTCTTGCCGATGTCCTTTGTATCGAT
This sequence comes from Rhynchonycteris naso, assembly GCA_037038555.1. Classification (NCBI taxonomy): domain Eukaryota; kingdom Metazoa; phylum Chordata; class Mammalia; order Chiroptera; family Emballonuridae; genus Rhynchonycteris; species Rhynchonycteris naso. The sequence continues at coordinate 84,166,404 of CM073003.1, forward strand.
CAGACAGAAATAACAGTCACTTCTGTGGTCCTTAGGTTCACACTAATGCATGGGAATACCAAAAGGCATTTCTTTGTGTTTTTCTTTTGTCCAGTCATGAAGTATTTCCTCAAAATTATGACACACAATATGAGGAGCCCAATATTTTGTCTTGATCGACAAGGGGAACTTGAAAATAGGCAACATATGCACATGTCACAAATGATGAAATATTGCACCTTTGACGTTGAAGTCTGTAACAGCCACAAAGAACAGAAGGTGTCAGGACTATTTTTACATTTACGCCTACTTGAAGAAGCCATGATTCAATCTTAAAACAAAATAAGAGGATGTTTTTATCAGATAATTTTTTACATTTAAAAACAACTACAATTATGTAAAAGTAATGTTTGTAAAACATTAATTGTCTTGTGGTTATGTTCAATCCAAGAGTCATTGCCCTTTATCTCCAATTTAAAAACCAATGCATGCCATTAACTGTAACAAAAAGAAGTTAAAATTGCATAAAAACTAGAGCATGCACCAAAACCCAGATTTCAGATTTGGAATCAGCAATGCAGATATATATAGAAAACTTTCTAAAACCTCATGCAACAGAAAATGAGAAAAAGATGACCCAGTGTAATATGATTATTATTATTACATTTTTTGCATTTTATTGTATATTTAAATTTCTCAAAATTATAGTAACAACAATAATAATGTTACAACTAATTTTTTTAGGGAGAGCTTCCTAACATTTCTGTTTTCTTTAGTGAGTCCAAAGTTGAAGCCCTCTCTACCCACAGAAGCCATACCCAATGACTCCTCTCAGTTTTAATAACTAGACTCAGGAAGTCAGTCTCTTGCTTCCTCTTCCAAGGGCCACCGGAGCACTTGGTTTTGTATTTGAATTCAATAGCTCCAACATGTGATAATTGATTTTACTCTATGAATTTATAATTAGGTAGTTTGAAGCAGAAGGAATTAGGTAGTTTGAAGATGCCAACTCTACCTAAAATAATGAATGCAAATTAATGCAAAAGTATAACCCCAGGATTTCATGTAAGAATCTTTTATTACAGTGACAGGAGTTTTTACAAGCACTTATCATAAATAATTTATTGCCTCTGGTGGGATGCTAGATACTGTTACTATAGAAACATCAATATCCACATACAGTTTAATGCTATTTCCAGAAGCTGGGATGAAAGTCAGTATTCTCTTAATGCTGCAGATGTGAGAACTGAGGCATTCAAAAGCTAAGAAGCTGGCTCAGATCCAACAATTAATCAGAGGAAGAAGAACTGGAACTGGCATGTTAACACCCAAGGCAGGGCACTGTGGCCTCTTCAAATTGTGGGCACTGTAAGCTTAGCTTGGCATGGCCTCTTCTCCGTGAGGGTTATACTAGGACAGCCTATTACAAGCTCAAGGCAGGAAATGCCCATGTTGTTACCTAGAAGAAGTTAACAGGATGATGAGTGTGCAACTCCAAGGCTCTGAATTACACTTTAGGAGTAAGAGTCAACAAGCCAAGGCACTGAGTAAGTGTACACGAGCTGGTGACCCCTACTTTGCCATAGGAGGAGAAGCTTGAGCAGGCAGGAAGGGGCGGAAGCATCCCAGTACAAGAAGAAAGACAGTATTAAGAATTGTTTTAGACAAGTGAAAGTAGTACTGTTTCATCTTAAATAAATATGGCATAGGAAATAAAGGCAGAGCGAATTTAGGTGGAAAGACTTATATTTTTTATATAGTAATTGTTAGGGGGTGGCAAGATGGTGATGGAGTAGACAGACATACGAACTTCCACCTCCCAGAACCAAAGTGGATTACAACTTAATTTTAAGAACCATCATCTTAAAAAAAGAAAGAAAAAAAAAAGAACCATCATCTTGAAAAATCAACTTTGGACTAAACTAAGAGGACTCTTTAACCAAGGAACACTGAAGAAGCCACATTGAGACTGGTAGGAAAAGCGGAAACACAAAGAGGGCTATCCAGCTCCCCGGAGCAAACAACAGCCCAGAGAGACTTGTGCTGCGGGAAATAAGTTTAGCAGAGAGGGGAGGTTGTGAGCCCCAGGAATAAAGCCCAAGCCTGCAGCCCCAGAGCCTAGAAGAAGCGTACAGACAGTATTTAGCTGTGAAACAAGCCAGGACACTGTTTGCGAGATTGAGACAGATTTCTCATAACCAGGATTCTTCTTAAAGGGACCATGTAGAAAACCTCTTTCACAACCATGCACCAGGAACTCCAGGAGATGGGGAGAGACAAGACAACTGGAGTAGCAGGAAGAGAGTGTAATCTAGGAGGCACAGGGAGAAACACTTAGAGGAACAGCCATCCTAACCCTTGGGCTGAGTCACTCCCCAAATCTAAAGTGAATAGTTCTCGTGGAACCAGCAATACCAGCAAAGGGAAACAGGTCACCAGCCAAACAGAAGCTCTTCTGCTGTACTCAGAGCAGAGTCGCTTAGAAGCAGGGAGCCTTCAGGAATACAGTATTGAGTGCTAGGGTCTGTGCTGCAGCACCCCCACCCACACTGCTGAGGGCTCGCCGGAGGATGGGAGGCGGTGGGACATGAAAGCACAGTCCCGTTGGCAGTGGCAGAAGCAGGGTCAGCTGCAACTGAAGCTTGGTGTGAGCTCAGACCTGCCCAGCAGGGGCTGAGGCTTGAGGGTGGCTATAGAGGCAGAAGGGTATCATGAAAATGGTGTGACCTGCAGCTGTGGGCCTGGTGAGCAAGAGTGGTCCTGCTTGCAGTCCCACCCACAGGGCAAGGTGAAAGCTGGAAATAGTGAGTGCCAATGCACAGCTCCACCCATGGGACAAGGCTTGTGGCCCCGGTGCACCAGCACAGCCCCACCTGCAGGGATGGGACAAAAGCTGGGGAAACAGCAGAGATCTGAAGCTGACCATGGGAGCGTAGCCCCACTCATGGGGGCGGGGTGAAAGCTGAGGACGGCCAAGGCTTATAACCCAGGCATGTGAACACAGTGCCGCCTGCAGAGGAGAGGCAGAAACAGCAGCCACTGCCGCAGCCGGCTGGCACCAGCAACGCCAGTAGTGGAATGCCCAAGGTATTGGCAGAGGGGGTGGTGGACCTGCAGACAGACTACACCTAGGGAACAAAGAGGCCACACCCATCGGATTCCTGTGGCTATACACTTCTTATACACAGACAAAATGGGCAAGCAGAAAAATGCAACCAAAATGAATCAAGAGAAATCCCCAGAAAAGGACTTGAATGAGTCACATATAACCAAATTACCGGATGCAGAGTTTAAAATAATGATTGTTAGGATGCTCAAAGATCTTAGAGCAACAATGAATGGTCATAATGAGCACCTAAATAGATAGCAAGTATAAAAAAGGACATTGAAATAATAAAAAAGAGTCAATCAGAAATGACAAATACAATATCAGAAATGAAGAGCACACTAACCCTAACCCTAAACCCTAGGACCTAACCCTAACTCTGCTTCTGTGCTGAGGATCAAATCAGTGAGTTAGAGGACAAGATAAACAATGGCACAAAAGCAGAACAGCAAAAAGAAAAGAGACTCAAAAAGTCTTAGGAAATTCTAAGAGAGCTCTGTGACAACATGAAGAGAAATAACATCCACATAATAGGGATTCTTGAAGAAGAAGAGAAAGAATAAGGGAGAGAGACTTTGTTCGAAGAAATCATAGCTGAAAATTTCCCTAAATTGATGCAGGAAGAAGTCAAACAAGTTCAAGAACCACAGAGAATTCCATTAAAGAGAAACCCAAAGAAATCTACACCAAGACACATTATAATTAAAATTCCAAAGCTAAGAGATAAAGAAAGAATACTAAAAGCTGTAAGAGAAAAGTAGTCTATTACCTACAGAGGAGTCCCTATAAAATGACATCTGACTTCCCAAAAGAAACACTTCAGGCCAGAAGGGAATGGTAAGAAATATTCAAAATAATGAAGAACAAGAGCCTACAACCAAGACTTCTTTATCTAGCGAGACTATCATTTAAAGTTGAAGGAGAAACAAACAGCTTTCTAGACAAAAATACACTCAAGAAATTCATTACAACCAAAGCAATGCTCCAAGAAATGTTAAGGGGAATGTTGTAAACAAAACAAAAGGGGAAAAGAAATAAAAAGAGAAATGCAGCTTTAAAGAATAAAATGGCAATAAACAACTACCTATCAATAATAACCTTAAATGTAAATGGATTAAATGATCCAATCAACATAGAGTAGCTGTGTGGACCCATACATATGCTGTCTACAAGAGACACACCTCAAAATAAGGTACACATAGACTGAAAGTAAAAAGTTGGAAAAAACTATTTCATGCAAATGGAATGAAAAAAAACTGGGTTAGCAATACTTCTGACTAAATAGACTTTTAAAAAAAAGGTTATAGTGAGAGATAAGAAAGGTCACTACATAATGATAAAGGGAGCAATCCAACAGGAAGATATAACCATTATAAATATTTATGCACCTAATATAGGAGCACCTAAATATAGAAAGCAGACTTTGATGGACATAAAGGGCAAAATCGACAGCAATATTATAATAGTAGGGGATTTTAATACCCACTAACATCAATGGATAGATCCTCAAGAATGAAAATTAACAAAGAAACAGCAGACTTAAATGACACACTAGATCAACTGGATTTAATAGATATTTTCAGAAGCTTTCACCCTAAAGCAGCGAAATATACATTCTTTTCAAGCGTTCATGGTACATTCTCTAGGATAGACCACATGTTAGGGCACAAAATGCGTCTCAACAAATTTAAGAAGAATGAAATCATATCAAGCATTTTCTCTGATCACAATGGCATGAAACTTGAAATTAACCACAAAAGAAAAACTGAAAAATATTCAAACACTTGGAAACTAAAAAGCATGTTATTAAATAACAAATGGGTTAACAATGAGATCCAGGAAGAAATAAAATATTTCCTTGAAACAAATGAAAAAGAACATACAACAACTCAAAATTTATGGGACACAGCAAAAGCAGTACTGAGAGGGAAGTTCATAGCATTACAGGCATACCTTTAAGAACCTAGAAAAATCTTAAATAAACAACTAAACCCTGCAACTAAAAGAACTAGAAAAGAACACCAAGTAAAGCCCAGAGGTAGAAGAGGGAAAGAAATAATAAAGATCAGAGCGGAAATAAATTACATAGAGGCTAAAGAAACAATACAGAGGATCAATGAAACCAGGAACTGGTTCTTTGATAAAGGTAAACAAGATCGATGAACCTTTAACCAGACTCACCAAGAAAAAAAGAGAGAAGACTCAAATAAATAAAAATAGAAATGAGAGTGGAGTAATCACAACTGACACAACAGAAATACAAGGGACTAAGAAAATACTATGAAGAACTGTATGCCAAAAAATTAGACAACCTAGGTGAAATGGACAAATTCCTTGAAACATATAACAGTGGGGAACAAATTTTTTTTTCACTTTCTGTTGCATGAGGTTTTAGAACTTTTTCTATATACTTCTGCATTGCTGATTCCAAAACTGAAATCCGGTTTTTTGGTGCATGCTCTAGTTTTTATGCAATTTTAATTGCTTTTTGTTACAGTTAATGGCATGCATTGGTTTTTAAATTGGAGTTAAAGGGCAATGACTCTTGAATTGAACATAATCATAGGCAATTAATGTTTTACAAACATCACTTTTACATAACTGTAGTTGTATTTATATGTAAAATATTATTATCTGATAAAAGCACTCTTATTTTGTTTTAAGATTGAATCATGGCTTCTTCGAGTAGATGTAAATGTAAGAATAGTCCTGATACCTTCTGTTATATGTGGCTGTTACACACTTCAACATCAAAGGTGCAATATTTTATCATTTGTGACATGTGCATATGTTGCCTATTTTCAAGTTCCCCTTGTCGATCAAGACAAGAATTGGGCTCCTCATATTGTATGTCATAACTGTGAGGAAATACTTCATGACTGGACAAAAGGAAAACGGAAAGAAATGCCTTTTGGGATTCCCATGGTTTCTTGTGAACCTGTGAACTACAGCAGTGACTGTTATTTCTGTCTGATGCATACAAAGGGCATCAGCAAGAAAAAACTGCATATGATCGCATATCCTAATATTCCTTCTGCAATACAACCTATCCCACACTCTGAGACACTCTAGGTTCCAGTTTTCAATGGTTTTATTTCTTCTAAGGACGAAGAAAGTGAACATAGTGATCAAGTATATTTTGAAAAGATGCATGAAGAAATGGTTTGAGAATCTGAAGGGTCTTCTTCTGATGCCAAGCAGTCATTATTAACCCCTCAGCAGTTAACCCAACCCGAGTTGAATGACTTAGTAAGAGATTTGGGCCTATCAAAGAAAGCAGCTGAGTTGTTAGCCTCCAGGCTTCAAGAAAAGAATGTACTGCACCAGTCAGCTAAAGTATACCGTTTCAGGAAGAGTGAACAAATTTTGGGGGACTCATTCTCTGAAGACAAACAGTTTGTTTACTGTCATGATATCAGTAGTCTTCTCAGCCAGCTAGGTGTTACCTCTTACAGTCCAACAGAATAGCGGCTATTTCTTGACAACTCTGAAAGGAGTCTGAAATGTGTTCTCCTACACAACGGTAATGTTTATGCAGCGGTTCCAATTGGTTATTCAACTCATTTGTGAGAAGATTATAATGACATAAAAATTGTCCTTACTTTCTGAAGTATGAGGAGCATAACTGGATCATTTGTGTGGATCTTAAAATGGTAAATTTTCTGCTAGGATAACAGAGAGGTTTCACAGAGTATTCTTGCTTTCTGTGTTTGTGGGATAGCCAAGCTCGAGCTCGGGAGAAACACTGGACACAGAAGGAGTGGCCCAAACGTGAAGCTCTGGAAGTAGGGAGGCAAATATTGTGAATGAACCTGTAGTTAATCGAGACGGGATCATTTTTCCCCCACTTCACATCAAATTTGGCTTCATGAAGCAGTTTATTCCGGTTTGAATAGAGAAAGTGAATGCTTTCAACATATTATTTCTGTTTTTCCTGCCTTGTCTTTTGAGAAGATAAAAGCAGTTGTATTCAATGGACATCAAATTTGAACCCTCATAGGTGATGAAGAATTTGCCAGGAAGATGATAAGTAGGAGAAAGCAGCATGGCAGTCTTTTGTGGCAGTTACAAAGAACTTCCTTGGCAACAAAAAAACAGAAAACTATGAACTTCAGGTTCAAAGGATGCTGTTGACTTTCCTTGACATTGAATGGAAAATGAGCGTTAATATTTACTTCCTGAACAGTCACCGTGATAAGTTTCCCAAAAATCTTGGAGCTGTTAGTAATGAGCAGACTACTACTGGAGCATCAAACAAGATTGTCCTCAACAAGTACACAATCGCAAGAGCCACAAATGCAAATTTTTTGCCTAAATAGAATTTAAATAAACTTTGCGCAAATTTTATGATTAAAATAAGTGTTTTAATATGTTTTATTTTTAAATTGTAGACAAATTTTGATTCAATCATATCTTTTAGTGTATTAGTATATTTACTGCATTATATATATTATTATATTTTCAGAAAGAGGATGCCCAGGAAGACATTCTACTTCATTATGTTAAACTAAATGTTGGAAATTTTACAGTAAGATGAAAACCTAAAATCTTGAATTGTAAAGAAAACTGTAGCTTACAGAGAAAACTAATGTCAGAATTGAGGTCAGAACACTTGAATTAGGTAAGAACAAGTGTTTTTGTGAATACAACAAAAATTTTGTTCCCTAGTTTTATCATCATTCAGAAATAACCCAAATTAACATTTTTGTTTGTAGCCATCCTTCTATACTTACATTTTTTTCATATATTGTTTTGTAATCGGCTTTTTGATTTGTGAACATTTTGCCAAGACATCAAATATTTTTCCATAATATAATTGGCTGAATATTCCACCATAAAGAAATCAATTTATTTAACCAATTCTCAATTATTAAATATTTAGGTTGTATTCTGAATTGTCTTTTAATTAAAATTATTCGTGTATCAATCTGAAATCTCATGTTAATTTTAGACCAACAGATATTTTCATCTGTCCATAACTCTTCCATTTCTAACAAAGCTCTCTCTCTTCCTTCAGGGGTTGGCTGTCATCCACTGGAGCAAATACACCCCATCCCCTTCAAAAACAAATTCTCAAAGAAGTGAGCCCTTGCCTGAACTTTACTTTTCATATTCTTTGGTCCTTGCATATGTATCTTTTGCCTAAACTTTATTTTCTTTATTAGTCTAATTTAAAAATATGTTTTCTTTCTGAATTCTTTTTTTTTTCTTTAACTCCAACATTGATCTCTCCATTTGAATTTCAAATCCATCCTTACTGTTCTGTTTTGACAATGTGATTTGATTTTTTATTTTAACAGGGCTTTTATTCCCTCACCCAGCAGATCTCAAAATTTTTGGTATCAAGATTCCTTTAAAATTATTGAGAACCTCAGAGCTTTTGTTTATGTGAGTTATTTCTATTGCTGTCTATCATACTATATATTAAAACTAAGACATTTTAAAAATATTTCATTTCAAAGTCACAATAAAAGAACCCATTACATATGAAAGAAGTTACATATTTTATGATAAAAACTATGTTTTGCAAAGCAAAAACAAATTCAGCAAGAACAGTGGCATTGTTTTATATTTTGCAAATCTCTTTAATGTGTGGCCTAACAAAGGCAGTTTGATTCTCCAGTTTGCTTCCTCATTGAAACTGTTGCCATATGTTGTTTTTGGTTGAAGTATATGAATGAAATCCTAGAAAAGGAAGGACCTGGAAAAGTCTGCCCACACTTTGAGAATCGCTGCCCTAAACTGACTCTGAGTGCTGGACTATTTTTCTTATGTTTCTATTTCCTTTTTGTAAAAATATAGTGGTAATAATAGTATTTCAAAGTATTCTTAAATTATAACATTAAAAATACAGTGACAAGCTGAAATCTACACTTGTAAAAAAAATAGAAAAACACTTCTTACAGGGTATTTGGGAGCCATGATGCTACTCAAAGTAACCTGGTTTCTAAAACAAGTTCTTTCCAGTAGATACTTCCGTTTCACACTTTACCACTGCAAAAATAAAAACAACAACAAAAAAAACACAAAACAACAAAAAAGGAAACAAAGCAAAAAAAAAAAAAAACCACTAGGAATTTTCTAAGGAAAATTTTAAAGTTACTTATGGTTATATTAGGGAATACTTTTTCAAGAGGGTAAGATGTGAATTCTGACTCAATTCAAGACGGAGCCATATTTCTCTGAAACCCACTGCCTAGTTTCCGTGGCATTCTTTGATCTGTAAAGTGGACTCATGCTTTGATTTTTGGAAAATGTTGAATGTTTCTCATTTTAACTTACTTTAGGTCAGAGGTGGAACTAATTCCTATTGGACATTTTAGAGTCAGAATATCAAGTGTTTCATGGGAGACACCATAATGGGCTCTGAGTACTGCCGCTGATCCAGCAGGAGCTACCCTCATCGTTGTATTCACATTCCGCTGTGGGCTTGACTGCGTGCACTCTGTGAAGCTGGAATGTGGGATGCCTCACAGGGCCTATTTCACTGCAGTGCACGTTTTGCTTAATCTGAGTGACTCAACCTGAAAAGGAGGGATTTGGCATGTAGGATAGTGCAGAAGCCTCTGTCCTTAATCCCACCCAGTGGTCAAATATATTGTCCATGGCCGCAAGAACCTCACACTGGTGACTCTTGTCTGGCAGTAGCTTGGCCCTCGCCTTTGGGGCTGAGCAAGGGGTAGTGCAAAGATGTTTCTCTCCGATCTGCTCCAATTTCTGGACTGTATCTCAACATTTCATCTTGTGGTATTGAATGGTGACAGTGTGGATTTCAGAGAAACAGTGTGTCTGCATTTGGTAAATGGAGATAATGAGCTGAGTGAGGACAAAATGAGAAAGAATGTGGAAGTGTTCTGAAAACACTTTAAGTCCCATGTGACTATAAGAATTATTATTGTTTTTAAGTGCCTAATCCGTCCTCAGTGTGAGAACTGCAGTGAATAGGGATATACCAGGCCTGAGAGTGGCTGTGTCATGTCAGAGAAAAGGACATGCTGGATCCTTTCCAGATCTTCTCGTTAAGCCAGGGGTCCCCAAACTTTTTACACAGGGGGCCAGTTCACTGTCCCTCAGACCATTGGAGGGCTGGACTATAAAAACAACTATGAACAAATCCCTATGCACACTGCATATATCTTACTTTAAAGTAAAAAAACAAAATGGGACCAAATACAATATTTAAAATAAAGAAAAAGTAAATTTAAATCAACAAACTGACCAGTATTTCAATGGGAACGATGGGTGCGGATGCATCCTGTGCTCCTCTCACTGACCACCAATGAAAGAGGTGCTCCTTCCGGAAGTGCAGCGGGGGCAGATAAATGGCCTCAGGGGGCCGCATGCGGCCCGCCGGCTGTAGTTTGGGGACCCCTGCGTTAAGCTAATCTGCCCTAGGGAGGTCCTGATTAACTTGATACTGACTTAAAAGCCATTTGTTGATCCCTCACCCCTCCCTTACATCACAAATGAAAAGATACAGTCTGGTACTGAACGTTTCTATCATCCTATATTATCTGGTGACCATTGTGCCATGCAAAGTTGATTGCAGCATTATCAATGACTTTATTTTTCAAGTGTTTTGTACTTCTTTGACATATAAAAGTAGCTAATAAAATTATTGAATATGCTCTTTATGAGACTATATCAAGTACGTTAGTGTGCACATAAAACATGTCAAAAATCTTCTATTAATTATTTTTTCAGTTAAAAGTAAGCTGAGACTTGGTAGTGAAGTGTTGAATTTAAAAATTGGTTCTTGAGTGAAGTCTTAACTTCTCTCTGTTTAATTAGACTTCAATTGCTCCACTTAAGAAAGGTCACCTAAATTTGGAAAAGACAACTGATTCTAATTGTGACAATCTCATTCTTGCTGAATTTTATCAGAAAGGCTAACGCACTTCTCCTATTTACTAAGTAGCATTCATCTATACTTTCATGATAATGTCCCACCAGAAAAAATCTTGGGTTCTAAGGAAATGAAACAATAATACACTGCTCACAAAAATTAGGGAATATTTTATCGCTTTATATTCATTTTTAAATATCCTCTAATGTTTGTGACGTTATATTTTAATGGATTGGACTTGGATTCCTCATCTCAGCATCTGCATCAGTTAGCTATGTGCAATTTTCTTAGGCTATTTACACCTAATTTTCTTTGCAGCAATAATGGAACTGTATCCCATGGGTCTATTAGAGATGTGGCAAGTAGAATAAGAAAATGTTCTTAAAGCACTTAGGGCTTCTAGAGATAGCTGGGTCATAATCAAAGTGACTTTATTTTTAGAAAGCCAAGGTGGGATAAACTGGGTGACTGAGGAGAAAGTTTAACAGGAATTGAAGCAGAGGAACTTGAGAGAAGGAGCCATGAGGAAGTACCATGTGCTGGAGTAGCATGGACCTCTTCAGCTACCATGCCTTCTGTGCAGCGTGAAACCCTCTGGCTACATAGTATTCATATTATTCTTTGGCTCCATAGAAAATGGGAGGTCATTTCTAGGCTCATGGCTGAGCACTAGACAAAAGGTTCCAGCTAGATGTGAACTATGCCACCTTAGCTTGTATACAAGTATTGGGTAAAATGAGGAAAGTATTTTAGCCAAATATTATATCCCAGAACTTCTCGTATAGACCACTATTGAAGCATGAACTGGATACGGATTTACTTATTTATTTTTTGTGAGAGACAGAAAGGGAGAGAGATGAGAAGCATCAACTCATAGTTGCAGCACTTTAGTTGTTCATTGATTGCTTCTCATATGTGCTTTGGGGGAATCCAGCTGAGCCAGTGACCCCTTGCTCAAGCCAGCGACCTTGGGCTTCAAGCCACTGAGCGTGGGATCATGTTGATGATTCCACACTCAAGCTTGTGACCTCGGAGTTTTGCACTTGGGACCTCAGTGTCCCAGGTTGATGCTCTATCCACTGAGCCACCAGTCAGGCTGCATAGGAATTTTTTAAAGCAGGTGTGACCTTTTTCACAAAGATGGTAATTTCAAATACTATAGGATTATGGTACTTAAAAGTAGTTTGCCTTACAGCAAAATAACAGTCTGAGTTGTCATGTTCTCAGAGGTGTCTCTGAAAGGACAAGGGAGACCACATCTAAGTCTAGAATGAAGGAAAGAGGGACCGAGATGGGGAAGACTATCAAAGCTGTCACCATTGCAGCTGCTGCTGCAGTTGCCCTGATAAAGACAGGAGGAACTGAGCCAGCCCCAGGCCTGAGCCTTGAACCACTTGATCTACCAGTAGGACAGAAAAATAGTGCTGAAGAACTTATCAGCAGTTTCTTAAGAACAGTTGAACAGTGTCCTGGAAGATGAACTGGTTTCTGTTCTCTAATGTTTTTAGTAAAAAAGGTTTTCACTCCTGTTTCAGATATAATGACCAACCTAAGAATTTGAAATATCCCATAGGGATATTTTTTTAAAGCCTCGGGGATATGAGTCATTACATCAGAATTTTGAACAAAATACAACTTAGTTATGGGAGACTTTCAGACAGTGGCATTTTATCTCTAAGTCTTGCTAACACATCAGTTACTCTAAAGGACTAGTTCTGGGTTATTTACTTGCCTGTTAATGGTGAGGATGTTCCCAGGACAAAGGGACCTAGCTATCGCACATGGCCCAAGAGAAACTTGCTGGTGACTTTCTCCTCCTCTGTTTTTCTTACCCAATAGCCCTTATTCTCTATTGCACTGCTCTCAGGAAAGGACTTGGTCAATTCCTTTCTCCAAAGAAGCAGGAAAAAATGACAAAGGTTTAATGTGTTATCCCCCTCAGGAGTATTCTTGTTAGGGAACTAAGGGATGAAACTACTTACAGAATTTTAAGCATTAGTTATCCCAGTAGGAAGGGATTTGGGATGACCAGTAGAACATTGCCTATTCTATCTAGTTGTCTCTTCTTTTAACAAGGCAGACAGACCCCAGTGGATTCCTACTTACTTGGTAGACATAGCCCTTATAGCCTCTCCAAAATCATACTTGTCTATGTTGTGAGTCATGGAAAATGACTGAGTGGAGGAGACATCTCGTCATGTCCTATCTGGCACTGCCCCAGGGATTAGATCTAATGTGACCGCATAGCAGAGACATGAGTTTCCAAGCTAGAGGCCCTCTTGTTGAGGGTGAAGACAGCATACATGGAAGAAGGGCCAGTTGCTGAGAAGGGTAGCTATCTTTTCTTAAGATGGTTTTTTAAAAAAAGCAAAGGGAAATTGTTATTGCACAGTTGCAACAGATTATAGTAAGAAATACTAAAGCAACATTAAGTGTAAAACTACCTTCCTTCCCTTTATCCAGAAAATGCAAGACTCTCTTAATAGTAATGGTTCCTCCATGTACATTGTGGTCTTGTGTTACTTTGCATCTTTACTAAGTTCCGGACCAACATAAGAGGGAACCCCCACTGACGTCAGAGAAATGGCGCCCTGAGGAGTGCTCCCGATACCTCTCCCTGAAATTTCAACAAATTCAACACTCGAGACAGAAAAACTATCTCAGGAGCATCTGAAATATACATACATCAAACAAAGGTACAATTGGGCGTAAAGGTGGCTGAATGTATAATCTACTCTGAAGGAAATAAGATGGAGAATGGAATATTCTGCTTTCCTCACTGACCTGAGCAAGGGCTGCTTTCACACAGAACTGAGACGAAGGGAGGGCTGGGGGCACGGAAAAAGCTGGGCTAGGGCAGAGACGTTCAAGCCAAGGAAAGAGTGGGCCTGCGACTCAGCCCACGTGGAGCTAACACCAGCAGCAGACCCTGGCAGAGGTGGGTGAGCAGTTGCCTTGTTTATTCCCTGTATCCCAGTCGGCGAGTGCGGGCTGTGTGTGAGTGGGTCCGCCTGGCACTTCGGGAATGGGTGCCAGTGTTCCCAGATGGAGGGGCTGGGTCGGAGACTGTAAGTAGTGACCCTCTGTGTGGGCTGTGACCAGAGTTTCTGAATAATCCCGGATTCCCAAACAACAGCACGTGGGAAGTGCACGAAAGCCGGCTTCCCTACACCTGGACCTGTCTGGGCGGGCACCTCCGCCAGCCATACAGGCTAACAAGGCACACTCCTGGGGAAGAGAACTGCGGAAGTAGTGGGGGAAGGGCACGCAGGCAGCTTTTAGATAGCTTCTGGAGGGCAGACCTTTGGAGTACTGAAGCATACTAGATATGCCCAGAGGCTCATAGAAAGACACCTGAAAGGCAATCGGCTCCCAGTTCTGCCTGATTACACTGGTGGCTCTGGCTTACAAAGCCTTACCCAGAACTCTGCATTGAGTGCGGATAGAGGGAGGATTTGGCAGCTCTTAGAGCCTCTTGCTCTTCACAGCTGGGTCCCAGGATGCTGGTTAAGGAAGGAGAGATTTGGGGAGAGACTCTGGGAAAACTGACTCTCCCATTGTGAGAGCCTGCAAACGCTAAAAAGCCCCACCTACCAATGGAACTGAGGCCTAGTTTATGTCATCACTATAGTGTCACAACAGCAAATCTTTACCTAAGAGTGCCAAGGGGCAGAACCTGGCGTATAGTGCCACTGGCCAAAAAGAGAGAGAAGAAAGAAAAAGGAAGAAGATAACTTCTCAAAACCAGGAAAAATCCTGAGTCTTTATAACGTTTTCCATTTTTTTCTTGTATTTTTTAATCATTTTTTTTCCATCTTGGTCATTTTATCCTCTTTCCATTTTATTCCTTTCTTTTCATTTTGAACGTTATTACCCATAGGTGTTACATTTTTCATTCTTTTTTTTTTCTGTATTACATTCCAAAAAACAACTTAGTTTTTTTCGTTCTCTCTTTTTGTTTTGTCTTTTCCCTTTTACATTTTCTCTCATTCGAATCTCACCCACAAACAAATTATTTTATTCTGAATTCAAATTTTTTCTTTGTGGCATTTTGTATGCTTTTTACTTCACTTTTTATCTCTTTACCATTTCCCCCAACTCCGGCTCTTCATTCTATAGTTTTTGTGACACTTAATACAATAGAATTCACTTTTCATTGTATATTTTTCTCTTTTTCTTTTTTTTTCTCTTACACTATTTCTCTCATTTGACCACCATTTATGAACAAATTATTTTATTCTTGATTCAAATTTTTTCCTTGTGGCATTTTGTGGGTTCTGCCTTGTTTTTTGCCTCTTTGTCACTTCCCCCAAACCCAGGCCCTCCATTCTACATATTTTTGTTCCACTTAGCATGATATAATCTTCAGTTTTTCACTGCATCTTCTCAAAAAATTTTTTTATCAACTCTTATTAGTGTTATTAACAATACCACTCTCAAATACCATTAAAGAAAAAGAAATAAAATATCATGGATACAAAAGACAGTGATGTAGCTCAGATAGATGAGGAAAAATCTATAAAAAAAATTTCAATAGTTTTGAAACCTTGGAGTTAATGACAGATAATTTAAAATAGAAGTCCTAAAAATACTCAGATATATACAAGAAAGCACAGAAAGGCAATTTAGAAAGCTCAAAAAACAATTCAATGAACAGAAAGAATACTTCGCCAAGAAAATTGAAACTATGAAAATGAATCAAACAGAAATGAAAAACTCAATTCATGAACTGAAAAATGAGGTAACAAGCTTAGCCAATACAACAGGCCAGATAGAGGAGAGAATTAGTGACAGAAGACAGGCAACTAAAGGTACTACGGAGAAAAGAGGAGAGAGACTCACGAATAAAAAACAAAAATGAGATAGCCCTACAGGAATTGTATGACTCCATCAGAAAGAGCAATATAAGAATAATGGGTATATCAGAAGAAGACAGAGAAAATGGATTGGAGAACACATTCAAACAAATAATAGACGAGAACTTCTCAAACCTGTGGAAAGAACTAAAGCCTCAAATTCAAGAAGCAAACAGAACACTGAGTTATCTTAACCTAACAAACCTACTCCAAGGCATATCATAATGAAATTGGCACAAACCAATGACAAAGAAAAAATTCTCAAGGCAGCCAGGGAAAAGAAGAATACATCATTTAAAGAAAGGCCCATTAGATTATCAACAGATTTCTCAGCAGGAACTGTATAAGCTAGAAGAGAGTGGATCCCAATATTTAAAGTTCTGAAAGACAGGAACTTCCAACCAAGAATACTATATGCATCAAAGGTATCCTTTAAATACGAAGGAGAAATAAAAACATTCACAGATACAGAAAAGATGAGGAAATTTATCACCAGAAAACCCCCACTTCAGGAAATACTAATGGGGGTTTTCTGACCAGACACAAGGAACAAAACAAAACTACAAGTAAAAGCTCCATCAAGATTGGAATAAAAACAAGATTATTCTGTGACAAAGATACAAAAAAGGGGAGAGGACAAAGATTAACAGTAGCAAAGGAGGATGGAGTGCAGAAGCACTCATGAGATAATGTATTACAATGAACATGACATGTATGCTTTTCATTACTTAATGGTAACCACCCCTGGAAAAAACAACACAGAAGTACATGGCTTGAAAAAAGAAGTAACAGAGAAAAGAAGTATGGATAACAACCAAACAAAAGCAAATGATAGAAAAATAAAAAAGAACCAAACAAGATATAGAACTATCAAAAACAATATATAAAATGACAATAGGAAACACTCAAATGTCAATAATTACACTAAACATAAATAGATTGAACTCACCAATAAAAAGACATAATAGCAGAATGGATTCAAAAAGAAAATCCAACTGTATGCTGCCTGTAAGAAACACATCTAAGCTACAAGGATAAAAACAAATTCAAACTGAAAGGCTGGAAAGCAATATTCCAAGCTAATAACATCCAAAATAAAAGCAGCTGTAGCAATACTCATATTTAACAATGCTGATTATAAGACAGCAAAGGTAATCAGAGACAAAAATGGTCATTTCATAATAATAAAGGGGACATTGAATCAAGAAGATATAACACTTCTTAGTGTATATGCACCAAACCAAGGAGCACCAAAATATATAAGACAGCTACTGACTGACTTAAAAACAAAAACTGACAGAAATACAATCATACTTGAAGACCTCAATACACTGCTGAGGGCTCTAGATAGTTCATCCAAACAGAAAATCAATAAAGAAATATTGGCCTTAAATGAAACACTAGAACAATTGGATATGATAGACATCTACAGGACATTTCATCTCAAAGTGCCAGAGTATACATTTTTCTCTAGTGTACATGGAACATTCTCAAGAATTGACCATATGTTGGGCCGCAAAAATAACATCAACAAATTCAGAAAGATTGAAGTCATACCAAGCATATTTTCTGATCATAAATCCTTGAAACTAGAATTCAGCTGCAAAGAAGAGGTAAACAAACCCACAAAAATGTGGAAACTAAACAACATACTTTTAAAAAAAATGAGTGGGTCAAAGAAGAAATAAGCACAGAGATCAAAAGATACATACAGGAAAATGAAAATAACAATACAACATATCAGAATCTCTGTGATGCAGCAAAAGCAGTAATAAGAGGGAAGTTTATATCACTACAGGTCTATATGAACAAACAAGAGAAAACTCAAGTAAACCACTTAACTTCAAATCTTAAGGAACTGGAAAAGGAAGAACAAAGACAACCCAAAACCAACCAAAGAAAGGAAATAATAAAAATCAGCAGAAATAAACAAAATAGAGAACAGAAAAACTATAGAAAAAAATTAATAAAATAAGGAGCTGTTTCTTTGAAAAGATCAACAAAATTGACAAACCCTTTGTAAGACTCACAAAGGAAAAAAGAGAAAGGACTCATAAACAAAATCCAAAATGAAAGAGGAGAAATCACCACAGATATCACAGATATACAAAGAATTATTGTAGAATACTATGAAAAACTATATGCCACCAAATTTAACAATATAGAATAAAATGGATAAATTCCTAGAACAATACGATCTTCCTAGACTGAGTCATGAAGAAGGAGAAAACCTAAACAGACCCATAAGCAGGGAGGAAATAGAAACAACTATTAAAAACCTCCTCCAAAATAAAAGTCCAGGCTCAGACAGCTATACTAGTGAATTCTATCTAACATTCAAAGAAGACTTGGTTCCTATTCTACTCAAAGTCTTCCAAAAAATTGAAGAAGAAGCAATACTGCCAAACACATTTTATGAGGCCAACATAACCCTCATACCAAAACCTGGCAAGGACAACACAAAAAAAGAGAACTACAGACCAATATCTCTCATGAATACAGATGCTAAAATCCTAAACAAAATACTAGCAAATCAAATACAACAACACATTAAAAAAAGAATTTATCATGATCAAGTGGGATTCATCCCAGAATCACAAGGATGGTTCAACATATGTAAAATGGTTAACGTGATACAACATATCAACACAACAAAGAACAAAAACCATATGATCCTATCAATAGATGCAGAAAAGGCATTTGATAAAATACAACATTATTTTATGTTTAAAACACTTAACAAAATGGGTATAGAAGGAAAATATCTCAAAATAATAAAGGCCATCTATGATAAACCATCAGCTAACATCATATTAAATGGCATAATACTGAAAACTTTTCCTCTAAAATCACAAACAAGACAAGGTTGTTCACTCTCTCCACTCTTATTCAACGTAGTGCTGGACGTTCTAGCCAGAGCAATCAGACAAGACAAAGAAAGAAAAGGTATTCATATCGGAAAAGAAGTAAAGGTCTCACTTTTTGCAGATGATATGATCTTATACATCGAAAACCCCAAAGACTCCACAAAAAACTACTAGATACAATAAACCAATACAGTAAGGTCTCAGGATACAAAATTAATATACAGAAGTCTATTGCTTTTCTATATGCCAACAGTGAAACATCAGAAAACGAGCTCAAAAAAAAACAATCCCCTTCATGGTTACAACAAAAAAAAATACCTAAGAATAAACATAACAAAGAATGTAAAGGACCTATATAATGAAACTACAAAGCATTGTTAAGGAAAATTGAAAAAGATATGAAATGGAAATATATTTCTTATTCTTGGATGGGAAGAATAAATATAGTCAAAATAACTGTATTACCCAAAGCAATATACAAATATAATGCAATTCCCATCAAAATTCCAATGTCTAAATGGAACATAAATCATCAGGTTTATATGGAACTATAAAAAACCCCGAGTAGCAAGAGCAATTCTAAGGAAAAAGAATGAAGCTGGGGGCATTACAATACCTGACTTCAAATTATATTATAGAGTCACGACAATCAAAACAGCATAGTATTGGCAGAAAAATAGACACTCAAACCAATGGAACAGAATAGAAAGCCCAGATATAAAACCACATATATAAAGTCAAATAATTTTTAATAAAGGGGCCAACAACACACAATGGAGAAAAGAAAGTTTCTTTAACAAATGGTGCTGGGAAAACTTGAAAGCCACATGCAAAAGAATGAAACTCGACTACAGTTTGTCTCCTTATACTAAAATTAATTCAAAATGGATCAGAGACCTAAATATAAGACCTGAAACAATAAATTACATAGAAGAAAACATAGGTACGAAACTCATGGACCTTGGTTACAAAGAGCACTTTATGAATTTGACTCCAAAGGCAAGGGAAGTGAATGAAGGCAAAGATAAATAAATAGGATTACATCAGACTAAGAAACTTTTGCACAGCAAGAGAAACTAACAGCAAAACAGACAGCCAACTAAATGGGAGATGATATTTTCAAACAACAGCACAGATAAGGGGCTAATATCCAAAATATACAAAGAACTCACAAAACTCAACCACAAACAAATAATCCAATAAAAAATGGGAAGAGGACATGAACACACACTTCTCCCAGGAAGAAATACAAATGGCCAACAGATATATGAAAAGATGCACATCTTCATTAGCTATTAGAGAAATGCAAATCAAAACTACAATGAGATACCAACCACCTCACACCTGTTAGATGAGCTGTTATCAACAAGACAGGTAATAACAAGTGTTGGAGAGGCTGTGGAGAAAAAGGAACCCTCATCCACTATTGGTGGGAATGTAAAGTAGTACAACCACTATGGAAGAAAGTATGGTGGTTTCTCAAAAAATTAAAAATAGAACTACAATATGACCCAGCAATTCCTATACTGGGAATATACCCCCATAACTCAAAAACACTGGTACATAAAGACACATGCAGCCCCATGTTCATTGCAGCATTGTTTACAGTGGCCAAGACATAGAAACAACCAAAAAGCCCTTCAATAGATGATTGGATAAAGAAGTTGTGGTACATATATACTATGGAATACTACTCAGCCATAAGAAATGATGACATCGGACCATTTACAACAACATGGATGGACCTTATAACATTATACTGAGTGAAATAAGTAAATCAGAAATAACTAAGAACTATATGATTCCATACATAGGTGGGACATAAAAATGAGACTCAGGGACATGGACAAGTGTGTGGTGGTTTTGGGGTGTGGGGGAAGGAGGGAGGAGCACAAAGAAAACCAGATAGAAGGTGACGGAAGACAATTTGACTTTGGTGATGGGTATGCAACATAATCAAATGTCAAAATAACCTGGAGATGTTTTCTCTGAACCTATGTACCCTGACTGATTAATGTCACCACATTAAAATTAATAGAAAAATAAAGAGGGACCCCTCACACTCCCCAAAACCGTGAAACCATCTGCACAACTCTTTCTTTATTTCCTTTGAAAATCTATTAACCAAGGACACCAAGAATGTCAATCTACTCTGTGAAGGATGCTTTGATAGTTCAGGTGGAAAAATTAAGTCAAATTGTTTTTGAGATACTACAATAAGTGCTATTGGAGACATATAAACAAATGCTTTTAGAATGGAAGGAAGGAAATAATTCTAACTGGGGAAGAAAAGTATATTGATAGTAAATATAATAGCAGCAGATATTTATTCAACTCTCCAGTTAATCCTTAGAAGTACACCCAGGCTTAATCTTCAGACATAAATGTCTGTTTCAAAGGGGGAGAATTATAGTAGGTGATGGTTCAGTGCCAGTGTCACCATAGATTGATTACACAATAGACTTTCAGTAAGATTTTTACTGATTTTATTTGTCCCACATTCTTCACCGGCATAAAAAGGCTGATAATATTTGTGCATCACATTTTCATAGGGAAACTTCAAATGAGAACAAACACAGAGTCACACAAGCTGTTTTCTGATAGCAGCAGTAAAGAGTTGCTATGCATTTGACATTGCCATTATGTCTAAGCATTGGTTATGTGTTGAAATATATTTCATAAGCATTTTTGGAGGTGAGTTTAGGCTTTTTGAAATACTGGCATATTTTTTAGTAATTTCAAATGGCAAAGGTTCAAATAAGCTTTATTAGGCTCTGATATATTTAAACATGTTCAACATACAAAAACAACTTGTATTGTGAGTGCCAGGCTATAAGGAGGACTACAGAGATGAAGCTGACCAGACCTCTGCCCTCATGGCTGTTCCAACTTATTAGGGGAGATAGTTGTTTAACCAAGATTTTAACACCACGACAGACTTAAGGATAAAAATAGACCTGGCAGGTTGGCTCAAAATGTCGGCTGGCACGTGGATATTCCAGGTTCAATTCCGGTCAGGGCACAGAGGAGAAGTAACCATCTGCTTTTCCACATCCTTCTCTCTCCTCCCCTTTTTCTCTCTCTCTTGCTCTCTCTCTCTCTTTCTCGCTCTCTTCCCCTCCTGCAGCCATGGCTGGATTAGTTCCAGTGCATCAGCATTGGGTACTGAGGATGACTCCATGGAGCCTCCAACTTAGCTGCTAAAAATAGCTAGATTTCAAGCATGGTCCGAAATGGGCAGAGCATCACCCCATAGGGGGCTTGCTGGGTAGATCCCCATCAGAACACGTGTGGGAGTCTGTCCCTCTGCTTCCCTGCTTCTCACTTAAGAAAAAGGAAGAAAAAAAAAAAGAATAAAAATATTGGATTGGCAAGGAGGGAATATGAATTCTAAATGTGACAATTAGAGAAGAAAATTATACCAACAGTAACAACAAGGATAATAATAGCTATGATTATTAGAGTATTTTATGTTCATGACACACTAAAAATGTTATCGCATTTACTCCCCTCCAAAAATCTATGAAATAATTATTGTCCTTATCTTATAGATGCAGAAACTGGGGCTTAGACAGATAAAATGGCTTGTTCCAGATGGCATGGCTAGAAAAGGGAGAAGCAAGATACTGAGTTTATGTCCATTTAACATCAAAACTCATTTTCTTTGTATTATGCTACCATGCACCTCAGTAACAGT
Organism: Rhynchonycteris naso; assembly: GCA_037038555.1. Taxonomy (NCBI): domain Eukaryota; kingdom Metazoa; phylum Chordata; class Mammalia; order Chiroptera; family Emballonuridae; genus Rhynchonycteris; species Rhynchonycteris naso. Next base: position 84,188,755 of record CM073003.1, read on the forward strand.
ACCATCCTAAAAACATATTACAGTGATGTTCAACCATTTATTAATCTTTTAGAGAAACAATTTTCCTGATACTAGCCATGACTATCATACCCACGTGGCCACTCAAAGACCGCTGAGGTGGGAAGATAGGAGTCCTGTGCACCAGCAGGTGTGAGGTCCACATGGAGAACTGCTCTCTAGCCTGCTGGGACTTGCATGGATCCGGCCACCTGACAGCACCCAACAGGGATTCTTTTCTGTTTTTCTTTTTCTTTTATTTATTTATTTATTTATTTCTTTAGAAACGTTGGGGAGTGGGGAATAACCCTGTCCAGCATTTACATGGTCAAACCAACCAACACTTACACACACACGGCTTGCATTTCATACTTTTGTTACTAAAACCTTTCTCTTCTAATGTGTCTTAAGAGACTCTTCTACAAGAACAAATAGGCAAACAGGAATCTTTACTACGTTTTACATGACTATATTTTCTAAGACAAATATTTGGAATGAAGGATTTTTTTTCTTATTACTGAATTAGTTACAAGAAAATTCTTACAAAGATAAAAATTGCATAACCGTTTAGCTGTGGTTGTATTTCAGTTGCTTTTTTTGAAAGTAGTAAAGGATATGACAGAGGAAGGGGTTTGGGACTATGTTGTATTTATAGTATGAAAAGTGAACTGAAGTCTGACATGATCATTTTATTCTTATGTGAAAAAACTTAGAGAACAATATGTTCTGATAATATTTTTATTTTAGAATCTGATAGCAAGAAAGTCCTCTGCCCAATGGAATGACAGTTTAGAAACATTAGCACAAATTGAGCAAGAAGTTGTGTTGAAAGTATGATTTGTCTGTTATCAGCACTATAGCTAACACCTGTGATGTCTGGATGGTGCATTGCTAGTTTGTCAAAACCCCAAAATACAGAAGCATTTTTTGTTTTTTCCAATATGGTCAGTAGCCTGAATTCTCATCTGAAGCTATAGTCACTAGAATAGTTCCAACATGGCTGCAATAGTTATAAAAAATGATAAAAAATCCTATTGTATTGCCACTTCGTTAAATTCTACTTTAGCTCTTGTAATGAAATTCAAATTGTGCCAGCCATCTTTTATTAGTCAGTCCCATGGCATTTTTATTGTTATTTTGAACAAGATCTATTTTTGTTTAATTCTATGGGGACCATACATACTTTGTATATTTGCCAGAAATTTCTTTTCCAATGAGTATTACTCGATTCTAAATAAGTACAGTCTGCATTTTTATGCTGGGACATAGTAGACTGAGTTTAGTTAGGAACATCATTTAAAGTTACATAATGTAGCCTGGATTATTTTGTAACTCTAATATTCTGATAACTAAAAGTGAGTTTGCATTTTGTTTATTGTCTTTTTCCTTTTTTAAAATTTTATTTAGAAAATTAAATTTAACAGAGTAACATTGGTCAATAAGAGTACAGAGGTTTCACCTGTCCAGGTCGTGGCACAGTGGATAGAGCGTTGGACTGGGACACAGAGGACCCAGGTTCGAAACTCTGAGGTTGCTGGCTTGAGCATGGGCTCACCAGCTTGAGCGTGGGGTCACTGACTTGAGTGTGGGATCATAGACATGACCCCATTGTCTCTGGCTTGTACCCAGAGGTCACAGGCTTGAGCCCAAAGTAGCTGGCTTGAGCAAGGGGTTACTCACTCTGCTTTAGCCACCGCCCAACCCTGTCAAGGCACATATGAGAAAGCAATCAATGAACAACTGAGATGCAACAAAGAATTGATGCTTCTCATCTCTCTCCCTTCATGCCTGTCTGTCCCTCTCTCTGTCTCTGTCACACACAAAGAAACACCGCCCCCCCAAAAAAAACCCAGAAATACATAGGTTTCAGGTGAATATTTCTATAGCATTTGAACTGTTCATTATGTTGTACACACATCACCGAAAGTCAAATCATTTTCCGTCACCGTATATTTTTTCCTTTTACTCTCTTCCCTCTATACCCACCCCCACATTTTTCTCCCCCGGTAACCACTTCACTTTAATCTATGTCTATGAGTCTCAGTTTTATATCTTACCTAAGTGTGAAATCATGCAGTTCTTAGCTTTTTCTAATTTAGTTATTTCACTCAATATAATGTTCTCAGGATCCATCCATGTTGTCTTAAATGGCAATATGTCATTACTTTTTATGGCTAAGTAGCATTCTATTGTATATATGTACCACATTTTCTTTTTATTTTTAATAAGGACAGAGAGCCAGAGAGAGGGATAGATAGAGACAGACAGACAGGAACAGAGAGAGATGAGAAGCATCAATCATTAGCTTTTTGTTGTCATTGAGACACCATAGTTGTTCATTCATTGCCTTCTCACATGTGCCTTGACCCTGGGTCCCCAGCAGACCGAGCCACCTCCTGCTGGAGCCAGCAACCCTGGGTCCAAGCTGGCGAGCCTCTGCTCAAGCCAGATGGGCCCACGCTTAAGCTGGCAACTCTGAGGTCCTGAACCCGGGTCCCCCACATCCCAGTCCGACGCTCCATCTACTGCACTACCGCCCGGTCAGGCTGTACCACGTTTTCTTTATTCACTCCTCTATCGAAGGACATTTTGGTTGTTTCCATGTCTTGGCCACTGAATAATGCTGCAATGAACATAGGGGTACGTGTGCCTTAACATAACAATATTTTTGAGCTTTGGGAGTAGATACCCAGTAGAAGAATGGCTGGGTCATATGGTAGTTCTATTTTTAATTTTTTGAGGAACCACCATACTTTCTTCCATAATGGTTGTACTAGTTTGCATTCCCACCAGCCGTGAATGAATATTCCTTTCTTCTCGAATCCTCTTTAACACTTGTTATTACCTGTCTTATTGATAATAGCCACTCTAAACGGTGTGAGGTGTTATCTCATTGTAGTTTTGATTTGCATTTCTCTAAGAGCTAGTGAAAATGAGCATCTTTTCATATATCTGTTCACCATTTGTATGTCTTCTTGGAAAAAGTGTCTGTTTGTCTTCTCCCCATTTTTTTTATTGGATTGTTTGCTTGTTTGTTGCTGAGCTTTGTGAGTTCTTTATATATTTTAGATATTAACTCCTTATCAGAGCTGTTGTTTGCAAATATCTCCCATTTTGTTGGCTACCTTGTTTGTTTTGTTGTCAGTTTCTTTTGCTGTGCAGAAGTTTCTTAGTTTGATATAGTCCCGTTCATTTATCTTTGCCTTTACTTCCCTTGCCTTTGGGGTCAAATTCATAATTTTTTTTCTATGGCCAAAGTCCATGAATTTAGTCCCTATGTTCTCTTCTATGTAATTTATAGTTTCAGGTCTTATATTTAGGCCTTTGATCGATTTTGAATTAATTTTTGTACACAGGGACAAACTGTAGTCGAGTTTTATTCTTTTGCATGTGGCTTTTCAATTTTCCCAGCACCATTTATTGAAGAGGCTTTCTTTACTCCATTGTGTATTTTTGGTTCCTCTCTTGAAGATTATTTGCCATATATATGTGGTTTTATTTGTGGGCTCTAGATACTGTTCTTTTGGTCTGCCTGTCTGTTTTCTGCCAGTACCATGCTGTTTTGATTATTGTGGCTTTATAGCATAATATGAAGTCAGGTAGTGTGATACCTCCAGCTTCATTCTTTAATATCAAGATTGCTTTTGCTACTTGGAGTTTTTTTTTGGTTCCATATAAACCTGGTGATTTTTTGTTCTATTTCTTGAAAAAATGACAGTGGGGTTTTGATGGAGATTACATTAAATTTGTATAATGCTTTGGGTAATATGGCTATTTTAACTATGTTGATTTTCCCAGTCCATGAACATGGAAAATTTTTCTATTTCATTGTGTCTTTTTCAATTTCTTTCAATAATGCTTTGTAGTTTTCAGTATATGGGTCCTTTACATCCTTTGTTAAGTTTATTCCTAGGTATTTTAGTTGTCTTTTTATTTGCACTTGTGAAAGGAATTGGTTTTTTAGTTCATTTTCCGAAGTTTCATTGTTGTCATATAGAAAAGCAACAGACTTCTGTATATTAATTGTGTATCCTGTGACTTACTGTATTGATTTATTGTTTTTAATAGTTCCTGGAGGAGTCTTTAGGGTTTTCTAGATAAAGGATCATGTCATCTGCAAAAAGTGATACCTTTACTTCTTCTTTCCTGATATGAATGCTTTTTATTTCTTTCTCTTGCTGGATCTCTCTGGCTAAAACTTGCAGAACTAAGATAAAAGTGAAGAGAGTGGGCAGCCTTGACCTGCTCCTCATTTTAGAGGAAGAGTTTTAACCATTTTACCATTTAGTATGATGTTAGCTGACAGTTTGTTATATATGAACTTTATTATGTTGAGGTGTTTTTCTTTTATTCCGATTTTATTGTTTTAAACATAAAAGGATGTTGTATTTTATTGAATGCCTTTTCTCCATCTATTGATGTGATCATATGGTTTTTGTTCTTTGTTTTGTTGATATGGTATATTATGTTAATCGTTTTACATATGTTGTGTTTTTGGGATGAATCCCACTTGATTGTGATGTATTATTTTTTTAATGTGTTGTTGTATTTGATTTGCTAGTACTTTGTTTAGGATTTTTGCATCTGTATTCATTAGAGATGTTGGTCTGTAGTTTTCTTTTTTTGTATTTTCCATGCCAGGTTTTGGTATGAGAGTTATGTTGGCCTCATGAAATGTGTTTGTTTCTTCTTTAATTTTTGGAAGACTCTGTGAAGGATAGGAACCAAATCTTCTTTGAATGTTTGGTTGAATTTACTAGTGTAGCCATCTGGCCCCGGACTTTTATTTTTGGGGAGGTTTCTGATAGTTGTTTTATTTCCTCCCTGCTTATGGGTCTGTTTAGGCTTTCTGCTTCATCATGACTCAGTCTAGGAAGGTTGTATAGTTCAAGGAATTTATCCATTTCTTCTAGATTGTTGAATTTTGTGGCATATAGTTTTTCATAGTATTCTACAATTATCCTTTGTATATCTTTGATATCTGTGGTAAATTCTCCTCTTTCATTTAGGATTTTATTTATATGACTTCTTTCTCTTTTTTACTTAGTGAGTCTTGCCAAGGTTTGTCAATTTTGTTGATCTTTTCAAAGAACCAGCTCTTTGTTGTATTAATTTTTTCTATGCTTTTTCTGTTCTCTATTTCATTTATTTCTGCTCTAATTTTTATTACTTCCTTACTTCTGCTGGTTTGGGGTTGCCTTTGTTCTTCTTTTTCTAGTTCCTTAAGGTGTGAAATTAAGTGGTTTACTTGAGCTTTCTCTTGTTTTTTGATATAAGCCTGCAATGATATGAACTTCCTTCTTATTACTGCTTTTGCTGCAGCCCAGTATGCTGATATGTCATTTGTCATTTTCATTTGTCTGTATATATCTTTTGACCTCTGCTTTTATTTCTTTTTTAACCCTATCACTTTTTTAAGTATGCTGTTTAATTTTCACATTTTTGTGGGTTTATTTATTTTATTTTTTTGCAGTTGAATTCTAGTTTCAAAGCCTTATGGTCAGAGAATATGCTTAGTATAATCTCAGTCTTTCTGAATTTGTTGATATTAGCTTTGTGGCCCAATATATGGTCTATTCTTGAGAATGTTCCATGTACACCAGAGGAAAATTGTATACGCTGATGTTCTGGGATGAAATGTCCTGTAGATGTTTTATAATATCCATTTGTTCTAGTGTTTCATTTAAGGCCAATATTTGTTTATTGAATTTCTGTTTGGATGAATGATCTAGAACCATCAGTGGTGTATTGAGATCTCCAAGTATGATCTCCAAGTATTTTTGTCAGTTTTTATTTTTAGATCAATTAGTAGATGTCATATATTCTGGTGCTCCCTGGTTTGATGCATACATATTGAGAAGTCTTATGTCACCTTGATAGTGTCCCCTTTACTATTATTATGAAATGACCATCTTTGTCTCTGGTTACCTTTGTTGTCTTGCAGTCAGCATTGTCAGAAATTAGTATGGCTACACCTACTTTTCTTTAGATATTAGTTGTTTGGATAATTGTTTTCCAACCTTTAACTTTGAATCTATTTTTATTCTTGTAGCTTAGATATGTCTCTTGGAGGCAGCATACCGTTGAGTTTTGCTTCTTGATCCAGATTGCTACTCTGTGCCTCTTTATTGGTGTGTTCAATCTATTTACATTTAATGTAATTATTGACACTTGAGGGTTTCCTACTGCCATTTTGGATATCGCTTTCTGATATCTCTGTTTCTTGTTTGGTTCTTCTCTTTTGTTTTTCTGTCATTTGTTTTTGTTTTGTGATATTCCATACTTCTCTGTTTCTTCTTTTTTAAAGCTATATGTATCAGTAGTGGCTTTGCAGAGGTGGTTATCATTAGGTTATTAAAAGAAAAATTATCATATTCATTAGAGTCCATTATCTCATGAGTGCTTCTACACTCCATTCTCCTTTGCTACTGCTGATCTTTGTCCTCTCCCCTTTTATGTTATTGTTGTCACAGATTATCTTTGTTTTTATTGTGGTATTTTTGGAGCTTTTACCTGTATTTTTGTTTGGTTTTGCTCTTTGTATCTGGTCGGATGACTCCCTTTAGTATTTCCTGTAGTGGGGTTTTCTAGTGATAAATTCCCTCAGCTTCTCTATGTCTGTGAAGGCTTTCATTTCTTGAAGGATAACTTTGATGGATATAGTATTCTTGGCTAGTAGTTCCTCTCTTTCAGTATTTTAAATGTTGAGGTCCACTCTCTTTTGGCTTGAAGAGTTTCTGCTGAGAAGTCTGATGATAGCCTAATAGGCCTTCCTTTATATGTTATATTCTTCTCCCTAGCTGCCTTGAGGATTCTTTGTTTGTCATTGATTTGTGATAATTTCATTATGATGTGCCTTGCAGTAGGTCTGTTTGGGTTGAGGTAACTCAGCATTTTGTTTGTTACTTGGATTCTGGGCTCTAACTCTTTTCACAGGCTAGAGAAGTTCTCATCAATGATTTGTTTTAATATGTTCCCCATTCAGTTTTCCCTCTCTTCTTATAATATACTCATTATTTTTATATTTCTCTTTCTGGTGGAGTCAGACAATTCTTGTATGGTTTTCTCATTTTTTAAATTTGTGAGTCTCTCTCTTCTTCTCTCTGTAGTATCTCTACTTGCCTGTCTTTGATGTCACTAATCCTGTCATCTATCTGGCCGGTTCTATTAGCTAAGCTTGTTACCTCATTTTTTAGTTCATGTATTATGTTTTTCATCTCTGTTTGGTTCTTATTTTATAGTTTCAATTTTCTTGATGTTCATTAAATTGTTTTCTGAGCTCTCTAAATGCCTTTCAGTGTTTTCTTGTATCTCATTGAATATTTTTAGAGCTTTAATTTTTAATTCTCTGTCATTTAGCTCTAAGGTTTCCATGTAATTGATATGTTTTTCTGGAGATATTCATCATCTATCTGAGCTATGTCTCTGTCTTGGTATCTATGATATTTGATTATTTTTCTTGATTGCATTGGAGAGTGGTATTGTTAATTACACTAACAAGAGATAACTAAGAAAAATAAAACTAAAAATTGAAGAAATACAGTGAAAATTCTATAAATAATGACAAGTAGAACAAAAACTACAGAGAACACGGAGCAGAAACTGAGGAAAAATGAAAGTATGAGTCCAAAATATATTAATTTAATGAAAAATGACATTCAGATGAGAGGAAAAAGAAAGAAAAAAGAAGGAGAAGAAAAGGGAAGAGAGAATAAAAAGTAAAAGAGAAAGTGTTTGAAATAAAGCCCTCATAAAAGAAAACAAGAAAAAGAAATATAACAAGTAAGAATAATGAAGTTTTGAGAGGTAACATTTTTACTGGCAGGTGGCATTGTACCACAGCCTTTGCCTCTGTGACGTTCTTAGGCAGAGTTCTGATGAGGTGTCACTGTCCTAGTGATGTAGGGAGGGCTGCAGTTGCATTGGTAGGATGGGCGCATTGTTAGGGCTTTGCAATTTTATGGCTCTAGCAATGGCTATCTCAGGTCTTCCACCTCTCTCCACATCCCAGCAGAGCAGGGGATCAACCAGCCCATACCTATGCCTCTCACAGAAGCAAGCACCCTGAACACTCAGCTGTGTGGGATCCTCTACCACTACTATTCAGACATCAAGGAGCAATGTGGGACTTGAGATACTGGGGGAGCATGGTCCTCGGCACGGCAGGGACTGTGCACTGGGAGCCAGTGCTGAGCTGGGAGTGGGGCAGGTGGGGGGTAGATCTCAGATAAAGCACACCTCCATGTCACACAGGCCAAACTCTGTGGGTCACACAGGCAGATCGAGCATGCCTCAGTGCCCCTCAGGTCTATCTCGGAGCCTACGGCAGGTTATGTGCATGCCCAGTGCCTTTCATTGCAGATGGAGCCTGGCAATGCAGGCAGATGCTGTGAATGGCCATGTTCCTGCTCTTTTTTGCGCACCCATATTAATTCAGCTCCTTCCCCTTTGCCCCTCAGTCTCTCCACTTCTCCCAGCTCTGAAACTAAACCCATGTTAAAAGTGCCTCCCTTCCTCAGAACAGTGAAGAAAGAAAAACTCCATCCTCTGGCTTTTTTCCTTCATGAGTGGATTCTATCTTCAGCCCACCTTCTCAACAAATCATACCTGTATCTGGTGTATGTATATTTCAGGTGCTCCTGGGGTCTTTTCTCTGCATATACTTGTTGAGTTTGTTGAATTTCAAGGGGAGAGATCAGGAGTATCTCTCATGCACCATTTCTCTGACCCAGCTGTTTACTGTCTTTCAAAGTGATCATTTTAAACAAAAACATCTTCTTTTTTAAAAAGCCATAAGAACTGATTTGTTACAACTTTTAATCTAAAATTAAAAATTGAAACGAGAGTCAAGAAGCATTTATTTGGAATTAAAGAAATGCAATTCAGGGAGCATAAATTCAGGCAGAAAGCCAAGTAGTGTCCCAATTACAGGGTAAAGAGGAGGGATTTTTATGAGAAAAAGAAAGGAATAAATAACACACAGAGAAAAAGAATTCCTATGGGTGCTGATCAGCTGAGCTACTCTTGGCTATACATGACTGGTTATACATTATATTCTCAGATAGTCTGTAATCATCAGTCCTTGTGGTCAGGATGTCCACTGTCCTGTTTACTTTACAATCAGTTGTAAGACAATGTTGATTTCACCTACCCTGGTCGGCAAACTGCAACTTGTGAGTTACATGCGGCTCTTTGGCCCCTTGAGTGTGGCTCTTCTACAAAATACCACGTGTGGGTGCTACCTCGATAAGGAATGTACCTACCTATAAGATTTAAGTTTAAAAAATTTGGCTCTCAAAAGAAATTTCAACTGTTGTACTATTATTATTTGGCTCTGTTGACTAATGAGTTTACCGACCACTGACCTAGCACAAGGTCAGGTTCAGTCCAAATAGTTCAAAGTTTCAAGGAGCAAGATGTGCAAGAAAGTTTCTCTAGCATGGCAGCTCTGACTCCATTTTGAAGTATGTCCATTTATGTCATCCTTCACACAATTGTTCAATGTGCTTATTCATATACAGAGATTGATAGTAACTAGAAAATTAACATCACGTTTTTTAAAAATTTTTATTGATTTTAATTTATTGTGTTTACATAGATTCAAGTGTCTCACCAAATACATCCACCCCATCCCCATGTTCTCCTCAACACCTCCTTCCCCCCTTCCCCCCAATGCCTAACCTCCTCCCCTCCAGGATTTTCTGTCCTGCTCTCTATAACGCTGTGTTATGTATATATAATTTTACTAATCTCCTTCCCATCTCTGATCCCATCCTCTCATCCTTTTTCCCTCTGACCACTTTCCCTCTGGTCTCTTTGATCACACCTCTGCCTCTATTCCATTCCTTAGTTCACATGGTTCATTAGATTCCTTAAATGAGTGAGGTCATATGATATTTCTCTTTCTCTGCCTGGCTTATTTCACTTAGCATAATAGTTTCCAGGTCCATCCATGTTGTCGCAAAAGGTAAGATTTTCTTCTTCTTCATGGCTGCATAGTATTCCATTGTGTATATATACCACTGCTTTTTAGTCCATTTGTCCACTGATGGACACTTGGGTTGTTTCCAGATCTTGGCTATTGTAAACAATGCTGCCATAACATGGGGGTGCATTTCCTCTTTTGGATCAGTGATTTGGTATACTTAGGATATATTGCTAAAAGTGGCATAGCTGGGTCAAAAGGCATAGCTGGGTCAAAAGGTCAAAAGGCATTTCCATTTTTCATTTCTTGAGGAATCTTCATAGTGTTTTCAATAGTGGCTGCACCAGACTGCATTCCCACCAGCAGTGCTGGAGCGTTCCCCTTTTTTCCACATCCTCACCAGGACCTATCGTGTGTTGTTTTATTAATGAGCGCAATTCTGACAGGTGTGAGGTGGTATCTCATGTGGTTTTAATTTGCATTTCTCTTTGATTAGTGATGTTGAACATTTTTTCATCTTCCTATTGGCCATCTGTATGTCCTCATTAGAGAAGTGTCTTCATTTCTTTAGCCCATTTTTTAATTGGATTGTTTGTCTTTTTGATGTTGAGTTTTACAAGTTCATTATATATTTTGGTTATTAACCCCTTATCAGATGTACAGTGTGTCCATAAAGTCATGGTACACTTTTGACCCTGTGACAGGTCAAAAGTGCACCATGACTTTATGGACACACTGTATTGTTGAATATGTTCTCCCATTGTATGGTTTGTCTTTTTATTCTATTCATATTGTCTTTAGCTGTACAAAAGCTTTTTAGTTTGATATAGTCCCATTTGTTTATCTTGTCTTTTATTTCATTTGCTCATGGAGATAAATCAGCAAATATATTGCTGCAAGAGATGTCGGAGAGCTTACAGCCTATGTTTTCTTCTAAGATGCTTATGGTTTTACGACTTCCATTTAAGTCTTTTATCTATTTTGAGTTTATTTTTGTGAATGGTGTAGGTTGGTTGTCTAGTTTCATTTTATTGCAAGTACATGTCCAATTTTCCCAACACCATTTGTTAAAAAGACTGTCTTTACTGCATTGTATGATCTCACCTCCTTTATCAAATATCAATTGTTCATAAAGGCGTGGGTTTATTTCTGGGTTCTCTGTTCTGTTCCATTGATCTATATGCCTGTTTTTATGCCAGTACCAAGCTGTTTTGAGTACAATGGCCTTGTAGTAGAACTTTATATCAGGAAGCGTGATATACCTACTTCTTTCTTCATTCTCAAGATTGCTGAGGCTATTCATATTCTTTTTTGGTTCCATATAAATTTTTGAAATATTTGTTCTATATCTTTGAAGTATGCCATTGGTATTTTAACAGGAATTGTATTGAACTTATTAATTGCTTTGGTTAATATAGACATTTAATGATGTTTATTCTTCCAATCCAGGAACACGGTGTATGCTTCCACTTGTTTGTATCTTCCTTGATTTCTTTTATCAATGTTTTATAATTTTCTAAGTACAAGTCTTTTACCTCCTTGGTTAAATTTATTCCTAGGTACTTTATTTTTTTTGTTGCAATAGTGAAGGGGATTGTTTTTCTTAATGTCTCTTTCAGATGGATCATTATTGGTGTATAAAAATGTCTCTGATTTCTGAAGATTAATTTGATATCCTGCCACCTTGCTGAATTCATTTATCAGGTCCAGTTGTTTTTGGATTGAGACTTTAGGGTTTCTATGTACATATACTATTATACCACCAGCAAATAATGATAGTTTTACCTCTTCTATTCCAATTTGGGTGCCTGTTATTTTTTCTTCTTGTCTGATTGCTGTAGCTAGGACTTCCAGAACTATGTAGAATAAGAGTGGTGAAAGGGGGCACCCCTGTCTTGTTCCTGATCTAAATGGGATTGTTTTAAATTTTTGCCCATTGATTATAATATTGGCTGTGGGTTTGTCATAGATGGCCTTTATCATGTTGAGGTATGTTCCCTGTATTCCCACTTTGCTGAGAGTTTTGATCATGAATGGGTGCTGCATTTTATCAAATGCTTTTTCTGCATCAATTGATATTATCATGTGGTTTTTCTCCTTCTTTTTGTTTATGTGATGAATCACATTGACTGACTTGAGACTATTGTACCAGCTTTGCCTCCCCAGAATAAATCTCACTTGATCATGATGTATGATTTTTTTTATGTATTGCTGGATCTTGTTTGCTAATATTTTGTTGAGAATTTTAGCATCTAAGTTCATCAGGGATAATGGCCTATATAGTTTTCTTTCTTTGTAGTGTCATTGCCTGGTTTTGAAATGAGGATTATGCTCACCTCATAATAGGAGTTTGAAACTCTTCCCTCTTCTTGAATTTTTTGAAATAGCTTGAGAAGGATAAGAGTTAGTTCTTTAAATATTTGGTAGAATTCACCTGTTAAGACATCTGTCCCAGGACTTTTGTTTGATAACTGTTTCAATCTCATTTGTTGTAATCATATGTTTAGGTGTTCTGACTCTTTCAGATTGATTTTTTCTATAAATTTTAATGGGGTGACATTAATAAATCAGGGTACATAGGCAGATTGATTTTTGAAAGATCATATTTTTCAAAGAATTTGTTTATTTCACCTAGGTTATCTAACTTTTTGGCATACTGTTCTTCATAGTATTTTCTTACAATCTTTTGTATTTCTGCTGTGTCAGTTGTTACTTTTCCACTCTCATTTTTAATTTTATTTGAGTCTTCTCTCTTTTTTTTCTTGGTGAGTCTGGTTAAAGGTTCATCGGTCTTGTTTACCTTTTCAAAGAAGCAACTCTTGGTTTCATTGATCTTCTGTATTCTTAGCCTCTGTGTCATTTGTTTCCATTCTGACCTTCATTATTTCCTTCCTTCTACTTCCTCTGGCCTTTACTTGCTGTTCTTTTTCTAGTTCTTTTAGATGCAGGGTAAATTTTTTATTTGAGCTTTTTCTTGCTTCTTAAGGTATGCCGGTAATGCTATGATTTTCCTCTCAGTACTGCTTTTGCTGTGTCCCATATATTTTGAGTTGTTGTATGTTCATTTTTATATGTTTCAAGGAAATTTTTTATTTCTTCCTTGATCTCATTGTCAACCCATTTGTTATTTAATAACATACTATTTAGTTTCCAAGTGTTTAAATGTTTTTCAGTTTTTCTACTGTAGTTGATTTCTAGTTTCATGCCATTTTGATCAGAGAAGATGCTTCTTATGATTTCAGTCTTAAATTTATTGAGACTCATTTTGTGTCCTAATATGAGGTCTATTATAGAGAATGTACCATGAGAACTTGAAAAATATATATATATTCTGCTGCTTTAGGGTGAAAGGTTCTGAAGATATCTATTAAATTCAGTTGATCTAGTGTGTCCTTTTAAGTCTGCTGTTTCTTTGTTGATTTTCTTTCTTGAGTATCTATCCATTGATGTTAGTGGGGTTTTAAAGTCCCCTACTATTATAGTATTGCTGTCGATCTTGCCCTTTATGTCCATCAAAATTTGCTTTATATATTTAGGTTTTCCTATATCAGTGCCATAGATATTTATAATGGTTATATCTTCCTGTTGGATTGCTCCTTTTATCATTATGTAGTGACCTTCTTTAACCCTTACTATAGACTTTGTTTTAAAGTCTATTTTGTCAGATTTAAGTATTACTACCCCAGCTTTTTTCAGTTTTAATTTGCATGAAATATATTTTTTTTCCATCTCTTTACTTTCATTCTGTATGTTTCTTTTGTTTTGAGGTGGGTCTCTTGTAGACAGCATATGTATGGGTCCTGTTTTCTTATCCACACAGCTACCCTATGTTTTTAATTGGAGCATTTAATCCATTTACATTTAAGGTTAGTATTGATATGTAGTTGTTTATTGCCATTTTATTCTTTAAATCTACATTCCTCTTTTTCTGGATCCCCCCTGCCCCCTTTGTTCTGTTTAGAACAGGCTCCTTAACATTTCTTGCAGTATTGGTTCGGTTGTAATGAATTCTTTGAGTTTATTTATTTATTTTTTTTCTGGGAAGCTTTTTATTTCTCCTTCAATTTTTACTGATAGCCTTCCTGGAAAAATAAGTCTTGGTTGTAGGCTCTTGTTTTTTGTTACTTTGAATATTTTTTGTTATTCTCTTCTTACTTTGAGTATTTCTGTTGAAAAGTTGGATGTCATCCTTATGGGGATTTCTTTGTCGGTGATTGACTGCTTTTCTCTTGCAGCTTTTAGTATTCTTTTTTGATCTCTTAACTTTGATATTTTAATTATGATGTGTCTTGGCTTGGATTTCTTTGGGTTCCTTTATAATGGGACTCTGTGCTTCTTGAACTTCTGTGACTTTTTTCTTCATCAGTTTAAGGAAGTTTTCAGCTATGATTTCTTCAGTCACATTCTCTATCCCTTATTCTTTCTCTTCTTTTTCAGGAACCCATATGATTCAGATGTTGTTTTTCTTCATGTTGTCACAGAGCTCTCTTAGAGTTTCCTCAGACTTTTCTTCTTTTTGCCCTTCTGCTTCCCTGCTTTTATTTATCTTTTCCTCTAAATCACTGATTTGATCCTCTGCTTCATCCAGCCTGCTTTTAATTCCTACTAGTGTATTCTTCACTTCTGATATTGTATTTGTCATTTCTGTCTGATCCTTTTTTGATTTTAATGTGATGTGCTTTATGATGCCTGCTATGTCTTCATTTAGGTGCTCATTATGTCTGTCCATTGTTGCTCTAAGATCTGTGAGCATCCTTACAATCATTATTTTAAATTGTGCCTCCGATATCGTGGCTATTTCCATCTCATTCAGTTCATTTTCAGGGGATTTCTCTTGATGATTCATTTGGATTGCTTTTCTCTCTCTTCCCATTTTGGCTGTGTATAGACTGCTCCTTTGCATGTGCTGTTTGTGTAGCTAGCTAAGTATAGAGTTGGTGTTGTCTGCCTCCAGCTTCCAATTGTGTTCTTTCTAGATTTTCTTGGGTTGGCTTCAGCTGTTGTTTGTAATTCGCTGTGCACTGCTTGTCTGCTGCTACTGCTCCTTTTGCTCTTTGTGTTCACGTCTTCTGTGCCTTAGCTGGGTCAGATTTGAGGAGCCCTTCCTTAAGATACCACTCTAACTAGGGTTTTTACGTCTTGAGCTGATGCTCTCCATATTTGGCTGGTGGATGTGCCAGCCCTGGACCTTCCTGGCCAGAACCTGGCGCAGACCAGTGGGGATCACTGCCTATGACTGGCCCTTAGCAACCTTCTTGTAGTTCCAGGCAATCCAGAATTTGTGGCTGTCTGTATTGGGCTGAGGTGCCATTGTAAATATCAGCTGCATTCCTAGGCTGGCTTTTATCTACTCCTGGCTAGAGGTGTGGCCTCTGTGTTCCCGAGGTGTCATCTGTCATTGGGCCTGCCACTGCTGCCACCCCCTTGGGCACTTGGGCACTGGCACTGCTGGCCATGCGGGCTCATAGGCTAACACCTGGGCTGCCGTGCAGGCCTCCATGTGGGCTGCCCCACCTGGTGCTGCCTCTGTGAGAGTGCAAGCTACACTGCTTGGTGCCACCCCTGCTTATGCCACCACCTACCCCCTCACTGGCTGCCCTGCCAGGTGCCACCCTGCCACTGAGTGGGCCACCTTGCTGTCGCCAGGCCCACCCGCCCTTTAGAGGGTACTCAGCCTTGTGGGAGGGCAGTGTAGCCCAGATCTCAGCACTCAAAACATGTGTCCCTGATGCACCCCCTGCTTCTAAGTGACTCTTCACTCTGATGAGTAGGAGAATTGCCAGTGGGAGGGGTAATTGCTTCCCTTTGCTGGCGCCGCTTCTCCCAGGAAGAATGGATACTTTAGATTTGACTCAGCACAGGGGTTAGGGTGGCTGTCTCCCACAATCTCTCCCTGTGCCTCCTGAGATTACACTCTCCTCTTACAACTCTAGTTCTCTCAGCGCTCCCTGCTCTTGGAGCCCGGGTAACTGGCTGTGAACAAGGTTTCCTTTGTGGTCCTTTTAAGCTGGAGCCTGGGTCTGAGAGTTCTGTCTCTCTCTTGCAAACAGCAATCCAGCTCTTATTTTAGCTGTATACTGTCCATATGCCTCCTCTAGTCTCTGGGGCTCTAGGCTGGGGCTTTGGTCTTAGGGCTGAAGACCCACAACTCTAGGCAACCCACCCCACCATGAGAGACCCTGCAGGCTGCCGCTCATCCTGGGAGCAGTGAAGCCTTTTCTGCGTCTCCACCCTTAGTGTGATTTCTTTGGTGATCCTGGGTTAGATTCCTCTTAGCTTAGTCCAAAGTTGGTTTTTTAGGATGATTGTTCCCAAGTTAAGTTGTAATCCATTTTGGGTCTAGGAAGTGGGAGTTGTAATGTCCGTCTACTACATCACCATTTTCTTCTCTCTCCACATGACTTTTCGAAACAGAAAAAAATAAACATTTTCTTACCTAACTTTTATTGCATGATATATAGGAAATCTTGAGCTTGTTTCCAGAGTTGGAAGATCTCTTGTTCTACTGCACTGTGTGTCAGAGTGTGGATATTAACACCATGTTTCTTTGATGTGAAAAAAGCAGGGTATTTTCACTTGCCACAAAGCTAAACTCCTAGGACTTGAGAAAGAAGAGGCAATCTTATTACAACATGGGACCTTGAAGTGTCTCAGATCCTGAAGGGTCCATAGATGTTAGATTTTATTCAGTGGAACAATTGAATCTTTGAGCAAAACTGTCTAAACAAAATCTACATAAAATGATGAATCTTGTATTAAAGCTTAAAAATAATAATAAAATTACGAAGCTTCTACAAAAACTGTTTTCAGAGCACAAAGAATAAAACTGAGAAGATTTTTAGTAAATATTTATTGTCACTTAAAAAAATAATAAAGCAGGGATTCTTTTGTTTGTTTGTTTGGTTGGTTACATTTGGTTTGCCTTTATATTGTAAAGACATAAACAGTAGAAGACTATATGACTTAAACTAGTCATGAACCTAAGTATTTGCCCAAGTGGCTAATGCATGAAATAATATTTCATGTTTTGTTTTGCCAGAGATTTTTCAAATGTACTTCTTTACTAGATAAAATAATAAAGAGTAAAATTTAAATGGCCCATAATCCCTTTGTCTAGATAATACTACTTATACTTTTATTTAATTTTTTACACTGAGAGAGAGGTAGGGAGAGAGATGAGGAGCATCAGCTCATAGATGAAGCACTTTAATTGTTCATTGATTATTTCTCTTATGTGCCTTGACCAGGGGGCTCCAGCCTAGCCAGTAACCCCTTGCTCAAAACAGAAACCTTGGGCTTCAAGCCAGTGACCATGGGGCTCAGATCAGTGACCATGGGATCATGTTGATGATCCCATTCTCAAGCCGCGACCCCACATTCAAGTTGGTAGGGCTGCGCTCAAGCCAATGACCTCAGGGTTTTTGAGGTCATTACTCCTGGGAACTCAGCACCCCAGGTCGATGCTTTATCCATTGTGCCACCACTGGTCAGGTACTGTGTTGATATTTTTTAAAACTTTAAAGTAATATAAGCACATTTAAAAAAATTCAAATAGTACTGAGAGGTATAAATGATAAATACAGTGTGTCCTTAAAGTCATGGTGCACTTTTGACCGGTCAACCAGTCAAACGTACACCATGACATTACGGACACACTATAGTAGTGTTTCTTCCATCTCTTACCCCTTCCTACCCATATGCCTATTTCTCCAAAAGAATATTTGTGAACAATTGCTTATTTATCCTTCTAGGAAAAGGGAATATATCCCCAACCACACATATACATGTATGTGTGTGTATGGGTGTATGTATGTAATTAAGACTTTTTATTCACAAAAGTGTTATGTCATTCCATTATACCTTGAACTTTTTATTTAATAATATATTTGCAGATCTCCCCAGATCAGCACACACAAAACTATTACATTATTTTTCACAGTTGTATAGTTGATCATTATACAGTATACTGTAAGTATTTAACCAGTTTCCTATTAACATTTAAGTTGTTTTCATTTTTATGACTATATCTGAGAATATGTGGCAGTTGAATAGCTAGCAAAAGAATGTCTACATATTTTATTTTGATAGATATAGTATAATTTATTAAG
Source organism: Rhynchonycteris naso (assembly GCA_037038555.1). Taxonomy (NCBI): domain Eukaryota; kingdom Metazoa; phylum Chordata; class Mammalia; order Chiroptera; family Emballonuridae; genus Rhynchonycteris; species Rhynchonycteris naso. The sequence goes on from CM073003.1 coordinate 84,206,785, forward strand.
TTGGCTTTCTTTTCCAACAATGTTTGAGAGTTACTATTTTTCTAACACTCGTATTATAAAATTTTTAAATGTTCATTCAAAATAAATTTAGTTTATAGAATCCTTCTTTTATTCTTTCTTAAATGGATAAAGCTTTACTTAAGGGATAACCAGAATGTACTTGTGTTTGAAGTGTTTATCGTCCTAGACCAGTGATATGTGGATCCATGAAGGAGGAAGAAAATAAAGACTGGATTGGCAAATGTGGCAAGTAAAACACTAAGTAAAACTTTCTAAGACAATGAATTTTGGGAAACTTTTAAAAAAGTAAATTAAACTAATAACTCTCATGTTCAAAAGAAAATATGCAGATCCAAGGGGAAAATGGTAAAATTGTTTAATAGGTAGAGTTTCAGCCTGACCAGGTAGTGGTGCAGTTGATAGAGCATTTGCTGGGGATGCAGAAGACCCAGGTTTGAAATCCCAAGGTCACAGGCTTGAGTGCGGGCTGACCAGCTTGAGTGAGGGGTTGCTGACTTGAATGTGGGATCATAGACATGACCCTATCGTCACTGGCTTGAGGCATAAGGTAGCTGGCTTAAAGCCCAAGGTCACTGGCTTGAACAAGGGGTCACTGGTTTTGCTGTAGCCCCCCCTACCCTGGTCATGGCATGTATAAGAAGCAGTCAATGAATAACTGAGGTGCCTCAACAATGAATTGATACTTCTCATCTTTCTTCCTTCCTGCCTGTCTGTCCCTCTCTCTGTGTCTCTTTTGTAAGATGAAAATAATTCTAAAGATTGGTTACATAATGTGAATATACTTAGTATTGTTGGAACTATAAACATAAATCGTTAAGATGATATATTTTATGTTATGTGTATTTTGTCACAATTTAAAAGCTATAATGTGCAAAATTATTCATACATAGAAAAAGAAGATAGTTACCTAAAATATAATTTTTAATGAGTAAGGGAAGAGCAAGAGCCTCTACCAGGAATTGTCAAATACCCTCACGAGCCAATTGCTGTCATAATACAATCAGATAAGGTCCAAAATGTAAAAGTCCTTGGCAATGGACTGAAATTTCAATTTAATGCACAAATGGCTAATATCAGCAGCAGTAATCACCCTTATTTGGCTATGAAACAAGTTGTGTGCTATATCTATGACTATTAAGACATTTCTAATGATCAGATTTAGTGCCTGGAGTTGATCACATTAAAGAAGAAGACCACACTGGAGACTAAGGGGCTCAGGTCATTCTGTGACATACACCACTGTTTAAAAGCACCCTATAATTTTTGTATTTATCATCACTTATAGCCACCTTGTGAGAAAAACCAAAGTGGAAGGAAGAGTACAGTCTCCAGAATCCAGAAAAAAATAACTTTTGTTCACAATGAATTTGAGTTTTGGGTCCTGATTACCATAGCAGACAAATCACAGTTATAAAAATATCTTGGAAAAGTGACTCACAACAAATATAAGAAATTATCTAAATAAAGTGTTTTACAAACTTAATATGCCCATTTCTCAACTATTCAGTGGAAGCTGGATTGTTTGCTTGCTGGCATTAACACAGAGCAGAGGCTCTCAACCTTGGCTACACATTAGAATCACATCGGGAGCTTTAAAAAGTCTGATGCCCTGGGATCACCCTGACCAATTTATTAGAATCTCTGGGTGGCTTTCCATGTGATTGTAATATGTAGCGGAGGCCAAAAATCACTGCCACAAAGACTTTCACCTTTAGTGTTCATAATTTCTGGGGTGACTGACCCCTTCCACAACAGAAATTTGGTTTAGTACGATTTGGATCTTCTCAATATCTGCATTTCTTACCAGCATTGCAGATATGCTGATGTATATGGTCTCTGGTGCACACTTTGAAAAATACTTTAACAGTGACTGAATTTCCTGATTTTTCATCCTAATCACTGATCTCTCTGTTTCTCCATAACCCCCCTGGGTTTAATTAATAAGGCTCATTATACCAAGCTAATAATTTTTATTGCTTTGTCTCTGGAATGTGCCTAAGACTTTCATGTAGCACTTGCAAACAGTGGCTCCATAATGGCGGCATGGGAGGAGATCCAAGATGGCGGGCAAGTATGTGGATGTTACACTTATCTCCTTCCATGACCAAACTGGAATTACAACTAAAATATAGAACAATTATCTTGAATAGCCAACTGAAGACTAGCAGAAGTCTTATAACCAAGTTTTGGGAAAACAGATGTGATAGGCTTGCTCACTAGTTTACCAGTTACAAGCACTTTGCTTGATTAGTGCATGAGCATGTGGCAGCATCACATGTGTGTAGTCTGTATAAGGCTATGGATACTTGCACTCAGGGTGGATGTTGGATTGTGGATTGCCTGCCCACCACTGTGAGGAGTTGTTTTTACTGTTCATTCACCTGAGAAGAAGTTTCCCCTGCCTGTTTGTTCATCTGCCGTTGCAAGACTTTATTAAAAGGTAATGGCCCAATGCATTTCAGCTCTACCTTTTTTATGTTGTCTTCCTGAATCCAATATGGACCTGCCTGGCCTTGGCCACTGGCATTACACCAAAGATTTTCAGAAGAAACCACATCGAGACTGGTAGAAAGGGCAGAGATGAGATAAGTATGGCCCTAATCCCATGGGAAGTGGCTGAGGTTCTGGAGAGATATTTATGCTGAAAAGGTTCCCCCTGAAAAGTGTGGGGTCTAAACCCCATGGCTGGTTCCCCAGCCTAGAGCACCAGAGCCTGGAAGAGGCATCCTCAAAACATCTAGCTGTGAAAAGCAGTGGGGATTCTGTCTGCAAGGGAGAAATGAGAGTCTTCAGAGATGCATGCACCCTCTTAAAGGGAAAATGCACAAAATCCCATGCACAACCACTCATCCATTGCTCCAGTGTAGTGGGTGTGGAGTGGATAACAGTCTCATGACAAGAGTCTGAGATTTGTGGCTTTAGAGAGAGAACTAAAGGGACAGCCATCAGGATCCCTGTGCTGAGTCATTTTCTCATACCACAGATGCCATCTTTCTTCAGTGGAGCAGTCCCCTCTGAGTGGCATCAGCCTCAGGGAAAGCAATAGCTGCACCCTTTGGACACTGTTGTCCCACCCTGTGGAGTTTCTGATCTGACAAGAAGAACAGCCAGAGGTTCTTTAAGTGACTGATTCTAACAGACAGGTGGCAGGCAGAGGCTGGCAGGAAAAGATCTTGGGGTCCCTTGGGACCTTTACTGATCTGCCCCCAGGCTGGTTGCTGGTAAAAGCTGGCCTTGGTATGCAACTTGGCCTTTCTTCCACATACCCAGGACCAGCAGATATCCAGAACCACAATCTGTGGATTGCTTGTAGCTTCAAACAGGTTGGTGAGGGCCAGTCACAGGAAGCATATTATGTTGGCCTGGACCAGAGTCCATTCCAAGAGGTTCAAAACTAGTGCACTCAGTAGCCACTTCAGACAACATCAAGGCAGGATCCAATAAACTTCACAAGCAGAGTATCCAAAGGGAGATCACAGCAGGCACCAAACCAGCTGAGGCACATTCTGCTTTATATGGTCACTGCCTGCATAGTAGCTTGCTATGGTTGGGTTTGACCTCATAGCCAGCCAGCTGAGGGTCAATCCCATGCAGGGATGGGCCGATAGCAATCAAGACTCAATTACAAGAGGAGGGTTCATTCACATAACCCAACATGGGCCACTCCTGGAGCACCCAGATCAGGTGATCAAAGGAGACTGCACCACTAGACCCATAAGACACCTACTACATAAGGCCACCCATGAAGACTAGGAGTCATAACAGACCTAGCTAATACATAGAAACAAATAAAGAGGCAGCCAAAATGGGGAGACAAAAAAGCCAGGACCAAGATGAAAGAACAGGAGAAATCTCTAGAAAAATAACTAGATGAAATGGAGGCAAGCAATTTGTCAGCTATAGGATTAAAAGTAATGGTTATAAGGATGCTCAATGGTGTGAAAAAGGACATAGACACCATAAAAATGGACCAGTCAGAAATGAAGAATATAGTATCTGAAATGAAAAATACACTAGATGTAATAAACAGTAGGTTAGATGAAGCAGAGGATTGAATCAGTGATTTGGAAGACAAAGTAGAAAAAAATAGTGCAGCAAAAAGAAAAATGATATAAGAAAATGAGGATAGTTTAAGGGATCTTTGGGACCACATGAAGCATAACATCTGCATTGTAGGCATACCAGGGAGAAGAGAGAGAGCAAGGGATCAAGAGCCTATTTGAAGTAATAAGGGCTGAAAACTTACCATATTTAACATGGTGAAAGAAGACACACAAGTCCAGAAAATACAGAGTTCCAAACAAGATGGACCCAAAGAAGCCCACACCAAGATACATAATAATTAAAATGGCAAGTGTTAAAGACAAAGAATCTTAAAAGCAGCAAGAGAAACTCAGTTCCCTGCAAGGTAGCTCCCATAAGTTCATTTCTCAACAGAAACATTTCAGGTCAGAAGGGATTGGCATAAAATATTCAAAACCACAAATGATGAAAAGCAAGGTCCTACAATTAAGACTACTTTACCTAGCAAGTCTATCATTTAAAACTGAAGGAGAAATAAAGAGCTTCCCAAACATTAAAAAGCAAAAGAAATTTGTTATCATCGAACCAGTATTTCAAGAAATGTTAAATGGCCTGCCAGAAGGAGAAGGAGAAAGAGCAAACAGAACAGAAGAACATAGTTAAAACATAAAATGGCAATAAATACGTGACTATCAATAATCACTTTAAATGTAAGTGGCTTAAATGCTTCAATTAGAGTAGCTGAATGGATAAGAAAACAAAACCCATATATATGCTGTCTATAAGAGACCCATCTCAGAATGAAAGATACACACAGACTAAAAGGGATAAAAAAAATTTAATCCAAAAGGAAATGAAAAAAGCCTGGGGTGGCAATAATTATTTCTGACAAAACAGACTTTATAGCAAAGGCTATATTGTAAGAGACAAAGAAAGACACTATACAATCAAAAAGGGAGCAATCCAACATGAAGACGAGCAAAAGCTCGTCAGGTTGGACCCAAGGTCGCTGGCTCTAGCAAGGGGTGGCTCGGTCTGCTGAAGGCCTGCGGTCAAGGCACATGTGAGGAAGCAATCAATGAACAACTAAGGTGTCGCAACAGCAACGAGAAACTAATGATTGATGCTTCTCACCTCTCTCCGTTCCTGTCTTTCTGTCCCTATCTATCCCTCTCTCTGTCCTTGGAAAAAAAATAAAGTTAAAAAAAAAAAAACCACAATGAGATACCACCTCACATCTGTCAGAATGGCTATCATCAATAAGTCAACTAACAAGTGTTGGCGAGGATGTGGAGAAAAGGGGAACCCTTGTGCACTGGTGGGAATGCAGATTGGTGCAGCCACTGTGGAAAACAGTATGGACTTTCCTCAAAAAATTAAAAATAGAACTGCCTTATGACCCAGCAAATCCTCTTCTGAGAACTTAGTTGAAGAAACCCAAAACACTAATTCAAAAGAATATATGTACTCCTATGTTCATTGCAGCATTATTTGCAATAGCCAAGATTTGGAAACAGCCCACAGTGTCCCATCAATAGGTGGGTAGATAAAAAACCTGTGATATGTTTATTATGCAATGGGATCCTAGTCAGCTGCAAAAAAGAAGAAAATATTCTTTGTGACAGCATAGATGGACCTGGAGAGCATTATGCTAAGTGAAATACTCCAATCAAAGAAAGACAAATATCATATTATTTCACTTATATGTGAAATCTAATGAACAAAATGAAATAAGCAAACTAGAGACAGACTCATAGATAGAGATCAGGCTGACAGCTGTTGGGGAGGGTGCTGAGTCAGGGGGTATGGAAGGATTGAGAACAAAAATGATGGACATGGATATCAGTGTGATGATTGCTGGGGGTGGGGGAATGGGGGGAATTGGAGGAGGGAACGGGGGTGGGGGGATAAATGGTGATAAATGGAGACTTGACTTGGGGTGATGAACACACAACATAGTGTACAGTTGATGTGTTATAGAATTGTGCACCCGAAACCTGTATAATTTTAGCCAGTATCACCCCAATAAATTCAATAAAAAGAAAGAAAATGGCCACATAATCCAGTGAAATCCTGGCCAGGGTTGAACAGAGTGGAAAATTACATCATGGTTTCTCCATGCCATGCTTTTGCCAATAACTCCTGAGTTCATGCTTTAAAACATAGCAGCACAATATTCAGTACAATCACTGACATCAAAATATATTATCAGGATTATTCTGCTGAGTCACTATGAACCTGAGAATATTTTTAGGTAAGTGTATGCAGAATCAATCCTTAAGGTGTGTATTTGTAATTTTCTTTTTGAATTTTATCCTTATTAAATTTTGCCATGATTATTTTTGATTCAGCTAATCACCTTAATGTCATTGGCAAATGATGGCCACATTATTGTTCCATGGTTAAGGTTGTCAAGAGAAATATAATTTTTTTTTAAAGATTTTATTTATTGATTTTACAAAGCTCAGCGGGGTAGAATGAGAAGTATCAACTTATAGTTGCTTCACTTTAGTTGTTCATTGATTGCTTGTCGAATGTGCCCTGACCAGGCAAGCCCAGGGTTTTAAACCGCAGACCTCAGCATTCCAGGCTGACACTGTATCCACTGCGCCACTACAGGCCAGGTTAGAAATATGAAATATTGAGGCCTAGTACAGATCCTACATATTCACCCTTTCTATTTCTCCCAGGCTTACCTACCTAATACTCTGTATGCCTATTTGAATAAAGGTAGTGCAAAATGGGGTGGTCAGAATCAACATTGTGGATTGAAAAAGAAATGGGCTTTGGGATGAGATAAACCTAGTTCATATTCTCAGCTCTCATTCTTAATACAGTAGCTGTGTAACCTTAGGCAGTAACTTTACTTTACAGATCCGCATATTTTTTCTTCTGAAAATGTGCAGCTATAATACCTCCATTGGTGAGATATTTTGGTAATGATTAAATGAAATGAAAAGTATTTAACATGTTGGCTGACACATAGTAAAATGCTCAATAAATAGGCTTTTATTTTCCACTTCCTGCAGTATATGATAGGTAACATAAACTCTGTGAATATAAATACGTCTATTCTTTTAACTCAATCTGCTCGAAGAAATTATAGGAAAGGAAAAATAGTGTTCGCTAACGCTCAGAAGGTCACTCAACCAAGGGTGAATGGCTTAACTCTAGCATCAGGCATTGTTAGGCGGGGGCACTCTGGCTGCTGGGTGGGAGCCAGGCCAGGAGACCTAAGACCAAGGCCAAGACCAAGAATGAGGCCCAGGGTGAAGTGAAGGAGATCAGTCTGAGCCAAGGAAAGGCAGAGGCCAGTGCTCGAAGGCAGTGGGGGTCAATACTGAGCAACAGCTATCCCTCAGAGAACCTGGAAGAAGCTTAGAGGAGGCAAAGGGTCAGCCTCAAGGGAGAGATCAACCCAAGAGTCTTCATAGGGGAGACGGCAAAGCACGGGCAAGGAGGTCTCCAGAGAAGCAAGATCCCGGGCTGAGGTCACCGTGAGACTGGTTATAATCTCCAGAATCGTTCTTTTATATTACTTGGCTAAGCTCTTCTGTCTTTATTATAACCACTACTTCTAGCAGCCTTTTTTTTTTTATGAGTACAAATGAAATCTATAATTAGACACTACTTTTGGAAGAATAGACTATAGAAACTTCCAAATCACTGTGTCTTAACACAATAAAAGTTTATTTTAGGCTCTTATCACAGTCCACTATAAGTTTGTGGGAATGCTTAGGGAGGTGACTCTGCTTCATGTAATTATTCAGGGACCCAGGGTCCTTTCATCTGACTCTGCTTCATGTAATTATTCAGGGACCCAGGGTCCTTTCATCTGGTGGCTCTGCCATCTCCCAACAAGGATTCTTAATTTATTTTCTTTTTTCTTATTCCATTCTTCTGTTTATGAATTCTTTTGAAAGTTTAATGAAGTTTTATGAATTTTATCTTAGCATAACCTTTTCAATTGTGTAAAACGAAATACATAATGTTACAGAGGAAACTGAATCAAAATACTGTTCAGTTATCAAAATAGTAAAAATACAAAACTGTGGTAAAACTACTACATGTGCTTCTTCATTAATGTGTGATATTATTTACATAGGGTTTTGTCCTGCTGGAGGCCTTCCAGTGCTTACTACGTGCTTATGTCCATTGTCTGGTTGTCTTTTACTGGCTAACAAAACCACCCTCAAAACTCAGTGGCTTAAAATAAGCTTTAGTTTTGCTCCTGACTTTGGGTCAGAGATTTGGGGAGGTCTTTGCTGGGCAATTTATCTACGGTCTACATGGAATCTCCTAGGGATCTGGGGCTAGGAGACCCACATTCACATGTTTGACGCTTCAGTGCTCCTTAGTTCCAATTTCAACATGGCGTGGCTTCTCCCAGCATGGCGGTCTCAGGGTAGTTATACTTCTTAGGTGGCCACTGGCTTCCAAGAATAAGGCTTCCAAGAGGCAGAAGTGGAAGCTGAAAGTATGAATATGGGTATTTTAATCTAGTCTACAAAATAATGGAAAAGGAAGAATAATCCAAGCTAGTGTTGGATTATTCTTCCAAAGTTCACTTAACCAAGGGTAGCTGGGGTAGCTGCAGCATCAGGTGATAACTAATGGGGGCACAGCATCACTTCTGCCATAGTCTACTGGTCAGAGTAGTCAGAGGGTTCATTTAAATTCAAGGGGGAAGGGCACCGAATTTGCCTTTCAATAGGAGTGATACCAAAGAAATTGTGACCATTTTTAATCTGCTATACAGATTTGAAATCTTATTTAATATTTAATAATTTAATGTTTACTGTGAAATAAGTGTCACTGTTCCCATTTTACTGGTGAGGAGATAGAGCCTCAGAGAATTTAAATACTTTGAATAATAGAAAGTATCTGGGGAAAGTTTGCAGGAAAGTTATAAGGACAGGGAAAAATATACATTTATCTTGAGAGAGTCAAAAGAATGAGAGTTATTTGGACTTAAGGGAAGATTCAGAACCTGGGCGGGGGTGCTCAGTGGTTAAAGTGTCAGTCAGGCATGCCAGAGGTCATGTGTTCAACCCCTGGTCAGGGCACATATGAGAGGCAATCAATGAATACACAACTAAATGAAACAACTAAGTAAAACAACGAGTTAATGCTTTCTCTCTCACAGTTCCTCTCTCTTGCTCTCTCAAATCAATGGGGGAAAAAAAACCCACTTTTTTTTATAAAGAGAAGATTTAGGGACGGACAGAGAGCAAGTGTATATATTATTATATAGGTTCCCAAAATAACTGTAATTTAAACAAGGGAATTTATTTCTCTCTCATGTTCTAGTTAAGGAGGAGATGGTTCCAGGTATGGAATGGAAGGTTTGCTCCATGAGGTCATTCAGAAATCCAAGTGTCTTCCATTTTATTGTTCTATGACATTGTCCTATATTGCATGCCATCACATCTATATCCAATTAAAATCAGTGGGATAGGAAATGGGGGACTGATGGCCATGCCCCTTCCCTTAAGATACATCTTGGAGTTGAACATGTCATTCTCCATCACATGCAATTTGCCATGCTTAACTGCAGGGGAGGCTGAACCATGCAGTCTTCATGCTAAACATCCTTGTGTACCAATCAGGGGTTCTGTCAACACAGAAGGGGAGAAAAGCTATTGGAGGACAACCAATACTGAACCAATCTCTGCTTCAACAAATAGCAGGTTGGAACTTTAGCACATGGGATAGATAAGAATATAGAATTTTCTGTGAGGGTTGATAAACACAGTTCATCACAGTTACTTTAGAAGGTGAGAAATGCCTCCAGATGTCTTAAAAAGGAATGATTCTTCATTTGTGATGAACAGGTTGAGAAAAGGCATAACTTATACTCAGAGTCAGCTTCAATGTCTATATTCAGAAATGAGAAAGGATGAAAGACAGAACTGAATGAAAGTTTAAAGGTCTTTCTCAGGGCAGATTGCTACAGCCAGTTATATGCTTGGCAGAATGCAGTGTGCCTATCCAATGCTCCTCTGGGTCTTTGCAGAAAATGTAATGGCCCCTAAGGAGGTCAGAGAGGCCTTGGGGCTAGAGGAGATAGAGAAAATGCCAAGAGAAATTTACAGATGACAAATACAAGGGCAAATTGGGTGCAAGTTCAAAGCAGTAGAAATAACATGGAGAGCTGGAGGTCACGTGTATGTCTGAGTTATCTTGCAACATGGTACTCAGGACAAAGAGTAATGGGGCTCTAAGCCAATGGTGGCAAGGGCAGAAGACAGTGTCCAGAGAATGACAGCTGGGTCAGAATCTCCCAGGGCCACTGCTGACCAGCTGACAGGCTCCTGGGTTGACCTTTCTTAACTGCACTTTCTGATGCAGTTTTCAGCAACTGAGTTCCCAAGAGAGCAGTAATACTTGACCTATCTCCACTATTGTAAATGCTTCCAAAGTCTTTTTTTTATAGGCATTCTCTTTTCTCATGCTTTTGGCTTAGTATAAAGATGTACATGTCACCCGACCTGTCTGTGTCATAGGGAGCTTTGGTTTAGGAGTAGTGTTTTTGTGTCCTGCCCCTTTTTTGAAAATTATATGAATTTATTGAAAAACATTCCTGAACTGGAATGTAATAAAATACATTCCTGGACTATATTAATAAAGGAGGAAAGTTTATAATAATAATTATAGTATAAATAGTAACCAATATTGGTTTATTGACTTAATGCTTTACATGCATGTGTGCTTTTAAAATTGACATATAATTGACATAGAACATTGTTTTAGTTTCAGGTGTAAACATAATGATTTCTGGAATAAATCTATTTCAACCTCAACAAAAGAAAGGACCCTGTTTTTCTTTACAATAATAAAATTCTTGAATTTGATGTTCCTAAACATTCCCACTTCCCACAATAATGAAATAAAATAAATTAGCCTCCCCTTCAAACAGAACATAATATTGCAGGACCTCTTATTTAGAATTTACTAAGAATTTCAAGAGCTTCTGAGTTAGTGAATACATGGAGATTTGGGGAGAGTGGCATTCCCAGAGAACACAAAAGCTCTTGCCTTATGCATTCTTCCATCGGGATATTTCTCAGTTAAATCCTTTTACAATAAACTGGTAAACACTGGCCTATTCCAGGCACCCACCTTGCTTTACTCTCAGAACAAATACCTATCAATCTCTTCACAGTAGTATGTCAGGATCAGCCTTGTTCTTTTACAGCCTCAGAGTCCTCCATTGTGTGACTGATCCAGTCAGTCCCTACCAATGAACATTTGCCCTGTGTCCAGTCTTTTGCTATTAGTTACAATGAATTTATAAAAGAGAAAGAATTTCAAGGTGGCCATTGTAGAGTATTAAACAAAGTGCAGGGCCCTTCTATGTATGGGGTCTTGAGTGACTGTATAGTCACGTGTCCATGAATCCAGCTCCACCCTAGGATATTTTCCTCCAATTTTCCCTTGGGATCAGTCGCAAGCCCCAGTTTCTGTCTGTCCCATATGAAATTGCTATTCCTACAATTGCTTAGGTTTGAATAAGGTGAGAGTAATTGTGGAGGGGAGTGATCACATACCCATTTCTCCTTTGTTTTTCTATTCCCTGGAAATGGTTCATTTGCCTATCAAGAGCCAGCACTTAAGAAAGAGAATTCTCAGTAGACAGGCAAAGTTGCACTAGTCAACAACAAAAAGTACTTATGGACTGTGATAAATTAGTAAAAGAGACTGAATGCCTGTGATCCAAATTTTACTTCAGAAAGGTAGAAATACATAAAACTCTGTACATAAACATATTATGAAGTGAGAAGATATATTAATCACAGGAGATTAAAAAATTTGGCCTCTTGTCTTATAATCTAATTTATTTTTTAATACATTCAAGAATTAGCTTCACACCCTGGTCAGTTTGCAGACAGAGCATTGGTCCTGAGTGCAGATATCCTGGGTTTGATCCCCAGTCAGGGCATACATGAGAAGTGACCACCTGCATTTATTCCCCCCTCCTCCCCCTTTTCTCTCTCTCTTCCTCTCTTGCAGCCAGTAGCTTAGTTGGTCTGAGAGTTTGCCTCAGGTGCTGAGAATAATAGCTCGGTGATTTGAGCATTGGCCTCAGACAGGAGTTGCCAGGTGGGTCCCAGTTGGGTACATGCAGGAGTCTGCCTCACTTCTCCCTTCCTCTCACTTAAAAAAAAGAGAGAGAGAAAGAGATTACAAGAAAACTTGCATGTTTAAGCTGAAAATACTGCACAGCCAAAACAATAGTATTAGAATAATCCACCCACAATCACCACCTGTTCCAAAAAGATAGGGGGAGTTATAAAGAAGAAAAAAATGTCATCACATATTTACCCTCCAATTACAGAAGGCAATTTCTTAGACTGCTAAAAGTATTTTAAAAATAGTTTTCTTGATAACAAGAAAAACAAAGAAGCTGCTTTTAAAATCCCAACTTTTAAAAAAACCTATATTTCTCAAGCATTGCAAATTCAAGTATTTGAAATTAGGATACATAAAATTAAAGAGAATACATTATAAATATCTTTACTCCACCTTCAATGTAATTCATAGCAATAGGAAAGTAGTTTAAGATTTATCAAGAAACCTATATTGTAAGTTTGTTTTATTCTTCATTAACACTAAAAAATATATTCTAGGCCCTGGCTGGTTGGCTCAGTGAAAGAGCATTGGCCCGGCCTTTGGAAGTTCCAGGTTCAATTCCCAGCCAGTGCACATAGGATAAGCACCCATTTGTTTCTACACCCTTCCCCCTCTCCTCTCTATCTTCTCGATCTTTTCTCCTGCAGCCAAAGCTCTATTGGAGCAAAGTTGTCCCAGGCGCTGAGGATGACTCCATGCCTCCCGCCTCAGGCACTAGAATGGCTCTGATTGCAATGGAGCAAAGGCCCAGATGGGCAGAGCATCACCCCATGGTGGGCATGCTGGGTGGATCCTGGTCGGACTCATGTGGGAGTCTGTCTGTCTGCCCCCCCCCACACTTCTCACTTCAGAATTAAAAAAAGAAAAAAATATATATATATTTGAAACACTGCTTGGAGCCCTCCCTTCCTATGGGGTATGAGAAGCTTCCCTGCTCCAGAAAAGCCAATAGATTATCTTCTCTTCTCCTCTGTTCAATTAAGTCCTCACTAGAACGAGCTGCTGTTATTCACAGAAGTATGTTCCACTTCTGGAAGGTCAGGCATGTGTAGTGGCCATCACCTCTAGTGGACATAAATGGAAAACTCAGCCCAGAAGCATAAGGACAGATAAGAGGGTATTTGTCTCAGGGCTGACACAATAGGAATTTCAAGGCTATAAACTAGATAGAAGGTCTGAGAGATATAACTTCCTGGGTAGTAAAATCATTGTCTGCCAGTATAAGTTTTTTTCTGACTTGGAGCATAAAAGGCATCTGTGCAGGCTGGCAAAATCACCAACTCTAGAAAGGTCTCTGTAAGATAAAGAGAGGAGGGTTGGGTAAGGGAGATTGAAGAGAATAACGGGTCAAATATACGGTGATGGAAGGAGACTAAAATTTGTGTCATGAGCACACAATGCAGTATACAGATGGTGTATTATAGTACTGTACACTTGAAACATATATTCTTAACAAATGTCACAGCAATAAAATTAATTAAAAAAAAGATAAAGGGAGGCTATGAGAAACATTTCCACACTTCAGCACACTTACCTTGTTAATGTCCTTTGTGCTGCTCTTTTTCCTTGCTTTTGAAGAAAAACAAAGTAAAGTCTGCCATACCTATGCCAAATTGTCATGCAGCCTACCTGCAAACCCAGATGAGCTTCTGTGGTCTGGCCTGACTCAAAGTGGAGAAAAGGTTGAGACACTGCTTAACCTGGGGATTGGAGGTCAACGGGGCTTGCTCCCAGAAGCAGTGCTGTTACTTCAGGTCCACATAGGAAGGAGAGCCACCAAGTCTTCAGGCCAGAAAAGAGCCCTCAGGGGCCTCTCCCTCTCCTCTGAGCCTCACCCTAATAGCATCTGTAGTAATCACTAAGGGCCATACAGTCCCTTTTTGGGCCTTGGGACTCTCAAATCTCCTTTCAATGCTTGTTTCGTATGTATGTGTGTGTGTGTGTGTGTGTGTATATATATATACACACACACACACACACACACATATTATATATATATATTTGCCTTTGAAAAGAAACTTATTTATTTATTTGTATTTTTCTGAAGTGAGAAGCTGGGTGGCAGAGACAGACTCCCGCATGTGTCCGACCAGGATCCACCCGGCAAGCCCACTAGGGGGTGATACTCTGCTCACCTGGGCCTTTGCTCTGTTGCAACCCGAGCCATACTAGCACCTGAGGTGGAGGCCATGGAGCCATCCTCAGCGCCTGGGCCAACTTTGCTCCATTGGAGCCTTGGCTATGGGAGGGGAAGAGAGAGATGGAGAGAAAAGAGAGGGGGAAGGGTGGAGAAGCAGATGGGTGTTTCTCCTGTGTGCCCTGGCTGGAAAGTGAACCTGGGACATCCATATGCTGGGCTAATGCTCTACCACTGAGTCAACCGGCCAGGGCCATGTTTCTTATATTTTTCAAGGCTCTCTATCTTCCTACCCCAAAAATATATTTTGTTTAGTTGTATAGTTGATGGTATGGAGCAATGTTGGTGTCCGCCTAAAATTCAGGTTTTGAAACCCCAATCCCCAGTGATGGTATTAGCAACTAGGGGTTTTGGGAGGAGTGGGGAAAGTAGGTCATAATGGTGAAGATCTCATGATGGGATTGGTGCCCTTATAAGATGAGACACAAGAAAATCTCTCAAAATGGCAAGATGGCGATGGGGTAGGCAGACGTACCAACTTCCAACTCCTGGAACCAAAGTGGATTAAAACTTAATTTTAAGAACCATCATCTGGATAAACTAAACTAAGTGGACTCTTCAACCAAGGAACACTAAAGAAGCCATATTGAGACTGGTAGGAAAAGCGAAAACGTGGAAAGGGCTGCACAGCTTCCTGGAGCGAACAGCAGACTCACATGGCAGGAAGAGAGTTTAGCGGAGAGTGAGGGACCTGGGTCCCAGGAACAAAGCCCCAGCCTGCAGCCCCAGAGCCTAGAAGAGGCGTTTGGACAGTATTGAGCTGTGAAACAAGTGAGGAAACTGTGAGAAAGAGACAGTTTCCTCAGACCCAGGATTCCTCTTAAAGGGACAGCACAGAAAACCCCTCTCACAACCACTCACCCGGGGCTCTGGGGGACGGAGACAGAGGAGAGGACCTGAGCAGCGGGAAGAGAGTGTGGACAGGAAGGCACAGGGAGAAACACTTTGAGGGACAGCCACCCTAACCCCTGGGCTGAGTCACTTCCCAAATCGAAAACGAATATTTCCCCTAGAACTAGCAATACTGGCAAAGGGAGACAGGACACCAGCCAAACAAGCTCTCCCGTAGCTCTTAGAGCACAGCTGCTTAACAGAGGGAGCTTCCAGGACTACAGTATGGAGTGTTAGGGTCTGAACGGCAGTGCTCCTACCCACACTGCTGGGGGCTTGCTGGACGGATGGTGGCGGTGGGAAACACAGTTCTGCCAGTGGGGGCGGAGGCCCAGCCAGCATGAGCTCAGTCCAGCCCAGCAGGGGTGGAGGGGACGCATGATCTGGCAGCTATGGGCCCACCTGCAGCCCCATCTGCGGGGGAAAAGCAGGAGGCCAGGAACAGGCAGAGAAATGCTGCTGAGCAGGGCCCCATGGGCACACAGCATCACCTGGTCTTCGAGGTATGCGACCCTGCGGGAGCTGACCCTGACCGTGGGGGCAGGGCTAAAGCCCGGGGCAGGTGGAGGCTCGCAGCCGAGTGCATGCCATCAGCCCCACCAGGCCTGAGAAACCAATGTTTGCGATCCTGCCATTGTGTGGTTTGTCTTTTTATTCTGTTCTTATTGTCATTAGCTGTGCAAAAACCTTTAGGTTTGATATAGTCCCATTTATTTATCTTGCCTTTTATTACATTTGCCCGTGGAGATAAATCAGCAAATATATTGCTGCTACAGATGTCGGAGAGCTTGCTGCCTATGTTTTCTTCTAAGATGCTTATGGTTTCATGGCTTACATTTAAGTCTTTTATCCATTTTGAGTTTGTTTTTGTGAATGGTGTAAGCTGATGGTCTAGTTTCATTTTTTTGCAGGTAGATGTCCAATTTTCCCAACACCATTTGTTAAAGAGGCTGTCTTTACTCCATTGTATGTTCTTTTCTCCTTTGTCAAATATCAGTTGTCCATAAAGGTGTGGGTTTATTTCTGGGTTCTCTGTTCTGTTCCATTGATCTGTGTGCCTGTTCTTATGCCAGTAACAGGCTGTCTTGAGTATAATGGCCTTGTAGTAAAACTTGATATCCGGAAGAGTGATACCTCCTGCTTTATTTTTTCTTTTTAAGATTGCCAAGGCTATTTGTGTTCTTTTTTGGTTCCATATAAAGTTATGGAATATGTGTTCTATATCTTTGAAGTATGTCATTGGTATTTTAATTGGCATTGCATTGAATTTATAAATTGCTTTGGGTAATATAGACATTTTAATGATGTTTATTCTTCCTAACCATGAGCATGGTATATGCTTCCACTTGTTTGTATCTTCCTTGATTTCTTTTATCAATGTTTTATAATTTTCCAAGTACAAATCCTTAACCTCCTTGGTTAAATTTACTACAAGGTACTTTATTTTTTTTTGGCTGCAATAGTGAAGGGGATTGTTTCCTTAATTTCTTTCGCTGACAGTTCATTGTTAGTATATAAAAATGCCTCTGATTTCTGAGTATTAATTTTATATCCTGCCACCTTGCTGAATTCATTTATCAGGTCCAGTAGTTTTTTGACTGAGATTTTAGGGTTTTCTATATACAATATCATATCATCGGCAAATAATGACAGTTTTACTTCTTCTTTTCCAATTTGGATGCCTTTTATTTCTTCTTGTTGTCTGATTGCTATAGCTAGGACTTCCAGAACTATGTTGAATAAGAGTGGTGAAAGGGGGCAACCCTGCCTGGTTCCTGATCTTAAGGGCATTGCTTTTAATTTTTGCCCATTTAGTATGATGTTTGCTGTGGGTTTGTCATAGATGGCCTTTATCATGTTAAGGAATGTTCCCTGTATTCCCACTTTACTGAGAGGTTTGAGCATGAATGGGTGCTGGATTTTATCAAATGCTTTTATACATCTATTGAAATTGTCATGAGATTTTGGTCCTTCTTTTGTTTATGTGATGAATCACATTGATTGATTTGTGAATATTGAACCAGCCTTGCCTCTCTAGAATAAATCCCACTTGATCATGGTGTATGGGTGTATGATTTTTTCATATATTCCTAGATCCGGTTGCCTAATATTTTGTTGAGAATTTTTGCGTTTAAATTTGTCACGGATATTGGCCTATAATGTTTTTTCTTTGTGTTGTCTTTGCCCAGTTTCGGGATCAGAATTATGCTTGCCTCATAAAAGGAGTTTGGAAGTCTTCCTTCCTCTTGAATTTTTTGAAATAGCTTGAGGAGGATAGAAGTTAGTTCTTCTTTGAATTTTTGATAGAATTCACTTGTGAAGCCATCAGGCCCAGGACTTTTCCTGTTGGGAGTTTTTTGATAACTGTTTCGATCTCATTTGTTGTAATTGGTCTGTTTAGGTGTTCTGATTCTTCCAGATTGATTTTTGGAAGATTATATGATTCAAGAAATTTGTCCATTTCACCTAAGTTGTGTAATTTTTTGGCATAGAGTTCTTCATAGTATTTTCTTACAATACATTGTATTTCTGTTGTGTCAGTGGTTATTTCTCCACTCTCATTTCTAATTTTATTTATTTGAGTCCTTTCTATTTTTTTCTTGGTGAGTCTAGTTAAACGTTCATTAATCTTGTTTACCTTTTCAAAGAACCAGCTCTTGGTTTCATTGATCCTCTATATTGTTTCTTTAGCCTCTATGTCATTTATTTCTTCACTGATCTTTATTATTTCCTTCTTTTTATTGGTCCTGGGCTTTATTTGCTGTTGTTTTTCTAGCTCCTTTAGATGCAAGGTTAGGTTGCTTATTTGAGCTTTTCTAGCTTATCATGGTATGCCTGTAGTGCAATGAATTTCCCTCTCAGTACTGCTTTTGCTGTGTTTCATAAATTTTGAGTTGATGTATGCTCAGTTCATTCATTTGTAGAAACTTTTTTATTTCTTCTTTGATCTCATTGTTAATCCATTCATTATTTAATAACATGCTATTTAGTTTCCAAGTGTTTGAGTATTTTTCAGTTTTTCTTTTGTGGTTAATTTCTAGTTTCATGGCATTGTGATCAGAGAAAATGCTTGATATGATTTCAATCTTCTTATATTTGTTGAGACCATTTTTTTTTTACTTTATTTTTCATTTTAGAGAGGAGAAACAGAGTGAGTGAGAGAGAGAGAGAGAGAAAGAGAGAAAGGGGGGAGGAGCTGGAAGCATCAACTCCCATATGTGCCTTGACCGAACCAGTGCAGGGTTTTGAACTGGCAACCTCAGTGTTCCCAGGTCGACGGCTTTATCCACTGCGCCACAACAGGTCAGGCTATTTGTTGAGACCATTTTTTTGTCCTAACATGTGGTCTATCCTAGAAAATGTACCATGAGCGCTTGAGAAGAATGTATATTCTACTGCTTTAGGGTGAAAAGTTCTGAAGATATCTATTAAATCAAGTTGATCTAGTGTCTCCTTTAAGTCTGGTGTTTCTTTATTAATTTTCTTTCTTGAGGATCTATCCAGTGATGTTAGTGGGGTATTGAAATCCCCTACTATTATAGTATTGCTGTTAATCTCGCCCTTTATATCTATCAAAGTCTGCTTTATGTATGTCGGGCTCCTATATTTGGTGCGTACATATTTATAATAGTTATATCTTCCTGTTGAATTGTTCCCTTTATCATTATGTAGTGCCCTTCTTTATCTCTTATTACAGCCTTTGTTTTAAACTCCATTTTGTCAGATAGAAGTATTGGTACCCCGACTTTTTTTTCATTTCCATTTGCATAAAATATTTTTTTCCATCCTTTTATGTTCAGTCTATGTTAATCTCTTGTTTTAAGGTGTGTCTGTTGTAGACAGCATATGTATGGGTCCTGTTTCTTTATCCACGCAGCTACCCTATATTTTAATTGAATCATTTAATCCATTTAAATTTAAGGTTATTATTGTTGTGTAGTTGTTTATTGCCATTTTATTCTTTAAAGCTGTATTCTTCTTTTGCTATATTCTTTCCCCCCTTTGAACTGTTCACAACAGGCCCCTTAGTATCTCTTTCAGAATTGGTTTAGTTTTAATGAATTCCTTGAGGCTTTTCTTGTCTGGCAAGCTCTTTATTTCTCCTTCAATTTTAAACCTTAGCTTTGCTGGATAGAGTAGTCTTGGTTGTAAGTTCTTGTTCCGCATTACTTTGAATATATCTTGCCATTCTTTTCTGGCCTCAAGTGTTTCTGTTGAGAAGTCGGAAGTCATCCTTATGGGGGCTCCTTTGTAGGTGATAGCCTTTTTTTCTCTAGCAGCTTTTAAAATTTTCTCTTTATTCCTTAGGTTTGGTATTTTAACTATGATGTGTCTTGGTGAAGATTTCTTTGTGTTTCTCTTTAATTGAATTCTCTGTACTTCTTGAACGTGTGAAATTTTTTCCAGTTTTAATTTAGGCAAGTTTTCAGCTATGATTTGATTGAACAAAGTTTCTATTTCTTGTTCTTCTCCTCTTCTTCAGGAATCCCTATGATGCGGATGTTATTTCTCTTCATGTTATTACAGAGCTCCCTTAGATTTTCCTCATATTTTTTGAATCTCTTTTCTTTTTTCTGCTCTGCTTCTGTGCCTTTGTTTATTGTGTCCGCTAACTCGCTGATTCGATCCTCAGCGTCATCCATCCTGCTTTTAATTCCTTCCATTGTAGTCTTCAGTTCTGATACTGTATTTGTCATTTCTGCCTGATTCTTTTTTATTATTTCAATTTCCTTTTTTATACTTGTTATCTCTTTATTTAGGTATTTGTAATGACTATCCATTGTTACTCTAATCTCTTTGAACATCCTAACTATCATTATTTTAAATTCAGCATCTGGTAATTTTGTTATATCTGGTTCATTCAGGTCCTTCTCTGGGGATTTCTCTTGATTCATTTGGGTTGCATTTTTCTACCTGCCCATTTTGTTGTGTATAAGCAAGTTGTGGCCACTGGAGTCCAATGGGTGTTGCCGTTGTGTTCTCTAGGTGTGGTCTGTCTGCAGGCCCTCCACCCCTTCTGCTTCTCTCTAGGGTGTTTGGGTATGGGCTTTGCCAGCACCGGCCCATTGATGCTGTTGCTGTGATTTCTGCCTCTTCTCCGCAGGAGGGGCTTTATTCTGGGGCCCAGCTCTACAAGCCTCAGCTTTCCTGGGCTTTTGCTTTGCTCCCACATGTTGGGTTGCACACTGCACTCAAGCCACAAGCCTCAGCACCAAGGTTAGGGGTTAGCACCTTTGCTCAGCTGTGGATTCAGCCTGTTCCCAGGCCTCCACCCAGCCCCCGTGGTCAGAGCCTGCTAGCCACAGTTTCTTGGGTTGGATGAGTCTGTTGACGTGCTCTCAGCTGCGAGCATCTTCCTGTCCCTGGTCCTAGCCACACCCCCATGGTCATGTCCGGCTTGCACAGGATCGCATAGCAGATCTCTGCCCGTTCCTGGCCTCCACTTTTTCCCCCACAGGTGGGGCTGCAGGTGGTTCTGCAGCTGCCGGACCACTTTCACGCCTCCCTTCTACCCCTGCTGGGCTAAAACGAGCTCACACCAGCTGGGCCTCCTCCCCCACCAACAGAACTGCGTTTCAGCATCCTGCCACCACCGTCCCTCCAGCAAGCCCTCAGCAGTGTGGATAGGGGCACTGCAGCTCAGATCCTAACACTCCATACTGTAGTCCTGGAAGCTCCCCCCATCTAAGCAGCTCTGCTCTAAGTGCCGCGGGAGAGCTTGTTTGGCTGGTGTCCTGTCTTCCTTTGCTGGTATTTCAAGTTCCAGGGGAAATATTCATTTTTGATTAGGGAAGTGACTCAGCTCAGGGGTTAAGATGGCTGTCCCTCAGAGTGTTTCTCCCTGTGCCTTCCAGTCCACACTCTCTTCCTGCTGCTCTGTTGTTCTCCTCTGTTCCCATTCCCCGGAGCCCCGGGTGAGTGGTTGTGAGAGAGGTTTTCTGCGCTGTCCTTTTAAGAAGAATCTTGGCTCTGAGAAAACTATCTCTTTCTCACAAACAGTATCCTCACTTGTTTCCCAGCTCGATACTGTCCAAATGCCTCTTCTAGGCTCTGGGGATGCAGGCTGGGGCTTTGTTCCTGGGACCCAGGTCCCTCCCTCTCCGCCACACTCTCCACCCGCCACGTGGGTCTCTCTGGGCTGCCGTTCGCTCCGGTAGCTAGGCAGCCCTCTCCGCATTTTCACTTTTTCTACCAGTCTCAATGTGGCTTCTTCAGTGTTCCTTGGTTGAGAGTTCTCTTAGTTTAGTTCAAAGTTGGTTTATCCAGATGATGGTTCTTAAAATTAAGTTATAATCCACTTTGGTTCTGGGAGTTGGAAGTTGTTACATCTGCCTACTCCATCGCCACCTTGCTGTCTCTCTGATTTTTTTAAAGAAGGATTCACCTGTATATTGGGCTTTCATGACTGTTCAGGTAGAGATTTTACAAGCAATTAAACTTAAATCCTAGAGTTCTTATCCCCTTCTACTTTAATTTTGATATTGTTTCATGTAATATAGCTAGGTTTTTTTTTTAATGTCTCCAAATTAAACACATACACTCATACACACACATACACACACACACACACACACACACACACACACAGACACTCACTTTTTACAGTTAGTTAATGTAGAGTTGGGTAATTCCAAAGGTTCTGTTTAAAAATAAATAACACTCTGGTACATCCAAATGATAAAACATTCCCCAGTCTCTTCACTTTTTCTTAGTTTCTCCTTCCCTCAATTTAATAATGGTTTAAAAAACTGTCTATTTAATTTAATTCTTTTTAACAGGCATCATAGGAGTCCTGAGTCCTATCCAGCATCACTCTGTTTCTAGGTTGCTACATTAAAGGCTCCAAGACTTTTGTGTTTTGGGGCCTGAAATTGGTAAATTGGCTTTTTGCTCATCTGCATTGGCTCTAATTAATTCCTAGGCTTTAACTTTAGGAGGACCTTGAGGCATAGTGCATCTTCTCCCCTTCTCTGGGTTACTCTGTAAGTTGGTAAGCAAGTGTGCAGCCCATGGAGGCCAGGGGAGCTGTTGCCTACCTGGTTAGCCTGGACCAGTACAGCTCTCAATACAGACAGTGAGTCGCGGTCAGCAGCCCCAGACTTTTTCAGCAGAATCTTAAGACTACTTTCTTATCCTTGTTCGGGTAGGATCCCCAATTTTCTGGAGATGGAAGAAGCTCAGACTAGATGTCTACATGCCTTTAGATTGTTGGATGGCCCCAAAAATATCCCACAGAGATGACCAAGGCCACTCCATGTACTTGCTGTCTCCGTAGGTTGAATGCTAAATGCTGTGCTTACACCTTCCATGCAAAAACCCTAATGATGCCCCTGCAGCCAAGAACTAGCCAGCTCTACTTCACAATGAGAGACCAACCTGCTAAAGTAGAGGAAAGAGTCAAAGGGTAGGGGAAGGTAAAACCTGGACCCCTCAAAGAAGTTCTTATCTTTTCATGCCCCACCCTACACATCTCTTTTGGGATCTATAAGTTTAGTGCCCCTGTTTATCTGATTTTTTTACAATGGGGGGATTCATCTGGTTCGTACCAGTTCAGCAGAACCAATACCTAATTTTCTTGTTGAGTTCAGCGACCCAGTTGTTAAAATGGCACTTATAATTAGGGTTCTCTCTAAGGTGGGCACCTGAGTAGCTGCCCAATGTGGAAATCACAAATTTATATTCCTTACCCTTTTTTAATGTTTTTCTGTGCAACAGTGTATTCTAAGTGCCTGTAGTAATGTTCATTCCATCCAAAGATGAAAAACATTGCAAATGAGGAAACCAATTGAGAAGCAATATGGAAATATCTTAAATAACAGTTTTATTGTTTTTTGTAAGGTACTAGTTAATATTTTTTCATTAGTATTTTAGAACTCTTAATACCTAGCTTTGTGTACCTCTTTTATTTTTATTATTTAAGTATTAGATGAATAAAGTAATAAACTACTTTCAGTATATTGGGCAAACAAGTGTGCTAGGCTTGCTCGCTTGTGCTTTGCCTGACTGGGGCACGAACACAAGTCAGCACCGTGTGTAAACAGTCTTTGTGAGGCTGCAGGTGCTTGTCCTCAGGGCGGCAGTTTGCAGATTGCCTGCTGCCATTGGAGGGGCCATATTTTGCTATTGTAAGTAGGAAAAGGGGTCCCCCCACATAGCTTCTTTGCACATCAGTCCTGGGAGAGAGAGGGGAGCAGTTTTCCCTGCCTGCTTGCTCATCTGGCTTGTCTGCTGTTGTGAGACCCTAATAAGTGGAATGGCCCACCATTTTCCGGCCCCACAGTTTTTTTACTGTCTGCCTGAATCCAGTAGGAACCTGCATGGCCTTGGCCACCGGCCTTCTATGCTATATAATTTTTCTATACTTAAAATGGTCATTAGGGCAGAAAACCAGTTGTTAAATTAACTGAATCCCACCACTAATTTTGTACATTCTATTTTGTTGTCCTGACCTAATCCTTCATTTCTGAGTGGTGGCTTTGTTTCAGACCAAACCTATCAGAAGAATTTGAGTCCCTCACTCCTTCCCTCAGTAACATAAAGAGAGCAATGTAAAATGTTTGTTCCCTTTCTCTTCTGCTTATTAGAATTTACCTGAAAAGGTAATTATATGCAAAATCAGGCATATTCATGCAATAGGTGTTTAGTCCAACAAGTAAAAAATTTTAACAGAATAAATCAAAATTTAAGAATTCTCTAGTGGCTTCATTGTTGTGCCTCACAGACCGAAGCTGGCAGATCCAGGTCCTTATCTGCACACCCTAGCTCAGCCTGTGCTTTACCCTTCCCACCCATGCCATCTGCCCCCAGCCCGCTCGGCTTAAGACACAAGCATTCACCTCGTGGGTAACTGGCAATGGACAAATGCATCCAATGGAGAATGCAAGCAAGCACAATAAAGAGAGTGGCATCTCTAAAGCACCCAGTGATGCCCCTGTGCTGGCATTTGAAGGTGGCTTAGCCCAGCACACAGTCTGAAGCAAAGCCATGCCGAGGGAAATGGACTGTTTGTTATTGCCTTCTCAAATACAAGATGGAGTCACTTGCAAATCCGAAGCAATATAGCATTATACTCAGATAGGTTGCCCATCAATGAGGAGATTCAGAGAGGCTGCTCTAAAAAATTGAAATGGCGTAGCTGGCACAGTGTTAAACTGCAGTACAAAGAGCATGCAAATCCATCTAAAAATCAATTACCCACTCCACCCCACCCCCAGCCTGCAAGACAGTAAGTAACCTGGCTGATGTTAAAAACAGAACTAAAGAAATAACGTGAAACTCAGGAGCATGATGATCAGCTTGGAAGCACAGAAAACTGAGTCACCAGGAACAGTTGTCAGGGTTCTTCAAAGCATTGTCCACCGGAAAGGTAACAATTTCCTCTCACTGGCCGGACCAAACCTATTATGTGGCTGGAAGCATCAGGCTCTCCAAGTCTGATGCCATTAAATACTGGATTTATCTGAAGAAGTCTCTGTTCTGATTTCCTACTCATCAATCTCTGATTATTATCTGATTTCCTCTATAGTTCTGCCTACAGAAATGGATCTGTTACAAAAGCTTTTAGTATTCCATTCTTTGTAACTTTTTTCTCTGATTGTAAATGAGCAAAATGGCATTTTTGACCATTATATTACTTGGCTTCCTCTGTAGGTTAACCAATTGGGAGAGAAGGGACTGGTTACATAATATACATATGTTCCTGTTCCTGTGAGAGGTAGTTCTCATTGTAATTGAAGCCATCTGGAATTTAGTTGGGGGCTTAGTGGATTTGAGTCAGCCCCCAGGAGATTAACTCCCCAGCACTTGGGTTTCTGATCCTGCAAGGGGGAAGGTCTTACTCTGGAATGTGAAAAGTTCCCTTGGTAAAGACACAGACCACTGAGGCTTGTTTCCTTTGTGATAAATACATATGTTTATAGCTGCTGTTTTACCATTTTAGGCAAAGATGAACTGCTCAGTTCATAATGTAAGATACAGTGCACACTGTGCACCATAGCCCAAGAATGTCTAGGTTTCTAGAATAAAGGTGTGGTGTCATTTCCTCCATATTCATTCTTTTAAAAGTTTCCCTGAATGCAATATAAAAGAAACAGTGTTTTAAAATTTCAAGTTAATTAAAATTCTGGTGAAGATACATTTATTATTAGGCCGACTAATTAAGAAGGGAAAGGAGAGAAGGCAAATAAATGTATTATTTCAACCCCAAACTCACCCCTCTTATTCTCCTACAGGCAAGAGCAAGATGGAATTTGTTCTAAGTGATGAGAAGAATTTCCATCCTGTTTGGATTATGCTGAGATGCTTTGGGAAGACACTTAAGAAAACAGAGTGGTAGGAATGCACAATTTTTTTCTTACGTCTTTTTCGAACACACATTTATGAATCTTCAGAACCATGTTCCAAGAAGGCAGCATTTTCATTGGGGTTGGGGGGTGGGCGGGGCTTAAAATGGACCTGCAGGATTGTCTGGGAGAGGGTCCTGTCTGGTGATAATGGTTGCTGTTTCCATGGCAATGGCAAGCACAAGTCAGATTCACCAGCACACCCTGTCTTTCTGCTACTTTTGTTCAGAGCAAACTGCCATTAAGCAGCAAACAACACTATTAGCGAGTCAGAGGCATTTAAGTGAATTGGATGCCACTGGTCTGTGTACAGATCTTTTGTTCTGCAATGAATGTGCAGCTCCTTAAATGCATTATTGTTAACATTACAACAGGAGGGAGCTTGAAAGAACTACCAGTCTAAAAATGTGACCTCACCTGGACTGTCTTTTTCTGAGAAAGAGTACTGGTAAATCTTTAGTTTTCATATCCAGTAATTCCCAGTCCCTGATATGCCTAATCATAAGGCATATGCGTCCCCTAATCTTAAGGTGACCAACTTTTTTACAATGAAAAGGAGGACAAAAATAAATGAAAGAAAACAATATCATAAATAATAGTAAGATAACCAACTTTTTTACAATGAAAAGGACAAAAATAAAACAATATCACAAATAAAAGAAACATTTTATTCATTGCAACAATAATACACTATAACGTGATAAATGCATAATAAAAACATTTGTAATGTTTTATATTGTAATTATGCTTACATGCCTGTTAATTTTTAATAATAATTGTAAAAAAAGTACTCATTTAGATACAAATACGCGATCGAATATGAACATTTCCAGATTAGTCTTCCAATATCAAAAAGGAGGACATGTAGGAGGACACTTTTCAAGGGAGGATGGAACTTACAAAAGAAGGACTGTCTTTCCTAAAGGAGGACGATTAATCACCTTACTAATCTGCAAAGTGCAAATTCTCAGGTCCTGAG
The DNA here is from genome assembly GCA_037038555.1 of Rhynchonycteris naso. Taxonomy (NCBI): domain Eukaryota; kingdom Metazoa; phylum Chordata; class Mammalia; order Chiroptera; family Emballonuridae; genus Rhynchonycteris; species Rhynchonycteris naso. Next base: position 84,233,372 of record CM073003.1, read on the forward strand.
GCCCAGGACGCTTGAGTTTTTAATAGGTAACTTAAGTTGATTCAGATGGTCCTGAGATCACACTTCTGAGAAGCCCTCTTTTGGAATTTTGGGGACACTGTCTCCTTCACGGAAGATCATGATTTTAAAGAGACAAGTGGAATCTCAAGGTCTTTCTCCCACACAAAATCTACTTTGAATGTAAGGTATTTAAGCCCCATGGCTTTAGTCAGGTGGCAAAGTGGTTTTAGAATAAGCCTGGACTTCAGTTCGCTCTCGGGGTGTGGATTGCTATAATCTGGTTGCAGGGCCCCTTTAGAGTGGTATCCAGTACCTGCTGTTCTCATCTGGAGAGAAGATAATGGACCACTTTTCTGCAGGACCTGCTATCTTCCATGAACATGCAGGGGAGCTGTTACTTCCAAGTTCAAGGTAAAGAGATAATATTCTAATTGCATTCTACCTTTCTTGTAAGGGCCAGCTTAGCCTTCAGTTCTAGGAAGACTAGAGTTCAAAACTGTAGGAAGGAAGAAGTTGTTCCTTAGGTTTCCTATAATTGCTGATGTTAAAATAGAAAGGCTGTGAGGCCCCCACACCTTGGAGAAGTCTTATAGCAATCTCTTCCTTCATCCTTCTTGTAAAGCCAGTGGCCGCCACTGTGGCCATGCAGGTTCACACTGGATTCAGGGAGACGGTAAAAGAACTGTGTGTGGAGCCAGAGGATGGTGCTGCCTTAGTGCAAGTGAGCAAACTTAAAAAAAAGTTGTTTACCCAACACTTCTATTTCTCCAGCCTCTAAGTTTTAGATGTTCTAAGGTAGTCTCTCTCCACCCCTTTCTCTCCATTTCTAGGTTGCCCTAGATGCTTCTTTTAACTATATCTTTTGTTAAAATATGCAGAATCTCAGAAACACCTGGGATGGTGTAAGGCCAGCGGTCACCGCTGTAGTGATGCACATGCAGGTTCTCATTGGATTTGGGCAGATGGTAAAGGAACTGTGGAGCCAGAAAATGGTGGGCCGTTCCATTTATTAAAGTCTCATAATGGTGGTCAAGCAAGCGGGCAGGGAAGACTGCTTCCCTTTCTATCAGGGCTTCCAAGCCCTGACTCCTCTCTGTACTCCCTGGACTTACTGTCTGGATTCACTGGACTCACAGAATCCCACCAGCAAACCAGGCCGGGCAGAAAATACCCTTCTCCAGTATACAATAGCAAACAATTGCCTTTCCCCACAGAGGCAGGCAGTCTGCAGTTTGCAATCTGCCGTCCTGAGGGCAAGCACCCTCAGCCTTCCATAGACCACACACACATGGCACTGTCCTGCGCCAATCCACCAATTCAGCAAAGTACAAGGGAGCAAACCTAACTCACTTGTTTCACACTTTAAACACATTGGTTTGCTCAACATTCCATCCTGTTAGGATTGCTCACTTCACAGTCTACACCACAGGTACCCCTATCCAAGGAATGAGGTACATTACATAAACAGACTACAGCAACAGCACAAGTTATACAATTACAATAAATACAAAGGTGCCCTTCACAATGTCTCCCTGAGCACTCTGCCCAAGGTGCAAACTGGAGGCCCATCTCTAACCCTGTATTTCACAGTAGGTGGAGGGCCTGTATAGTCCAGGACTCTGTCCATGGAAACCTTAAAGTGTCCTTGGTGCACCTCTCCAACTGGATGAGAGCAGCTTCCTGGCTCAGGAGGGCCTCCACTGGAGCTGACTCCCCTCCTCATCAGGGTCTCTCATACTGTCCAAAAGCAACATGTCCATTCAACAAGGAAGCCGGTGACCCCCTCTAGTCACAGTTCAAGAGTCCGTTACACTGCTCAGTGATCAGTCCACAACAGACAGCCCAGCTGTCTGTACAAATCACCAAGGTAAAGATCCATTACAGGCAATTAGGTTCACATAGGGCCTCAAGCCTCCCTCTCATCCCTGCTGTCACAGCAATTCTGAAGATGCTGCCTCAAAGAGGAGTGTGTGGTAATGGTAGCCAATTTCTTCATCTCTGTTCCAAGAACATGATGCCACCCACCCCTATGTCCCACAATCACAGCAACCAGACTATCAGGGGCTCAGTAGGTTTCTGCCTAAATTCTGTCCCCAACTCCATCAACTCTGTCTGGGTATAGGGCCAGACCACAGAGTGTTCCATTAGCTTGGCAGGAGGCTGTGGCTGCCCCTGAGGGACTCTTTGCTGCTGGGTTTTTTATCTTCTGGGAGAACACTGGCTGGGCTCTGAGTGTGCGTACAGCAGCTTCAGCCCAAGCCTCCTCATCTTCAGAAGAGGAGCTGGAAATGCCTGCTCCTGCCAACTCAGAGCCACTCTGCCAGCACAGCTCCACCTTCAGCTCCTGCAGTTGCTGGCTCTCAGCTTGAAGCTGAACCCACAGTGTTCCTCCAACAACTGCCACTGCCAACGTTCAACTTCCAGGGTAAACTGCAACTCAAGAACTCATTTGGCATCCTTCTCCAGACACTTTTCCAGTTCCAGGGACCATTGGTGCTCAGACTGCATCTGCAGCTCTCAAACCCAGTCGGCCTCCTTCTCCAGTGCTCATTCCAGTTCAAGCCATTTCTGCTCCTCCATCTGCAGCTCATCCTGGAACATTCAATCTGGGGCAGCTTCTTACAGGGCTGTAAAAAACAGCCAACCCACAGTACCCAAAGGACAGCCATGGGGAACCATAACAATGACCACCCCTCTACCCCACCCGTCAAGGGTGGCTGCAGCTCCATACCAATTTGATCCGAACCCTGCTTGCTGCGCCAGATGTAAAGCCAGAGGCTGCCACCATGGCCATGCACATGCAGGTTCTCATTGGATTCGGACAGACTGTTAAAGGAGCTGTAGAGCCAGAAAATGGTGGGCTGTTCTGTTCATTAAAGTCTCATAATGGCGGTTGAGCAAACAGACAGGAAAGACCGCTTCCCTTTCTCTCAGGGTTCCCAAGCCTTGACTCACCTCTCCAGACGCACCAGACTCACAGGCAAACAGGCAGGCAGAAAATACCCCATCTTCAGTAAACAACAGCAAACAATCGCCCTCCCCGTGGAAGAAGGCAGTCCGCAATTTGCAATCTGCTGCCCTGAGCGCAAGTGCCCACAGCCTTCCATAGACCACACACACATGGCACTGCCCTATGCCAATGCACCAATTAAGCAAAATACAAGTGAGCAAACCTAACTCACTTGTTTCACCCTTGAAACACATTGATTTGCCCAACAGATGGGAAACTGTCCTACAGAGTCAGCATTTAAGGTGGACAGGAGTCACACTCAGTGCCTACGGTTGAAATTCAGAACATTCTAAGTAAAACTTTTCAGGAGGTTGCTCCGTGCCCCAGGCCCTCAGTCCTGTTTCAGAAATAACTTTAGTGTGCACGTGTCAGAGCACTGCAGGTGGCACTTATGTTTTTAGTCAAATGCAGTCTCTTTGAAGGAGAACAAAGGAGATCGGAATCAAAGTCCTATTTTTGGAAGGGAGAAGTAAGTGGTGCATTGGTAGATATTAGCAATGTGAAAACTCCTTCTAAGGCCTCATCCTCAGTTACTTAACTTTCTGTGCAGCTGGTGGCTCAGGAAGAGCCCAAATCGTAGACACATCTGGATGACCACTGTGTTGCTGACACTTCGTGGCTTTTCCCATCTTCATAAAATGGAAACAAAACAAGTGGTTTTCAGGCAATGATGTAATATGAATTAAAAATAAAACAGCACAGAGGCAATTGTTGATAACAGCTTTTTAAAAATATTCTCTACTAACTCTTACGAACCAGAACCTTCCTTGCAGGAACTATTGTAGGGCAAGTTTTGTAAACAAGTCAGTTTATGTCTGAGCACTTAGGCACTGGTTATTATCCTTGTCAAGTGAACTGCGTGAGAGTTGTTTTACAAAGAACGTAGCAATGGCCAACCGCTCGTGGCGCAGTGGATTGAGCCTTGGCCCGGGACACTGAGGTCCCAAGTTCAAAACCCCGAGGTTGCCAGCTAGAGCACAGGCTTGTTGGCTTGAGCACGGGCTCACCAACTTGAGTGCAGGGTCGCTGGCTTCAGTGTGGAATCATCCACATGATTTCAAGGTTGCTGGCTAGAAGCCCAAGGTCATTGGCTAGAAGCCCAAGGTAGCTGGCTAGAAGCTCAAAACTGCTGGCTTGAGGAAGGGGTCACTGGCTCTGCTTGAGCCCCCACCCGCATCCCGTCAAGAGAAGCAATCAATAAAAACACTAAAGTGAAGCAACCATGATTTGATGCTTCTCAACTCTCTCCTCCCCCCACCCTATCTCTCTCAAAAACAAAAACATAGCAATGAAAGAAGCAGTAAGATATGGTAGGTAAGCCTGTGAGCTTCAAAGCCACACTGCCCAAGTACTAATTCATGCTCCCTGCAAACATCTGTAAAATGGAAATGAGAGCTACATCATGTGGTTTCAGTAAGAATTAGACCAGGTAATGCATATTATGCTTTTAGTGAAGGGCCAGCACTTAGCAAGAGCCCAGTAAATTTGCTATTCTGGATGTGGAGAAAAGACTATTGCATTTGGTATCACTCCATGGACATGTTTGAATTTAGTTGGAAGATCAGGGAGTTAATGCTACCACCATTTGGACTGAAGCATTAGCTCTCTGGTTGTCCATGACTTGGATTCTGGAATCAAGTCAGTGGGAGAGAACTAATAAGAGGCTGGGATTTGCCTCCGGCCACTCCTGTTTCCTGCTGAACAGGACCCCTTTTCCTTCTACCCAGGTCCCATTAGCAAATCCTCTTCAGCAGACCTTGTCCCTGCCCCTTTGATATTCAGAACTCCTGTTCTCAAGCTCTGCTCACTGTCTAGTGTGTAGTGAGGGACTTTGTACCTTAGTGGAGTAATTTCCTTCTGTGAGGCTGAATAAGGCAGAAGAGTTTGGAATAACAAGGACAAACCCATCTCTCCTTGGTACTGCCCATGCCGTCACCTTTTGGTCTCTCCCTTCCTCAGACAGAGTGCCTATCGTGTCCTCATGGAACTTATATTCTAGAGGGAGAAAGATAAAACAGTAGTTTTATGTTGCAATAAATTTTTAAAAAAGAAATAAAGGCTGAAAGAAGACAACAGTGAAACAGAAAGTTGGAGTACTTAATTTAGATAATATTGAGAAAAGAGCTGTGTTAGGCTTGCTCGCTTGTACTTTGCCTGATTTGTGCATGAGCATGTGTGCATAGTCTGTGTAAGGCTATGGGTGCTTGCCCTCAAGACGGATTGTGGATTTCTTGCCCGCCCCTGTGAGGGGCTGTTTTGCAGTTCATTCACCTGCTCCCATGAGAAGCAGTTTTCCCCTGCCTGTTTGCTCATCTGCTGTTGCATATTTCTTATTTATTTATTTCTTATTTTTTCAGTGAGAGGAGAGGAGGCAGAGAGATAGACTCCTGCATGTGCCCAGATTGGGATCCACCTGGCAAGCCCACCAGGGAGCAATGCTCTGCCCATCTGGGCCACTGCTCCATTGCTCAGCAACAGAGCCATTTTTTAGCACCTTAGGCAGAGGCCATGGAGCTATCCTCAGCACCTGAGGCCAATTCGCTCTAACCAATCAAGCCATGGCTACGATAGGTGAAGAGAGAGAGAGAGAGAGAGGGAGAGAGAGAGAGAAGAAGAAGAAGAAGAAGGAGGAGGAGGAGGAGGAGGAGGAGGAGGAGTGGTAGAAGCCCATGGTCACTTCTCCTGTGTGTCCTGGCTGGGAATTGAACCTGGGACTTCCACACACCGGACTGATGCTCTACCACTGAGCCAACTGGCCAGAGCCAGATTTTTTTATTAAACAGGAATGGTCCAATGCTTTCTATCTCCTCAGTTCCTCTACTTTCTGCCCAAATCCAATGTGAACCTGCTTGGCCTCAGCCATCGGCACTACAGTTAGGGAAGGGAGCGGTGGATGGTACATTTAAACAAAGAATTGCTTCTTTGAGAGAGGACTGTAGGGGAGGTGATATTCCCAGGTGATGGTGTTGTTCTCAATGAAGAGCCCAGCTTGTGTTGAGGTGAGGAGGTCTTTCAAAGAGCACTGAAAAGGGCAGAGATTATGTTCTTGGTGCTGAGCTCAGACCAGACACCCCAGGGCGCTGAGAAAAGTATGTAACTGTGGTAGGTCTCTGGTTGTCTAGTAGATTAGGGACATACAGACCAAAATGCAAATTTATCAACTCACCTGTCACTCTGCATGTGTTGAGAAGGCATTATAATGCCAGGTCCTATTCTGGGGGTTGGGCTGCTTCAGCAAACAAAACAAAGATGTTTAAGTACTGGAGCTACGTGCCAGTTGGGGAAATAGAAAAGATATAACAAAAATAATACTCAGATAAATGATGTGCTTTGTGAGGTGTTAAGTGCTATGGAAAAAAATAAGACAAGGTAGGTTGAGCAGGATAAGGAAGGCATGGGAAGGGTGGAGGCTGGGGTAGTGTGTGTGTGTGACTTAAAACAGAGGAGTCAGCATAGACCTCATTCATGGCTGAGATTCAAGGAGGTGAGGAGTTTAGCTGTACAGGTGACCAGGAAAGAGAGGCTCACACAGAATGAACATCTTTTACAAAGGCCTGAGCTTGGGCACATGGACCTGGGTTGTGATGAGCATCAGGGCATTTGGACCTCTGGGGTGACTAAGCTTAACAGGGAGGTGAGGCCTAATGGTCCCTGAGATAAGGCGATGGCTGCAGCTTCTCAGGCACATTGTACTGGTGCTCAGTGAATGCAGCTGTCACTTCAGAGACCTGGTGCCACAAAGTTTATGGGCTGAAGCTCATAAGACGTGGGTGGGACACTGTGCCAGGTACTGGGATTATGTAGAGACCTTGTCCTGCCCCCAGGTTCCACTTAGTTTTTCATGGCCACACCACCCTGGCTCCTCCAGCTTCTAAAAGGTCTTCGTGTACCTGCATGCCCATATGCTCTTCCAGCCCAATCTCGCCCTAACCTACATTCCACCTCTTCAGTGCAGGGGATTGAGTGACGTATCAGGAGGGAAGCATCCGGCCTGAGCTAACAGAGTGCTGATCAGTTATGTGACTGAATGAACTTGACATTGGGTGGCAGAAAAGTGGATATTTAGAGCCAGACAAATTATAGCTTAGATTTTGTCTTTGCCACTTATTAGTTCAGATCCTTGGGTTCCCCTAAATTCTTTAAGGAACTCTGGATAGCTTTCAGATTTGGAAGCCTCTTATCCTTGTATATTTTTCATTTTGAGATATAATTCATAGACCATAAAAAGTGTACAATTCAGTGGTTTTTAGTATATTTGCAAGGTTGTGCAATCATCACTACTATCTAATTCAAGATGTTTTTCTCCCCCCCGAGAGAGATCCACACCCATTAGCTGTCACAGTGTCTGCCCCAGACCCAGCAGCCAGGAATCTACCTCTGTGTCTTGGGTTTCTCTGTTTCAGACATTTCAAATAAATGGAAGAATACAAGCTATAGCTTTTTGTGACTGGCTTCTTTCACTTAGCTAATGTCTCAAGACTTCACTCCTCTTATGGCTGGATGATACCCCCTTGGATTTGGTTAGCATGAGAGGCCAGTGGATTTCTGTAGCATCTACTTCTCTGCACATATTTATTATTGATGAGCAGTCAGTACCCTTTCCCCATCCCCTAAGCTTGAGGTCTGAATGCAATATTTTTGCTTTGACAGGTGGTCCTCAGGTTAGAACACGTTTCTGTTCTTATGACAGTGACATAACCTGAATTTTGGTGTAAGTTGAAACACACCCTATCTTAAGTCACTTATCTATCCTAACACAGTTGTAAAATCATAATCTAGAACATAGAAACGCAACTGAGCCACAGAAAAAGGAAATAAATGTACTGTACTGTACAATGTACCGTAGTAACAAAATTGAGTGTAAAAAATTTCTTACCTTACTTCCTGTGGCTGGCTTGCACACTGGAAGGGGCATTGCAAGGTGGGAGAGAGTGGCTTATTGGGAGGAGGAAGCTGGAGACAGGAGGACCTGCAGAAGGTGCTGGAGATACTGGGTCAGGTGAATCAGGATTGCCTAGAAAACATGCAAGAGACACTGGAGAGGATTGTACCTGTTTTACAGGCGTTTCATCTCAAGAAGCAGCTGATGTAGAGGGTACAGAATCTGTTGTAGGCCTCTCTACCTTCTTAAAGAATTGTTCCAGGCTAGTCTGGAAGGTTGATAATTTCTCTTTCAAAACCTTCCTGTAGCATTGCAAGGTATCCATAACAGCTCTGTAGAGCTTACTGAATCTGTCATCACTGGGGTCCTTAGCCTGAAATTTTGCCAACCTATCCTCTACCTTAGAAAAACCTTCTGCCAAACCCTTGGCAGTAAATCTCTTGGGTTCTGGGTTTCTATCTCTTCCTCTTCCATCAGCTGTTTCTTCAGCTGAGTGAGGTTCTCAGCTTATAGCTCTTCTCCATGTGATGCCAGTAACTCTGTGACATCCTCAGCCTCCACCTTCAAATTAAGCTGTTTACCCATGGCGACAACCTTTTCTGTTACAGCCTCCACTGATTCCTCAATGCCATGGAAGTCATACACAAACTGGGGACACAGTTTCTTCCATACACCATTTAAGTTTGTTCACTTCACTTCATCCCAGGCAAAAGCAATGGTTTTTTTTTACAGCATTGTAAATGTTATAAGACTCCAAAAGTCTTTGAGTGTCATGTTCTTATCCTTCTCAGTTGCATTAAGGGCCAGAGCAAATGTCCACCATAGGTAGTAGGCCTTGAAAGAGGCAATGACACTTTGGTCCATGGGCTGTAAAAGGGCAGCGATATTAGGTGGAAGGTAAACCACCTTGACATTAAGGTTAAAGTTACTCAAGTGGGCAGGGTGACCAGGGGCACTGTCCAGCACTAGCAACACATTAAAACAAGAGTGCCCACACTTTTTCAGCTTGCAAGCTACTTATAAGATGACCAAGTCAAAATGATCTACCTACAATAAAAATGCAAAACATAAATTTATTTCTTCTATATTATCATTATTTAAGTTACTATTATTACTATTTAATATTGTGTATTCTTCTTTCTCCTTCTCAGCTCTCTTTTCGGAGGAAAGTCAATGTCATCGTTTTTATGAACAGTCTGAAAAAGCCGCTCCACATTTCCCTTCTTTGGAATAGCAATGGCACACAGACAGATGAGGCAAATGCACTTAGAATACGGCATAGTGAAAAAAATCCCCTCCCATTCTGTATGAAAGTGGTAGGTTTTAGGCTTCTTACTCGGACCAGCTACGGCACTCATTTTTATACCCTTTGTTGTATTTAGTTTAAATAAATTGAAGCCTAACTAGCAGCAATGTAACTGAACAAATTAGCGTGGTTTAACGCGCATGCGTAGGGTGTCAAAAGTTCAGACATCAGATTGGCTACCCTGTATGCCAATCAAAAGACAAATGTCTTTTTAATGTCATGCGATCTACCCACACTTCCTTCACCATCGACCAGTAGATCGCGATCGACGTATTGAGCACCCCTGCATTAAAAGGTAGCCCCTTGCTAACACAGTAGTCCTTCACTGCCGGCACAAAATGGCTGAAAAACCACTACTCAAAAATCTGAAGCGTCACCCATGCCTTCTTGTTAGACCTTCTGAGGACAGGCAGTTGACCCTTCCAAATGCCGTTTAGTGTTCATGGATCTCTGCCTGGTACACCGACAGAGGCCTGAGTTTGAAGTCGCCTGCAGCATTCCTCCCGAGAAGCAAAGTCAGTCTGTCCTTGCCAGCTTTATGGTCTGGTGCTGTCTTCTCCTCCTTGGCGATGTAGGTCCTGTTAGGCACACGCTTCCAAAAAAGGCCTACCTCATCAACATTAAACACTGGTTTAGTACAGTAGCCCCCCGCCCCCACACTTTAATTAAATCAGCCAACCCATTAGGAAATTTGCTTGCTGCTTTCTCATCCCCACCAGCAGCTTCACCCTGCACCTTAAAGTTACGCAAGTTGGCATGAGCTTTGAAACGCATGAACCAACCCCTACTAGCCACAAACTCTTCACCTCCATCCCCTTTTCACTTTTGATTACTTCAATCATTTAGCTTTCTCCTGAATCAACATTAGACTAAGTGGTACATGCTACTGATGCTGCTCTTCCTGCCACAAAACTAGCAATCTTTCCAGCTCAATCATCATGCCGCTTCACTGTTTAGCAATCGCAGTCGATTGCATGGGGGCTGCTCCCTTTACACGCTCTAGGATATGGTCTTTATCTTGGATAGTTGTTGCTGCGGGAGAGCGGCTATGGCCTAGCACGTGGCCAATGTTTGTCACGGATTCTCCTTTTTCTGATCTCTTGAAAATGTCTAATTGAACTGCCATTGTGATGGCTTTCCACTTCTTTGAAGCACTACCATCTGAAGACTCTGACTTTTGTTTATAGCCATGACAAGGGTCAAAAAGTCACCAACCAAAGCAACACAGATGGAACACGTGCGCTTTTAACAGTTCAAAATGGTGTGGGTAAGCATACTGGGGGACAGCAGCTCCCTCACTCACAGACCGTGTTACTGCGTATTCTTCTGTCGTGTGCAACCAAACTAGTTCGCCCATGTAGTCTGTAAGTACGACGCTAATCGTGTAAGCCAAAACACTCACGTCTCAATTTTTAAAGTTTTTATGGGAGTGAGCATCATAAGCTCGAAATGTTGTGTGTTGAGACTGTCATAACCTGAAGACCCCCTGTATTGCCTCCTAGGTCCTGGGTATGTGTCCTCCTTGGGTCTCTGTTGAGCTAAGACAGTAGTTGTTTAAGCAGAGATACTACTTATTATCTCACAAGTTGTTGTGAGGATAATTCAAACAGTTTATGAAAGCCTCTACCCCTCTCCCTTTGTGCTGCACTTGCTGCATAAAGAACTCTCATTCCTGCAGTAAGCACCTTGCTCCCCGCACTGGGGAAACCATTTCTCGTCTCCTTGCTCCTGTGACTTCGTCTGGGCATATGGCTCTATGTGGTGGTGGGGGTGACGAGTAAGCTATCTCCTAGGTTCTGGCTGCTTCTGACTGTGGTGCTGGAGAAAGGGGCCTCTTGCTTTAGCCCCAGGGAAGCAGTAAGCAGTGGGCATCTCGGAGAAGCTTGGCTCAGTTAGTTAGATAAATGTCTGAAAGAAAATGTCATGATGACTGACTCTGTGGGTCCCCTCCATCTCTAGCTGAAAGTGTCAAGTCATAGCCGGTGTCCCAGCACAGAGAGTGCCCCGTCCCATTGCCTCACGTCTGTGGCGTGGCCAGTCCCCACTTCCTCCTGCCGCTCTTCCCCGTCAGTGAGTGAGCCTGCTGTCTGGTGGAAAGTTAGGGCGTTGGCCAGACCAGTAGTCTTCTCTTGCGACATTTACGGAAACCCCCAAAGGACCCGGAAATGCAAGTTAAAAGGGAATGTTTGAGGAAAAGTGGAGAAAAGGAGTGACAGCATGTTGATTTCAGGGAACTACTCTTTTGTGATCCCTTTTTGACTGCATCTGTGCCTCAGTCATTCTGAGCCTCTAAGAGCAGTGGTAGACCACCCCTGAGCAGCAGAATCACCAGGGGAGATTTAAGAATATACAGATGCCTGGACCCCTCAGAGATTCCAATTCCATTGCCATAGGATGGGGTCCAGCAGTCAGCATGTCTAACAAGGTCTCCAGGTCCTTCTCATGTGCACAAAGCTGAGGAGCACTGAGGTGCCGTCACCTTTTACCTCCGAGCCAACTTCCTGCAGCTGCCATCCGACAGCCAGCAAACAGCATGCAGAATCGAGCCCCTTGGGGTAGGCCAGCTCTTGAGGAGCAGAGGCTGGAAGCAGCAGACATGCTGAGACACTGTGGGGAGGGCAGGAAGCAGGGCAGCATGCTGAGGCTCCAGGACCATCTCTAACCAGCTCAGATGTTTGCCAAACTAAAGTTTTAGCCTTTGAGCATTCCTGTTTCTAATCTGAGCAGCCTCCCTAATATGGTTGTTATGAGGCTCCACAATAATGGGCTCACACAGGGCTTTGTAAACTATGAAACGTGACAAACACATGCGTCCTGTCATCATGGAGTGGCCTCCAAGTTCCCCTCCTTACTAGTGCTTGCTTAAAGATCTGACTAATTAGACAGAACTTATCTCTGTCCCTGGGGCTGGGTGCTCGATGTCATGGAGTCAGGAGCAAGCCTGTCAGGGAGTAAGCCTTTGTAAACATGGTGCACCAAACAGGATGGTGAACACAGAGGGAAACTTTTTTCCCAACATACAGAATAAAGAAAAGTAAACAAAAGTGAGGCCGGCACGACTGGATTCACTGGAGTCCTGGGCCTCTATTTGGGTTCTCAAGGTGGGAAAGTAGGAGGCCAGGGCGAAGCCAAGCCAGTGTGCAGACCAGTCAGTGCATGGGAACCCAGGGGAGGCCAGGGGCTGGGCACAACCTTCCCATGGTGTGGCTGCCACGGGAGTGGGTGGAGAGGAAGTGCAACCACCCGGAACAGCCTAGCTGCCTTAGTGCCTCCCCGGGAGCTCTGAGAGGGCCCCAAAGTTTCCTAAAGGCCTGAGGTGCTTGTCTTCACCATCCCAGGAAAATCCGCACTGCTCTCCCTGCTTCCCCAGCCTGGCAGGAGAAAGGGCCTTCATTTTGCTCCACCCAGAGGTAGAGGTAGATGGGGTGGAGGAGCAGCAGACCCTGTGGTGGCCCGTTTATCCACGTGAGCGCTGCCATTTATGGGGAGACAGGGAGACAAAGGGATCTGAACAGGAGGAAGGGAGGGGGCAGTGCAGTCTGGAGGGCTGTATTGTTGTTGCTGGGCAGGGCTCTGAAAAAGGAGAAGAAGGGAAAATTAAGCCCAGGGCAGCAGTCTTGCCACCACCAGGGCCACAGCTGGGCCCTGCTCACGTTCCCAGGGAGAAAGCAGTGCACTCCTTCAAGGTCCAGGAGGGGCTCCCTGCTAATCCTGCATGTGCACTTCTGTTGCCAGGGAGGAGGGCTTGGGGGAAATACCTATATCTAATACCAGTTATGCATATGATTCTTTTCCACTGCTGTAATGCTGGTGGCTGAGGCCAGGCAGGTCCACACTGGATTAGGGTAGACAGTAGAGAAACTGCAGAGTTGGAAAGTGTTGGGCAATTCCCATTTAATAGAGTCTCGCAGTGGTGGGTGAGCAAACAAGCAGGGGAAAACTGCTTCTCAGGCCCCTCATAGTGGCAGGCAGGCAATCCACCATCTGTAATTACAAGCCGTTCTGAGCACAAGCACCCATAGCCTTACGTAGACTATCCACACATGCCTCTGCCACGCGCTCACGCACTAATCCAGCAGAGTGCTTGCAGCCGGTGAACCAGCGAGAAAGCCTAACAAAGCTATTTTTCCAACATTCTACCACTTTAGGGCTGCTTGCTTCACAATCTACGTGACAGTTATCTTTCATGATGGTTCTTGTGTGAGGAGTGAGGTACATTATAGAAATAAACAAGCAACAGCACAAGTTATACAATAATTACAAAGGTGCCCTTCACAATGTCTCTCTGAACACTATCCAGAATGTCAACTGGAGGCCCACCTCTAGCCCCCTACCCAACGGTAGTTGGGAGGGTCTGTATAGTTCAGGGCTATGTTTATAGAAAAAAATGTCCTTGGTGCATCTCTGCAGTGGAATGGGAGCAGCTTCCTGGTGCAGGAGGGCCTCCACGGGTGTTGCCCCCTCCCATTAAGGTCTCTCATAGTCCTGTCCAGAAGCAGCATGTCCCTCCAGCAAGGGAGCCAGTGCCCCCCTCTGGTCACAGTCCAGGAGCCCATTACACCATTCAGTGGTCAGTCCATGATAGACAGCCCAGCTGTCTATGCAAATCACCCAAGGTAAAAGCCATACAGATTTATTTTTTTTTTTACAAGAGAGACAGAGAGGGACAGATAGGGATAGACAGACAGCTCTCATAGCTTTACAGTCCACCTCTGTTCTGGGGAGTGTGATGTCATCCACCCTATGTCCCACAATTGCAGCAACCAGGCTTCCAGAAGCTTGGTGGGTTTCTTCCTGACTTTCTCCCCCAACTCCATCAGCTCTGCCTGGGTGTAAGGCTGGACCACAGAGTGCTCCACTATCTGTGGAGGGGGTTGTGCCTGCCCCTGAGGGACTCCTGGCTGCTGGGTTTTTACCTTCTGGGCGACCACTGGCCAGGCTCTGAGTCTGCGGACAGCAGTTTCAGTCCAAACCTCTCCCTCAGAAGAGGAGGAGTTGGAAATGCCTGCTCCCCACAACTCAGAGCCACTTGCTGGCATGGAGACTGCTCCTTCTTTGGTGTCTATTTCAGCAGCTGCTTGCTCTCAGCCTGAAGTTGAGACTCGAGCTCTTGAACCTACAGTTGTTTCTCCAACAACTGCCGCTGCCAACCTTCAGCCTCCAGGGCAAATTCCAGCTCACAAAACCATAATTCCTTCTTCAGAGACCATTCCAGTTCCAGGTGCCTTTGGTGCTCAGCCTGCATCTCACACTGCAGCTCTCAATCCCAGATGGCTTCCTCCAGGGCTCGTCCTAGTCATACTGTCATTGGTGCTCAGCCTCTTCTTGCAGGGCTGTAAAAAATACCCAGACCAAGCCCCCCAAAGGACAGCCATGGGGAACCATACACTGGAGAACAACAACCATTCCTCTATCCCACCCATCAAGGGTGTTGGTAGCTCCATACCAATCTGCTCCAAATTCTGCCTACTGTGCCAAGTGTAATGCCAGTGGCCGAGACCAGGCAGGTCCACACTGGATTTGGGCAAACAGTAGAGAAACTGCAGAGCTGGAAAGTGCTGGGCCATTATCGTTTAATAGAGTCTTGTAGCAGCGACGAGCATACAGGCAGGGGAAAACCACTTCTCAGGCCCCTCATAGTGGGAGGCATGCAATCTGCCACCTGCAATCTGCATTCTGCAAGCTTCCCTGAGCATAAGCACCCATAGCCTTACATAGACTATCCACACATGCCTCTGCCACGTGCTCACGCACTAATCCAGCAAAGTGCTTGCAGCCAGTAAACCAGCGAGCAAGCCTAACAGTTGTTTAACCAACAACTACTGACATACTTTCTCTTGGTAACTCTTTTGATCCTCTCAACAACCCTGGAAGGCAGGTCAAGCCTGTTTTATTATCCCCATTTTATAGAGAAGAAGACTGGGGCCCACATAGGTGAAGTGAGTTACTGAGGAGTCTGGACATGTTGGCAGTAGAGCTGGGAGTGGAACATGTGGGTAGGAACTTCCACTCAGTGGTGGGATTCAAATAATTTAACAACTAGTTCTCTGCCCTAATGATCATTTTAAGTATAAAAAAATAATATATCAAGAGGTAGTTTATTATTTCACTTATTTAATACTTAAATAAGAACAATAAAAGAGGTACACAAAACTAGATTATGTTATAAGAGAGTTTTAAGCCTGACCAGGCAGTGGCACAGTGGGTAGAGTATTGACCTGGGATGCTGAGGACCCAGGTTTAAAACCCTGAGGTCACCACCTTGAGTGAGAGCTCACCAACTTGAGCATGGGGTTACTGGCTTGAGTGTGGGTTCATAAACATGATCCCATGGTCGCTGGCTTGAGCCTAAAGGTCAATGTCTTGAGTCTAAGGTCGCTGGCTTGAACCCATGATTGTTGGCTTGAGTAAGGGGGTCACTTGCTCTGCTGTAGTTCTCCCATCAAGGCACATATGAGAAAGCAATTAATGAACAACTAAGGAATTGCAACAAAGAATTGATGCTTCTCATCTCTCTCCCTTCCTGTCTGTCTGTCTCTCTCTCTCAAAAAAAAGAGTTTTAAAATATTAATGAATGAAAAAATATTAAGTAATACCTGACAAAAAACAATACACCTGTTATTTAAGATTTTTCCAATAACAGCCTGTCACCCCCTGGTTGTTTGGCACCTTTTCTTTTTACGTTATGTTTGTTAAGTAACAAAAGTGAGGGAATTAAAATGTAGTATTTCATCAAAGGTATAATGAGTTTTATGAAATGAATAAATAAATATTAAAAGCATAGTTCCTTCAATTTTTTCTTACCTGTGGACAGAATGAACATTACTATGGGCACTTAGAATACGCTGTTGCACAGATGAACATTAAAAAAGAGTAAGGAATGTAAGTTTGTGCTTTCCACACTGGGTTACAAGTGCCATTTTAACAACCGGTTTGCTGAACTCACCAAAAAATGAGGTATCAGTTCTGTTGAACCAGTGTGAACCAGCTGAATCCCACTACTGCTTCCAGCGTGTCATGTTTGCTCACTTTTTGTTTGGCTTCTGCAGTGCTTATTGTTGTTGTTATTAACATAAACCTGTATTTTTTTCTTAATAAAAAGCTTCACAGAATTCACTAGCTGTGGATATGGCACGGCCATGCCTGTGAGGCTGCCAGGCCTCCACCCGGCCTCTGTCCAGCAGTGTGGGCAGCCACCGCGGGAGCATCGCGTCTGGGCTCCGCAGGTGAAAGCCTGAGGTTTTGGCCCATGAGTGAATTTGAGCTCCTGCTTTTGCTCTCTGCGCTGTATATTTAATCATGTTTGATGGGATTGACCTTAGTTCAAGTTCAGGCTGTTAGCTTTCTTCCTCTCGTTGTTCCTTTCATTTTTACCCTTCATCCGGGCAAGTGATTCATCTTCCCGAGACCTCAGACACACAGCCACGCATGGTCACCAGCCTGTAGCCCGAGAGCTGTCCCAGGGAAGCTTCTCCCTTATTTATTCGCTTTGGAAAGGACGATCCTGGGGGACAGACTGCTGTTGCCTTGGGAAAAGAAGCCAGAGTTCTCATAGCTTTTTGGCTTTTTTCCCTCTTAAGCTGCACATTTGTTTTACTCTTTCTTTTCCTGTCTCAGTTTTTCCAAGTTTCCCTCCTGAACTGACTTGCCACTTCCCCTGCATAGGCTGCCTGAAATTTTCCTGCTGCTTCTGAACATTTCCTCATTTAATTATTCCAACTGGGAATTATAATAAGCATTTGTTCTGGTTGAAAAAGAAAACTAAGAGCAAAAATTCATTATGCATGGCTCCCTTCTGGGCTAAAGAGGTAGGGAGAGGCCTGATCCTGTGACGCTGGCATTCCTGGTGGCCAGGTTTGCAGAGTGTCCTCAGGTACTTGATCATCAACAGCAGTGACCTGAGGCGGACAGAGCAGGACTGTCATTCTTGTTTTACAGAGATCAAAACAGAGGATCCCAGAAGGTGACTCAACAAGGATCATCTGACTTCATGTTTTGGCTTTAAACTAAGAATCTGACTTTTGTGTAAAAGAGCCCATTATTTCAGAGGAGAGTATAAAAGTTCAAGTAAAGAGCCCAACTTGACATTGGGTTTGTGTCAGTCTTCTTGGGCTATTGTAACAAAATACCACAGAGTGGGCAGCTTAAACAACAGAAATCTATTTCTCAGTTTGAAAGGCTGAAAGTCCTCTGAGATCAAGATGCCAGCTGACTTGGTTCCTGGTGAGAGCTCTTTTCCTGGTTTGTAGATGGCCTGCCACCTTCTCTCTGTATCCCCTTGCTGTCTCTCACATGAGAAATCTCTCTCTCTTTTTCTCTTCCTATAAGCCCACAGTTTTATTGGATTAGCTCTTCCCCCTTAATGGTATCATTTAATCTTAATTATCTCCTAAAGATCCTACTTCCAGAAATAGTCACACTGGGGTTGGGGCTTCAACATATGAATGGAGAAGCACAGTTCAGTCCATAGCAGGTGTATCTAGGAAATAGCAGCCAGGGTTCAAACATACCTTACATCTTAGTGGATTCACTTTGGTCCAAGGACTCCAGGTTGTCAGGTCCTCAGACCTGAGGGCTGACAAGCTTAGCCTTGTCCATGCTTCAGACATGATCAGACATTGGTAGCTGACACACCTTTCCCAAGTCCAAAGTTACACACTTCTTAAGGTAAACTAATTGTACTATAGTCAAAATTTACAGCCCTCTAAGGTACCAACTCCATCTCTGATCTCATCTATAAGTGTTGATATTTATTTACTCTCAGACAGCCAACTTATTTGTTTCATATGGGACATCTCACCATCTCTTCCCTGAATCTCCTATATATGGGTCTTTTCACTTTCAGTTAAGCTTGATTTTTTCCCTTTCTTTGCTCTAGTTATCTTACTATTTTTGAGAATATTGTTGATACTCATGAAATCCTCATTTTTTATATCAGAGAAGATGGATGCTACACCTCAGCTTCTGCATTATGTTAATGTGGGGTTCTTGCTCATTGTTTCCATTAAAAGTCAGGCTCAGGAACTTCTTATTTCCTTTTGAGTATGTGTGTGTGTGTGTGTGTGTGTGTGTGTGTGTGTGTGACAGAGACAGAGAGGGACAGATAGGGACAGACAGACAGGAAAGGAGAGAGATGGGAAACATCAATTCTTCGTTGTGATTCCTTAGTTGTTTATTGATAGCTTTCTCATATGTGCCTTGACCAGGGGCTACAGCAGAGCAAGCGGCCCCTTACTCAAGCCAGTGACCCCATGCTCAAGCTGGTGAGCCTTGCTCAAACCAGATGAGTCTGCGTTCAAGCCGGCGACCTCGGGGTTTCGAACCTGGGTCTTCCGTGTCCCAGTCCAACACTATCCACTGTGCCACCACCTGGTCAGGTACTTGTTATTTCCATTTTAATTTAAAACATTTTTTGGGGGGACCTAATCCTGGAGACAGAGGAGTCTAACACAAGAGGTAGCTTTCTTATCTTTTTTTTTCTTTTTTCTTTTTTTGGTGACAGAGAGAGAGAGAGAGAGAAAGAGGGATAGGGATAGACAGGCAGGAAGGGAGAGAGATGAGAAGCATGAATTCTTCATTGTGGCTGCTTAGTCTCCTTAGTTGTTCATTGATAGCTTTCTCATATATGCCTTGACCAGGGGTCTATAGCAGAGTGAGTGACCCTTTGCTCAAGCCAGTGACCTTTGGCTCAGGCCAGTGACTCTGGGGTCATGTCTATGATCCCACGCTCAATCCAGTGACCCCTTGCTCAAGCTGGTGAGCCCGTGCTCAAGCTGATGAGCCCACACGCAAGCCGGCAACTTCAGGGTTTTGAACCTGGGTCCTCTGCGTCCCAGTCTGCTGCTCTATCCACTGTGCTACCACCTGGTCAGCCAGCATTCTTATCTTAATAAACATTTATTCAAACTCTGCCTGAAATTCTCACTGTTTTTTTTAGTGAGAGAGACAGAGACAGACAGAGGGACAACAGACACAGACAGGAAGGGAGAGAGATGAGAAGCATTAATTTGTAGTTGCAGCACCTTAACTGTTCATTGATTGCTTTCTCATACATGCCTTAACCCAGGGTGGGAGGGAGCTCCAGCTGAGCAGTGACCCCTTGCTCAAGCCTGTGAACTTGGGCTTCAAGCCAGTGACCTTTGGGCTCAAACCAGCAACCATGGGGTCTTGTCTATGATCCCATGCTCAAGCCAGTGACCACGTACTCAAGCTGGTGACCTTGGGGTTTCAAACCTGGGTCCTCAGCATCCCAGGCTGATGCTCTATCCACTGAGCCACCACCTGGTCAGGCTCATTTTGCTTTTCTTATATTGTCTGTAAACTGATTTCAGAGTCTATTTTGAAAAACTATGAAACTAATTGGATCAGTTATTTGTTCATTAATTCAGCAAACGTTTGTTGAGCATGCTCTATGTTCTGATCACTGTGCTATGTATGCCATGGGTATGCTGAGGCAAGGAAAGACTTTGTTCTCTGAAAACATAGGCTAATGTGAACACCAGACAACTGAACAAAGTGCTACAAAAGTGTGAAAAATGCTATGATAAACATTACACAAAGTAGCCCAGGAACACTTGGGGATATGGATGGAACACACCACTCACTAAGAAAAGGGATACAAGGGAAGGAACACATTTTCCACTCCTACTGTGTGGGAGGGATGATAGTTCAGTTTTGAGAAACCGAGTTTGCAAGTATTTATGGAAATGTCCAATAGACAATGGCTATGTGGCTCCTCCTGAATTTAGGAGAAAGATATGGCTGGAGATGGAGATTTGGGAAACATCAGCTTATACATAGCAGTTAAAGCTGTGGCAGCAGATGAGGTCACATGAGAGGAGTATGTAAGATGAAAATACAGAGGGAAGACCTAGGGGAAGGAAAATAGTTTACTACACCGTGAAGCACTGAAGATAGTAGAAGAGGTCAAGGTACAAGGGGGTACACTGAGTGAGCATGGGCTCTGGGGTGGGAAAAGGAGTGAAGGGAACACAAAATAGGGTAGGCAGGCTGGAGAGAGCAGAGGGGATTCAGACCTGGAGCTGCCAGTCTGTGTGCATGGTGGCTGTATTGCGGTGATCTAGAACGCAGACTGTGTTCAAAGGGGTGTGCCCTGGAGTCTAAGATTTCAGAGATGGAGCAGTTCTGAGGGACAATTAAATTCAAGGTGTGGTCTTAAGAGGTCAAGTGTTATGAGGCAAAGGTGGCTCATGGATGGCTTTGTGAAGGGAGACAGAAGTCCTCCAGAAGGAAGTGGTTATGTAAGAGACTGAATTTGAAAACATGTAGTGAGGTCAGAGATGAGAATGGCAATGAGGGACTTCAGGAAGTATTAATGATTTGGAAGTAGAACTGAGAGAATTCTGTACACAAGCAGAGCTTGAAAATACAGCACAGCTTCTACCCTAGATGACTGAGGAAATGGTAGTCTCAAGGAGAGCAGTTTTCCTTATGCAAGGAGAGCAGAGGACACAGAGGATAGGGACCTCTTTGAATGGGTTAAGAATAATAAAAGGGTTTGTTTGTTTGTTTACCATTAAATGGGGAATGCCAGCTGACAGTGTCTTAAGAAGAAGGAAAATACAGTGTGTCCATAAAGTCATGGTGCACTTTTGACCATGTGACGGGCCAAAAGTGCACCATGACTTTACGGACACACTGTAGTGGGAAATTGGATTGAGGAGTAGAGTAGGGGATGGGACAAATGATCAGAGGGGGTTGAAATGGAGATTGTATCCAAGGATAGTAGTGGGATTGCTGGAACCAAGAGGAAACTTGAGTGCCTCAGGCCTGCTCACTGCCCACACAGTGGCCTTTGCTGTTCTTTGTCCTTTCATTGGGCTAAAGCAAAGTCAACTGGAATGTATGAAACTCTGGGACTTTTGTTTCCTCCCAAGGGAGTAGTCCACTCTAACTTAAAGAAGGCCCTCTCCTTCTGATAGGAATATCTACCAAGTATTTTTTAAAGTTTTATTTAGAAAATTAAATTTAATGGGGTGACATTTATCAATAAGAGTACATAGGTTTCAGGTAAACATTTCTATAGCATTTGAACTGTTGATTATGTTTTATACCCATCACCCAAAATAAAATCATTTTCCATTACCATATATATGTTTCTTTTTACTTCCCTCCCTCTGTTAAGCTGAAATTTTAATGCCATAAACATTTTAAATATTAAGCACTTCTCCACTGTTAGCCTTTGTCATGTTCTATAACTTAGATCAGATACAAATGTATTTCTGTGGAAATGGTTTCCTGGAGAGTTTCTGTCAATTATAATTTAAAAACTATGTGTATAATGTAACACTTTTTTTTTTCTAAAAGGATACATATAGTGGTTTCATAACAAGGAGGAAGAATTTTGTTAGTGTGAACATAAGGCCTATTTGGTCTAGGTTGGCAAATCAGCATAGAACATTTTTCCTTGCTAGAGGATGAGGAAAGACTTATAATAGTTACCCAAATTGTCAAATCAGGAACATTTCTGTGCAGCAAACAAAAGGTTCATTAGCCTACTTACAGTGAGTTGACATCATCCTCTCTCTTTGTCATCCAGACCTACTCCTGTGAAGTCAAGAATTCTCTGGGGAAAACCCTAATTCCTTCACAACAAATAAGAGGTTACAGAGTTGCAGGTTCTTGAGCTAAGAGCTAATGACTAATCCCCTGAGGCCACTTCAAGTTTGTTGTTCTGACCCCTGAAGGTTGGCTTCTGCAAATGCATCTACAGGCTAGGGCGGAAATGCATGACTAGACAATCTGGCTGGCACTGCCTTTAAAAAGAGGCTTCATTGAACTGGAGCAAGAATGTGGAGCCATTTATTACCAAGCCAGAAAGAAAAGAGATATTAAGAGGCACCTAAATGCAAAAGTGAACTCAAAAAATAAAGCAAAGGACTTTGGAATTTAGCGGAAATTATAATAACCCAGAAAATTATGCATTATTTGCAAAATCAGGAAAATGTCACTGTCAATTTTATTCATAAAAACCAAATGACAGTTAAGTAAAAATACTTTCTTCATTAAAGTTTTTTTTTTGGTGTGTGTGTTTTTAGGCTTATGCTCTAGTAAGAATGATTGGGGTTAGATGATGTGTACATTTCATTATCAATTGGATGGTAAGGAAACATGTAAATACCTAGAAAACCCTGAGATAATACATAGGTTACCCATGAATTGCATCTAGTCCTAGGATGTGTTTTGTTTGGTCCATCTAGTAATAATTTAACAATGGCTATGTAGTGTTTGAGTGTACAGAATGTATTTAACTTGTGCCTTATTAATGGGCATTTAAACTGTTTCCAATATTTTGTTCTATGAACAATGTTGCAATGAATACCTTTATACTCTTGAATTTTTGTCAAAGTATCTAGAAATAGATACTTGTTAAAAAGGAATGCAGATTTTAATTAAAAATATCAAATTGTACCTGACCAGGCAGTGGCACAGTTGGCCTGGGATGCTGAGGACCCAGGTTCAAGGACCCGAGGTCGCTCGCTTGAGCGCAGGCTCATCCAGTTTGAGTGCAGTGTCACCGACTTGAGCCATGGGATCACTGACATGACCTCATGGTTACTAGCTTGAGCCCAAAGGTCGCTGGCTTGAGCCCAAAGGTCACTGGCTTGAGCCCAAGGTTGCTGGCTTGAGCAAAGG
This sequence comes from Rhynchonycteris naso, assembly GCA_037038555.1. Classification (NCBI taxonomy): domain Eukaryota; kingdom Metazoa; phylum Chordata; class Mammalia; order Chiroptera; family Emballonuridae; genus Rhynchonycteris; species Rhynchonycteris naso. The sequence continues at coordinate 84,256,226 of CM073003.1, forward strand.
GTCACTGGCTCAGCTGGAGCCCCCCAGTCAAGGCACATATGAGAAAGAAATCAATGAAACACTAAGGTGCTGCAACTACAAACTGATGCTTCTCATCTCTCTCCCTTCCTGTCTCTCTCTCTAAAAAGAAAAAGAAAAAGAAAATATTAAATTGCTATTCAAAACCACTGCGTCACCCTGTGCTCTTTCTAGTAGCAAATCAAATTGTTGCTCCCACATCTTCGACAGCATAATTGTTATAAATAAGCCAGCAAATTGGATAGTTGCCAAGTGATGTATAATTGCTTAAAATTTATATTTATTTTAGGAAGAAATTAAGTATTTCCACTAAACTTATTAGTCATTTCTGTGTCCTTTGTCCATTTTATTTAATTGAAAGATAAGCTCTTTTCTTAATGATTTTTAAGAGCTCTTTATGGAAATTAGTCTTTAGACTTTCATTTGTGTTACAATTATTTCTCTGTATTTGCTATTTGTATTTTGACTTCACAAAAATTTCTTCAAACATTTACTTTTAACTGTTTTCTCAAATGTTTGCTTTTAACTTTTCTCTCAATTATCTGCTTTGAATTAAAGTTAGCAATTTGTAAATGTCTTTGGAATAGTTTTCATCCTAGAAAAACATTCCCCAATGTTGCATATATATGGAAATTAAGGTGGTATTTCAAATTAATGAAGCGAAGATATATTATATTAACTTATTAATAACTATTTTTGGAACAATTTGGCAGCTACTTAGAAAAATAAAATAAAATCTCTAATTTATCTCATATAAATAAATTCTAGGTAGGTTAAAGATTTAAATCTAAAGTAACAGAAGAAAAATATGGGTGAATATATTTATGATATTAGGTGATTCAGATCAATTTATATTTGCCTCTTTGTGCATGATACTCATTTCCTTTTACTTAAAATGGCTTTCTTTTTTAAGTTTCAGATATGCTAGGGCTAGTCATTCCTGATTACTTTTATTTTTCAGCTTATCACACACACATTATTACATATGCATTATTATGAAAGGTTTTTAAATAGAAGACAACTACTCAAAATAACAATAGTATTTATGGTAATACATTTATTTCATGCTTATTAAATGCCAGACCCTATGCTAAGCACTTAAATTTTTTGATCAACTTGCCTGAGCTGTGGTGGCGCAGTGGATAAAGTGTCGACCTGGGAACACTGAGGTCGCCAGTTCAAAACCCTGCACTGGTCTGGTCAAGGCACATATGGGAGTTGAGGCTTCCAGCTCCTCCCCCCTTTCTCTCTTTGTCTCTCTCTCTCTCTCTCTCACTCTGTGTCTCCTCTCTAAAATGAATAAAATAAAATAAAATTTTTTTGATCAACTTGATTTCTGCTGTGTTGTAAACAGAGGCAGAATGAACGGTGGGCGCACTGGGCGTGCACCCTGGGCCCTGACTTCTGAAGGGCCCCGCAAAACCCCAACCTTACTTTTTTTCTAATGACACCAACTTTAAGGGGCCCAATATTTTCTTCTGTGCCCAGGGCCTCAACCCACCTTAACTCGCCTCTGGTTGTAAATGTCTTTATTACCATTTATTTCCATTATGAACTTGAGAAAATGAGAGAGTGAGGATTTATCTCTTTATCGTCTTAATATTTCTTTCTTTAAAAAATAATTATTGATTGATTTTAGAGAAAGAAAGGAAGAAAGGAGGGGTGGGGGGAAGAGACATAAACATGAATCTGTTTCTCAATGTGCCCTGACTGAGGATGAAACTTACGACCTTTGTGCATTGGGATGATGCTCTAATCAACCAAGCTATCCAGCCAGGGCATCTTTTTGATATTTCTTAGTTTAACTTTCCAAGACAAAGTCTCATCAACTTTCCATATCAGCATATGCCATAGGTCACTAGTCACATTATGGATGGGTTCCTATTCAGCTATAGTGAGATGAGGTTACAGTAGCCTTAGAACAAAGTCCAGCTCCTTAGCTTGGGCTATGGTGGGATGAGCACCATGGCTGATAAATTTGATACCTCCCTTGAATGAAACATGTGGGCAAGTGCTTTCTCTGTTTCCTGTAATGCCTGCTCTTGGGAAAGAAACTCATGCCTACTTTAGGGTTCTGAGCATGAGCAATTGAACTTCATCAAAAGTTTTGGCGGGAAGATTCTACCGTCATTCCAGGTAGAATTCATATGGGATCAAAGATTTTTGTCATATCGGTGCAACTAAAAAATATTTAACAAATTCACTAGATTTACTGGGCAATCAAACTATTATTGAGCTTTTTCTGGGCAGAGCCTTTCAAAGACTGAACTTTCAGGTTTAATAGTGTGGTGTGATGTTATGGTAAGTAGTTGAAATATTAGAAGAAAATGAGAAAGTATAATAGGTATGACATATGGTAAAAATAGATGGTATTCCCACCCTGAGAATAGACTCTTCACACTCATCCTCTAAAGGAAAATGTTTTCCTATAACTCTGCCAAAGAGAAACTTCATTGTTTGCTTTTAAAGTACACTCCATTAATTCTGTAGTGTGAAAGGGAGTTGGAGTTTTGCATTTGTCTGTGAATGTCTCAAATATTTATTCATAATATTGGTGGATTTTAAGGTGTTAGTGTTACATGTGTTTTTGTTTAAGAGCTATCTAAAGAAAAATCCAACTGTTGGGGAATCTAAAAACACCTGGATCTTTTAAAATTATAAAAAATTAAAGCATTTTCCACCAGAGTCTCTGGCTTACTTTTGAAAGCTTCCTCTGCTCTTTTGGCTTATCGTTGTTTTTTTCTTTTGGAGAACACAAATCTCCCACTGAAAAGAGATTTGAATGCTAGTTCATTTGAGGAATTGAATGTTGTTTCTACCAGGACAGCAAACTGGAGGAAATGCCAATTAACAGAGTATAGAAGACCTCATTTAGGTGATTGTTTAATATTTGCATCTTATTCAAATTCTTAGGAGCTACTGGGAATGAAAGATGGAAGGAAAGCTTTAAGTAAGCATCAGCAGAAAACTGCTGCTGCCAGACTCACCCATCCTGGTCTGTCTTCTACCGAAGCCACTGTACTCTTTATTCCCTCTTAGACTCAAAGATCCTTGAGGGTTGCATCTAAGTTATCCTCTTAACGCCTGCAGTGGTTTAAATAGTACTCAGTAATCATTGTGCCAAGTGAAATTTCATTCAAAGACAAAGATTTCTATTTTTAGGACACTAGGATCTCATCAGCATAGGAATCTGAAAAATATACAAATTAAGAACAATGCTTTCTGGGGGGAAAGGCTATCTTTGTGTGGCTAGCTCCTACAGCATTAAAATAATATATAATCATTTCAGTATCCATTATTGAACTTTTCTAGATAAGGAATATCTTAGCCAGAACTCTCTAGGAGAACTTTGGAGGCAATCTACACATAAAGTAAAACCCGAGGGCAGGCTACCATCTAAATATGCTAGGTAGAAGAGAGAAAAACTGACAGAATCCCAAATGAAGAGCCTTGTATTGGTTTTTGCTTACCAATCTTCTCTTCCTCCTTTCCATTTTCTTGGAGAGTGCTTCGCTGCCAAGAAGTTAACCTTTGCAGTCCTCTTCCTCACCTATCCAGTCATGGGTTTCAGATTTTTAGAAGGCTGTGGTGTTTTAGAATCTGATACTAAAGTGCCTAAGGCATCAGGCAAAGAAAAGTTAATAACCTTAAATTAAGGCCCTTAAAAATACCCATACAAAGAGGAAGAGGACCTGGGTTTGGCAAAACTGTAATATAATAGTAATCAATACCATTTCATTTTTAAAAAATGATCCTATTGCTATTTGGTGATACTATTTCTTTTGTATACGACTCATTTATCACATGGTGTCCTGTGAAATTGATAGGATCAGATAACCTCATTTTAGAAATAACAATGGAGAAATGAAAGCGGGGAGGAAGGAACTCACTTGAACAGGATTACTCTTGTTGTAAATTAAAATGTAAGATTTTTCACTCTGCATTTGCAGTAAAGAACCAAGCCTGAGATGGTCACAGTAGAGCAGAGGCATAATATGTTAGTACCAGTCTTAGTTCAAGAATAGAAAAAGAAGCACCCAGAAAAACAGGAAACACATAATTTCTATATCAATTTTTTGGGAATTTAATCTTAGGCTAAAATCTAACATGAGGTTGGTCTTAGGAAAGACTGTGTTGATTCATGGAGTTGTCAGAACTGGAATGGTTTATTGAACTACCTTTTTAAATTATTTTGCGAGAGAGACAGAGACCGAGGGACAGACAGGGATAGGTAGATAGGAAGGGAGAGAGATGAGAAGCATCAACTCATAGTTGCATCACTTTAGTTGTTCACTGATTGCTTCTCATACATGCCTTGACTGGGGGGCTACAACCCAGCCTGTGACCTTTTGCTCAAGCCAGTGAACTTGGGCTTCAAGCCAGCGACCTTGGGCTTCAAGCCAGCAGCCTTTGGGCTCAAGCCAGTGACTATGGGGTCATGTCTATGATTCCACGCTCAAGCCAGTGACCCTTTGCTCAAACTGGTGACCTTGGGGTTTCAAACCTAGGTCCTCAGTGTCCCAGATTGATGCTCTATCCACTGCGTCACCGCTTGGTCAGGTTGAAGTACTTTTTTTAAGGACCAAAAAATAACAGATTTTACCTGGTTTTATTACATGGAGGTCATAACTAAAAGCAAGATAGAAAATTGACTTAATAAATTCTTGTTTACTCTTTTTATATTAAGGTTCAGTGATCGGAGCATTGATGTTTCTTGTTATTGTCTCTGATTTACTTTTTTAATATAAAAGTTTTATTGAGATATAATTTGTATCATATAATTCAACCTTTAAAGTAGGCAGTGTTAGTATAGTCAAAGAGTTGTGTAACCATTATCACAATCAATTTTAGTACATTTTATTCACCTCAGAAAGAAACACAATAACCACTATCAGTCACTTCCATTTTCTTCCTACCATTCTTCACTCCAGGTGGAGGTAACCACTAATCAACTTTTTGTCTTTATAGATTTGCCAAATCTGTACATTTAATATAAATGAGATAATGCAATATGTGTATTTGATGACTGGATTCTCACATAAACTTAGCATAATGTTTTCAAAGTTTGTTCATGTTGTAGTATATATCAATACTTCATTGTTTTTATTAATGAATAATATTTCATTGCATACCACATTTTAATCCATTTATCAATTGGTGTATATTGTTATTACTGGCCTTGGATGGAGTTCTTGGGTTCTCTAAGATAGAAATTGAGAGGAAATCCCAGAGAAATTTCTAGAAAGATTTTTATTAAGTTTATACTGGGCACAAGGGAGGCAGCCCAGAGGAAAAGCAGGTCCTCTGAACTGATTTGGGGGCTGGCTCTGAGTGGGTGCTTTTATAAGCTGGGAATAAAGTAGGCTGGTGCAAAAAAGACAAGCTTTTTGAAAATGGCAGGCTTGTGGTATTTCCCGTGTCAGGGAAGGAAAACAAGTGGTTTTAGACTTCTGTATTTTTGTTAAGCAGGACGTGGAGGGTTGGTGACATTCTTGCAGTCAGCTTATCCTTCTGGCCACCTGATCTTCACTTGGCTTCCTGATCACCTGGTAATTTTCTATTCCCAGGCCAAGTCCCTCTACTGTCTCATTGTGTTGTAACTAATTTTGTTTATTATGAACAATACTGCTATAAACATTTTGTTCTAGTTTCTATGTGGATATAGGTTTTCATTTCTAATATACTAAGAGTGGAATTACTGGGTCATATGGTAACACAGTGTTTAATCTTTTGAGCAACTGCCAGGATCTTCCAAAGCAGCTCTTCCATATTTACATTCCCACCATTAGTGTGTGACAATTCTGCTCTCTCCATATCCTGGTGACACACATTATTTTCTTATTAAATATAGCCATCCTATAGTAGGAAGTGGTATATGATTTTGATTTAAATCTAACATTGTACTTTTGATGTACCTTTTCCTGATGGATAAGGTATCCAGCATCTTTTCATGTGCTTATTGACTATATACTATTTCCTTTGGAAAAGTGCCTATTCAGATCCTTTGCTCATTTTCAAACTGAACTCTCAATTCTAGTCAATTGATTTCTGTGTCTCTTATGTGAGTACCACATGGTCATGATTATTGTACCTTGGTATGTAGTAAGTTTAGAAATTTGTGAGTGGTCCAACTTTGTTCTTCTTGCTTGAAATTGTTCTAGTTATTTGAGATCCTTTGCATTTCCATATTAGGATTGATTTGTCAGTTTCTACACCAAAGAAGCCAGCTGGAATTTATATGAAGGTTGTGTTGATTCAGCAGATCAGTTGGGAGTGTGTTGCCACCTGAACAACATTGTCTTCTGATCCAGGAACAAGGATGCTTCTCCATTTATTCAGATCTTTGAAAATTTCTTTCAACAATGTTTTGTAGTTTTCAGAGCACAAGTTTTACACTTCTTCTGTTAAATTTATTCGTAAGTATTTTATTCTTTTATGCGTTATTATAAATGGAATTTTTTTCATTTCCTTTCCAGATTGTTTATTGATAATGTATAGAAATATCATTGAATTTTATGTAGTTTATTTGCTTTTGTTCTAAGGTAACATTTTTGCTGGTAACAGAAAACACCTGCAAAAAAATCTGTTCTTAATAGATCATGCTAATGAAATAGCACATTGTAGTGCAAGCAGTGGCTTTGTTTTTTCCTGAGGACTGAAATCTCATCAAAAAGCAGATATATAATGCAAGGGTTTTAAAAAATATCACATCTATCTTGTTGTTGGCTTTTGGTGTTCATGTACTCCCAAAATAATTGAATAGCATTGTCTATTCCATATGTACTTTATTTTCCCCAGCAACAGCTAAGAATTAACTAACTACTGCATCCTAATTCTCTTCCTTCAGGTCTTGATGCAGATGTCAATTCCCAGAAGGCCTTTCCTGATGCATCTATGTATGTTTGTCCAGTAGGACATTTACTTGGTAAAACATCACCTCATTTACTGCCTTGATCATACATTGCCATCTGTAATCATCTCATTTGTATGCTATCTATCTCTGCCATAAAGCATAAATTTATGAGAACAGGGACTTTTGCTGTATTTTGTTCACTACAGAATTTCCAGTGACTAATACATACTAGTTTTTGGTGCACAAGTGAATAAATGGATTTCCCAGCTACTAAATATGCAAAACAAAATAAACAAATGACACTGACATCACACTTGGGCTTTTGATGTACACCCAAAAGAATTATAGAAACCAGTGTCATTAATTTAATAAATTCAATTAAAAGGGATAAAAAGAAACAGAGAGTTATAAATATGATAGGTCAGAAAGACTCATTAGTTAAATGCCTCAACTCCTTACATGAGCCTCGAAACTTGGGTTCAAAGTTGGTTTCCTATAAAAAAAAGGGTTAGTTAGTCTTTATCATGAACCTTGAGAGTCACCCTTCAGTAGTTGAACTCCTGGATTTTAGATCTGCAAGTGTGCATAGTATACTTTGTGGCCATCTCAGGAAAGTTCATAAGAGGATTTTTAAAAATCGGAGTAAATTTAGATCCTAGTAATTCTAGTTTATCACAATATTAGTGATTTTATTGTTCAGTCCAGTTAATTAGACATTTTTAAATCTTTCTTTCTATTTTTGCATTTTCTATATCCAGATCTGTAACTTCAAAATATTCTCAAGCCAATTAACATACTTGCTAAAGACAAAATATTCCAAAAATTCAAAATCTGTCCTACATATTTCACTAAGATAAATATAACATTTTTAAAGAATTCCCGGAAATTTGAAGAAAAGGGAATGCAACTGTTAGTTATGAATCATTAGTATGCTTTACTTATGATTTGCAGAAACAGGACTAACTTTGCAAGGCAGGGCCACTAACACAAGGATGAACCTTTATTGAACATTGTAGGCAAGCTGATGGTAGTTCTTGCTTACACAAATCCTATGTTAATTTTGCTTGGTGACTCTGTTGTCCTTCTAAGAAGACCAAACGCCAGGAAAGCTAATAATTACTCATCAGTGATAAATGTTTGAAGAACTTGAGCTCTTGTGTTTTAGAAAATTTAGAAAGCCAAGTTGATTCAAAAAAGTATTTCCAGCCCTGGCCAGTTGGCTCAGCAGATAGTATGTCAACCCAGCATATGGATGTCACAGGTTTGATCCCTAGTCAGGGCACACAAGAGAAGTAACCATCTGCTTCTCTCCCCGACCCTCTCCCTCTTTCCATCCTGTAGCCAGTAGCTTGATTGGTTCAAATATTGGCCTGAGTGCTGAGGATAGCTAGGTTGGTTGGAGTGTGTCAGCCTCAGGTGCTAAAAATAGTTTGGTTGATTTGAGTATCGGCCCTAGTGGATTCTGATTGGGAGGAGCAGGAGTCTGTCTCACTTAAAAAAAAAAGAAAGCTTTTCCTAAATACTATTTATATATTTTATCTAGATTGATTAGGGAACACAATTTTCTCTAAAAGTAAGCCGGGAAAAGATATAGGCTTTGTCTCTGAAAGAATTCTGAATTCTAAAGATTCTACCTGGTTCCTTGCACATAAATGATTGATAAGTCATTGAAAAAGAAAGGATATTATCTTAAAAGTAAATTGGATACTTTTAGCTTTGACCTATGTCATTCTAAGTGTTGAGAATGACTTCAAGTGGAAATGGACACTATTTGGAGGCCTTGCTTAGTCAGGAAATCTTGAGTAAGTGCTGTTCTGGCTAGTATTTCTTGTTCTTGTCTATCCAAGACTAGCCAATGTTATAGTTGTATTGTCTGTCTCATCTTATTAAATAGAGTCATGCAATTTCTTCCATATCTTACAGTGATACTCTCTTTTCCTGTGTGTTTTGCTTGATTTTCATCTGCCATATTGATGTTGGACATGAAGGAGGACCTTGAAACTAAGATATTAACCTGATGCCTTAAAATGTCAAAAGTTTCCAAGAAAAAACCATGAACCTCCCAAGATAAGCATCCCCAAATTAGAGGCAAATGTTGAAGAGGCAGGCTGTTTTCTTCTTGATAACAACCACAAGTTGTTGTAGATATGGGTGGGGGGAACAGAAAGAGGACTGTTGTAATGCTAGTGGCCGAGGCCAGGCAGATTCACACTGGATTCGGACAGACAGTAGAGGAACTGCGGAGCCAGAAACATTGGGCTATTCCCATTTAATAGTCTTGCAATGGCGAATGAGCAAACCAGCAGGGAATAAGCTCTTCTCATGGCAGCAGGTAAATGAACAGCAAAACGGCCCCTCACAGTGGCGGGCAAGCAGTCCGCAATCTGCCCAAGCACTCATAGCCTTACATAGGCTATACACAGGTGGCCCTGCCATGTGCTCACATACTAATCATGCAAAGTGCAAGTGAGCAAGCCCAGCACAGCTGTTTTTCCAACAACTATAAAATGCTGCAATTGAGGAAAGTATTATTTGGGTAAGCCTATACACCACTTTAAGGCAGGTAGGAATCATTTTATTTTTTCTTTCTTTATTTTAAATGACTTTTTTTTATTTAGAATAAATTTAATGGGGTGACATTGATCAATAAGACTACACAGTTTTCAGGTAAACATCTTTATAGCATTTGATTGCATTGTGTTCCCATCACCCAAATTCAAATCATTTTCTGTCACTGTATATTTCTCTCTCTTTATTCCCTCCCCCCACTTCTCCCCCACATCCTCCTCCCTCTGGTAACCACTTTACTTTTATCTATGTCCATGAGTCTCAGTTTTATATCCCACCTCTGTGTGAAATCATATAGTTCTTAGCTTTTTCTGATTTACTTATTTCACTTAGTGTAATGTTTTCAAGGTCATTTTCAACCTAGTTTCTATGCACTTTGGAAATCAAGGTATCAGTAATTTCTTAAAATTCTGCAAACCTGATAGTTTTGTTTCTTTGTTTTGTTTAATAACCTTACCCCCAAAGTCTAAGATCCTAGCTATTGAAAAAGATTCTGTAGCTTACACAATATGCATGGCCCTTTTCCAGGTCATTTTTATTCTAATCTGAACACAAATGCATTGAGAATTAAGATTCAACTAACTCATAATCGGTAAACTAGCCCCTCTTGTTCCCTGAGGACCCCCATCACCCATTCAGATTATACGATAGGACTTCCTCCACTTTCTTTGATAGGCAGAACCTGAAAATGCTTCAAAAGATGCCAAAAGCTATGTGGGCACATTTTTCTCTCAGAACCAGCCAGTGAAGAGAATTGATAGTAAATTAGCCTTAAGCAAAATAAGCCCAATCACTGCTCCTAAGCTACAGCTCAGGAGCTCTGGCCTTGACTCTTACATGGATGGCCTGGGACAGGGAAAAATCCCCAGGCTGCGGCACCTGCTTCTTGAGAAGGTGCTTGTGTGTCTCATTAGAAAATGTTTCCAAGGAAACCATATAACTCTAATTCTTTTTTTAAAAAAACGTTAAGTACTGAACGTGCCTGCTATTTCTTGAAGTTCTCATTTAAAGTCAGGAACTGCTGAAGGAGAGTGTCTGCATCAAACACCCCCACAGCCAGAAGTCATTTTCATGCTTCCTTCACGGTTGTCAGTGGCATACCCAGTTAGGGAGAGCTGAATTACCTGGTTCATTTGTGGGGTGCAAGATAGGGATGATTAATTTCACTTGGTTGAATTGCTTTTCTTCCCTGTTATTGTGGTGGTTACTAATGAATGACAGTGATGTTCAGATTGAGGAGTTGGGTCTTATCACTTAGATTGTGTATAGACTATGTAGAAAATGTGAATATCATGGTGTAATGCTGGTGGCCAAGGCCAGGCAGGTTGACACTGGATTAGGGCAGATGGTAGAGGAACTGTGGAGCTGGAAAGCTTTGGGCCATTCCCATTTATTACATTCTTGTGATGGCGGATGAGCAAACAGGCAGGGGAAAACTGCTTCTCATGGCAACAGGCAAATGAACAGCAAAATGGCCTCTTGCAGTGGTGGGCAAGCGATCTGCCATCTGCCCTGAGGGCAAGCACCTGTGGCCTTATGTAGGCTACACGTATGTGGCTCTGCCACGTGCTCATGCACTAATCATGAAAATTGCAAGCAAGCAAGCCTAACACAGCTGTTTTTTCTACACATAGTATATCTTTATGTATATTTCTTAATATACAGAGAAATATTTGAGCAAGACTATCACGGAAACCTTGGCAAAACTATATATTTTCGTTCATGGCGAGGGACTCAGAAACATGGCCTTTTATTCTGCCCATGATTTCCAGTGTAGTGGGGGTAAGTCTTGGCAGCCATGTTTTCACCATGTGAGCCCACTTCCTTGATTAGCCTTGACGTAACACCTGACCAGAGCTGAGCTGATCATAACTGTCAATGAAGTTTAATTGGCCCATAAAGATGCTGAAGGATTAAACTCGACTATTGACCCAGAGGAGAGCTGAGAGGCAGCTCTGCTTAGTTCCTGCTCAACCAACAGGAGGAAAGCTGGTACACAGGGAGTGAGAGATTGGAGCACACACAAAAGAGGGGGAAGAGAGGACACAGAGGTGGAAGGAATTTTGATGGTTTTTTAGTTTTTGGTTTTTCATCTGGGAGGTGTGGCTGTAGTGTTTAATCCAAGATTTTATGAGGTAGATTTATATCCTCCAAACAAATCCTACTGTGTACATAAGTTAGAGTGGTTCTCTGTTGCTTCCAACTGAAAGACCTTGCATAAAATACCAGCTCTGCTAGAATCAGCCTTTATTGCACGTCCTCCTTAGATTCCTCCCCAGGTTGGCAGATTGCTGGTCTGACCTGCCTGAGTGCTGCAGCAGATGTCTCCTTTGTGATCCCACAGGGTCGCTGACCTTCCACACTGGCCATTTGAGGGTCGGCGTGACTTCAGTCACATTCCTCACACTGGATGTGGTTGGATGATCTGCACAGAAAGGCTGCTCCACAATTCTGTGGGAGGTTCTGGAATTTCAGGCTGTTGACAGAACTGTCAACAGTGTCAGTTCTGTCAACAGCCACTTAGCAGGCTGACTGGAGACGGTTAGAATTTCCCTGGGTCCCGGGAGACTCCAGACTAGGGATTTGTGGTCTCAGAATCATAGGATGGTAGATATGGAAAGACCCTCTGCAGAGTCCAGCAGCCTCTCCTTTGCTCAGATAAGGATCCGAAGCCAGGCAGACGGACTGCTTGCCCTGGGGTGCAGCCACGACTCCCACCTCCAGAGCAGCGTTCTTTCCTCAACCCCATTCTGCCTCTAGTACTTTCTTAATGAAAGGGGGGTTTAGATTTCTGTGTAGGGGAGGAAAATATTCTCTGTCCTTTAAAGCCTCTGGCTGGGTCTAGGAATTAAACTGACATAGGAAAGATTAACAGAAGAAGAACATATGCATTTTATTAAATTTTTACAGGTACCATGGGGGACCTTTGCAAAAGAATGAAGACCCAAAAAACAAAGAAATGATTAATTTGTACAGAAATGAGAAGACAAAGAGGTTTGGGTTAGGGTTAGAGGCAGCAACTGTGGAGAAGAGATTAGGAGATATGTGGGGAGGGAAGCCAGTGGAAGATAAGAGGTATTTTAGTATGTTTGTGGGTTTGCACAGAGACCTTTCTGTTCCTGGTGACAAGGATGTCTCTTCCTGGTACAGGAGGGCACATCTCATGGGAAATTTTATGGCCTCTTTTTGGTAGAAAATGAGAGGTCAGAGAACTCTTCCTGTACCTGCTGTTTCTCAAGTTCTTTCAGCACAACATAAGCATGCAAAGCGGACTGCTTGGAGTGGCACACCTCAAACTCTTTCACCCGGGTTCTTTTTTCTACACTATATTTGGAATATTCATAATAAAATACTGATAGCACATGTATGACTAAGAATTTTATGGCCCTTGTGATGAAGTTTAGGACCTTTATTTTTAAAGCAAATTGAAGAAAAATGTGAGTCCACAGTAATGTAAAGGAGCAATTTTTTTTTAGTAGACCCATAATAATGTTATTTCTTTAGCTTGAAGCTAGGTTTTCTTAGGCTGTGCTTGTTCTGATCTCAAATGAACCATAATAACATACCTAGTTCAACCGAACTTATCTAACACGGGTAAAGCGTGATATAAAAGATACATCTAAGTTTTCACTTTGCATCACATGCTCACCTAATCATATTCGTTACAGAAATGAAGACCAAATTTACTTCTTAAAATGCCTCTCCTCTTCTGAACCCTGGGTAATCTTGATTTGAGGCTAAGGAATCTGTGACTTCTAGATGAGGAGATCTTGGCCAGCCTTTCCACTATTTTTTAATTAAAATGTTTTTAAGAAATATAAAAAACCAAAAAGAACTGCTTTGTTTGTGTCGCGCTCACACCCATAGTATCTGTCCTGGTTCCGCTTTCTTTCTTGCCACGTCTACTGTAGAGTTCCTTGACTCTGGGAAACTCCCTCCCCTCACTTTTTCAGACAGACTGCCTCTAGAATTCCTTTCCTTGTTTGTAATGAACAGTTAAAAAATTTTATATATGTACGTATGCCGTTTTGGCACCTTTATTCTGATTTTCTCTTTCTTTTAAAAACAGCACTTGGATTTTCTTTTAAGGAACTTGCCACTGGAGTGAAAGGAATTTGGGTAGGGCTGACCCCACCCTCCAGAAATGGACAGTACGTTGCCTGGCCATAGTATACATGTCTGTAGTGGACGATCCCTGTTATCCAGTGAGACTCAACCATCAGACTGTTGATGGAGCTGTCGGGAAAGAAGCAGTCTCTCTTCATGAGGGGCTTCAGCCGGTGGGATGCAAGTCTCCAGCTGCTGACAACCATCTTTGTCACAGTGGAGAGAGGCCCCTTGAGAAGTTAAAAAGGGGGCAGTGGAGCTGAGATGACATTATTTATTCCTTGGCATCCGCTGAGCCTGAAGCCACATACGCCTCTTTACTTTCCAGTTAAATGAACCAATACATTCCTTTTCTTTAAGCCAGTTTGAATTGGATTTCAGTTTCTAGCAACCTAAATCATACTGACTCAAGCATGGGCATATAGCTAGTGTTCTTAAAAGCTATTGTTCTTCTTGTCATTGTCGTCGTTGTCATCATCACCATCATCCTATTTTATTACACACAGAATAAATCCAACCTCCTCTACTCAGATTCAAGGCCTTTTGTGATCTTGCCCATTTTAGCCTTCGCTTCTGTTCCTTTGCCAATGAGCTGATACTCTTGTTGTGGTTCCTCATTTTGCAGTTTTGCACCTGCTTGCCTTTGTCTCTGCTGCTCCTGCTCTCACTCCAGCAGAATGCCCTGACATGTCGAGAGCCGATTTATTCCTCAAGGCCACACACAACTGTTACCTTCACTCAGAAGTCTTTCCTGGTTTCTTAGTCAACATGCACTTTTGCGACTCTTGTATATTCTTGACTCTTTATACCTCAATTATAGCCCATTGCAACCTGTCTTCTCTCTCTAATTAAGAGGTCGTCTTTCTATCCTTGCCCCTACTGCCAAGCCTAGAACAGGCATCAGAAAATCAGGCTCCACTACGGTTTTTCTCTAAGATAGTCAAGTTGAACGTGTTCATTCCCTCCACTAGCTGGTGCTTATCTTTGTTTCCCAGGGTCCCAGAGCTGGTGGAGGGCAGCAGTAGACACTGAGAGCACACAGTAGTAGACAGACATTGAGTAAAGTCCTGTTGAATAGAGTGCACCTGGTCTCACTTTGAAATGCTTTCACACTTTTCAAGGCGATTTTCATACAGATTTTGGTGGCAATGAACCATTTTCAATTCCCAACGTCAGTGAAGGGATGCGATAGCTGTTATAAGAGAGTGGCAGCTCCGGGCCTGAGCCTGGGCAGGCACTCCCTTAGAGGTCTCTTATAGTTTCCACTTGATGATTGCTTTTGAATTTGCATATTTGAATAAACTAGAAGGTAGGAGAGAGAAAGTGTGAAGAAAAAGTGGGATTGAATTTTAAGAAACATGGCTCAGTGGGAGCTGCCTTCTTCTTCTTGTCACTGTCGTTGCTGTCACCGTCATCGTTGTCGTCATAATCATCATCAGTGCCCAAATGCCTGCTGGGGTACCTGGCACAGCTCTAAGATCCATGCAAAGCAAGCTTAAATTTGTAAGATTTTCTACATTAGTATGTATAACACACGTGGCATTAGTTATGTACATGTCAAACGTTTTGGTCTGAGTTTCCGTGATGAGGCTGAAACTTGCAGGCTTTGTACACATGGATTATTCTCAAGTTAGTGGTTGCAGCTGCTGTTTACAAATCCTGCTGATGTTTGTGAGTCTGCTGTTTTAGATTCAGCTAACATTGCTAAGCAGCCACTCTGTGCCAGCTACTATACTAAGTTCTTTCACATATATTAATTTCTTTGTCTTTTTAAATCTTCAAAACAACTCTAAAATGTATTATATATCAATTGCTACAAAACCAGGCACTCTAAAACTGTGTGGCTTAAAACCGTAGTATGATGATCTCACTGAGTCCTGGGCCTGGCTTATCTGGGTCCTCTGGCTCTGAGTGTCCTGGAAGGCTCAACTTGAAAAGATATTCCTGAAGCATATACCTTGCTGGAAGAATTCAGTTCCTTCCTTGCTGTTGGTCACAGACATCCCTAAGTTCCTTGCCCCATTGACCTCTCCATAGAGTAGCCCATGACAGGGAAAGTGGCATGTGGGAAAGAAAGAGCTAGAGCAGGGGTTGGGAACGTTTTTGGCTGAGAGAACCATGAATGCCACATATATTAAAATGTGATTCCGTGAGACCCATACAATATATTTAATACTAAATACAAGTAAATGTGTGCATTTTATATAAGACCAACACTTTTAAAGTACAATAAGTCTCTGAATTCTTTTTAATAATGTTGTTATACTTTATTCATCATGTTAACCATGATGAATAAAGTACTTCTTACCATTAATGCGACTTCTGGTGCTGCATGGTTTTGCTGATGGCTTTGTAGTCTGCTTGATACGTGGTGAGGTTAAGCTTCACATAGACGTTGAGACTTCCATCCATTAAACATGATCATAGGTTGGTCTTAACATTCTTTAGATGTGAGAAAGACTGCTCACATGCATACGTAGAGCCAAACATCGTCAGTACAGCAATACTCACATGCTACAGTGTGTGGTATGTGACGGGAAGTGTGTTCCAAGTTTTAACAATCAGCTGGTCCACAGGTTGAAGTTTTTTCATTTCTCCTCACTTGTGTTTGCTCGCCAACTCTGCTTGCTGCCTGCAAGTCTTTCCAAATCTTTATTCAGTGACTTGAACTTATTCAACCACATGTCTGAGGCCTTGAGGTCAGCAGCTTGTAGCTCAAAATCTCTGACGGAGACACCGGGGATGTAACTCAGGTCGGTGCTATCCACTGCATACTCATGTAAATGGGTAATGAACTTAAAAAGATAAGTATGCTCACAAAGTTCTCCAAAGCGTACTTTGAATGACTGCAGGAGATTAGATGTGAAGCCTGCTAGCTGCTGGAGATCAAGATGTTAAACAGGTTTATTTGCTGTGCATGCACCTTTAAACTCTCCCAGTTTTTCAAAGTATAGTAAACGACCTGTTCTAATGTCAGTGCTGAAGAGTTTCAGCTTGTTTTCAAATGCAAACACTACTTGTTGAAGGGATAAGACTGTATTTCCAACACTTTGTGTTTTCACATTGAGCTGGTTCAGTTGTTCAGCCATGTCCACGAGAGAGTAGAACTTCAGGAGCCACTCAGTGTTAGCTAACTCAGGATGCTTGATGTTTTTCATTTCAAGAAAAGTCCAGATTTCCCCTCAGACAAGCTGCGAAATGGCTGAGCACCTTTCCTCATGACAACAACGCACATTGCTGTGCAGAAGCAGACCAGGATAATTATTCCCAACTTCATCCAGCAGTGTTTTCAACTGGCGATCATTTAAAGCTCAGGCAACAATAAAGTTCACCATCGGAATGACCAGCGACAGCACCTCACCATGCTGCCCACCACACATCTGAGCACAAAGCACCTTCTGATGTAGGACACAGTGAAGACTTAGGATGGGTCTCTTTTCATGTTCAGGAAGAAACCCTACAAATTCTCTGTCTTCCCCCACCATGCACAGAGCACCATCAGTACACACCGAAATAAATTTATTCATTGGTAGATTTTTTCCTTTAGCAAACTCAGTGAAAGACTTGAGTAAATCCTCCCCTCTTGTTGTCTCTTTCATAGGCAAAACAGCAAGGCTTTCCTCATGTAGTGTGTCACTGACAGCATACCTTGCAATCATGCTGAACTGGGATAAATGGGTTACGTCTGTTGACTCATCCAAAGCAAGAGAAAGGAAGGGTGCTGCATTTATGTCCTTCACTTGTGTTGCCTCAATTTGATTTGCCATCATGATGGTATGGTCGTGAACAGTTCTTGCCAACAGAGGCATGTCTTTTATTCGTTTGATTATCTTGTCTTTATCCAAAAAGTCGTCAAAAAGTTCATTGGCAACATCAAGCATGAATATTTTGGCATACTCCCCATCTGTGAATGGCTTTCCGTTTCTCACAATTGCTAAAGCACAGCAAAGCTAGCCAAATCCCAGTCACCATGTTGAGTCCAAACACGGGGTTGCTGCTGACTAGCTTGCACTCTGCGCAGTAGTTCTTGACATGCTTTCTTCTTGCTGTCCCCCTGCTGAATATTTCGATGCAAATATAGTATGGTGTGTGTTGAAGTGCCACTTTATATTTGACTGTTCCATCGATGCAATTTTATCATTGCATATTAGACACACTGCAGAATCTGCTCTCCCCAAAGGCGAATTCCTCTGCCATTCCTGCTGAAAAGTACAATACTCATCATCTTTTTTTCTTTTAGCCCTCTTCTTTGTCAAAAAGGTTTCTGCAATTAGCTAGCTGACTACTTGATTAAAAGGAGGGAAGTTTATTTCCTGACCTCACAACAACCCATGTACCTTACGCATTATCCAATACAAATTTGGAGTTCCACCTATGTATGAAATCATGCTGTTCTCAGTTTTTTTGTTTTACTTATTTCACTCCGTATAATGTTATCAAGGTCCATCCATTTTGTTGTAAATGATCCGATGTCATCATTTCTTATGGCTGAGTAGTATTCCATAGTATATATGTACCAAAGCTTTTTAATTCACTTGTCCTCTGATGGACACTTGGGCTGTTTCTAGATCTTCGCTATTGTGAACAATGCTGCCATGAACATAGGGGTGCATTTCTTCCCCATGTTCCTGGCAGCATGGACAAGAGTGTGGTGGGGGGAGGGAGGGAGGGAGGGATAAGGGGAGGGGAGGGGCACAGGGAAAACCAGATAGAAGGTGACAGAGGACAATTTAACTTTGGGCGATGGGTATGCAACATGATTGAATGATAAGATAACCTGGAGATGTTTTCTTTGAACATATGTACCCTGATTTATTGGTGTCACCCCATTAAAATTAATAATAAAAAAAATATGGTGTTGTCCCGGAGGACCTCTGTGATTGGCTCCAGCCACCCGCCACCATGAACACGAGCAATAGGAAATGAAATGATTGTAATACATGAGAATGTCTTATATTATTTTTTTAATTTATTTTATTTTTATTTTATTCATTTTAGAGAGGAGACACAGAGTGAGAGAGAGAGAGAGAGAAAGGGGGGAGGAGCTGGAAGCATCAACTCCCATATATGCCTTGACCAAACCAGTCCAGGGTTTTGAACTGGCGACCTCAGTGTTCCCAGGTCGACGCTTTATCCACTGCGCCACCACAGGTCAGGCCTTATATTATTTTTTTAATTAAAGATTTGTCTGCGAGCCTGATGCAGCCATCAAAAGAGCCACATCTGGCTCGAGAGGCATAGGTTTCCAACCCCTGAGCTAGAGAATGCTAGTTGCTTTCATAATGAGTAATTGTCTTCTCTGATTTCCAGAACCATGGGTTGGAGAGAGTAGAGCCTGGGACAGGTCATGGATTTCCCTGGTGAAAACCCATAATAGTTATGGAGCTGGTAGTTTTGTAGCACAGGTGCTTGATGATAATGGAAGGGAAAGGTGCCGGGTAGGAGGTGTTAGGGACCAGTGTGGCTTAGGCCATCAAACACATCTGGTGATTGGAGGTGCTGTCCAGCCACAAACCTTGTACATGGCTGGAAATTGAATAATAGTGGGTACATCTCTGCAAAGTAGGGACCCATTTTAACTCTGAACCATAATCAAAAGAATTCCAAGTTTGATTCCCTGAGTATAAGACTTCTCCGATGGCTCTTCATCTGTTGTG
This sequence comes from Rhynchonycteris naso, assembly GCA_037038555.1. Taxonomy (NCBI): domain Eukaryota; kingdom Metazoa; phylum Chordata; class Mammalia; order Chiroptera; family Emballonuridae; genus Rhynchonycteris; species Rhynchonycteris naso. Next base: position 84,275,429 of record CM073003.1, read on the forward strand.
AGACAAGAGCCTTGCTGCTGCAATGCGCAAACAGAGGCTCCATTTCTTGGTATGTCCCTGTCCTGTAATTTTCTCTAAGTCTGATCGAAAAGTGCATTATGGATCCAGACTCAGAGCTGAGCTCCCAGAGGGAATATTTTACCAAAGCCACAGGCAGTGAGATTTTATCCGTACTAATGAGTGAATGCTTAGAAGAAAAGTCTAACATTCAGTAGATGTGAAAATGAGACAGTTTGCACCTCCAGAGGGAATAGGAACTGTGAGTGAGCAGACTCAGCAGGGTCAGGGTTTGTAGGAGGTTTGCAGAGCTCAGAACTGGGCCAGGCAAGGCACCTCTCACTGATTGAATAGACAGCCCCCTTGGAAGCCCTCCTGCTCCAAAAGCACTGTTATCTTAGGGGATGGATCAGGCCAGCCTTAGCGTATAACAGATTACAATCGGATAGGGTTCGCTAAAGCAGGAAGCTTGGACAGTCATTTTTATGTCAAAAAGTTCCAACAAAGGCTTTGATGCCAGTGCTTGATAATTACTGACTTTACATGATTAATTTTCCTCTGAGAAACAAAATTCACTGAACTTTTAATGAGGCTTAATGGAAGCTAAAGAATACAGTTATGCAGACTTCAGTTTTCCCCCAAAAATAAAATGTCAATTTTACCCCCTTGTTATGAGATTCAAATAATAGATAATCAAGTTTCTCAAAACGCAAGAGGAAAAAATAAATGCAAGGTAAAAAATCACTACTACCAGTCTGGTGTGAATATATCGTCCCAGTCTTCTAATGCATATGCAGACCCACATTTTAGTGTCACTGGAGTGTGTGCTGTCCTGTAACCACCCTGTTTCATGCCTTGATAGGTCATGGATCTACAGAGTTTTCAATACATCTTGATGTAGCTTACCTTGTCAACAGCTTCAGTGCATTTCACAGTGCAGATGTGATTTAATTAACCAGTCTCCTATTCAGGGACTTGTAGATGGTTTCCAAGTTTTGGTTATTTCAAAAAATGTAGGTTAACATTTTGCCTGTAAGTCTTGGCTCACTTGTCCAATAATCTCTGAAGGATAAATTTATGGGTATAGATTTTTCTGGATTAAAGAATAGATCCCTTCTTAATTTTGATAAAATTTGACAAAATGCCATGCATGAATTTACCAACTTGCTCTGCTTTCATCTAAGTGATAGACTGCTCTCTCTCAGATTATCACCAACTCTGGACATTCCCAATCTTCACTAATCTGATGATGAAAGCAATGTAAATTATTTTAATTTGCATTTCTTAAGTCAGTAGTAATTTGGGGTCTGCTGTCATATACTTATTGGCCATGTGTATATTTCTATGGGATTTCAATATTTTTTGATGAGGTATTTACTTTTTCTTATTTAATTATTAAAGCTTTTTGTATATTAAAAATATTAGCACTTTGTCACATATTTTGCATGCAATTAAATCTTTTTGGTAACAGTAGAAAATATGAAATAGGTTTACTTACAAAAACTGTGTGTTCCTCTAGTGCCCCCCCCAAAAGAGAACCCCATAAAACTTTTGGTTATTGACACTATGTTAATTTCCTAGGGCTGCCATAACAAAGTGTCACAAGGCAGGTGGCTTAAAACAATAAAAAATTGTTGTCTCTCAGCTCTGATGGTTAGAAGTCTGAAAACAAGATGTTGGCAGAGCTTTGTTCTTTGGAAGCTTCTGGTGAAGATCCTTCCTTTCCTGTCCCAGCTTCTGGTAGCCCCAAGTGTTTTCTGACTTCTAAACACATCATTCTATCTCTGCCTTCATCACATGGCATTCCCTCTAGTCTTCTGATAAGTCTACCGGTTACATTGGATTAACATCCACCATCATGACTTTAACTTAATTACAGGAATACCTCATAACTATTGTGGGCTCAGTTCCAGACCACTACTATGAATCGAGTATCCCAATAAAGTGAATCATAATCTTTGCTGATGGATGGTCTTGTCTTCAATTTGTAAAAAATGCAACATCTGTGCAGCACAACCAAACGATGTATGCCTGTACATCTAGAACCTACTTCCAAATAAGACTGCATTCACAGTTACTGTGGATTAGAATTTCAACATAGCTCTTCGGTGGACACAGTTCCACCCACAACAGCCTTGTTACAAAGTGTCTGCTATCACCAGCAAACTATAACATACTCTTTAACAACTGGAGTAGGTCAGTCTTGCTCTATATTCTGGTCTTTGGGACTTTGACCATTGTCTGGGAGGTTGTAGGCCTTCAATAAAGATTTCTTAAAAGAAACAGTTTGAGTTTCATAAGTATCTGACCTTTCAGAGATTGAAAGATATATACTAGATAACTCAAGATATCAGGATCTTTCTTTTATTTAAATTTACATTTAACAATTTTTAATTAATATACAAATGCAAGTGGGGAGAAATGGACTGTCCAGAAGGGGGACTGTCTCAATATTCTGAATGGGACCTTAGCCACGAAGTGTTCTTCAGGCTTCCTGCACCTGTCCCAAAAACACATCTAAGAATATGCAGACATGCTCCCAGGCTAAAACCAAATTTATTGACCAGAATTATTAGGTTGGATTAACTAGAAAATAAAACCACAGAATCTTTAACAATCCAAAATTTTAATTTCTTATTCATATTGTAAAACACAGTTGACAATTTATTTCATCGTCAGATAGAGCCTAGCTTACCAAATAAAGGTCAGAATTTGCTATAGAAACTTTCTAAATTATTTTTTATACTCATTAAAAAAATAGCTTTCAATTATATAGGACTAACAACCTCCCAATAATGCTGCAGAATTTCTATATCTAACTATTTTAAAAAATAATTCATCTCCTGTAAAAATATATTTGCAAATGGAGACATTACGAGATAAAATATATCAACTCCTAGAGAAAGCTCTTGAACTAAAATCTTTATTAAATATATTTTTACAAGAGATGAATTTTTAAAAATGCACGCAAAGCCAGAGTCATGGGCTTGTGATCTGTGCAGCAACCCATGCTCAGAAGGGCCCTTTGCTTGGTTTAATGTTATCCTGTTACCATCTTGAATTTCTTAATAATTTTTGAATGACAGCCCTGGCATTTACCTTTTTTCACTGGGCTCTGAAAATTAGCCAGTTCTGGGTGTACATAAATGCTGCCCTGACCTGAGTCATCTGACTTCATCTGACTTGTGATGTTGGCTTTCATTTGGCATTGAAGATAGAGTTGTAGGACTTTCCCAACATCTCCTCTCAATAGCAAGATGACCCTTGTTCTAGAACATTTTCAATGATATAAGGGTGTGGGTCATGTGATTTACTGGGAACAATGAAGGAAGCACACAAAGGTGATTTTTCTTTCTCTGCAAGTCTATAGAGTTAAAATTATGCCTTCTTTGGAATGTGGAAGAATCAAGCTCATTTGAAGAGCATGTTTGTATGCTCACCCCAGTAAGCTAAATATAAACAAATCCCTTTATTTTAATTCTTCTATTCTTAAGATGATCTTTTTCAGCAATTCAAATAAAAAGTAAACTCTATGCAAGGTCTAAGCTTGGCTATTTTTTATCAGAACAACGAAAACACCCTCTTCTGAACTGGAGAACATTGTTCTTCTTGCTCTTCTTCAAATGAATATAGAGAAGAGTTGCTTTAAAAATGCCGTAAAACATCTATGCTTAATTATGTCAGGGAAATGTGCAGTTCATTACAGGGTACAGTCTTCTGTACAGGGGGATATAACATGATTTTAAAGGATGAGGTGTCAAGAAAGTTCTTTCTAGATACCTTATGGGCTGGGAAAAGGCTCAGTGGCCAAAGAAGCAGTGCTGCCTACACTTTCAAAGGTCATACAGGGCTTGTGAGCTCTGCATATTGGAATCATCCAGACTTTTTAGAAAAACAAGTCTGGGTCTCATCCCAAATGAATTGCCACTTGAGGTTGGTGCACAGGCAGGGTATTTTTAGAAGTGTCCCTGGTGATGCTTATTTGCAACCAGAGTTAAGAACCACTGAGCTTTTGCATACACCAAAGAAAGTTTGGGCTATACCAAACCAGGTATCTACTTAGAAAAATTTAAATTTAATATATATTTATATCTAATATAAACACAGACACTGTTAACAGAGTTACTCCTTTGTAAAGCATTGACTATAGGTAATTTTAAAATATTTTATAAATAACTTAATGATCTTTCTCTAAGGTTAAACAACACTACCAATAAATAGCATAATATTTACTAGATAAAATTAGTTTTTTAAAAAGATATTTCAATTATTTTTAGAAAATCTGAAGAATATGTCAATGTTTAAAAGTCCTTCAAAGTAAGAGATCGATAGTGCAAGTAGTGTTCTTTCCGATTTGAGTACTTTTTAGATAGCAAATATCTTCTTCCATTAATACAAAAAGAAAAGGCTGCTCTGATGAAAAATTTAAAATTTACACACTTGAAAACTAATTTATAATTTTTAGAATGTCTCCCTTAATATTATACTTTAAAAACTCCAAGTATCGTTACAAATAACTGCCTATAATTCTAGTAACCTTAGAGGAAATATTCTTTTTCAATTGATTTTTTGAATCTAGGGTAAAGGGGCTCTTGAAGATTTCAAAAATCTGGGCAGAGAGTTGGGAGGGGGTCAGGGAGAAAGGGGGGGAGAAAAATATAAAGGCAAAAATAGTGAGTGCCTTTACTTCCTGTTCTATGCTGGAAAAGGCTGTAATTCACTCTGCACAGAGCAGGTACAAATGGTCTCACCTCTATTTTCCTATTTTTGCTAATCTTGAAACCAGACTAGCAGAGAAGGGCCGAGGCATAAAGGTTCAAATTTCCCATTTTGTGGTCGTACATCTCAGTGTAAAAGGACCTAAGTGCAAAAGACACTGAAAAGAATAACTCCCTTTCCTTGCTTTTAGCACATCACTGACATCTGCAGGCGCCGGAGAGGGTGTGTGTGTTTGAATATATCATTTAACGTATGAGACAAAGATTACAATTATTACATTTCTTTTGGCAAAGAGCTTGAGGAACATGAGGATAACCAAAATGGAGAGTAAACATAGATGAAAGTAGATGTCACCAATTATTCTGAAGAATTTCCAGAAGCATTCAATAATAAAATAGTCAAAACATCAGGCACAACGAAGAAGTGATTCGTCTATTGAACATTAGAATATTCTCCACAATCACAGAGACAAATGAGAAAGAGACAGATCTGCACACAGGCCTGGAACTGGACATTACTCACACCATCAGACATGCCAATATTTTTCTCCAATGAAGAGCTGATTTCTGCAGTTCCAGCTTTCACAATATTCTATTACAATTTAAATCCAAGGTCGATAATTGACATGCTGATTTCAAGCTTTGGAACACAAACCTGTTTTTAATTCTACCCAAAGTGTTAGGCTGAGTGCTTCTCCCCTTGTTTGATGCCAAGAACAAGATGTAAGAACCAGTTAAACTGCACCGTCCATCCCTTGTCTCTGCAGACTTCAATCTGATCGAGAAAATACTTTTTTGCATCCTCCTCATTTTTCCCCACTGTGAGGGCATCCCGAATATATTCAATATCTTCTTTGCTTGTTAACTGGGGCATTCCCGTCATCAGCATCATGGAGAACAGGATGATCAGGAGGTTTGTGTGATGACGCAGGGCTAGATAAGCTTTAGCGCAGATGTCCTGGGTAAAGAAGAGAGCACCATTACTGTTGTTATGGTAACTAAGTAGGTTGGAACTACTGGGCTTACTGGAGTTCACAGGGCATTTCATTACTGTGAGAGGAAGCTCTCACAAATAGGTAGGCCCCCGCCTCAGATGAAAAGCTTGAGGAGAACAGAAACTTTTACTGCAATCTCTCAAATGTGTCAGTGGAGTTGCACACATCCACGTGTGCTCAAGGAGAACGGCTCAGTGCAGTGAAGGCTCATCTTAGTTCTTACTCTACATTTTATTTTAATTCTTTCTTAGAAAATTGAGGTTGGGACAATGTAGTCTCTAAAGAGTAATGAGTCAGTTTTTGAACACAATACTAGAACCAATAAACTTCATGTAAGCATGATCTTTGTCAAGAGCTAATGGAATCTAAAGAAATGATGGAAACATAGTGTTTGAGATTTAGTGTTCATCTTATTTTTAACAATTTGCACTATTTTAAGAAAATGGATGAATTACCGTATTTCCCCATGTATAAGCCACATATTTTTTCAAAAAATATGGGGTTTAGGAGAAGCAAGATGGCTACGGAGTAGGCAGATGTACCAACTTCCAACTCCCAGAACCAAAGTGGATTATAACTCAATTTTAAAAACCATTATCTTGATAAACCAACTTTGAACTAAACTAAGTGGACTCTTCAACCAAGGAACACTGCAGAAGCCACATTGAGACTGGTAGGAATAGCGAAAATGCGAAGAGGGCTGCCCAGCTCCCTGGAGCAAACGGCAGCCCGGAGAGACCCGTGTGGCGTGAGGAAAGTTTGGCGGAGAGGGAGGGACCTGGGTCCCAGGAACCAAGCCCCAGCCTGCAGTCCCAGAGCCTAGAAAAGGCGTTTGGACAGTTTTGAGCTGTGAAACAAGTGAGGGAGCTCCCAGGCCTACAGTGTGGAGTATTAGGTCCCTTCCTACTCTGCTGAGGGTTGCTGAAGGGTTTGGGGCAGCAGGATGCTGAAATGCGGTTCTGTCGGCGTGGGCAGAGGCCAAGCCGGTGTGAGCTCAGTCTAGCCCAGCAGGGTCGTAGGGGAAGCGCGAAAGCAGTCTGGAAGCTGTGGACCTGCCTGTAATGCCACATATGGGGACAAAGCGGGAGGCCAGGAACGGGCAGAAATCTGCTCTGCGACCCTGCGCAAGCTGGCCCTGACCGCGGGGACCGGGCTAGGACCAGAGACGGGTGGGGACTCACGCTACCAGCCCCGCCTGGCTGGAGAAACCGCAGTTTGCCATTTTATGTGCGCGAGCAGGCTCCGAGTGCGGGAACAGGGTAGACCCTGAGACAAGTGGAAGCTCGCAGCTGAGTCCACACTACTATCCCCACCCAGTCGGAGAAACCGCGGATTGCAATCCTACGTGCACGAGCGAGCTCACAACGCGGGGGCGGGGTAGAGTCCGGGACGAGCGAAGTAAGCAGCTGAGCAGAAGCCAGCAAACACGCCAGGCCCAATAAACCTGGGTTTGCGACCCTGCGCAGAAGGGCCCTGGCCTCGAGGGCGGGGCTAAAGCTCTGGACACGCAAAGGCTCACAGCTGAGAGCACGTCAAAAGCCCAGCCCAACCCGCGAAACTGTGGTGAGCAGGCTCTGACTGCGGGTTCTGGGCGGAAGTCCGGAAACAGGCTGGGTCCGCAAATGAGCAAAGGTGCTCACCTCTACCCTTGGTGCTGAGGCTTGTGGCTTGAGTGATAGCCCCTCCCGTGGAGGAGAGTTAGAAATCACAGCAAAAGCCACAATGGGCCAGCGCTGGCAACGCCCATAACCAACCATTCTAGGCAGCGGCAGAGGGGGTGGGGGACCTGCAGACAGACCACACCTAGAGAACACAAAGGCAACACCTACTGGACTCCAGTGGCCACAACTTGCTTATACACAGAAAAAATGGGAAAAGGGTAGGCAGAGGAATGCAAACCAAATAAATCAAGAGAAATCCGCAGAGAAGGACCTGAATGAACCAGATATAACCAAATTACCAGAATCAGAATTTAGAATAATGATATTTAGGATGTTCAAAGAAATTAGAGCAACAATGGATAGTCATTATGAACACCTAAATAAAGAGATAACAAGTATAAAAAACGAAATTAAAATAATAAAAAAGAATCAGACAGAAATCACAAATACAGTATTAGAACTGAAGACCACAATGGAAGGAATTAAAAGCAGGATGAATCATGCTGTGGATCGAATAAGTGAGTTAGAGGACACGATAAACAAAGACACAGAAGCAGAGAAGAAAAAGGAAAAGAGACTCAAAAAATGTGAGGAAACTCTAAGGGAGCTCTGTGACAACATGAAGAGAAACAACATTCGCATCATAGGGGTGCCTGAAGAAGAGGAGAGAGGACAGGAAATGGAAACTTTGTTCAAACAAATCATAGCAGAAAACTTTTCTAAATTAAGGCTGGAAAACACTCCACACGTTCAAGAAGCACACAGAACTCCATTAAAGAGAAACCCAAAAATCTACACCAAGACACATCATAGTTAAAATACCAAAGCTAATGGATAAAGAAAACATTTTAAAAGCTGCTAGGGAAATAAAGGATATCACCTACAAAGGAGCCCCCATAAGGATGACATCGGACTTCTCAACAGAAACACTTGAGGCCAGAAGGGAATGGCAAGATATAATCAAAGTAATGCAGAACAAGAACCTACAACCAAGACTACTCTATCCAGCAAGGCTAATGTTTAAAATTGAAGTAAAAATAAAGAGCTTCCCAGAAAAAGAAAGCCTGAAGGAATTCATAAAAACCAAACCAATTCTACAAGAGATACTAAGGGGCCTCTTGTGAACAGTTTAAAGGGAGGAAAGAATAGAGCAAAAGAAGAATACAGATTTAAAGAACAAAATGGCAATAAACAACTACATATCAATAATAACCTTAAATGTAAATGGATTAAATGATCCAATCAAAAGACATAGGGTAGCTGCATGGATAAAGAAACAGGACCCATACATATGATGTCTACAAGAGACACACCTTAAAACAAAAGATGCACATAGACTGAAGGTAAAAGGATGGAAAAAAATATTTCATGCAAATGGATATGAAAAAAAAGCAGGGGTAGCAATACTTCTATTTGACAAAATGGAGTTTAAAACAAAGGCTGTAGTAAGAGATAAAGAAGGACACTACATAATGATAAAGAGAACAATTCAACAGGAAGATATAACTATTATAAATATCTATGCACCAAATATAGGAGCCCCGACATACATAAAGCAGACTTTGATGGATATAAACGGCGAGATTAACAGCAATACTATAATAGTAGGGGATTTCAATACCCCTCTAACAACACTGGATAGATCCTCAAGAAAGAAAATTAATAAAGAAACAACATTTATAACGAAATGGATGTACCTTGATAACATTATACAGAGTGAAATAAGTAAATCAGAAAAAAAGAAAAACTGAGAACAGCATGATTTCATACATAGGTGGGACATAAAAGTGAGAACATGAGACATGGACAAGAGAGTGTTGGTTACGGGATGGGGGAAGGGAGGGAAGAGTGGGATAGGGAGGAGGGGAGGGACACAGGGAAAACCAGATAGAAGGTGACAGAGGACAATTTGACTTTTGTTGACGGGTATGCAACACAATTGAATGATAAGATAACCTGGAGATGTTTTCATTGTACATATGTATTCTGATTTTTTGGTGTCACCCCATTAGAATTAATAATAATAAAATATATATCTATAAAAAAATGTGGGGTTTAAAAAGTGGGTGCGTCTTATACAGTGGTGTAGTATTTTTACTTGCATTTCCTGCTTTTTCATGCTTGTTTTTATGCTCATTGTTGAAGACAGTGATTCGTCATCAGACACAGATGAGGACAAGCTAGTGGATGGGAGTTTTGACAGTGATGAGGAGTTGTATGAATTTTATGGTGAATAAAACTTGAGTTTAATAACTTTATGTAATACATGATTTTTCAAATTTTGGGCCCCAAAATTAAGGTGCATCTTATACATGAGATCATCTTATACATGGGAAAATATGGTAACTTTTCATTGTCTGACTCTCAAAACTGTTGAATGAACTTTGGAATTTTAACACAAATTTGAATACTGAATGAGAGGGCTTTGAAAAGTGCTATGGCTGGTGATGATGTAGGTGTATTAGATGATACAGGTGAGTTAAATCCACTTATTGACCCACAGACATGCTTATAACAATTAAGTTGTTCCAAAGCATAGAAAAAGATATAAGGTTCCCAAATTTATAACAACCTTAATATCATAACTTAGCAAAGGCAGAGTGTTAAATAAAATTGAGTTAAAAACAATATTTTCTAATTTATTGATTTGAGAAAGAGAGAGGGAGGGAGAGATAGAAACATTGATCTGCTCCTTTATGTGCCCTGACCAGGGATCAAACTGGCAACTTTTGTGTATCTGGACAATAATGCTCTAACCAGCTGAGCTATCTGGCTAGTGTGAAGAAAACCAAATTTAACAATATAAGCATAAATATTGCAGGTAAAATACTAAAAAAAGTGTTAAAAGAATAACACACCATAGTTAAAAAGGGTTTATTCAAAAATTGCAAGAGTAGTTCACCATAAATTACTGTATTAAAATCTACTTTTTATTTATTTTTTATTTTTGTGAGAGAGGGAGGGACAGACAGGGACAGACAGACAGGAAGGGAGAGAGGTGAGAAGCATCAACTCATAGCTGTAACACCTTAGTCATTCATTGATTGTTTTTTCATACGTGCATTGACGGTGGGTGAAGGGTGTAATGCCAGTGGCCAAGGCCAGGCAGGTTCATACTGGATTCAGGCAGATGGTAGAAAAACTGCAGAGCCGAAAAGGGTAGGGCTATTCCCTTTAATAAAGTCTCACAACAATGGACAAGCACACAGGTGGGGGAAACCACCTCTCAGGCACACACAAACAGCAAAATGGCCCCTCACAGTGGTGGGCAGGCAATCTGTGCATCTGCGATCCCTCCTCTCTCTTGAGTAAAAGCACCCATAACCTTATCTAGGCTATGCACACATGCCTCTGCCACACGCTCATGCACTAATCAAGCAAAGTGCTTATAGCCAGTACACCAGCGAGCAAGCCTACCACAGCTGCCCCACACCTCTGTCACCTTAACAGCTCTCTTAGCTGCTGCTTCTGTATAAAAAGCACCTATTACCTTCTAATGCCAACACTAGCTACACATTAGAAGGAGACCAGTAGATTGCCAATTTCACATGGGGCCTCTGGCCCCCACCCATCTCTGTTGGATGGGTCCCTCGCCCTTCCCCATATTCAAACTGGGACAATGGGTCTTGGGGAGCCTGTAACCTGAACGCCAACCATTTTCCTGGCAGATGCCGGGGCCACCTGCTTCCCCCACTTTTTCAGAGGCTGGAGGCTCTGTTCTGACTCAAGCTGCCACCAAAGCTCCAATAAGACTTTATTAGGCTTGCCGTCTAATTCTCTCTCAACCTGCCCCAGCCACAATCAAATCCACCCACATCTGTGTTTGGGTAACTTTCCCAGGCCTGTTTCTCTTATCAGTTGGGGGGACAGCACAGGCAGCAGCCCGCACAGCCTTATGATCCATCTATGTTCCAGAGAGCATAATGCCATCCACCCCTATGTCCTGCAGCTGTACCAAGCAGGCTGCCAGGGGCTCAGTGGGTTTCTGCCTGAATTTCATCCCCAACTCCATCAGCTCTTCCCAGGTATAGGGCCAGACCACAGAGTGCTCCACAACCTGGGGAGGGGACAGTGGCTGCCCCTGAGGGACTCTTGGCTGCTGGGTCTTTACCTTCTTGGTGACCACCAGCCAGGCTCTGAGTCTGCAGATGGCAGTTGCAGCCTGAGTTTTCCCCTCAGAAGAGTTGGAAATGCCTGCTCCTGCCAACTCAGAGCCACTCCACCGGCAGGAATGCAGTTCCATCTTCCATGCCTGTGGGAGACTACAAGTAGCAAATCTCTTGCAGTTCAAGGCTTAGCAAAAGGCTAACTTCTCACCCACACACCTCCATACTAGCTATGAAGCTGAGTATTTGCACTCATCCCATCCCCCCATTTCACTTGCTTGCTTAAGGTGCTAGAAACAATTTACATGCCCTTCCTCTCACCCTTTGTTTATTCTAATGTTTGTTGATTTTAGTTATGCAGGGTGGAGGGTTTCTGCACTTGGGAGAATTCTTGGGTTGCCTTGGAGATATGTGACTTTGTATCGGAGACTTCCTTATTTGTATATGGCTATATAATAAAGCAAACCAAGGGCTGTTTTGCTGTCTTGCCATCAGCTTGCAGAGGCCTCCCAATCCCATCCTATTTCTCTTTAAGTTTATTTTCTTCATTTCGCGCTGTTCCCACTCAGGAACTGGGATTACTAGTTGTGCTGGTTTGCCGCACATGACTGCTTTGGCTCCTACGGCTGCCAGCTGTAAGCCTGAAGCTGACTCTTGAGCTCCTGAACCCACAGTTGTCTCTCCAACAGCCGTTGCTGACAACGTTCAGCTTCCAGGGAAAACTGCAACTTGTGAACCCATAACTCTGTCCAGAAACTGCTCCAGTTCCAGGAGCCATTGGCGCTCAGCCTGCATCTCACAATGCAACTCTTGGACTCAGTTGGACTCCTCTAGCGCTCACTCCAGTTCATACCATCATTGGCACTCAGTATGCAGCTCATCCATCTTGGAGCTTTCGACATCGCTCAGCTTCTCACACAGAGCTCTTGGTTTCTTCTCACAGGCTTGTAAAAAACACCCAGCCTATTGTCCCCACCAGGAGAGCCACTGGAAACAACCACTCCTCTATTCCACCCCTCGAGGGTGTCGGCGACTTCATACCAATCTGCCCCAAATCCTTCCCACTATGCCAGATATAAGGCCAGGGGCCACCACCATGGCCATGTACATGCAGATTCTCATTGGATTCGGGCAGATGGTAGAAAAACTGTGGAGCTGGAAAGGGTTGGGCCATTCCGTTTAATAAAGTCTCACAACAGCAGATATGCACACAGGCAGGGGAAACTGCCTTTCAGGCAAACAAACAGCAAAGTGGCTCCTCATAGTGGCAGGCAAGCAATCCGCGCATCGACAATCCCTGGAGCCCAAGCGCCCATAGCCTTATATGTGCCATACACATGTGGTGCTACCACGTGCTCACACACTAATCAGGCAAAGGACTTGCAGCTGGTAAACCAGCAAGCAAGCCTAACACAGCTTGCCCCACAGGGGGTCTCCAGCTGAGCCTGTGACCGCTTGCTTAAGACAGCAACCTTGGGCTCAAGCCAGCAACCATGAGGTCATGTCTATGATCCCATGCTCAGACAGGCAACCATGCACTCAATCTGGTGAGCCCATGATCAAGCTGGATGAGCCCCCACTCAAGCCTGCAACCTCAAGGTTTCGAACCTGGGTCATCAATGTCTCAGGCCGATGCTCTATCCACTGAGCCACTGCCTGCTCAGGCCACTTCTGATTTTATAAAAGTAACATGTAACGATATGTAACTAAAATGTAATGTGAAGAATTATCTGAAATTATCAGTCACAATCATTCTGAATAAGGATTATAGGGAAAAAATGTAAAGAATAAACTCAGAAAAGTGAAGGTAAAATGTTAGTATTTACAAATAACTTAATTGTCTTCTTGGAACACCAGAGAGAAAGAAAAACTAAAATACTATTGCAACTTGTTTTTATTAAACTCGCTTTTTAGCCCTGGTCATATAGTTCTGTTGGTTAGAGACCTGACGTACAAAGGTTATAGGTTAGATCCCCAGTCAGGGCACATACAGGAGCAGATTGATGTTTCTGTCTATCTTTCTCCCTCCCTCTCTCTCTAAAATCAATCAATCAATTTAAATAAATAAATAAATAAAGCTTTTATAAAATTAATATATAGTATGCTATAAGTAGGAGCCAGCAATTAGAAAGTACAGTGAGAAGACAGATGCTGTGAGTAATGGTAACAAATAAATCACAACTCCTGGGATGAAGACTTACACAGAAAAGGCAAGCTGTAACAATGGACTGAGGCCCAGGCAAGAAGACTTGAACACTTGTGGCAGAGAGCATGTTCCTCAGGACAACTGACTGCTAATTACAAAGATAGAAATCCTTCTCAGATTAATCTATACACATAATGAAATTTCAATAAAAGTGTTGAATATTTAAACTCAGATATGGTTTTAATTTAATCTGGAACAATTAGGGCCTGAGTGAACACTTTGAAACAGTATAGTAATGAAAAACAGTGCTTGCTATACTAGATATTAAAACATAGTATAAAACTATAATATTTGAAATTGTGTGAAATAGTACCTTTTCTTTTCCAAAAAAGAAAATTTTGGAACAGAATGAAAAGTTCGGAGACATATCTAGCTATATATTAAATATCAGATATAGTAAAGGTAACTTCTCAGATTAGTGGAGAAAAGATCTATTATTTGATAAATGAGGCTGGTTCAACTGGCTCATCATTTAGGGTAAATATAAAGTTTATCCCATGTGATGCACCAAAATAAACTCCAGATGAATTAAAGATTTAGATATAAAAAGGACAAATATTTAAACAATCATGAAGTGGGAAAGGACTTTATTAAGACGACTTCCATAGTGGACTCGAAACCTATAAGGAATAGTTGGAGAGATTACAAGAACTTCAAACTTCTGTGGAAAGAAAATCCATAAAAAATACTAAAAAAGGCAAAGAACAAGAAAAAATATACTTGCAACATACAGATCAGTTCTTCACCCCAGCCCCTCAATAGCTCTTACAAATCAGTAAGAAAGAAATAATTGGCTAGAATAGAGACCTGGATATACAATAAATGAGAATTCATACTATAAGACATGAAACAAATAAATATATGAAAAAAATATGCAACCTCACTAGCAATCAAATAAATGTAACTTAAAAAGAGATGGAAACATTCACCTACTAAATTGGAAAACTTTTTGATTTAAAAACATTTTAAGGGTAATGCCCAATGTCCACCTTTCACAGGCTGATGGTAGGTAGAAATAGGTATAATTTTACTAGCAGATAATTTTATAACATGCATCAAAATCTTTCAAATACCAATGAGTGTATATAACTGATGGATTTGTCAAATTTCAAAGACCTATAGACCTAAAAAGGTCCTATTCTGTCTGCTGTATGTGAATTATGAATCAATAAACTTGGCTTTAAACATATCAATAGCCTTATGCCCAGCAATTTTCATGCTGGGAATTTACCTTTCAAAAAAAGATTGGCCTGACCTGTGGTGGCGCAGTGGATAAAGCGTCAACCTGGGAATACTGAGGTCGCCAGTTCAAGACCCTGCACTGGCCTGGTCAAGGCACATATGGGAGTTGATGCTTCCAGCTCCTCCCCCCCTTCTCTCTTTCTCTCTCTCTCTCTTTCACTCTGTGTCTCCTCTCTAAAATGAATAAAAAAAAAAAAAAGATTGGCTTATTTTGCAGTGACTTACAGTATCTACAAAAATGTTAATTAGAACACTGCTTAAAACTGCAGAAACTTGAAAGCAACCTAAATCCCCTACAGCTGGGTGGGGATTGATAATGTATATCAAGTACCTACAATTGCATGCTTTGTAACTACCAGAATGATGCTGTGGAAGAATATTTAGTAAGCATGTAAAAGTGTTTTGAGTTAAAAAGCAGGTATGACACAACATATTATATTATCTCATTTTGAAAACGTAACATATTTTTTACAAAGAATATACGTTTACAGGCCAAACTGTTAATAGTTATTTTTCTTTTTGTTTTTAGATGATCTTTTCTGTGTCATTTATATATGGCAGGGTGACTGCAGTGTTAATGGTGGTCATGCCTGTGTCACTCTGTATGTCAAGACTGGACTGTGGTATGCGTCACCTTATCAAAGACAGAAACCCATGGCTATTCTGGCATTTTAAAAATGAGACAGTATCTGTAAAATACCTGGCACAGAGGATAGCACATAACAAGGGCGCAATAAATGTCATTCCTCCCCCTTCCCTACCTAGGGGTGGATGGACTCTGGGGAGAGCCACAGGCTCAGGAGACTGCGTTGTTCTGCCACAGTTGGCATCACTTGTTCCTGAAAGTGGCTCCAGTGCGTCACTGCTCTTGCATTCTTGATGACTCCACTTAGGTCCGGAAATCACTTTGTCCTGCTCTTCCATAGGACCCACTGAGGCCTCTCTTATTTTTTGCTAATTATACAGGTTAAGGGCAGACTTCACCCCAGGCTACAGTTTCATTAACTTGCCAACTCATACAATTTTCACAAAGGTGCAGATGAGGATGCCTTTTGATTTTGAATTAGATTACATCCTGATTTTTAATTATTTTCTATCCTTCTGTACACCGGGGGCTCCAGGCCTCCCCCGGCCCCTACATATACACATACACAAACTGCTGTCTGAGACACTGTGTGGCCAAACTCTTTAATAGAAATTTTTTGAATTGGAAAATTAACCTGTGGCCAAATTATTATAACCCTAATCTGCAGGTGCTCAGTAACTATGCATTCAGAGGCAACAGTGACTCATGAGTTACGGAAGCACAAAGAGACGTTGGAGGAGGAATTGTCCTATTTCTCTTAAAGGCCACTCACCTATAGAAAGAATTTCTGCTGGCTCTAATTTACTCAGTTCTGATTTTTATATATGAGTCACTTCTATGAGAAAGAAATGTCATCCCCAGATTTAATTATGTGCCCTGTACTTTCAGATGCCATGTCTAAATTCTGACCGGCTGTGCAGACTTAGATGCTAGGTGCAGATTTTTTTAATTTATTTATTCATTTTTAGAGAGGAGACACAGAGTGAGAGAGAGAGAGAGAGAGAGAGAGAGAGAGAGAGAGAGAGAGAGAGAGAGAAAGAGAGAAAGGGGGGAGGAGCTGGAAGCATCAGCTCCCATATGTGCCTTGACCAGACCAGTGCAGGGCTTTGAACTGGCGACCTCAGTGTTCCCAGGTCGACGCTTTATCCACTGCACCACCACAGGTCAGGCTGCTAGGTGCAGATTTAATGTTTTGCTTAAAGGTAGTGTGGAGCATGGTTTAAAAGCACAGATTCACACCTCACTGCCTGGAATCAAATCTTGGCTTTATTACTGACAAGCCACTTGTCACAGGAGAAGTTGCTTAACCTCTCTGGACATCAGTTTCCTTATTTGTGGAATAATAATAATAGCTACAGTATACCCATTTCATATGGTTGTGGTTAGACTTAAGTACTATATAAGTGGCTGGCTATTATTATTAATAATGTGAGAAGTTGCATTATTAATCACATACTTCTCAGCACTGAGAAGACTGCCTTCCCATTAAACCACCTGTTCAAAATGTCTCCTCAGGCAGTAAAGACGCAGGTGGGGAGGGAGGCTGGGCTGAGAGACAAGCCTCACTCCAGGACTGAGGTGCGTAGGAAGACAGGGGCACACGCATGAAGGGTACACAAGCAGGCGGTTCTCTTGCTAGGAGGGCACAGTGAGCGCTTGCTCGGCCCGCTAAGGCCCCGGAGGTTTTATTTCTGCCCTGTGTGCTCAGCCATGTCCTGTGACAGCTCCCGGTCATGCTGGCTCAGCCGGAGGCCTCTGGTGTAGGGACCTTGAGGATGTGGCTTGGGGAGCTCAGGGGGAAACAGAGAACACAGAAGTTACTGACTGTGGCAAAGAACTTCCCCTTCTGCCAGCACTGCCCAGCATTGACTGCAGACAGCCCCTTCTGTGTGAGGACGCCTATGGAAGGCATTGTGATTGGGTGGGAAAGAAGGGGCAAGGGAAGACCTGATTTCGGGGCCTTGGTTAATGCATTTGTTAATGAGTGTCAATGTGGGGACACTGTAGTCTTATTAAACTTTTTTTTTTTAATTGATTGAGTTTACAGAGTCAGAGGGAGGCTCCAGAGAGAGAGAGAGAAAGAGAAGCATTCATTTGTTGTTCCATTTAGTTGTGCACTCCTTGGTTGCTTCCCATGCGTCCTGAGTGGGAATCTAACCTACAACCTTGGCATTTCCTGATGATGCTCTAACCGACTGAGCTACCCGGCCAGCGCTTATGGAACATGTAGTATTGTTAATGTCATTAGCCAGCACACTATCCCTTAGTAGCTAATAAATAGACTGAGGCTGTAAATAATACGTCTGATCTTTATTTCATAGTTGATTCAAATGTCTTAATTATTGCATCTAACATCAAAGGAACGGTTGCTTTTCTAAAACAGCCACTCCTATAATTCTTGGGAATAAAGGAATTCATTCTCATTTCAGGGTCAAAACTTTGACTTGATTTGTTAACTGGCACAATTTATCAATCTACTAAACTGAAAAGAAACTATTTTCTATGTACAATCTACTCATTTCTTAATCATCAATGAGCTGTGGCTGCTTTAGACTGTCCAAGGTCACATGGGATACACCCACTTTTTCTTTAAATTCATCCATTCTCATCTTGAGACAAACTGAAAGTGAAATATCACTGTACATAATATACAAAAATGAGGAAGTGATCTCGGGATCGTAAAACAGAAACTCCCAGAGCAGAAACCAGGGCTGCACGGAGAGAGGAGAAAAACTAATATTCATCAATGAAATGTACTCATCCACTGACTTTTCCTAAATAACCATGTTGCCTCTGCCTGCTTGAGGAAGGAGAGAGTGGAGAAAAATAATATTTTAGTCAAGGGCAGAGGATTTTATTTTGTTTTTTTTTAATGAAAGTCAATGAACTGGAGGCAATGTCTTTAGAAGTTATTTTGGCAAAACAGAGCAGGTCACTGATTAGCAGACCTAATAATTCTGGAAGAAGCACTGAAGTAAGAATGTGTCTGACACTTGGCCATGCATTTGTCCATGTGAATTAGGATTCTTATCTTAAAAGACTTCTTAAAGATGGACCCCAGACTAGCTCTGTCCACCAGAAGAGGGGCTGTACTGCCATCTTCTGAAACATTTAGTTACAAGCTCATTAGAAAGGTAAAGGTTATAATCAAACAGTTCTATTTTAGCAAACTATTCTAAATGGACTAGATTTTATGTCGAGGTATATGTTATTTACCTTCTGTCCTTGTTCCAAAGAGGATTGAAGGTGGATTGTTTGAATATACAAAAGCCAAACAACGTGAATTAGGAGGGGTAGAAGGCCAGGGACTGAAAAAGGACATGGTCGCAACGAGTGGGAGAGACTTGGCCCACTGACCGCAAACCTTGGGTGTGGCTACGAGGGGTCTTCAGTTACTTCTGTAGCCAAAGGAAAATTGCATGTTACTTTGTCTAGTGTTCAGAAAAAAATTTAAACTATTTGTTTAGGAGAAACACAGCTTTTTTAGAGACTAAGAACTGACAGGAATTTTGCAAGAGGATCTTTAGAAAGAGTACACTTTGTAACATGGTGAATAGTGTCCTTAATCATATTAGATGGTAGACAAAACAATTCTCCAACAGAAACTAAACACCGAGAGAATGATGCCAGTTGGAAGGTTATTCTCAATACATGTTTAAAAGTAACAGGGATATAACATCTCAGGCGCCAAATGGCCCTGCATGTGTGGATTAGCACATAACCAGTTCAAGGCTGCCTTTCAGTGGTACATTCACATCTTTTCAGAAAAGTAATAAAATTCAGCAAGCTTATGCAGTCCTAACAATGCTATACCCCCAGCAAGTCTGCATATGGGGGAGATGTTACATCAACATATTTGAACTCCTACCCATGGCTGCCGCTGGACCCTTCTCTGAGCACGTCCTCCAGCGGGCAGCTCAGGTGGATAGAGCATACTGAGTCTCAGACCCGGATGGAAGAGGGTGTGCGGTTTCATCGGTGGGCCGGGGGACAAATCCCCATGGAGAATCCTTTATCAACTCGGTGTGTTGTGGGCAATTGGACAGATAAATATCTCATCTCCCCATTGACCTGCATGTAATAGGGCTTTATTACAGTAATTTGTGATTAATCAATTGAGCTCCAAAGGACATCTTTGTTCTCCTACCTGTCCCCCAATCTAGCCCATATACTGCTTCAAATTGGACCCGTATTTCCTTTCTTGACTCAAAATCCACTAAACACTCCCACATATACATATGTTCCACCCATGCTGGACAACTGGGCTTTGTTCCTAAATACTGAACCTACATACTAACTTCGTGCCCTTGCTCCTGTTATTCTCAGATGCAGAGAGGGGACGGACGGTCCAGGCAGAAGGAAGAGCATGCGCAAGGGCACAAAGCTGGGTCCCGTGGCTATGCACCTATAGTACACATTCAAAATCAGACAAAATGAAACTGAACTTAGCCCCGAAGGCCTCGACATAAACACTTCCTTCATGCACAGCCTTTTTCTACCCTTAGGATGTGACGGCTCCCTCTACAAACTACTGTTGAAATCCTCAGTACAAAGTTGTATACGCAGCTATCTCTTCTGCTAGGTCCTGGGGCTGTGCCTCTGCGCTGGGCCACCTGTGCCCAGCACAGTATCTGGCACACTGTGGGTAATGTACAGAATCCTTCATGTGCAGAAGCCAAGTTCAGTGCTGGGCAAGATTCATTGCTTTAAAATCAAGATGAATTAAAGAGCAATTATATTTGAAGGGGATTAAACTGTGAAGACATCTTGCCTTGCCAAGAGCAGGACTTGAGCCTGCTTTGTGTGTGGTCCAGAATCTGGAGTGTAGCAAGAGTTTAATAAGTGTGTGCTATTTTGGATATGGAAGAACAGGGCCTGATGACTATAACAGCACAGAGTAAGAGGCTGCGAGAGCTTAGCCTGGCAGGTTACAGGTAGACAGACATGTGCATGGGGTACCACGCAAGGGAAGGGAGTCAGAGAACAGGAAGGGGCAATGGTGGGCGTCAGATGCTGAGGTCTCTGCCCTGGTGGTCCCTGTGGCTGGGCTGAGGAAGAGTGCTTGAGTCTGTAGAAAGACAGATGGCAGGACGGGGCAGGGCCCCAGTGATAGAACTGAGGCAGAAGCGGTTAAAACAACCTGGGGTCTGAATGAGATGAGATGAGAGCAGAGATGGACTTTGAATGAAGGTTCAGAACTCTATACAGAGGCTAGCACAGAGCTGGGCCTGCAGGTTGAGGGGCCTGGGTATGCCCTGGTATGGGGATAATGCTGCTAGGAGTGGAAACCCAGCCGGGCCTGATAAAGCGGGCACCGTAGATTAACAAAACATACACAATAAATGGGTCCCAGACCTCTCTCCTGTAAACGCTTAAAAGTGACAACTAGGGGAAGGTGCCTTTTACGTCTGCTCATCAAACTGCCTGTTTTGCAAGCCGTGCATGTGAGGATGCTCCCTGCCTTCTTCACTTTGTCTGACACACACTTGCTTATGCCTATTATGTGAAAAGAACATCTGCAAAATGCTTTTTTATACGAGGCCAGGTTGTTTATGCTCTTTGAAAACTGCCCTGTACTGAATGCACACTACAGGTGTATACCACAGGTCTTGTTCTTTTGGCATGGCTCTAATTGGGGAAAAAGATGTAATGTTTATGTAAGAAAATCTTCACAAAGTTGTGAATGTGTATCACGACACACATTTGTATTATTTAATGTCACATTACATAATTAGGTTTACTTCTGACGAACAGATATTTACCCTGCACCTCGAAGGCTTACGGACATCCATGTGACGGTAGTTTGTCAAGCTGTGCTTGAGTCACTACTTCATGCAGTCATAGACTACAGTGTATCGTGAGGAAGGGAGAAAACCAGGAGGCCATCTAGTCTCATCCACCTCCGACTGAGGCAGGAATCACCCCTCCGCCATTCACTCCTTCACTCCTCCACTCCTCAAACAACCTCTGAGTGCTTAATGTCTTGGCCCCCGTGAGGGACTCAGGTGAGAAGTGACCCATGGCAAGGAGCTCACTCCAGGGAGGGGGTGGCAAAGAGCAGACCAGTACAAAGAATTATATGCTGTGACAGATGCTGCAAAGGTAGCATGTAGGGGGCTGTGGCAAAGGAGAACATGAGGGACTTAATCTGGAAGCTGAGCCCTAAAGAACTGTGAGGGCATTCCAGAGAGAAGCCTGCATGGTGGGACAGCAGGGTAGAGATGATGTGGAAGAAAACCACCATGACCTGGGTGAATGAGAGGAGGGTGCCATGGGGCAGGGTTGGAGGGAGACAAAGCTCCATGGCACAGGGCCCTGTAGGGCAAACTTAGATACTTAGATTTTATTCCAAGTGATGAGAAGTCACGGAACAGTTTAAAGTAAGGTAGTAACATTGTATCTATTTCTTAAGTTCAACTTTTAACCAAGTTTTAATTTACAATCTTCTAAAACACCAAATATTTAATAGAATGAGAGAAAACAGTAAAATGTTATTTTTTGGAAGGTGGTATAATTTCTTTTAAATATCTTCTGATATTTTGATTATTTTGCTGGTTTTTGTTTCTTCAAAGAAGGAATTATGACTTTTAAACTTAGAAAAAACCCATTTCTTATACAGAAATAAACAGGCAAATTTTATTTGCCAACAATTTATAAATGTACGGTATTTGTGTGAAATATGTGTTCTATAACTATTCAGTGAAATTTAAAACAAAATGATTCTAAAATACAATAAATTGCAAGTGAGCAAAACATTGTTGTCTTTTTTTTATCTCTTCAGTAAGGAGACTTTTTCTAAGAAAAATTCTTTTTATCAAATTGTCATCACTGAAGTATATCTGCTTAGCATCCTGTGTGTAGGGTGCTGCTCCAAAGACTAACACACAGTTTTGGGTTCAAACAGCAGGCCTTGGTTTTGTGTCCTTTTGTCTGATTACAGTTTGTTCCTGAACTCTCCACAATTCTAGAAATAATTTATGAATATGGTCCTCAGCTAAACTAGCTACCTTGGCAAGAAGAGAGAGGTGACATCAAGGGCCACCTTCTTCTTTTGGTTCCCGGGACTCCCATCATATGGCCACTTGCTAAGTATGTCTTTAAGACTTTGTAGAGAAGGTTCACCTTATACTTTAATAAAACGTGGGTCAACAGTTTCCACCCTTCCTAACAGGTTATTCAAATGTGCTACATGCATTGATTAACTGTCAATTCAAAATTAGTGATTCACTGGAAATGAGGACAACTTTAATTTATATTTTCATTTGAAAATATATACATTTCCCAGTTTACCTAAAAATGGCAGCTTCATTATGCAAGATCCTGAGATGCTATTTAGAGAGTTTAGAGATGTGTTTCCTGACCTTGAAGGACTCTATCTCAATACGGGAACACAAAACTAAGAAACAAAACCTTCTGAAAGGCTTAGTAGTATATAAAACAAAACTGTCAAAGGGTTGGAGTTAAATGAAAAAACGTGCTGCTCAACTTTGTCAGGCTGTAAACTTTAGGAATTCTGCATTGTATAACTGGGGTCAAGTTCAGACAGGAGGAGCAGACGGGCAGTCAGAGCTTGGACCCTCATTTGCTCTCTAACTAGAACAGTGCTAGTTTTTCATGTTTTACATATTGCTTTCTGCCTGAGATGTCATTGCAGAAAGGGCTTCTTACCTTGAAAGTGTTCCAAGTGTTAAAACCTGTTGTGATGTGTTTGAGTTCCGCTATACTCTAGGCACTAGGTTAAGCATTCTACACATTTATTTTAAATAATCCTTAAAATAATCACATGATGTAGGTCCTAGTACTCCCACTTTACAGATGAGGAAAGCAAGGTTCTGAAAGGATCAATAATTTGTATCACATACATATAGCTATTAAGAAGCATATCCAGGATTCAAATTCAAGTTTGTCAGCCCATCCTTCCAACCACAATACCATTATGGGTCTGTGTCGGAGGCTCAAAGTGTATATATTCACAGGCACTTAAATAGTATGCCAATACCCCAAAGCACAGGTCTCTCTATATAAGTTCAATGACATTTATGAAAGTATGTTTTTAGTGGTGCACATGGCCTAGATGTCCCTTTAGTTTTAATGGCTTAAGAATCAAGCTTTGGCCACAAAGTTTGGAGGACTGCTTCCAGACCAAGAAGACAGGTTGTGCAAAGTCTCCCTGCAAAGATCTCTTGCTTTCGGTGGCAACTTCCTGGAGGGGAAGCAACCTCTCTTAGGCATCTCCATGCCCCAAATATTTTCGTTAAATGGTATTTTGAAACTCATAGAAACAACAAAGAAGACTAAAAAGGAAGTCCTCCTAGGAGTTTAGAGTTGACATGGGCATTTTTGGGTTTATGGGAATGTTGTTAGCAACAGGACAGATATTCAGGGTTTCTGAGGAAAACCACTAGCAAAAAGAAAGAGAACATTCACAGAAACAAGGAGAGCCTATGAGGGAGGTTAAGTTCTTTGTGTTCCATTCTACTGCTGCTTTGTTTGTTCAAAGCTAGTCAGATGAACTACCACCAGGAGAGGAGAACTGAGTGTTTTTCCTCATTTAAATGGTAAAATTCTTCCAGGTGTTTACTTGTTTGTTTTTTGGTGGAACCATTTTTCTCTTCTAAGAAGTTGTCAAAACATAAAATTTTAACTTTAAAGAAAAACAGTACTGAAATGTGTCAAATCCCTGAAAATAGTCTGAAACCCAGTTGAGTTTACACAGAAAAACACATTAAAAATCCTAAGACCATCTGGTCACAGAGGTCTCAGTTTCTCTGACAAAACTTCTGGAACTGTGGGAGGGTAAGTCCTGTAATCACTAAAGTAAAAGTCAGGCAAGAGAACAGACAGGTTTCAAAACAACACCTACTAGTTTCTGTTCCACTGAGCTTCAGACCCATGGCATCTCCCAAGGAGAACACGAGACTCAAGAAGACACTCAGGAAAGCACTTACTCCTAAAATGCTAAGTACAAATCGAGCCACATTTAAGAGGCACTAAGGGAGGGGACTATTTAAAGGGAACCAAAGGCAGATGATGTACATATAAACTGATCACGTGTACCTCTGCTGGTCTCTTATTTGTATGGCTATAAAATTGGTATATTACAGGAGCAATTATAGTTTCTCTGAGTTTTTTTCATTCAGAGTTATTAAATTTGCAAGCATGAAAAATTTTATTCCTCAAGTATTTAAAATATTTGATAGTCAAAACTGCCTGTAGACCAGGAAGGAATAGACAAGAAGGCAGAAGGTGACCATGCCCAGGGTGCTGGGCAGACCCACACAGAAGCTTGTTGACAGGGAAGCAGGACAAGCAAGACAGACCAGAGCTCTCTGCAGAACCTGTAGTCAAGCCGACAGGATCTCAAATGAGAAAAGGGACTGTCCTTTACAAAAGTGAGATGACCACACTGGTGCAATGAGCATTCCCATGTTAGTAATTTGGTAAATATACACCTGTAGCAAAAATTAAGAGAAGACCGCAATCATTTGAGAGTGCTGAAAACCTATGTAAAATTTGGATTTTCTAGGCAATGTCTTGGATAGATACATTTCAAAGTCTATCCTGCCTGCCAGATGCTCTTTCCTAAAGCCCCCTCCTCAGTCCCAGTTCTAGTCCTAAAGTTCTAGAATTGCCATGCCCACAAACTTGCTGTTTGGTCTGAGGTGGGAAGATTACGGAGAAGTGTCTTTCACATTTGGGGAAGGAATGGAGGAGATGGGTGGCCATGCCCGCAGGGGGTGGTCAGGGTTGAGAGAAGCCTCTAAGTAGAGCAAAAGGTAGGCCAGCTGTGCAATGCAGGCACTGTCTGGCTGGGGTTCACAGTGGGTGATCACCAGGGAAGCAGTTACCTGAAATTTCTGGAAGTGTAGGCTTGTCTTCTTTCCAGAAGTTCCCATCACAAACAGGAAGTCTGGGGTTAGAACAAATGGCACTCTCTCTTTATTAATGCCCAGGAAACTTTTGTAATTGCCAAGAATATGCCCAAAATCAATATGAAATAAATTTCCTTAAAAGAAGAAAACATCTGACATCATTAACTGGCATAAGTGTTTGTAACAATACTCTGGTTTTGTTTATTTTTGAAACATTTTTTTAAGTTGCCTGACAATGAACTGTCTTTGGTGACAGAGCTATTTTTACACTGTTTTATCAGCTGGTGGCATTTTTTTGTCTTAGCAGGTGTGTGTAGTAGTAGCCACAAAACCTTCTTTGAACCAACTGTGTTTCTATGTCCTTCCAGTGTTCTTTAGATGTCAGCCAAATGTTATTAAAATTCTCATCTCAGAATTATTCTTAGAAATATAAATCAAACCTCTGGCTAATATGTCATCATTATGCCCAAGACTCTCTGGTGCCCTTTGTGTAATTTACATAGATGGTATTTCTGTCTGCTTGGGGGATGGGTGTTTACCTTTTACTTTTGAGCAGTATGGTAGAAATCAATCATTGGAGTTTTTGGGGGGTCAGTTTCTACCTCTGTCACCATCACCACCACAATTACCATTATCTCTTTTCACTTGTATAATTCTCTATCATATTTATGGTCTACAAATGCATTTTCTCTTTTAATTCTCATACAGAGTAAGTGGTTTACCCAAAATTATGATTTTTCCAGACTCTACTCTTAAATTGGTTCAAATTTCTTAGGCAAAAATTTTATGGCATGGTAGCCAATAATGACCACTGTCCGAGTGAACAGTGAATCAGTGAAGAGGAGTAGGTTCAGAAGGCAAAACATTCATATATATATTTTTAATTTTATTTAGACAATATTAGAGTACATAGATTCAGAGAAAACATCTCCAGATCATTTTGACATTCGATTATGTTGTATACCCATCACCCAAAGTCAAATTGTCCTCCTTAATCTTTTATTTGGTTTTCTTTATGCCCCTCCCCTCCCCCCACATCTTCCTTCTCCTCCCTTCCCCTTCCTCTGATAACCACTGCACTCTTGTCCATGTCCATGAGTCTCAGTCTTGTGTCCCATCTATGTATGGAATCATACAGTTCTTTGTTTTTTCTGATTTACTTATTTAACTTGGTATAATGTTATCAAGGTCCATCCATGTTGTTGTAATGATCCCATGTCATCATTTCTTATGGCTGAGTAGTATTCCATAGTGTATATGTACCACATCTTCTTTATCCAATCATCCGTTGAAGGGCACTTTGGTTGTTTCCATGTCTTGGCCACTGTAAACAATGCTGCAGTGAACATGGAGCTGCATGTGTCTTTACGTACCAATGTTTTTGAGATTTGGAGGTATACAGAGGGTCGGGAAACCTTTTGGCTGAGAGAGCCATGAACGCCACATATTTTAAAATGTAATTCCGTGAGAGCCATACAATATGTTTAACACTAAATACAAGTAAATGTGTGCATTTTATGTAAGACCAATACTTTAAAAGTACAATAATTCTCTGAATTCTTTTTAATAACGTTGTTATGCGGTTGCTAACCAATGATGAATAAAGTACTTCGTACCTTTAATGCGACTTTTGGTGCTGCATGGTTTTGCTGATGGCTTTGTAGTCTGGTTGATATGTGGTGAGGTTAAGCTTCATGCAGGCATTGAGACTTCCATCCATTAAATGTGATCGTAGTTTGGTCTTAATGTTCTTTAGATGCGAGAAAGGCATACGTAAAGTCAAACATCATCAGTACAGCAATACTCACACGCTGCAGTGTGTGGTATGTGATGGGAAGCGCGTTCCAAGTTTTGACAATCAGCTGGTCCGCAGGTTGAAGTTTTTTCATTTCTCCCACTTGTGTTTGCTCGCCAACTCTGCTTGCTGTTTTGCAAGTTTTTCCAAATCTTCATTCAGTGATTTGAACTTATTCACCCACATGTCTGAGGCCTTCAGGTCAGCAGCTTGTAGCTCAAAATCTCTGATGGAGACACCGGGGATGTAACTCAGGTTGGCACTGTCCACGGCACACTCATGTGGATCTGTGTAGAACTTAAAAAGACAAGTGCACTCACGAAGTTCTCCAAAGCATGCTTTCAATGACTGCAGGAGATTAGATGTAAAGCCCGCTAGCTGCTGGAGATCAAGATGTTGAACAGGATCACTTGCTGTGCATGCATCTTTACACTCTCCCAGTTTTTCAAAGTGTAGAAAATGACTTGTTTCAATGTCGGCAATGAAGAGTTCCAGCTTGTTTTCAAATGCAAACACTACTTGTTGAAGGGATAAGACTGTATTTCTGATGCCTTACCTTTTCACATTGAGCTGGTTCAGATGTTCAGTCATGTCCACAAGATAGTAGAACTTCAGGAGCCACTCAGTGTTAGCTAACTCAGGATGCTCAATGTTTTTCATTTGAAGAAAAGTTTGGAATATGCTCAGACTAGCCGCAAAAATGGCTGAACACCTTCCCTCTTGACAACCAATGCACATTGCTGTGCAGAAGCAGACCAGGATAATCATTCCCAACTTCATCCAGCAGTGTTTTAAACTGACGATCATTTAAAGTTCGGGCAACAATAAAGTTGACCACTGGAATGACCAGCGACAGCACCTCACCAAGCTGCTCGCTACACATCTGAGCACAAAGCACCTCTTGATGTAGAATGCAGTGAAAACTTAGGATGGGTCTCTTTTCATGTTCACGAAGAAGCGCTACGAATCCTTTGTTTTTCCCCACCATGCATGGAGCACCATCAGTACACACCGAAATAAGTTTATCCATCGGTAGATTTTTTTCTTTAGTGATCTCAGTGAAAGATTTGAATAAATCCTCCCCTCTTGTTGTCTCTTTCATAGGCAAAATAGCAAGACTTTCCTCACATAGTGTGTCACCGACAGCATACCTTGCAATCACACTGAACTGGGATATATGGCTTATGTCTGTTGATTCATCCAAAGTGAGAGAAAAAAATGGTGCTGGATTTATATCCTTCACTTGTGTTGCCTCAATTTGATTTGCCACCATGATGATACGATTGTGAACAGTTCTTGCAGACAGAGGCATGTCTTTTATTTGTTTGATTATCTTGTCTTTATCCAAAAAGTCGTCAAAAAGTTCATTGGCAACATCAAGCATGAATGTTTTGGCATACTCCCCATCTGTGAATGGCTTTCCGTTTCTCACAATTGCTAAAGCACCAGCAAAGCTAGCCGAATTCCAGTCACCTTGTTGGGTCCAAACACAAAGTTGCTGCTGACTAGCTTGCACTCTTCACAGTAGTTCTTGACATGTTTTCTTCCTGCTGTCCCCCGCTGGATATTTCGATGCAAATGTATTATGGCATGTGTCGAAGTGCCACTTTATATTTGACCATTTAATTGATGCAATGCAATTTTATCATTGCATATTACACACACTGCAGAACCTGCCGCCCCCACAAAGGTGAATTCCTTTGTCCATTCCTGCTGAAAAGTACAATACTCCTCATCTTTTTTCCTTTTAGCCATCTTCTTTGTCAAAAGGATTTCTGCAATAAGCTATCTGACTACTTGATTAAAAAGAGGGAAGTTTACTTCCTGACCTCACAACGACCCGTGTACGTTACACATT
The DNA here is from genome assembly GCA_037038555.1 of Rhynchonycteris naso. Taxonomy (NCBI): domain Eukaryota; kingdom Metazoa; phylum Chordata; class Mammalia; order Chiroptera; family Emballonuridae; genus Rhynchonycteris; species Rhynchonycteris naso. The sequence continues at coordinate 84,304,465 of CM073003.1, forward strand.
ATCCAATAAAAATTTGGTGTTGTCCCAGAGGACAGCTGTGATTGGCTCCAGCCGCCCGCAACCATGAACATGATCAGTAGGAAATGAATGGATTGTAATACATGAGAATGTTTCATATTTTTAACGTTATTATTATTTTTATTAAATATTTGTCTGCAAGCCAGATGCAGCCATCAAAAGAGCCACATCTGGCTCTCGAGCCATAGGTTCCCAACCCCTGCAGTAGAGGAATTGCTGGGTCATATGGTAGTTCTATTTTTAATTTTTTGAGGAACCACCATACTTTCTTCCGCAATGATTGTACTACTTTACATTCCCCACAGTGAATGAGGGTTCCTTTTTCTCCACAGCCTCTCCAACACTTGTTATTACCTGTCTTGTTGATAATAGCTAATCTATCAGAAAGCATTCATGTTTAAAGATAGATATCTGTGAGTTCTTTTTGTTGCTTTTCTACAACATCTGACACTGTCAATCGTGCCCACCTTCACTAGCTTCTGGGATAAGATCCTATCCTAGCTTCATAGCTACTCTCTGACTTATACTTCTTAAGTCTCATTTCCTACATCATCTCCTATTACTCATTCTTGTGATCCAGGGTGATGACAGAATCTGTGTCCCTGTACAATGACTTCTAAATATATTCACCAAACTTGTACACCATTTAAAAATTCCTCTGTGCTGTGTTAATGTTCAATGGTCACAGAGTTTCAGTTGTGGAACATGAAAAACTTTTGGAGATAAATGGTGGTGATTGGTTGCAAAACAATGTGAATGTACTTAATGCCACAAAACTGTACATTTATAACTGGTTAAAATGGTAAAATTTTATGCTATGTGTATTTTACCACATTAAAAATAAATTGCTGTATAATAAATAAACTCACCTGTCTCTGTAATCATAATGTTGTCATTGTGCCGGTCGCCTATTCCAAGGACAAAGGTTGCCACACAGTAACCAGCACAGGAATAAACGAATCTCTCCACTGCTGCCTGGAACTAAGGAAAATGCATCTGAATACTAGTTTTGTTACATCTACAAAAGCAGTGTGAATCGACTACAAATGACTATCAAAAGAACATCATTCTGGGAACCGTTTTCAGAGAGCAAGTTAGGTATATCTGGTTCCTTTCCGATTGCTCCACTTAGGTTTTAGGTGAAAAGTCCATGAATCACAGTAGCATGAGGAGGAAATAAGAGTCAAAGGGGGACATCAGTTTACTCAAAGGGTTCACTTACTCTCCATCTGTCACTTGCCAACAACTCTATAGAACCCATGATAATTTCTTCCTCATTGGTGAATATGTGTTTTGCTTGTGACCACTTAAAATGCGATGGGGTCACAATCCATATGAACAGCAGACTAATAAGTGCTACTAATTATATTGCCTCCCAAAGGCTGCTAACCATGCAGACGGGAAGTGCTAATCCTGTGCAGCAGAACGTGAAACAGCATTGTCTAGTGACGGATGCAGCACACGCACTTCAGAGGAGTGGTGGAGCTGCCATTTTCAGCATCTGCAATTGTTTAGATCAGTGTAAAGTGGTAAAGCAGAAACGACTTTATATGGTGTGTGGTGTTTCCTAGGTCAGATGAAGTTTATACCTGATAAGGAAACTTTTCATCATGTATGAACAATAACAGACGGTCATAAGGAGTGCTAACGAATTATCTCACAGAACCAAATTTTATGCAAAATGTGCTTGATAATCAAAGGAGAAGCAAATGCTCATGGAGTTTGGCACTGAGCGCCTCCTCCGTTCACCACAGATATGCTAGGTCACCACAGGAAGGCCCTTAAACCTCTCCATGGCCTCACGAATAAAGGGCTTTGCCCAACACAGCAGGGAGACCCTTTGCAAACGTGAAAAGGCTATAAGAAGCCTTGGGAGGAGCAGAGGAGCAGGGAAAAGCAGGAGCTCACCTTTTCTTCAATAGGGCATTTTTCTTTGAGCCAGTGATTCAGGACTTCATCTTTAAATGCACCTGTGTTGCCCACTGTGCTTTGCTGAATTTTGGCAATTGTTGTGGCATCTTTCACAATCTCGATCATTCCTACAGGAGGACACACACAGTGCAATGTAGACTGGGGCCTAGTGCTTGACCCCGGGGAGGAGAGACTATGTCTTTGTTGAGTGGAGGGCAGAGGGCTATTTTCCAGGTTTGTGCTGCTGATGTTTTTAGGGGTAAGAGAAACAAAAGGAGGAGAATATGGAGGTTGTGTGGGACAAGCTTTCTATATGCCTTAAGGAAAAGAGGAGAGGGTTGGTTTTGAAAGGTCACAAGTAAAAGCATTTATATGGGCTGAGTATATTCTTCCTTACTTGGTAACCTATACCTTTTAGTTTTGTACAGTTCTCACAACACCAAACTTGGAAACCTGAATAAAAATGTTTGATTGAAATTGAAATGTTAAATGTGGCTTTGGCCAGGTGGTTAATTGGATAGAGCACCATCCTGGCATGCTGAGGTCATGGGTTTGATCCCTGTTCAGGGCACATATGAGGAGCAACCAATGAGTGCACAATTAAATGAAACAAGTGAAACAACAAGTTGATGCTTCTCCTTCCTTCCCTCTCTCTTCCTTCCCCTCTATTTCTCTCAAATCAATGGGGAAAAATGTAAAATAAAAAGGTAAATATTTGTAACAGCACCTAACAGTAGAGAATATAATAGCTTTGATAATGTTAATTCTGGGATATTAAAATAAGTGACAGCTATTTCTGTCTATTTTTAAATGTTGTTTGTGAGGGAGAGGTTGTGCAATGACACAGTTAGACAGTTTAGAGGTTGAAAAGTAAAAAGGAAGGAACAAGTTCTTCCTAAAATCATTTCCATGTACAGCCACAAGGATTTGAATCATGCATTTGTTTATCTTCAACTTATCCATATTGAATTGAGAGTCACTTCACCAGCCTTGGAGCATTTTCTTCCTTTTTATATGGGTTATGATTGTAATTTGTCAGCTAGTAAAGCCCACACTGAAGGAATTACAATCTTTTATGAGTAACTGAATGGAGCATCCATCTCCTGAGGTAACAGCATACCTATTTTGTCACCAGTTGAAATGCACCCGTATGGCAGGAGGCACAGATCCAAGGATTCAGTCTCCCAGATGGATTCCATGATTCGTAGAATCTGGGCATCAAAACACAAAAATATTTCCATTAAATATATACATTATATATTCCAAAAGATATACCGATATCCATTATAAAGGTGTGTATTTCTTCTCCTTAAAATGATTCTATCTGGTAACATAAAAATATATAAGAAAACATAAAATATATAAGTAACAACCGTACTTTTATTTATCAGCCTGGTACTCTAAAGTTTCCAATCCTTGGGGGTCTGTTAATTTTGGTCCCTGAAATTTACTTTGGGGAAAAAGATAAATGGATTTCTTTTTAGATAGATTTTAGTCATGATTCATCTATTCCATTCCAGTTATGTGTATTTTACCACCCACACAAAGAATGTTCCACGTTATCTTCCTTACAAATTTTTATTCATAAGGCACTCTTGGGCTACAATCAAGACAACAGTAGCAACGATCACGTTAGTTAACATTTACTGAGTGCTGTTTTATGTTGGTCCTTTGCATTTACCCCATAGTGTGGATATAATTATTACTCACATTCTGCAGGTGAAGAGACTATAGCTTATAGAGCTTAAATAACTTGTCCTCATCAGCCAGGCAAAGTGTCTTAACAATGAAACTAAGTACACGAAGGTCAAGTGCAAACATTCCCTCAAAATGTGAGGAAAATGAACGATCTTTTGTGTTTTTCAATTGTATCTTTTTTTTTTTGTATTTTTCCAAAGTTAGAAGCAGAGAGGCAGTCAGACAGATTCCCACATGCACCTGACCAGGATCCACCCAGCTTGTCCACCAGGAGGCAATGCTCTGCCCATCTGGGGTGTTGCTTTGTTGTGGCAGGAGCCATTCTAGTGCTTGCAGCAGAGGCCATGGAGCCGTCCTCAGTGCGTGGGCCAATTTAACTCCAGTGGAGCCTTGACTGTGAGAGGGGAAGAGAGAGATGGAGAGGAAGGAGAGGGGGAAGGGTGGAGAAGCAGATGGTCGCTTCTCCTGTGTGCCTTGACCAGGAATCAAATCTGGGACTTCCACACACCAGGCCCATGCTCTACCGCTAAGCCAATTAGCCAGGGCCTCAATTTTATCTTTGAATAATTCAAAAGATTTTAAAGATTTATTGAAAATTTAATGAAGTTTCAAAAGGTTTGAGAGTTTTTAAATAAAAAATTATTTCCAGAAAAATACACATACCATTCTTGAAAAGAGGGCAATGGATATTATTGTTTCCATATAAGAAATAAGCAAAACCAGAAATACGTATAGAGGGAATCGAAAACTGTATGACCTTATTCAAATAGTCTATATCTATATCACTGTGGTTTGCCTGTTTTAAGTAATTCATATTAAATCTTAGAAATTAGCCTGACCTGTGGTGGCGCAGTGGATAAAGCGTCGACCTGGGAACACTGAGGTCGCCAGTTCAAAACCCTGCACTGGTCTGGTCAAGGCACATATGGGAGTTGATGCTTCCATCTCCTCCCCCCTTTCTCTCTCTCTCTCTCTCTCTCTCTCTCTCTCTCTCTGCCTCCTCTCTAAAATGAATAAAATAAAATAAAATAAAAAAAGAAATTATGTTATCACTACAATGTTGAACTATATAGAATATAAAGAGTATCACTTTGTAGACTTGTGAAACTAAAGTTTATCTAGAAATGTTAAAAAGTAGATAAATGATTAACATTGATACCTTCACCATTAACCTGCTCTAGTCATCTGTTCACTCTTGTTATTTAACTACATGATTTCTTCAACCACCTACCTGTTCATCTTCTCTCTCTTCCTATCAAATCATTCACTTGAGTTTGTACATATGGGTGTGTATCAAAGGTGATATATTTGAGTATCTTTGGGTGTGTAGCTGTGTCTATGGATATAAATGAAGTGAATGCTAGGAGTAGATGTACCTATGTTCTATGTTACCACACGAGGAGTGGTATGTATAAAACAGAGGCTAGGTGAGGGAAGTAGACCTGGCTATTTGGGAATGTTGAATATGCATCCTCTCAGGAATGGAAAGAACAGTGATGCTCACTAGGTTGCATAGCTAATGGTCTACAGCCATATTCCCCTGCTGAGAAGTCTCTATTATGTAATCTTTGATGATCATCAGACAAAATAGGAGAATGGCAACAAAGTCAGCAGAAGGCATTTTTTAGATCTAATATACTAGAATTAGTTTTTCAGATAATTGAAAGAAAAAAAGAGAAGATTCCCTAAGAGTAGCACACCTGTAAAATAAGCATGTCTTGGCGTAAGTCATCACCATGTTTAAAGATAATTCCAATAGTTTCATTTGATAGAGCTGTAGGGTCGGCACATTTAAACTCCAGCCATAGGGGCTTTTTCTTGGAAGCCATCACTTTACATTTTTCAACCTGTAAGGAAACAGTCAGATAGATGTCTTGATACACAATGAATATGCGCTGCAGAGACACACATCTTCCTGTGAAGTGTCACTAACAATAACTGGGACAAACTCCTAGCTGGAAAATGACTTTGCCCTGGCTGATTAGCTTAGTGGTAGAGCCCAGCATGTAGATGTCCTGGGTTTGATTCCTGGTCAGGGCACACAGAAGAAGCACAATCTGCTTCTCCATCCCTCCCCCTCTTGCTTCTCTCTCTCTCTCTCTCTCTCTCTCTCTCTCTTTCTACTTCTTCTGCAGCCGTGGCTGGATTGGAGCAAGTTGGTCCTGGGCACTGAGGATGGCTCCATAACCTCCACCTCAGGTGCTAAGAAAAGCTCAGTTGGAGCCATGTTGCCGGGTGGATCCTGGTCCAGGTGCTTGCAGAAGTCTGTCTGACTGCCTCCTCTCTTCTCGCTGAATTAAAAAAGAAATATAAAATGACTTTTGTGATTTGGGTAAAAATTCAGAAAATGCTCTCAGCAAATCTGAAAATGCTAGTGAGAGCAATTCACAACACTTAAACCAATGGTTCTCAAAGTAAGTTCCAAGGAGCCTTAAGAGTCTGTGAAGATACCGAAGAGGCATAGCAGGTGCCATCTTCTGTGTTTCCTACTCTGATAGGACTCAGGTCCCCTCTAACACAGAGCAACTGTCTTTATTTATTTGCCTTCCCCAAGATTTAATTTGAGAAAAAAAATATTTCTATTGCTACCACAATATCTAAAAACTGTTAGTGTAGAATCAGAAGCAATAGGTCAAATATAGTAAGATAAAGTTTAACTGCAGTAAATAGATATTTGACACTCAGGTACAACACCTCCTCCTTCCAGAAAACCCCCATACATTTAAATAAACTCAAGGAACTTTGTGGGAAATGTGGCTTAGCAGCCCCTCCCTGAAAAATTAAAAAATCATAGGAGTTCTGACCACAAGTGAATTCACCATGCATCAAAAATGTGATGTGGTCTGTTAAAAAAGCAAGCACACTCTGAAACTGTATTAATATGTTATTATTCTTCTCTTCTTTTTTTTTTTTTTGACAGAGACACAGTGAGAGACAGAGAGAGGGACAGATAGGGACAGACAGGAAGGGAGAGAGATGAGAAGCATCAATTCTTCATTGCGTCGCCTTAGTTGTTCATTGATTTCGTTCTCATGTGTGCTTTGATGGGGGAGGGGGAGCTACAGCAGAGTGAGTGACCCCTTGCTCAAGCCAGTGACCTTAGGCTCACGACAGAGTCCTTGGGCTCAAGCCAGCGACCATGAGGCTATGATCCCATGCTCAAGCCTGAAACTTCCTGTTCAAGCTGGTGAGCCTTGCTCAAGCGGGATTGAGCCTGTGCTCAAGCTGGCGACCTTGGGGTTTCTAACCTGGGTCTTCTGTGTCCCAGTCCGACGCTCTATCTACTGCGCCACTGCCTGGTCAGGCAATATGTTATTAGTCTTACTAATTGCTAATTGGATAAGGACAGAGTATAGTGTGAGTTTTTACTATAGGCCAATTTGCTGCTAATTGGATATCAAATAAACATGAAGGGATGAATTTCCTCTCTTTCCAGGAAAATATCTTTCAAACATGAAAGTGTAATAAAGAGTTTTACAGACAAAGAATAAAAAAAAAGAAAGAATTTCTTGCCAGAAGACATGCACTATAAAAAATACTGAAGGCTGAAGGAAAACAATGCCAGATGGAAACATGGACCTACGCAAAGTAATGGAGAGTACCAACAATGGTAAATACGTGGGTAAATATAAAAAAATGTTCTATCTATTAAGTCCGTTAAATCTGTTTTAACTGTTTAAAGCAAAAACAATAACCACATATCGAGCTTACAATATATGTAGAAATTAAAAGCATAACAAAAGTAGTATATACTGTGGCACATTCTTAGGCATATATGAAGTGGTTTGCTACTGAATGTTATTTAGAGCATGCAGTATTGATGTAAGGATAGTTATTTAGATCAGTGGAACAGAATGGAGCATCTAGATCTAGATCCACATGGTCAGATGATATTTAACATTTTTTTAAAGCTTAAATTTATTTTTATTAAAAAAACAAAAACTTATTGACTGATTGATTTTAGAAAGAGAGGAAGAGGGAGGGGAGAGAGAGAGAGAGAGAGAGAGAGAGAAACATCAATTTGTTATTCCACTTATATATGCATTCATTGGTTGACTCTTATATGTGCCCTGACTGAGAATCAAACCTTCAACCTTGACATATTGGGACGACACTTGAGCCAACTGAGCTACCTGGCCAAGGCTGGTCAGATGATACTTGAAAAAAGTATTGCCAATATATTTAAACAGGAAAAGGACAATCTTTTCAACAGATGGTGCTGGAAAAATTAGATATTCAAATAAAAAAAAAAACTTGATCTTTATCTCATACTATATACAAAAAATAATTCAAAATAGATCCAAGACTTAAATGTAAAAGTTAAAACTATATAATTTGTAGGCCCTGGCTGGTTAGCTCAGTTGGTTAAGTGTTGTGCTGAAACAACAAGGTTGGTTGTTGGTTTGATTCCCAGTTAGGACACACATGGGAAGCAACCAATGAGTACATGACTGAGTGAAACAATAAATGAATGCTCCCCTCTCCCTCCCCTCTATCTCCCTTCCTCTCTCTGACTCTCTGAAACAATAAATCAAAAGAAATTAAGCCCTGGCCACATAGCTCAGTCGGTTGGAGCTCCGGAGCACGGTGAATATTGGTTCGATTCCCTGGTCAAGGCATGTACAGGAACAGCATGATGTTCCTGTCTCTCTTTCTCTCCCTGCTTCTCTCTCTCTCTCAAAACAAAACAAACAAACAGCAACCAAACAAAAAAAAAACTATACAATTTCTAGGAAAATATCTGTTACATTGAATTTGGCAACATTTATCAACGTTGGGACTGTTGGTCTTTTGGGTTGGATAATATTTTGGGGAGTGGAGGGGACTACCCTGTGCATTGTAGGGTACTTAGCAGCATTCCTGGCTCTACCTACTAGGTGGTAGTAGCATTTTCCCAGTTGTAACAATTAAAACACGTCTCCAGACATTACCAAATGTCCCTTGGTGTGTATGTGTGTCTGTATGTGGGGTGGAGGTCACATTACTGGATTAAGCAATTATTTCTTAAGATACAAAAGGCCTGTTCCATAAAAGAAAAAGTGATAAGGTAGACTTAATAAAAATTAAAACCTTCTGCTCCTTGAAATATACTACCAAGAAAATGAAAAGGTAAGCCACAGACTGAGGGAAAATATTTGTAAAATGTATATCTGATAAAGGATTTGTGCCCAGAATATGTAAATAATCCATAAATAAAAATAAGAAGGCAACCCACATTAAAAGTGAACAAAAGATATAAATAGAACTTCTCAAGAGAAGATGGAAAATAGGCACAAGAGAAGATGCTCAGTATCATTAGGAAGATGCAAATAAAAATAATAATGAGGCCCTGGATGGTTGGCTCAGCAATAGAGTGTCGGCCCAGCATGTGCAAGTCCCAGGTTCAATTCCTGGTCAGGGCACACAGGAGAAGCGCCCATCTGATTCTCCACCCTTCTTCTTCTCCTTTCTCTCTCTCTCTTCCCCTCCCACAGCCAAGGCTCCATGGGAGCTGAGAATGGCTCCATGGCCTCCGCCTCAAGCATTAGAATGGCTCAGGTTGCAACAGAGCAACACCCCAGATGGGCAAAGCATCGCCCCCTAGTGGGCTTGCCAGGTGGATCCCGGTCAGACACATGTGAGAGTCTGTCTCTCTGTCTCCCCACTTCTCACTTCAAAAAAATAAAATAAGTAAATGGAAAACAAATTGTGGTATAACCATACAAGGAAATACTACTAAGTCTTAAAAAGGAACAGACTACTGATATAGCAACATGGAAGACTCTTACAATTATTATGCTAAGTAAAAGAATCCAGATACAAAAACTTCATACTATACTGCATAATTCCAATTCCTAAAATTCTAGAAAAGGCTAAATTACATAATAGAAAGTAGATTGGTTGTTTGGGATGGGGCATGTAAGGAGAAAAGAACCAACAAAAATGAAATACAGCCGGATCAGGAGGTGGTGCAGTAGATAGGGCATCGGAGTGTGACCCAAAGGACCCAGGTTCAAAACCACGAGGTCACTGGCTTGAGTGCCGGCTCATCCAGCTTGAGCACAGGGTTGCTGGCTTGAGTGTGGGATCATAGACATGACCCTATGGTTGCTGGCTTGAGCTCAGAAAGGTCACTGGCTGAAAGCCCAAGGTCGCTGGCTTGAGCAAGGGGTCACTGGCTCAGGCTGTAGATCCCTGGCCAAAGCACATACGAGAAAGCAATCAATGAACAACTAAAGTGCTGCAACCAAGAATTGATGCTTCTCATCTCTCTCCCTTCCTGTCTGTCTGTCCCTCTCTGTGCTTTCTATCTTTCTTGCTAAAAAAAAAAAAAAAAAAAAAAAGATATGAAAGAACTTTTTCTATAACATTTCTATGAAAATGAAAATGTTCTCTCTTTTGCTTGCGGTAATGAATTGTACAGCGAAAATGGATAAATTTTATTGCATGTCAACAATTCCTCATGAAAACTGATTTAAAATAATATGATGGGAGATTGCCTGGTGTTGAGGCTTTTAATATCCAGTGTTCAGAGAAGGGCTGGACAAACATTTTGAAGACACAGAGACTATGTGGAGATGTCAAAATGATACCTACCACCAGTGCTCCTGCTTTTAGTCCAGGGTCATATGGAACTCTAAAACTCTTGGGGAGATTAGAATTCTGTAGGTTTTCAAGCTTTTGCTTAAGTTGTGAAATAACTGTAATTGTCAAGAGCACACAAGAATTATGTGAGTTTAAGAAACCAGCAATATTATGTATAACATTTCCCGAGGCCACATCTATTCTTGACATTCTATATGGTGTTTTGGTCTGGTGGGGAGTAGAAGAAAAGGGAGTTGGTATTTATCTTTGAGGAGCTATCCATTTAAGGTTGCAAGATAAGTCAGGTATTCTGGGAGCAACGTAATTATGTGCACGTACTACAGTGGGATAGAAATAGGGGAATAGATATGGGATATCATGACATTCAGGTAGAAAAATAAGTTTTAAAGATAATGCTAAGGAATTGATACTGAAATTTTCTTTCTAATATGTGAAACTTTAAACTGCCCTCTGATTGGGGGAATAGACATTTGAAGGCCATATTAAATAGAATTCAGTTAATATCTGTAAAATCTTTTCAAAAGAGTAAGTTAGGCTGTGTGAAGATGATGTGACAGCCTCGAAATTCTAAAGGGAAAATACATAATTAAAAATCATTCCCTATTTAACAGACAGACCCGGGGCAAGAACAAACGTTTCCCTTTCTTACTTACAATAAAAAGTGAGTAAGGTCATTATTACCATTATTATTTTGGGGACAGAGCATTATTGGTGTATCAGAAAAGAATCAAAGGGGAAAAATAAAAATTCTAAATATTCAAAAGTTTAAAATACTGGCTTAGTATGAGTGAGTGTCTACCATGAGCCATACTGCTGGGTGTAGGACACAAACAAAAATAAGAGGTATTTCATAGCTGCAAGGCTCATACAGTTTAGACCAGAAAAATGCATTGATGACTATAATTTAATGCAATATCAACCCAAAACTATGGAATTACAGAGAAAGAATGATTAATTTTCCTAGGGTAGGGACAGAATTTCTTGACAATATTGGATATACCTTCAGAGAAGAGGTGGTACACAGTTTTCAAAGGAAGTACTCTGATTGATATATATTATATGCATAGATACTATATATATATATATATATACATAGAAATAGAAATATGTAATATAACTATGTAATAAATAGGGAGGTATATACATACATGTGTATATACATATGTATGCATATATATTTCACCAAAAAATTTAAATAGTTTATCAATAATTCATTACTTTAAAAGACTGAAAATTAGAAAATTATATGCAATATTGAAAGATAGGGAGAAAAAAGGTAAATATTTGAAAAGAACTAATCTTTGTGTGTATATGCACAATAGTTCTTAAAAACTAGACCTTATATCTGCATAATGCTTCAATTTTTTATAGTTTAATAACTATCATAAACTCATGATTAGAAATATACATAGTTTTAAAAATATGTTAACTTGTAAAGGGAGAACTTTAAATTTGCTTGCTCTGTGAAGACAAAAGATTAAAAAGATTTATTCTTTGCTCCCTTTAAGAAGGTACAATGCCTTATAGAAGGAAGAGGAATCACAGGGATGAAGGCATTTGAAAGAGAACCAAGAAAAAATAGCTAGCCTACCTTGGGAACTGACGTCATACTTTTCAGCAGAGAGCGATTTAATATCAATGGTAACCTTCTGTAACATCTCAATCACTTGGACTTGTTGGGTAAAGTCATGCAGCATGGCGGTTCCACAGCCCCTCAGGTAGGCTTCCAGGATCACAGCGAACCTCTGCTGATAGTGCCTGGACTGGGCTATCTCACTTCTTAAGAACCAAAACAAGAAGTGACCAATTCTTTTGTTCTGAGAGTGGGAACAAAACAGTTGAAATTATTGTGACTAATGCCCTAGATCTATCAGCTAATTCCCAGAAATTTAAAAAATGGTATGCTGGCATCACAATGGAAGTACTTACTCTTAAGCCACGCTTCAGCAGAAATCTGGCAAGGGCGCTGTCATGATAAGGCTCAAATTTCACAGCCTAAAGGAAGAACACACTGGCATTTGTTGGGCTGCATTTTATGCTGGTTAATCAGGAAAAAGGAAATGGAGGAAAACTGGTGCCCGGCCTTGGTGGGTTTTATGGCTAGGGTGGTGAGAATCGTACCAGTCACTTACCGTCAACCCTTTTTTTCAAGGACACTTTGGGCCAGAGTGAACAACTTGCTTAAGGACCAGGAGTGGAAGCCAGAACTTGGTTATGTGCTTTTGATAACTTCAAAGGAGAAGAGCAGAGGGCTTTTGTTCCCATTCAGGGCTCACTTGATTGATTGGAAGGATAGAAGAGAAAGATGGAGATGTCTGTAACAAATCTATGAGTGGAAGGTAAAAGAGGTTGTAAAGAAAGCACACGGTGGAGATAGAGTACATGTAAGGAGAAAAATATTTACTACATGTGAAAATTCTACAAATCCTATCGCTTCTCCTTGGCTCAGGATGTGGGTCTGCATCTGACTGGCAAGTGCTGGAACTGCCTCACAGGTTCCCTCTGCAAGTTAACAGCAAGGCGGGTCAATGCTTGCTGAATGAGCACTGCCCCCAGCCATGCCATGGTGTGCACAGAGCTTGCTGTCTGAAAATCTCTCATTTCATATGCTTCCTCAGGTTTTGTAGTGTTTAGTAGTTTTTATATCACTTGTTTAATATAGAGATACTAACTTAAATGATAGCTCTATGTTGTAATATAAAGAACAAATAAAATATAAAAAATAGTTGAATCCTGGTGGGTGTATAATATGTTATATCATTATCTGTACTTTTCTATAAATTTGCAATAGTTCATAAATTTAAAAGCAGCCATACTAATAAACATTGTTTGATTATTATAGATGCATATTTAAAGTTACAGGGTAGAGATCATGTATGAACATAAAGAGAGGAGGCTTAAAATGAAATATCTCAGAGTATTTTCTTTATAAATAGACATGATCTGTTCTTTTTTCAGATGAAACAGGAGAAATTCCCATTCAATTGCATGTATTATGGCCTGGGGGCTTTTGGTATGATTGCTACTTCTTACTCTCGCTTCCCAGTTTAGAAGTGATCAATACTGACTTGATAATATTTCAATTAGATCCATACTTTCAAAGAGGCTTTCCATGGGTATGGTCAAATAGGTTCTGTTGTAGCTCCGGCTGAGATCTGAATTCTGAGAATGTGGTCATTTTGCTACCAGCACTCGCTTTAGAAACATTTTAATTTTCTAACCCTAATGTGAATCTTTTCAACCTTCTTTATGATTCACTTCTGTAAAGGCAACACAAATTTCAACCATTTGAATCGAAATGAGTCATTTGGCCATATTGGAAAATGTCTCAAGTTATTTTACAAATAACTACTCTTCTTCAAATTTAAGACCACAAATTCAATGCTAATATTACTTATTGACCTTTTTCATTTAAATATTTCCAAGAACACAATTCGTTTTCCAATTCTGCAATTGTTTGTGACAATGACAATGTAAAATAATTCATGGTGGCTTTGGGACTTGGAACACATTTTATGCTAGTTTGTTTTATGGTCTGTTTGTTATGGAGAGTTAGAAAGCTGAAGATACTTGGATTATTCTAAAATTTGCTTTAGTGTTATGGTAGTGTCTGTACGCATGGGCAGAGAAAAACACTGGATATATCTGATTGATGAAGGCAAAGTCCAAGTATAATGTTTCAAGTATCTGCCTAATGGAACGTGAAGATGTAGAGTTAAAGTGGAGAGTATCCAAAATGCTTATCAGAAAACTCCGGGGCCCTCCTATCAATACAGATAATAATTAGGCAGTTTAGTGTCTAACACTTAGCCTGGATAATCTTAACTCTCTCAGGTCAAACATCACCTATTCAGAACTGTCCCGGGCTTCTTCAGTCTTAGGACCCCTAACTTTTTTCTCATAGTACTCTGTAGTTTTTCCCTAAAGTATTCATCACAATTTGTTATTAAATATCTGCTTGTATGTATGTCATTTAATGTCAGTCTGCTTCATGCACTGCCAGCTACACAAGGCAGCAGCTGGCTCTGTTTTCATCACTGCTCTATACAAGCGGTAGTACTATGCACATGTTGCTAGAAAAAGGAATGAACACTTCTGCATTCTAACATAGAATGTCTATTCTGATTTCTTTACTTCTTCATCCTTGTTAAGCAGCACAACATAATTTGAAATTGGCTTCAGTGAGCAGGAGAACTGTTCCTCCTTTCTTTAACTTCCTAAGAAAACCTTAGGCAAATCCTGTAGCCTCACTTGACCGCAGGGAAAGGCATGAGAACAGGAGTGGGAATGCAGTGCCAGACCTGTCTAAAGAGAGGGGTGTTCCAGGTCCCATCCAGACATGAGGTATTATTCATGAATTGTGATCATATCTGTAATCAGAGAGAATGACCTTTTCTCTCTAGGACACACAATTCTGACACGGGATCAATGCAGGACATTGGGAGACAGTGAGAAAAGCAGGGTCTGGAGTCAGACCTACTGTGTTTGAGTTCCGGCCTTTCAAAGTATATGACCTTGGGTACATAGTTTCCTTATAATAAAATACTGATTTGACCTCCATTAGAGTTTTTGGGAGAGTTAAATGTTATAACACACAAAAAGCATGTATCACTTGGAGCCTTGGCACAAGGGAGCATTTGATCAATCAAACCCATCATCAATATAATAACTAAGGACAAAGTGTTCCCACGGGGCCAGTTCTTCTAAAAAGTAGAAACAGTAGCATCTTCAGAATGCTTATCAGAAAACTCCCAAAGACAATAAAATAAAGAAGTGGAACAGTTTACTACTTTTGAGGTGGTTTCTTCAGATCTGTTTTGAGCGATCACGATGCTCTGGACAAAGGGCATTTGATGACAGCAGAATGGGGTACCTGTACACATGCAAAGAAGCTCCCTCGAGAAGAGTTCTGCAGAAAAATCTGCGTCTCCTACCTGGACCAGCTGCAGCAGGTAATGCAGAACATCATCATCATCCAAGCTTTCCAATTTCTGAACCGCAATGGCTCTTACATTTTCATCCGAAAAGTTGCAGTCCAAGAGTTGCATTGTTAGCCCAACATCTAAAGCACTTTGATCCCAGACCTCCCTTCTGGATAACAGTTGGTATGTCTTGGCCACAATTTCTTGCTGTCCCCATTTCACTGAGCTAAATAACTTAGGATATGCTTTAGGATGCTTAAGACTTTCATATCTGAAATGCCAGAGCAATTCTTTGTCTTCTGCTGTGAGAGGGTTAAGTGGATCAGTGGCTATGATCGCCTCCAGTTGCTTCCGAAGCTGGTTGGGCATTTCTGCTCGAATCCGGTCCCCTTCAGGGTCAGGGGTGGGCCGATGCTTAGGCAAGGCTATTGGGTGACAGTAATTGTCCAGAAGAATGCAGATGGACATTGCATTTTCTTTGTCTGGGTTGGTTGCAGATGTGAGCTTGTCAGCATTGAAGCTCCCTTGGTCTTCTCCCTTCCCAGATATCTGCCACATGTGGAGCACATATTCCCCGTGGCGCAGGAGGAAACGGTGGTCTATTAGCAGTAGGTTCACATAATAGAGAAGCTGAGCTTTACCTTTGGATTCACTACTGGAAGTTTCTGCAGAGGCCTTGCCAGAGAGTGCTGGAGCTTTGCCGCAGTAGATCTGGAGGTTCAGCAGAGCCCCCTTGGGTAAATCTTTGATTTTGATACTGAACTCAAGCCACACATTCCACAGCACCTCCTCCGTGAAGGGTTTGGAGCTGGTTCTCCTCTGGCAAAGGACTTGCTGCCCATACTGGATGTTTGCTTCCACGAACACCGTGAGGTCAGTGTTCCGAGGCAGGACCGGGATATCGATGCCTCTGATTTTGACCCTGAACTTCCGGTCACAGTCCCACAAGGACACAGTGAACACGCTTTCGTGGTCCTTCCCGTGGATAGTCAGCTGCTCATGATAGCCAGTGACTCCGGTGCAGTCGTCCACCAGTGGCCACTCTTCCTTCCTCACCTCGTCCTGGGCTGGGTCCGGAGGCGTGTCAAGCACCAGGTGAATCTCCTCCCCATTCTTGAGGCAATGCCTCACCCACTGGAAGTTTTTGATGGGCGTCTCACCCACCAGGTACTCATCGCGGCCACAAACACGCAGCACAAAGTCCTGTTCACTTTGGCTTTCAGGGATATCCATCAGAGACTTCTTCTTGGCCATCTTGGTGAAGAAGCTCTGGAGGATGGCACCTGGGCTGTCTTCGGCCGAGACCTTGACTGTCTGGCTTGTGGTGCTGCGGTGAATGATGATGAAGATGCAGTTGTTGGTAATCTTCCTCAACAAGTATTCTGGAAGGGGCTTGGATGTCACCCAGGGGTGCATAGCATAGAGCTTGGGGTCACGGCTAGCCACCTCCGCCATGCGTGGGGTGACCAGGCGGCGGCGCGTGAACTCGAGCTCGTCGTCGTGAACATTGCTGACATCGGTGACGTCGTAGCCCATGAGCGCGGTGAGCTGCCGCTGGAAGGCCAGCATCTCCTCGGAGGGAGGGCGCCGCTGCACCACGTGGATCTGGCCAGGGCTCCGATGCAGCGCTTTCCAGTAGCGCAGGCAGTCCAGTGTCTGCACCACCTGGTACTTGTCGTAGATCTCGTACCACTGCCCCTTCTTCTGGTAGAGCAGCCGGAAGTGGTCCGGGCTGAGCTGGTGGTAGAAGTCTGCTGCCACGCTGGTCTCCAGTGCGCGCAGCCACATCTGCGCCTTCAGTTGCTCCACAGTTCTGTGGCCCGCCACGTGCAGCAGCACGGTTTCCGGGCTCTTGTTGGTGCGGTGGCTGGTGGGCAACACAAACTCGATGTGAATGTGCTCCATGGAGGATAGGCTGGCCGCCGAGCCGCGCGGCTTCATCCTCCGGCGTCGGCGGCGGTTGTCCTCTCTCAGAACTACGGGCTGTTCATCGTTCTCCAGCTCCATGCCCAGAGCGACCTGCGAGCAGAGAAACAGAGGGCCCTGTTACAGGGAAGGCACTTTCTGGTGGCATTTTGCTGTGGGTGGCAGAAGGAGAAGGTGTAGAAGAATGACAATGAATTGTGCAGGAGAATACAGGGGCTTTGGAGTCACCCCCGTGAATACTGATCCCCCCACTTAGCATTGGGTGACTTGACCTAGTTAAATAATCTCTGAGCCTGTTTCCGAGCTGTCAAGTAGAGTAGTACCTCAGGTGGTGGAGGTGAGAATTAAATAAGGCATGTACTTGTTCAGTATAAACAATGGGTATATGAGGGTTCAGTAATCATTCTATCATGTTTGAAAATTTAATTCTTTTTAAATGAGAGGAGAGGAGATAGAGTGACTGCCTCTCACATGCACCCTGACTGGGGTGCACCCAGCAACCCCCATCTGGGGCCAATGCTTGAATCAACCAGGCTATCTTCAGTGCCTGGGGCTGATGCTCAGACCAACCAGCCACTGGCTGTGAGAGATAAGAGAGAGAGAAGGGGAGAAGAGAAGCAGATGGTCACCTTCTCATGTGTGCCCTGACAGGGAATCCAACCCTGCATGTCTGCATGCCAGGCTGATGCTTTAGCCACTGAGCCAACTGGCCAGGGCAGAAAATTTAATTTAATAAAGGTGATATAGTGATGGGTATGCAACATAATCAAATGTCAAAATAACCTGGAGATGTTTTCTCTGAACCTGTGTACCCTGATTGATCAATGTCACCCCATTAAAGTTAATATTAAAAAAAGGTGATATATAAAACACTAAACTAGCATGGTGTCTGATGTATTTTAATAGCTCAAAGTAGTAATTGTTTTTAAGCATATTAAAATGCATGGATGAGTGAAACAGCCCCGTTAAAGGGTCAAGCCTTAGCTTACAAAGTGCATTGTCAAATGCTAAAACACCCCACTGTGAAAACAAGCCTCCAACTTATTTTCTCTTTGTTCAGTCACACTTCTTGGGACCCAGACACCTTACCCAGCCTCAACTTGACATTTTGTGTGTTCAAACTTTCTGGCTTGGGTATCTACTCCCTAGGCAACTTCCTTCTTTCGTTTTTTGTTTTTTTCATTTTTTTCTTTCTAGTTAGGAAAGGTAAACATTTCATTAGTAAAACTCAAAAATACCAGACTCAGTGGTTTCAGCCAAAAACATTTGCATATATTTCACATTTTGAACCATGATAATCTGGTTGCCATTGCAATATTAGTGTCTTAGGGGAGTCACCCAAGGCTAAACTGTCTTAATAGGAGCATTCAGCTAATTTTAACTTTCATTCCATTTTCCTCTGCATTTGTGAAGAAACCATAGGATGGAAGGCAGGATTTCTGGGTTCCAGTAACCTGCTGTTTGGATCCCAAATGGTTATTTAACATTTTTTTCTCTAATATTTTCATCTTTATAATGAGAATTCAGAAGTTTCTTTTCATCAATTTATCTACTCTTTCCATAAATATTTAATGAGTACCTACCCTGCACAAAGCATTTAAGTATTATTGTGACATACTGAACTAAGAAACACTTCAAATATGATTGAAATGCTAAAATTAATATAAGGTATTTTTATTTTAATATTTAGTACCACTATGTGACAAATTATTCTAAATAAGAATCAACTATTGACACAAAAATTAATGTTTCAGAAAATATCATTTACTCTCTTAAATGACTAATGTTAGTGAGACTCATAACTTATCTCTTTAGAAGCAGTGGAGCATTTGTCACATACCAAAAAGAAAAGTTTGATTAAAAGATAAGAAAGACAAGTTTTATTACATTCAACGTTCTGTTCAAATCTTGGCTTACAGTTACTCTTAAAGTTAATAGTACGTCTCATAAAATATTATAAAGTTCTATTTAGTAAATACATGAAACCAACTGTTCCAAAGCACTGTCTCTTGCAGCTTAAAACATTCACTATTTGGTCTGTAATGTTGTTACGTTATAGAATAACTAATAAAGAAGAGAACTGTAAGATACACTAATACAGACACTGTAATAAAAGAGGTCTGAATTTTGGCAACACAGAGCATACACATACACAACACAGAGCGATAATTTCTGCCTCAGTGATCCCAAGCCGTTTCACAAGATACAAGATACAGAAGAAAACAGGTAGATTAAATACTCACTGCTTCCCTTCATGCTTGAGGTTACGAAGTGGTTCACCTTTTATGAAAAAATGTAAGAAACACTGATGAGCACAGTAATGGCTAAGTGTGCACTGGAAAACGTGAAGCAGCTGACAGGCTCCCGTGCCCTCCCTCTTCCTCCCAAACAAAAACAAAAAAGGGCTGATGCACCTGTAAAACTGTTGCTGGAATCCTGTGGATATCTACACATACAGGTTGGAGTAGACAATGAAGCAGAGACATTCAGTAGTAGTATCATCTTCAGAACCGAGAGCAGTTCCGACAGATAAACATATTCTAGCTGAAAAGGAAGTGTCATTATTTTGAGTCAGACCCAACAAAGGGCAAAATATAGAAAGGGCAAAAAATACCTGATAAAGCAGTGGAGGCAATGATGCTGAAGAATCATTTGTTTAATTTTTGAAAACAATAAATTTGAACCTACCCAGCAGTGTGCCTTTAAACTCTTCCGCTTTTCTGGGTCTCCCTTCGTATCCAGATGCAGAGGAAGTGTTGCAGTTACCAGGAAGGAAGTTTTAACCAAGTTGATTATACGTGTGATTGCTCATTTTAAAAGTGTCAGAAATGCATTTCCTGTTAATAGCACTGAGGGTAAGCACAAGAGTGAGCAGTGTTTACTCTCTCTCTCTCTATTTTTTTATACTTTGTGAACTAATTTTTAAATAATTGTGACCAAAAACAAATTAAAATTGTGTAATCCAAACAAAAAATACAGACTCATGAGACATAAACACGTGAAACATTTTCTAGCTAGTTTGAAGTGAAGAAAAGACCTAATAGTCATAACATTAGAGAAACAGCCTTGTAGGAAGATTTTTTAGAACCAAATGAAATCCATTCATCCTGTAAAGCCCATTCAGTTAATTTTCCCTCATGGGAATGTGAATGACCCCTTATTCATACACTGTAACTGAGGGGTGGGGGAACAAAAATAGTGACCTAGGGGACTGAGTTTTTAAGCTGAACATTTTCAAGGACAAGGTCTAGGATCTCATTTCCTTAGCTTGGTGAGATAGTTCTCTATTTTTTCAGAGAATTTAGGGTCCAAAATATCACTGGCTGAAATGGAAAGTAGTGTGTGTGTGTGTGTGTGTGTGTGTGTGTGTGTGTATGTGTTTGGGTGGAGACTTAATGTGGGCAGTGATTACAGACAAAATAGGAGGTTTTTGGTTTCATGGGAAATATTAAGGAGCTGAGTACCATCACACTGTCAGATAGACAGTCACTAGAGGCTGGTCCCTGATTGTCACAGGAGTAGATAATCCATAGAAAAGCCATCCTAAATAATTTTTAAGTAGCTCTGTACCCTCCAGGTGACCTCAGTTCCTTCTCCCCAAGCACACTCAGATTCTGAACCAGTGCCCCCTCTCCTCCATCCAGGATACTATACCAGAATTTATCCTTCAACCTTGGTTATCATGCACTCCAGCTGAGCCCCAAGGACAACACGTAGGATGGTGTTGGCCTCACATGTTTCTTGGAGGTATAGTTTGAAGTGGCACTGAAAAATTAAAAGTTTTCTGGGCACTGGCCAGGTGACTCAATGGATAAAGTGTTGTCCCAGCACACCAAAGTCGCAGGTTCAATCTCCAGTCAGGGCATTTACAAGAAGTAATCAATTAATGCACAACGAAATGGACCAACTAAATGGAACAGTGAGTTGATCCTTTTCTCTTTCTCCCCTCTCTCCCTTCTTTTACTCTCAAGCAATCAATGGGAAAAATTATTTATTATTTTTATTTTTCTAGGTGAAAGGAGAGGAGATAGTGAGGCAGACTCTCACATGCACCCAACCAAGATCCACCCAGCAACTTCATCTGTGGCCAATGCTTGAATACTGAGCTATTTTTAGCACTCAAAGCTGATGCACTCCAACAGAGCTATCCTCAGCACCCAGGTCCATACTCAAACTAATCTGGCCTCTGGCTGTAGGAGGGAAAGAAGGAGAGAAGGAGGAGTTGATAGGAACAGGGAAAAGCAGATGGTCACTTCTCTTGTGTGTAATGACCAGGACTTGAATCCGGAACGTTCATACACCAGGCCAATGCTCTAACCATTGAACCACTGGCCAGGGCCAAAAATAATTTTAATTTCTCTGAATCACTCTGACATCAAGATAAAGGATTGATATAACCTATCTCCTTTCACATAGGCCCTTTGGGTCTTCACTTTCCATAAATTGTACTGTAATAGTTGATATCAGCAGTCAAACTATTAAATTCAAAAGTTGTGTCCCAAATATTTAGAGGGGACTTATTAGCACCCCAAAATAAATTTTTATATAGGAATAGTCCCTTAGGAGGCTAACAGTTTTAGAAGCCTCAAAACTGGCCCTCTTGGTTGGTTCTGAAGGAGGGACCAGGGAGTCATACTGCAAGAGTTTGGCAAGCTGTACATCACACTGAACGTGTGGGAGGGCTCATGCGGGTGGGCGGGCTGGTTGGGGGTTTGCGGTTAGTAGGGTTGAGCACAGAGGGACCATAAGCTTGGCCAGCTCTCTTTCCCAGACCAGTTCATAGGTTCTGTCCCACAACAGATTCTTTCCCTGCCTTGGCTCAGTTACACCCAGGGGCCAAGTCCTGACTTGATACCACACAGACACACCCACACACAACCACACGCACAACCACACACACGCTATTTCAGAACTGTCAGACTCTGGCTCTTGGTTCTCCTTGCCTCTGCAGGAACTACTCAGCTAAGTCGAATTATGCAAAGTTGTTTGTTCTATGACTAAACTTGCAAATATTTCAGGCTTTATTGGTGATTAGAGAACAATAGAACCCTGTTCTTCCTCAAATCTTAATATAGCCACTGAAATTAGACTACATGTAGTAAATGTTCTGAGGGAAAAGTAATGGGCTGGTGTCTCCTTCTTCTAAGTGGATCCTTTCTCTATGAAGAGGACTTCTTTACTACTTAGGGTCTCGTTGACTCTAGATTTTAAGGTTAGAAGACCCCTAGGACTCATCATTATCCTGTTTTATCAAGGCCATGAAATCACATGCTGGTCTTAGGCACTACCACTGAGCCAACTGGCCAGGGCCAATATAAGGAATTTAAAAAACATCCCCTTTCTAACCCCTCTGCCAGACCCAATTTATTAGTGTTCTTTGTTCTCTTATTAATACTGACTGAAATATAAGACCAAAAACTGTACCGCATCCTGTGATCAAGAACTGTCCCATATAATGGATATTCAGACTCATCCCTGGGACCCTGCCTTTAGAATGATCTGCAGACTGTTAAGTATTTCTACATAGCTATCTACCTACATAGTTATCTAATCACCTACCTGTCTCTGTCTACCTCTTACACACATACCATGATCCTGACAAAACTATTTGCAATAAGGACTTTCCAAATCAAAGATGGTCCCTTCATTCCTGGGATTTTTCTTGTA
Organism: Rhynchonycteris naso; assembly: GCA_037038555.1. NCBI lineage: Eukaryota > Metazoa > Chordata > Mammalia > Chiroptera > Emballonuridae > Rhynchonycteris > Rhynchonycteris naso. Next base: position 84,327,192 of record CM073003.1, read on the forward strand.
AATGGCATAGCAGAAGGTCATAGGAGAAAGGGAGCCATGGACCTCTTATATGGAGCATGCTCTTAAAACCTTGGTCCCAAGGCCCTGGGCATGACATCAGAATCGAAGCTGTCTCCTAAGTTCTTTTATGGAACTTTGTTCTTTCCAAAGTCCTGGGTTCTTAGTTTAGAGCCTGACAGGAGCCACATCCTGCTAGAAGGAGCCCAGAGGATACCTGACCTCATCAAGTTCAGAAAAGGAGCAGAGAGTGGACTGGAGGTAGGGAAGGGGCGGATTGCTGGCCCTGAGCCAGGCTGTTCCCTGGCTCCAGATGTTGTGAAGCCGCAGCCCTGCAGGGCCGTCTCTCGGTGGCAGAGGCAACCAGGCCTCCTGGTAGGTTGTCTGCAGGGCCAGGGGCAGTGATTTGGGGACAGTGGGCACTGAAGGAGGGTAGGACCAATGTCATGGGGCTGGGGTTGTGCTGGCTTCGCTCTACACTAGGAGGAACCCTTTTCTTCAAAGCTGCAAACTCCATTTCATGAGTCTGCTTTTTTAAAAAAATTTAATTTTTATTATATTTTAAAATTGTAGTTAACATACAATATTGTATTAGTTTCACATGTACAACATAGTGATTTGACATTTATTTTCCTTATCATGTGATCACCACAATAAGTCTAGTAACCATCTATCACCATACAAAGTTATTACAAGAATATTGACTTTTCCCTGTGTTGTATATTATGTTCCCATGACGTAGTACTCTTTTTTTTAGTGATCAGGGTTGCACCTCTTATTCCTCTTCACCTGACTTTCTGCAGATGGGGGAAGCATGATGGGTGTGTCTCAGTGGAAATGAGCATGCCCCACCCCTGATGTGGTTGGAAGCATTCTTTAAACAATTAGGAGGAGCACACTGACCAGGGTGGGGTGGGAGTAGGGTTGGGGCTGTAGTACGTCTACAGAACGGTCTATCTGTAGACCTATTGTATCTGTAGAACGGTCTATCAACAGCCTTATTGAATATATTTACATAACACCCCCTTCAGTTTTAACTTTTCACATTGTTCTCTGCAGCAAATCTAGTAGTCCTAAGGCATTCATTAGGGTATGCCATGTTAACCCATGCAACAGAATCTCAGGGGTTTGCATCTTCCTTACGTTATCGTCCTCAGCTGGTTGGGTGGGTGGCACTGGTTTAAGCATTCATTCAGGACCCAGCTCTTTCCCACTAGGGTTTCTGCTCTCCCCATACGCGTATCTGTGTGTCCAGGAGAAAGAAAGGAGGTTTGGCAAAGCCATAGTATTATGTTTGCCACAACATATTAAAGATGGTAGGGCTTTGATGAGCATGATAAAATTTAAGTACTATCATATATCTAATTTCATGCATTATGAACTATATCTATCATGGGACACTCAGAATATGGCTTGTCAACCTTAGGCAGTCATTGATATTGTGATTACATCTTGTTTCTCTGTTGAGTGGTTAGTGATAAGTATAGGGTTTTGCACAAGCAGAAATTGGCAGTTTTCCCTGTTGACTCCTCCAAACTCCTCTACAGTAATGCAGTCCTTCCCGCACTGGTCAAGAAATCTCTTCTCATCTGCAGAACAGTAATCTACAGGATACATGAAAGGATGGAGAGAAAGTAGTAGATAGCTAAGGGATTACATTGTGAAGGCCAACCGAAACATTTTTTAAAACTCACACTTTGGGGTGTTTTATCAGTTTATTCTAACTACCCTCATCACCATTAAAGTCTATCATAATAAAAGTTTATTTTATAAACTTTAAAAATCAAACTATTTTTAATTAAAATGTTGCTATGTATCTTCAGCAGGGTAGAGGATTTGTGGAAGGTCTGGGTCATATAGTCATCTGGAGACCAGGCTGCCAGAGGCTCTGTCATGTTCAAAATGTGGCTATCTCGTTGCTTCAGGCATCAACCAGCCAGCAGATGAGAGTGACAGGAGGTTCCATGGCCGGGCCTGAAAGTGGTAAACAGCATTTTCATCTGCATTGCATCCCCAGAACTCAGTCACACAACCGGACCCTGTCAAGGGCCTGACAACGTATCCTATTGCAATTCAACAACTCTAATCAATGGTGGTGGTGGGGAGAGTACTCAGTTTTTGGTGAACAGCTTGTCATTTCTGTCATAATGAGACTACCTACTTCTCTTTTCTTTAAATTTATGTACAGTGCTCTGGCTCTGCCAAAATAAGAGGTACTAGGGTTTTAAGAATAAAAAAAGAAAAAGAGATCTTGGTTTAATGTAAAGGTTTAAAAGAATGAGCTGTTTTGCTGTTGTTTGATTGATAGTGTCTGTTTGTTGCATTAACAACATGAGTCCCAAATAAGGGAATATAGATAGTGTGGATTGTGATATGGTGCCAAAGTCCAAAGAAGATTAAAAGCAAAAGCAGGTGTGATAGTCAGTAAGGCTGGTGACAGTCAGTAAGGCTCCAGTTCTCTTAGAAGATGGTAGGGAGATCACAATTGTCCACCCCCTTGAAGTTAGGCATGATCATTGATTTGTTTGACCAATGAAATGTGGGCAGAGTGTCACAGCTGCCACATGTCCTTCCCTCTGCTGCTGATAAGTTGGAAGCACAGGTTACGATGGAAGCTTGTCAACCTGGTCACTGGAAGGCTGGGATCAGGAGAACTGTCCAGTTCACTCATGTTGAACATGTGTATGGGCAGAAAATGCACCTTTGGTGGGTCAAGCAGTTGAAATCTTGGAGTTGTTTCTAACCATAGTTCTGAATGCTAAATCAAATAAAGGCTCTTCTTGAAAAACCTAGGCTGATATATTTTAGATCTGATTTTAAAAGTTTAAATTTTACTGTATGGGATTTGAAATGTAAAGCTGCTTTGGGTGGAATATTTTGCTGATATCAACTTTAAGTCATATAAACTAATCCTGCTTTTCATTAAAATATAATATTGAATTTAAAAATTCTCTCAAGTGATGCTAGAAGTTTATTATATAAAACATCATAGAAATAGCATTTTATCTAATGTTTGAGGTATACAATTAAAGAAAAATAATAGCTAATTTTTTTCAACAGTTTTCAAATGAAATAAAATTTCCAGTTTTAAATGTAGATTTTAGTAAAAATAAATAGTATAATTCTTATTGTCTTTCTTCAAAAAAATTGTTTTCCTTACCCCTCAAGGATTTTGTGTGGTTTTTCTTAGAACCTCTTCCCTCTTTTTATCTATTTTTTTGACAGAGACAGAGAGAGTCAGAGAGAGGGACAGATTGGGACAGACAGAAAGGAAGGGAGAGAGATGAGAAGCATCAATTCTTCGTTGCGGCATCTTAATTGTTCGTTGATTGCTTGTTCATTGATTGCTTTCCCAAATGTACCTTGACTGGGGGGGGGGGCTACAGCAGAGCGAGTGACCCCTTGCTCAAGCCAGTGACCTTGGGCTCAAGTCAGAGACCTTGGGCTTCAAGCCAGCCCCCATGGGGTCATGTCTATGATCCCACGTTCAAACCAGCGACCCCACGCTCAAGCTTGTGAACCCACTCTCAAGCCAGATGAGCCTGCACTCAAGTCTGTGACCTTGGGGTTTCAAACCTGGGTTCTCCGCATCCCAGTTCAACGATCTATCCACTGTGCCACCACCTGGTCAGGCTGACCTCCTCCGTCTTAATGGTATTAAAATAACTGAAATTAGTGCCAGAGAATCCTTTTTCTCTTCTTATTTCCTCAGTTCTGCTTTAAAAATTCTATGATTATCACATTTAAATTGCAGTATTAATATGTTTGCCCTCATGGCCTAGATTCATTGTGGATACCTTATATCCACTGCTCCAATAAGTCACAATGAATAAGGATGACAAGACCATTAAATCATGTATATTCACCTCAATGGGAGACAATAGATATGAGTCTTTCCTCTTTTGTTTTGATTATATCAAAACCCTCTGGCAAGCTGGTTAATAACATAAGTTTTCGTTCTCAATCCATTCTCCCTGAATCAAAAGGACTTGGGATCAGCATTTCTCACAATCTCTCCAGTTAATTCTGGTGGACATTTGGGTCCATGTCAGCAAAGGACATAGAGGATCCCCAGAGGACAGCACACAAGGCCATATGCCTTCCTCGTCCTTGGCCCATGGGTCACCTTGGAATGTGAGCAATGTTGAGACCTTTTGAGAGGGAGAAACTCTGATAGATTGAACTTTGAGTTTAACTGACTATTTACTTAAAAGAGACTTTTACAATTGATAAGATGGAGGGACTTTTAATTAACAAGTTAATTTTTCCCTGTTGGTAAGAATAAAGATTCAAGAGCAAGATTCAGTTATAGAAAATAGTTACACTTTTTCCTTTGCACAACAAAATCAGTGTGTAAAATATTCACCTCTTTAAGTAGTCCAACATTTTCAAAATTTATTTGATATTAAAGTGTTTTTTCAAGTAAATATTATTAAAATCCTGTGGAAATTACTATTCTCCATAACACAATTTGAGCCATGTTGGCCCAGATGAGGATGATGATGATGTTTTTTTTCCTTCTCCTCTTTTTTCCTTTTCCTCCTCTTCTTTTCCTCTCTTGTTCTCTCTCTCTTTTTCCATGTGTAATTTTGCAATCTTACAGTGCTGTCATGCACAATTAGTGGCTTCCCCAAATGGCAGACTCAAAGTATTGACTGTTAGGTGGCCGCTGTGGAGAGTGTGACTTCATGTTGACTTGGAGATTGCAGCTTTAGAAACTGATATGTAGAAGTGAACCAACTTGGAATGGAAGGTTTAACGTCTCAGTTTATATTCCTTCAAAAAAGCAGTCTCCAAAAGTGAGACAGAAAATCCTGGAGCATTACATTTGCAAAAAAGGAACTGAGAAATCTCTGAGATTGGTGAGGCTGCTGGGAAGGGGGGAAGGGGCAGTGTGAGGACTATTTTGTAACTACCAACTTGTACTTCTTAATCCCTTCACATTTTTCACCTAACCCACCAACTCCACCTTCCCTCTGGCCATCATTAGTCTGATCTCTGTATCTATAAGCTGTTTCTATTTTGTTTGGTTGATTATTTTACTCTTTAGCTTCCACATGTAAATAAAATTATACAAAATATTTGTCTTTCTTTAACTTATTTCACTTAGTATAATACCCTCTAGGTCCATCCATGTTGTTGCAAATGGTAGGATTTCATTCTTTTGTGTGTGTGTGTGTGTGTGTGTGTGTATATATATATATATATATATATATATATATATATATATATATATATGGTATATTACTAATTATGTATATATAATTACTTTTTAAATCCACTTATCTATTGATGAGCACTTGGGTTGCTTCTCTATCTTGACTACTGTAAATAAAGCTGATATAAGCATAGAGCATAGGGATGAGTATATTCTTTTGAATTAATGTTTTGGATTCCTTTGAATATATACCCAGAAGTGGAATCACTGAGTCATAAGGTTGTTCCCTTTTTAATTTTTTGAGGAACTTCCATACTGTTTTTTATAGTGGCTGCAACAATTTGCATTTCGCCAACACTGCACAAAGGTTCCCTTTTCTCCACATCTTTGCCAACACTTGTTTGTGGACTTACTGATGATAACCATTCTAATAGGTGTATGGTGTTATCTCATTGAGATTTTAATTTGCATTTCTCTGATGATTAGTGATGTTGAGAGTCTTTTCATATGTCTACTGGCCATCTGTATGTCCTCTTTGAAGAAATGTTTATTCAGAGCCTCTTCCCATTTTTAAATTGGATTGTTTGGAATTTTTTTTGGTGTAAAGTTGTATGAGTATTTTAATAAATTTTGGATATCAACCTATTATCAGGTGTATCTTCTTCCATTCAGTAGGTTGTCTTTTTGTTTTGTTGCTGGTTCCCTTTGCTGTGAAAAATATTTTAGTTTGATGATCTCTTTTCCTGTGTGCCTTGACCAGGAGTCAAACCCAGGACTTCCACATGCCGGGTCAATGCTCTACCACTGAACCAATTGGCCAGCCCTTTTAAAAAACATTTTAAACAATTTGTTATTGTTATATAAAAATGCAACCAATTTTTGAATATTAATTTTGTATCCTGCTACTTTACTGGATTTATTCTTCAATTTTAATAGTATTTTGGTGGAATCTTTAGGGTTCTCTATATAGAGTATCATGTTCTCTGCAAATTATGAGTTTTACTTATTCCTTTCCAATTTGGATGTCATTTATTTCTTTTGTTGTCTAATTGCTGTGGATAGGCCTTACAATATTATGTTGAATAAAATTGGTGAAAGTGGACATTTTCTTGTTCTTGATCTTGAGGAAAATACTTTTAGCTTTTCTCCATTGAGTATGATATTAGCTGTGGGTTTGTCATAAATGGTCTTTATTTTGTTGATGTATGCTCTCTCTATTCACACATTGCAGAGAGTTTTTATTGTGAATGCTAGATTTTGACAAATGCTTTTTCTGCATCTATTAATAGTATATGACTTTTATTCTTTATTTTGTTTATGTGGTATGTCATTTTAATTGATACGTGGATATTGTACCAACCTTGCTTTACAGAAATAAATCCCATAAGATTATGATGTATGATCTTTTTCATGTATTGTTGAATTTGGTTTGCTAATATTTTGTAGAGGATTTTTATATCTATGTTCATTAGGGATAGTAGCATAGACTTACCTTTTTTGTAATGTCTTTGGTTTTGGAGTCAGGGTAATTATGGCCTTATAAAATGAACTTGGGAGCAATCTCTCCTCTTAAATTTTTTTTGGAATAATTTGAGAAGAATAAATGTTAATTTTTTTGAATGTTTGGCAAAATTCACCTGTCAAGCCATCTAGTACAGGACTTTTGTTTGTTGCGAGTTTTAGATTACTGATTGATTTTGTTGGTAATAATTGGCCTTTTCAGATTTTCTGTGTCTTTCCTTTCTTTTTTATTTTTCTGTATCTTTCTGAAGCTAGAAGTGGGGAGGCAGTCAGACAGACTACTACATGCACCTGACCAGGATTCACCTGGCATGCCCACCAGGGGGCGATGCTCTGCCCATCTGGGCGTTGCTCCACTGTGGCCAAAGCCATTCTAGCACCTGAAGCAGAGGCCATGGAGCGGTCCTCAGTGCCCAGGCCAACTTTGCTCCAGTGGAGCCTTGGTTGCAGGAGGGGAAGAGAGAGATAGAGAGGAAGGAAGACAGATAGAGGGAAAGGTGGAGAAGTGCTTCTCCTGTGTGCCCTGACCGGAATCGAACCTGGGACTTCCATATGTCTTTTCTTTTTAAAAAAATATTATTTATTAATTTTTAGAGATAGGAGAAAGAAAGAGAGAGAGAGAGAGAGAGAGAGAGAGAAAGAGAAAGAGAGAGAAATGGGGGAAGAGCAAGAAGCATCAACTTCCATGTGTGCCTTGACCAGGCAAGCCCAAAGTTTCAAACTGGTGACCTCAGTGTTTCAGGTTGATGCTTTATCCACTGTGCCACCACAGGTCAGGCAGATTATGTTTCTTCTTGAATCACTTTTGGAACTGTTTTAGGAATTTCTTCTACGTAGTCCAACTTGTTAGCATAAAATAGTTCATAGTATTTTCTTATAATCTTTTGTATTTCTACATTGTCAGTTATCACTTCCCCTTTTCATATCTGATTTTATTTATTTGGTTCCTCTCTTTTTCTTGATGAGTCTTGTTAATGGTTTATCAATCATGTTAATCTTTTCAAAGACCCAGTTCTTGGTTATATGACTCTTTATATTGATATTTTAAACTCTATTTTGATAAATTCTGCTCTGATATATATTATTTCCTTCATTCCACTCACTTTGGGCTTTGTTTTTTCCTTATTTTTCCAGTTCTTTTAGGTGTAAGTTTAAATGTTTATTTGAGATATTTCTTGTTTCTAGAGGTAGGCTTGTGTTGTTATAAATTTTCTTCGTAAGTTGCTTATGCTGTGTCCCATAGATTTTGGGTTGTTATGTTTTTATTTTTATTTGTCAATATTTGCGTTATATATTTAAGGTGCTCCTATGTTGGATGTATAACTGTTTGCATGTTTACAAGGGTTATAGCTTCTTGCTGGATTGATCCTGTTATCATTATAAACTGTTCTTCTTTGACTTTGTTTTAAAATCTATTTATTGCTGGGAGATGACAAGATGGCAATGGAGTAGGCGGACGTACCAAATTCCAACTCCCAGAACCAAAGTGGATTATAACTTAATTTTAAGAACTATCATCTAGTTAAACCAACTTTGAACTAAACTAAGTGGACTCTTCAACCAAGGAACACAGAAGAAGCCACATTGAGACTGGTAGGAAAAGTGAAAACGTGGATAGGGCTGCCCAGCTCCCTGGAGTGAACGGAAGTGCAGAGAGACCCATGTGGTGGGAGGAGAGTTTGGCAGAGAGAGGGACCTGGGTCCCAGGAACAAAGCCCCAGCCTGCAGTCTCAGAGCCTAGAAGAGGCGTTTGGACAGTATTGAGCTGTGAAACAAGTGAGGATACTGTTTGTGAGAAAGAGACAGTTTTCTCAGACCCAAGATTCTTCTTAAAGGGACAGCGCAGAAAACCTCTTTCATAACCACTCACCTGGGGCTCCGGGGAAGGGGGACAGAGGATAGGACCAGAGCAGTGTGAAGAGAGTGTGGACTGGAAGGCACAGGGAGAAACACTCTGAAGGACAGCCACCCTAATCTCTGGGCTAAGTCACTTCCCTAATCAAAAACAAATATTTCCCCTGGAACTAGCAATACCAGCAAAGGGAGACAGGACACCAACCAAACAAGTTCTCCTGTGGCACTTAGAGAAGAGCTGCTTAGACTGAGGGAGCTTGCAGGACTATAGTATGGAGTGTTAGGGTCTGAGCTACAGGGCACCCACCCACACTGCTGAGGGCTTGCTGGAGGGATGGTGGCAGCAGGATGCTGAAACGTGGTTGTCAGTGGGGACAGAAGCCCAGCTGGTATGAGCTCGGTTTAGCTCAGCAGGGGTGGAGGGGATGTGCAAAAGCGGTTCAGCAGCTGCAGGCCCACATGCAGCCTCACCTGCAGGGGAAAAGCGGGAGGCCAGAAATGGGTAGAGATCTGCTCTGCTATGCTGGACCCTGCGCAAGCCGGCCCTGACTGCGGGGGATGGGCTAGGGCCAGGGACAGGTGGAGGCTCATGGCTGAGCACACGCCTGCAGCCCTGCCTGGCAGAGAAATCACGGTTTTTCATCCTGTGTGCATGAGTTGGCTCTGACTGCGGGGGCGGGGCTAGAGCCCAGGACAAGCGAAGGCTCAAGCTGAGCATTCGCCAGGAGCCCTGCCCTTGCGGTTCAGAAATTGGAAAGCTTGGATGACGATGATGTTCTGCATTACCTGCTGCAGCTTTAAAGAATAAAATGGCAATAAACAACTACATATCAATAATAACCTTATATGTAAAGCGATTAAATGATCCAATCAAAAGATATAGGGTAGCTGTGTGGATAAAGAAACAGGACCCATACATATGCTGTCTACAAGAGACACACCTTAAAACAAAAGATGCACATAGACTGAAGGTAAAAGGAAGGAAAACAATATTTCATGCAAATGGAAATGAAAATAAGCCGGGGTAGCAATACTTATATCTGACAAAATGGACTTTAAAACAAAGGCTGTGTAGTAGGAGATAAAGAAGGACACTACATAATGATAAAGGGAACAATTCAACAGGAAGATATAACTATTATAAATATCTATGCACAAAATATAGGAGCCCCGATATACATAAAGCAGACTTTGTTTGATATAAAGGGCAAGATTAACAGCAATACTATAATAGTACGAGATTTCAATACCCCAATAACATCACTGGATAGATCCTCAAGAAAGAAAATAAAGAAGCAGTAGACTTAAAGGATACAGTAGATCAACTCGATTTAATAGATATGTTCACAATTTTTCACCCTAAAGCAGTAGAATATACATTCTTCTCTAGCGCTCATGGTATATTTTATAGGATAGATCACATATTACGACACAAAAATGGTCTCAACAAATTTAAGAAGATTGAAATCATATAAAGTATTTTCTCTGATCACAATGCCATGAAACTAGAAATTAACCACAAAAGAAAAACTGAAAAATACTCAAACATTTGCAGACTAAATAGCATGATATTAAATAATGAATGGATTAACAATGAGATCAAAGAAGAAATAAAAAAGTTTCTACAAATGAATGAAAATGAGCATACATCAACTCAAAATGTATGGGACACAGCAAAAGCAGTACTGAGAGGGAAGTTCATTGCACTACAGGCATACCATGAGAAACTAGAAAAAGCTTAAATAACCAACCTGACCCTGCATCTAAAAGAACTAAAGAAACAACAGCAAATAAAGCACAGGACTAGTAGAAGGAAGAAAATAATAAAGATCAGAGCAGATATAAATGACATAGAGGCAAAGAAAACAATACTGAGGATCAATGAAACCAGAAGCTGGGTCTTTGAAAAGGTAAACAAGATTGATGAACCTTTAATAAGACTCACCAAGAAAAAAAGAGAGAGGACTCAAATAAATAAAATTAGAAAGGAGAGTGGAGAAATAACATCTGACACAACAGAAAAACAAAGTACTGTAAGAAAATACTTGGAAGAACTCTATGCCAAAAAATTAGACAATCTCGGTGAAATGGAAAAATTTCTTGAATCATATAATCTTCCAAAAATCAATCTGCAAGAATCAGAACACCTAAACAGACCAATTACAACAAATGAGATAGAAACAGTTATCAAAAAACTCCCAAAAAAGAAAAGTTTTGGGCCTGATGGCTTCACAAGTGAATTCTATCAAATATTCAAAGAAGAACTAACTCCTATCCTCCTCAAGCTATTTCAAAAAATTCAAGAGGAAGGAAGACTTCAAAACTCCTTTTATGAGGTGAGCATAATTCTGATACCCAAACCGAGCAAAGACAACACAAAGAAAGAAAATTATAGACCAATATCCCTGATGAATTTAGACGCTAAAATTCTCAACAAAATATTAGCTAACCGGATCCAGCAATACATGAAAATAATCATACACCATAATCAAGTGGGATTTATTCTGGAGAGGCAAGGCTGGTTCAATATTCACAAATCAATCAATGTGATTCATCATATAAACAAAAGGGAGGACAAAAATCACATGATAATTTTAATAGATGCAGAAAAAGCATTTGATACAATCCAGCACCAATTCATGCTCAAAACTCTCAGTTAAGTGGGAATACAGGGAACATTCCTTAACATGGTAAAGGCCATCTATGACAAACCCACAGCAAACATCATACTCAATGGGCAAAAAATAAAAGCAATCCCCTTAAGATCAGGAACCGGGCAGTGCTGCCCCCTTTCACCACTCTTATTCAACATAGTTCTAGAAGTCCTAGCTACAGCAATAAGACAAGAAGAAGAAATATCAGGCATCCAAATTTGAAAAGAAGAAGTAAGACTGTCATTAATTGCAGATGATATGATATTGTATATAGAAAACCCTAAAGTCTCAGTCAAAAAACTACTGGACCTTACAAATGAATTCAGCAAGGTGGCAGGATATAAAATTAATACTCAGAAATCAGATGCATTTTTATATACCAACAATGAACTGTCAGCAAAAGAAATTAAGGAAACAATCCCCTTCACTATTGCAACCAAAAAAATAAAGTACCTCGGAGTAAATTTAACCAAGGAGGTTAAGGCCTTGTACTCGGAAAATTATAAAACATTGATAAAAGAAATCAAGGAAGATACAAACAGATGGTAGCATATACTGTGCTCATGGTTAGGGAGAATAAACATCATTAAAATGTCTATATTACCCAAAGCAATTTATAAATTCAATGCAATACCAATTAAAATACCAATGACATATTGCAAGATATAGAACACATATTCCAAAAATTTATATAATATCAAAAAAGAACACGAATAGCCTCAGGAATCTTAAAAAGAAAAAATAAAGTAGGAGGTATTACTCTTCCACATATCAAGGTTTACTACAAGGCCATTATACTCAGGACAGCCTGGTACTGGCATAAGAACTGGCACATAGATCAATGGAACAGAACAGAATAAACCCACACCTTTATGGACAACTGATATTTGACAAAGGAGGAGAGAACATACAATGGAATAAAGACAGCCTCTTTAACAAATGGTGTTAGGAATATTGGACATCTTCCTGCAAAAAAATGAAACTAGACCATCAACTTACATCATTAACAAAAACAAACTCATAATGGAGAAAATACTTAAATGTAAGCCATGAAACCATAAGTATCTTAGAAGAAAACATAGGCAGCAAGCTCTCCGACATCTGTAGCAGCGGTATATTTGCCGATTTATCTTCATGGGCAACTGAAATAAAAGGCAAGATAAACAAGTGGGACTATATCAAACTAAAGAGTTTTTGCACAGCTAAAGACAATAAGAACAGAATAACAAGACAAACCACACAATGGGAGAACATATTCGACAACACGTCTGATAAGGGGTTAATAACCAAAATTTATAAAGAACTTATAAAACTCAACATCAGGAAGACAAACAATCCAATAAAAAAATGGGCAAAATAAATGAATAGAAATTTCTCCAAAGAAGACATACAGATGGCCAATAGGCATATGAAAAAATTCTCAACATCACTAATCATTAGAGAAATGCAAATTAAAACCACAATGAGATATCACCTCACACCAGTCAGAATGGCACTCATCAGCAAAACAACACAGAACAAGTGCTGGCGAGGATGTGGAGAAAAGGGAACCCTCCTGCACTGCTCGTGGGAATGCAGACTGGTGCAGCCACTGCGGAAAACAGTTTGGAGATTCCTCAAAAAATTAACATTCGAACTACGTTTTGACCCGGCTATCCCACTTTTAGGAACATACCCTAAGAACACCATAGCTCTGTTCGAAAAGAAGAAATGCGCCCCCATGTTCGTGGCAGCATTGTTCACAATAGCGAAGATCTAGAAACAGCCCAAGTGTCCATCAGAGGACGAGTGGATTATAAAGCTTTGGTACATATATACTATGGAATACTACTCAGCCATAAGAAATGATGACATCGGATCATTTACAACAAAATGGATGTACCTTGATAACATTATAAGGAGTGAAATAAGTAAATCAGAAAAAAAGAAAAACTGAGAACAGCATGATTTCATACATAGGTGGGACATAAAAGTGAAACTATGAGACATGGACTAGAGTGTGGTGGTTATGGGGTGGGAGGAGGGAGGGGAGGTGGGAGAGGGGCGAGGGGAGGTGCACAAAGATAACCGAATAGAATGTGATAGAGGACAATTTGACTTTCGGTGATGGGTATGCAACATAATTGAATGATAAGATAACCTGGAGATGTTTTCTTTGAACATATGTATCCTGTATGTCTTTTGATTGGCACATTTAATCCATTTATATTTAAGGTGATTATCGATAGGCACATAGTTATTGTTTATTATTCATATTTATGTTCTGTTTTTAACGGGGACAGAGAAAGAGTCAGATAGAGGGATAGGTAGGGACAGACAGACAGGAACGGAGAGAAGTGAGAAGGAAGCATCAATAATTAGTTTTTCGTTGCTGTTGTAACACCTTAGTTGTTCATTGATTGCTTTCTCACATGTGCCTTGACCTCGGGCCTTCAGCAGACCGAGCCACCCCTTGCTGGGGCCATCGACCTTGGGTTCAAGCTGACGAGCTTTTTTGCTCAAGCCAGATAGACCCACGTTCAAGCTGGCAAGCTCGGGCTCTCGAACCTGGGTCTTCCGCATCCCAGTCCGTTGCTCCATCCACTGTGCTACTGCCTGGTCAGGCCATATTTATGTTCTTTGTAAAGAAATTCCTTTAACATCTCTTATTTGATAGTGATGAACTTCTTTAGTTTTTTCTTATCTGAAAACCTCCTTATCTCTCCTTTAATTTTAAATAAGAGCTTTGCTGTTTAGAGTAGTCTTAATTGTAAGTCCTTACTTTTTATTACTTTGAATATTTCATGCCAATTTCTTCTGGTCTGCAAAGTTTCTTTTGAGAAGTAAGCTGACAATCTTATGGGAGCAACCTTATAAGTAACTAACTGTATTTCTCTTGCTGCTGTTAAGAATCTTTTTATCTTTAATCTTTTGCCTTTCAATTATGATATGCTTTGGTGTGAGCCTCTTTGGGTTCATCTTGTTTGGGAATCTCTGTGCTTCCTGGACTTGTACATTTATTTCCTTTCCAGGGTAGAAGACATTTTAGTCATTATTTTTTCAAATAAGTTTCAATTTCTTGCTCTCTTTCTTCTTCTTTTAATATTCCTATGATGTGAATATTAGTACGCTTGAAGTTGTCCTAGAGCTGCCTTGCACTAACTTCATTTATTTGGGTTATTTTTTCTGCTGTACCAATGGAATATTTTTTGCTACCATCTTCCCAAATACTGATTTGATATTCTGCTCCGTCTAATCTGCTGTTAATTCCTTCTAGTGCATTTATTTCATTTGTTGTAGTCTTCATTTCTGACTGGTTCTTTTTTATGGTTTTTATGTTTTTTTATGCTTGCTAATTCTTTGTTGAAGTTCTCACTAAGTTTTTCGAGCACTCTTATAACCAGTGTTTTGAACTCTATCTGATAGATTCTTGCCTCCAATTCATCTAGTTGTTTTTTTTTTTTTTGAGGTTTTTCCTATTCTTTCATTTGGGACATATTTCTATGTCTCCTCATTTTGACTGTCTCTCTGTGTTCATTTCTATATATTAGCTAGATTTACTATATCTCTCAGTCTTGGTAGGGTAGCCTTATGTAGTTTGTGTCTTGTGGGGCCCAATGGCTCAATCTCACCTAAACTGGATGCTCCAGGAGTATTTTTTGTGTAGGCTGTGTGTGTCTTTCTGTTGTAGTTGAGCCTTGATGCTGTTGGCACATCAGTGGGTGGGATTGGCCCTCAGGCTGACTAGCTATAAGAACTAGACACAACCACAGTGTCTGAACTGCTGTGTGGGACTGACTTTATAACATGGGATTTGCCCCAGTGAGGTATGGTGTGCATGCTGGGATGGGATAATCCTTTTGGCGTGCTGCTTGTGGAGCTAATCAGGTGGTATTTCATTGTGGTATAAATCAGTCTACTGAGTGTGTTGGTTTTGGAGCCTCTTGATGGGGGCTCAGATGCTGACCAATATTAGACTCTGCTTGTGATCAGCTTAGTGTTACCAGTTAGGAGCTACAAAGCAATCAACAGTTGGTAGCTGCCTGTGCTGGACTTGGGTACAAGTGAGAGGCCATGTTGCAAAGTGAGTCTGGCTGCTGCCAGTATTTAGCTTGGGACAGGTCAGCAAAAAGCACAATGCACCTTGAGATCTTCTGCTACTTGCCAGATGCCTGCAAGGCTCAGCTGCTGAATGTCTTGGATAGTATGTGAGTTAGGTGAGGCAGGGTCTTAGGAAGTCACCAGGGGAGAGTGATTTTTGATTGCCAGATTAATGCAGTTTTAGTTGGTGACAGTGCTGAGCCAGGTACTGCTCTGGAAAAGTTACAGTATACCCTAAGGCCAGCTGCCAACAGGCTGGGGCTGTGTACTTTTTTGATGGAGTAGGGTCTTAGGATTGAGCAAGTGGAGTTCACCAGACTAATGCAGATTCAAATTTGGTCGTGTGTAAGTGTCTGCGTGTGTGTGTGTGTGTGTGTGTGTGAGTGTATGTATGGGGGGAGGATTTCAACATAGTAAATATGGTGCTTGCCTACTGGCCTCTTTGGAGGAGGGATCAACATAGGGACACTGGTGGGCATCTCTCCAGGCTTTGTTCTGAAACCACATAGCTCAGTTTCTTCCTGTATGTCTGGCACCAACTGAGCCTCTGTTTCTCCCCTGGAGCCTATAGAAAGTACTTGTGAGCAAGAATCAGTGCCAAAGAACTTTTTGGGTTTTTAAACAGACTTATGTCTCATCCAAAAGAATGGAATCCTGGTGATTTTCATAGCCAAATGTCTTGTGGATTTCTCTTGTTGACACTGGTGCTCCAGTTTGGGGCACTTGGCATGGGGCTTGGGTCGCCTCACTCTTAAAGGGAAGATTCTGCAGCTGACATACCCCTCCTACTTCTCAACCATTATACTTGAGCATGGGGCCAGCCTGTTTTACATTTTTGCTCCTCCCATTAATATCAATGTGGCTTCTTTCTATCTTCAGATATAAGACCTTTGTTCAGCTAGTTTTAGATGGCTCTCCAGGTTGATTTTTATATATTTTAGTTGTGATTTTGATGATGGGAAGAAGTGAGCTAACATCCAACTACTCTGCCATCTGCACTGGAACTCCCTGAGTTAGTTTTTAATTCAACTAGTCAAGCCCTTAATCTGAATTATATTCTGCCCAATATCATCCTTAAACAATTAGATATTCTCAAAATGCTTTCTTTTTTTAAATTTTTTTATTTTTTAAATTTATTTTTTATTTTTTTAAAATGCTTTCTTTGTAATATATCCTAAGTCAGAATACCATTTTTGACTCCAATATAAAAGGATTCTCAAAACTTGTTACTGACTTAAATGGCAAGTATTTTTACCAATACATTGTATATAGTATTTTGTATATAACTACATATGCTAATTTTATGTATAACCACAATAGTTGAAGAAAACAGACTATAAGACCAGCTAAAAAACTTTAGAACAGAGAAGGAGGAGAGACAAAGATGGCTACAGTAAAAGGATAGAAGAATGAAGTTAGGAGATAATTGCAGTCAGGGGAAGAAGAAGGAAAACTTAGCCATTTGAAGAAATAAAGAAGGAATATATAGATTTGTTGGAGTGATGTCAGAAGAATGATGGTGTGAGAGGTCCCCTTGGTTTCTTTACCTAAAATTTCAGGAATTTAAACAGGTATAATTCAACAAAGGATTCCCTTCTCAATGCTCTAATACATTGGAGAGATCTGTGTATCAAATCAACATAAGGTGGGCAACTGGGAACAAACTGGAAAGGTAGGAAGGGAGAAGAGCTGAAATAGTTCCAGGGATGCAGTCTGGAGCTTTCACCCAGAGATTACTGTGACTCCTAACCTGAAGTGGGGATAAATCAGATTGCTGTTGGCACTCCTTTTATCTTGGAGGAAGAGAAAGATATAGTGAGTATTCCTGCCAGAGTAATCAGTGCATGCTGTGGCTGATCCCAATGACCTGGACAGAGCCAAAATACAGAGGTTTGATGATGGTTGTCTGTTAATAGCTATTACAGACAGAGAAACAAAGCCATGGAGCCTGGCAACCACCTCTTTCCCTCCCAGAGCTCATCTTCCCTTATGTTCCCAGAATTAGCTGTGGGCTCCAGAGAATCTGTAGCATAGAGTGTTGGGTTATGAACCAAATTACCTGAAAACCTGAGAACTGGTACTACACAAACATTTTTTCCCCTGAGCAACAAGCACACTATGCAACAAGTCCCAGGATCAAGTGGAGATTCAATGAAAAAACTGCTGAAGTTTGCCAGTCACAATTACTGGGAGAACTAAAGAAAGGTAGCAGCCTGCATTCCCCAGCTGACCTTACCCACATACATTGTAGCTGCACTGCCATTAGCATCTGGCTTCAGGGGAAAGCACTGTGATTTCATGAATTTGGAACCAACTTCCCACCATAATATTCCCCTGTGGAGTTGTGGCCAGAAGACAAAGAAGACATCCACCTTTTCAGTAAACACAGAATATTTCCCACCAACTTGTAGATATCTAAAAAAGCCAAAGCAGTTCAAAAGAACTAAAAAAAACTTGTGTGTCAGCACCACCTACTAGAAAACAATGGAAAATCTCCTTCTTATTAATTTACTAGAGAAGTGTCACTCATACATAGATATAGATGGAGAAGGAATCCATCTAAAAGCCATAAATAACCAAGGTAACCAGGCAGCTCATAAAGAAAAAAATACCAGAAAAAAAACTTAAAGACACAGAAATATATGATTTAAATGGCAGAGGATTCAAGATTGGCATTCTGAAAAAAACCTGTGTTATAAGAAAACACAGATAGGCAGTTTGATTAACTCAGAAAAAAAAATCAATGAACAAAAGGAGCACTATATCAAAGAGATTGAAGCTTTAAAAGAGGTCCAATAGAAATTCTGGAGATGAAGAACTTAACAAAAGAGATAAAGAATGAATTATGAGCATAGGAAATAGAGTTGATCAGATGGAATTAGTGATATCAAAGATAGAAATCTAGAAATGGTGCAGAAGGAAGAAGAGACTTAAAGCATAAATAAAAATGAAAGAATTCTATGAGAACGATCTTACTCCATCAGAAAGAGCAATATAAGAATAATAGACATTCCAGAAGAAAATAGAGGGGAGAAAAGAATGGAGAACCTATTCAAATAGATAGTTGACAAGAACTTCCCAACCCTATTAAAAGAGCTAGATCCTCAAATCTCCTACAAGAAATATTATATTAAAACTGTCAAGAAAAAATAATGAAAAAGCAATTCTCAAGGCAGCCAGGGAAAAGAAGACAGTAACCTATAAAGGAAATCCCATTAGATTATCTTTAGATTTATCAGCAGAAAGCTTATAAACTAGGAGAGAGTGAAATCAAATAGTTAAAATACTAAGTGAGAAATTAGCAGCCAAGAATAATATATCCAGCAAAGTTGTCCTTTAGATATGAAGGAGAAATAAAGACTTTTCAAGACATACAGAAGCTGAGTGAATCTACCACCAGAAGACCTCCATTGCAGGAAATACTCAAGGGGGTTATTCTACCTAAGCCAAAAAACAAAAAGTTGCAAAACTACAAGTATGATCATTAAAATGTTGACAGAATCAGGATATTACAACCCTTTTTAGAATAGGGTAATATACATTTAAATATCACATAAAGGTTAAAGAAGGTAATAACATTAAGAAAGAGGAGGAAGACAATAGCTACTGTAATTTGGAAACAATCTTGCAGTTTAAATAGGAATAAATTGTATCAAGAAAAACATGGATGTGGAGTGGGTAAAGTTCTAAATTTGCTAAGGGGGATGGAGAGTAGATGCATTCAGAAGAAAAAGAATTACTGCACATATAAAACTTTCTTTTGCATAAACATACTGACAAGCACATGCAAAAACCCTGAAAAACTAAAAACTGAGACACATAACTTTAGAAAAAGGAAACAGAGAAAAAAATATAGAATACCACCAAATTAAAACAACAGACAGAAACACAAAGGAAAAGAATCAATGGAGGCACAGAGCTACCAGAAAACAAATAATAAAGTGACTTGGAAAGCCTCATGCATTAATAATCACCCTAAAAGTAAATGGACTGAATTCACCAAACAAAAGCAAAACAAAAGAACCATATCCTGCATTCAGGAGATATATCTAAGCTGCAAAGTGAAATGATAAGAAATGATTCTCCAAGCTAATAGCACTCACATAAACGCAGGCGTAGCCATACTTATATCTGACAAAATAAGTTTCAAGATAAAAGAAGTAACAAGAGATAAAGATGGACATTTTATAATGTTAGAGTGGAGGCTACATCAAGAAGGCATAACACTTCTCAATATTTCTTCACCCAATAAGGGAGCACTAAAATACATAAAACAACTATTAACAAAACTAAAGGGAGGAACTGACAAAAAACACAATCATAGTTTGAGATCTAAGTACCCTGTGGACAGCTCTAGATAGATCATCCAAACAGAAAATCAATAAAGAAATGTTAACCTTAAATAACACATTAGACCAAATGGACATTTACAAAGCCTTTTATCTCAGAGCACCAGCTTATATATTCTTCTCTCAGTGTACATGAAACATTCTTAAGGGTAGACCATATGTTGGGACACAAAACTAGACTCAACAAATTTAAGAAGATTGAAATGATACCATACATATTCTCTGCCCACAGTGCTTTGAAGTTAGAAAACAACTGCAAAATGAAGTGAAAAAACCCACAAATATATGGATATTAAATAGTATGGTACCAAAAAAACCCTGGGTCAAAAAATAAAAAGTGAGAATGAAAATACAACATCTCAAACTTTTGGGATGCAGAAAAAGCAGTAATAAGAGGAAATTTTATATAATTACAAATAAAAATCCCAAGTAAACTATATAGCATTATATATATATTTTTTTAGTAAAGAGAGAGAGAGGGACAGATAGGCAGGAAAGAAGAGAGATGAGAACCATCAATTCTTTGTAGCAGCATCTTAGTTGTTCATTGATTATTATATGTGCCTTGACAGGGGTCACGGGTGTGGGGGGGGGGCACAAGTTTGCAACCCTGCCCTCAAGCTGGATGAGCTTGCACTCAAGCCGGCAATCTTGCAGTTTTGAACCTGGGTCTTCAGCGTCCCAGATTGATACTCTATCCACTGTGCCACTGCCTGGTCAGGCCTAACATTACATCTTAAAGAACTAGAAAAAAACAAAAACAAAAGCAGCCCAAAATTAGCAGAAGAAAAAGAAATAATGAAAATTTCAGCAGAATTAAGTGAAATAGAGAACAAAAATACTATTAAAAATTAATCCAACAAAGAACTGGTTTTTTGAAAAGATTAATTAAATTTTCAAATCCCTGGCTAGATTCACTAAAAAGAGAGAGAGAGAGAGAGAGAGAGAGAGAGAAAAGGTTCAAACAAAATCAGAAATGAAAGAGAAGAAGTTACCATAGACATTACAGAAATATATGGGTCATACAAGAATACTATGAAATAATATATGCCACAAAATTCAATAACCTAGAACAAATAAGTTTCTAGAAATACATAACCTTCCTGGAATGAATCACAAAGAATTAAAAGATCCAAATAGACTGATCACCAGTGAGGAAATGGAAACAATTATCACAAACCTCCCAAAAAAGCAAAAGTCCAGAATCAGATGACTTAACTGGTGAATTTTATCAAACATTCAAAGAAGATTTGTTGCCTGTCATTTTCATACTATTCCAAAAAATTGAAGAAGAGGTAATACTTCTTAACATATTTTATGAGATGAATATAACCCTGATACCAAAACCTGACAAGGCTAACACACACACACACACACACACACACACACACACACACATTATAGACCAAGATCTCCGATGAATATAGATGCAAAAATGTTAAACAAAATACCAGCTAAACAAATATAACAATACATTAAAAATAATACATCAAGGAGTAAAGATGGACAAATATACAGTGATGGAAAGTGATTTGATTTGATTTCGGGTGACGGACACATAACATACTCAGAATTTCACAAGGTGTGAAAATGTTTACTTGAAACCTATGTACTTTTATTGATCAATGTCACCCTATTAAATTCAACTTTCTAAATAAATAATCTTCATATTTGCTAACATAAAAACATAAGACAACACGATTAAGTGGGGTTCATTCAGGGATACAACAATAGTTCAATATATGCAAGTTAATCAAGGTAATATACCACATTAACAAAATAAAGGGTAAAAATTGTATTCTCTTCTTAAAAGATGCAACCCCCCCACATTTCATAAGATATAACATTTATTTATGGTTAAAACATTCAATATAATGGGTTTAGAAAGGAAATACCTCAACATAATAAAGACCATATATGACAAATGCTCAGCTAATATCATATTCAATGCTGAAGAACTGAAAGCTTTTTTTCTAATGTCAAGAACGAGACAAAGCTGCCCACTCTCACCACTTCTATTCAACATAGTACTGGAAGTCCTAGACAGAGCAGTCAGGCAAGAGAAAGAAATAAAAGGCATCCAAACTGGTAAAGAAGACCTAGAAGTGTCACTTTTACAGATGACATGATTCTGTGTATAAAAAATCCTAAAGGCTGCACCAAAAATATATTAGAAACAATAAACAAATACAGTCAAGTTGCAGGATGCAAAATCAGTGCACAAAATTCCATTGCATTTCTATACACTAAAAATGAAATTTTGGAAATAATTTTTTTTTGCAATTGCAACAAAAAGGATAACACCTAGGCATAAACTTGACAAAGAATGGGAAGGGTCTGCAAACTGAAAACCAAAAAGCATTATTAACAGAGATTGGAAAAGACATACAGAAGTGGAAAGATATTTCATGTTCATGAATTAGAATAATCAATATAGTTAAAACTTTCATATTACTCAATTTAGTGCAATTTCCATCAAAATCTCAATGCCATTTTTTTTTTGAGAGAGAGAAACAGAAAAGGAGAGAGGGAGGAGAGAGATGAGAAGAACATTTGTATCTGCTTCACTTTAGTTGTTCATTGATTGCTTCTCATACATGCCTAGATGGGAGGGTGTACTTAAGTTGAGCCAGTGACCCCTTGCTCAAGCCGGTGACCTTGGTCTTCAAGCCATTGACCTTGGGATCATATTTATGATCCCACACTTAAGTCAGTGACCAGACACTCAACTTGGCAAACTCACACTCCAAGTGCAAGTTGCCAAGCCTGCACTCAAGTTGGAAACGTTGGAGTTTCAAACCAGGGATCTCAGCATTCCAGGCTTATGCTTTATCCACCACCACCAGTCAGGCTCAATGCCATTTTTTAAATAAACAGAATGGTAAATCATCAAATTTGTATGGAGTCACAAAAGACCCCAAATAGCCAAAGGAATCTCAAGAGAAAAGAACAAACCTAGAGGTATCACACTACCTAACTTCAAATTATACTACAAAAAGACAATATTCAAAACAGCATGGTATTGGCAGAAATACAGACCAGTGGAACAGAATTAAGGATCCAGAAATAAGACTATATGTATATGGACCAAAAATATACAATAGAGAAAAGAAAGCCTGTTCAATAAATGGTACTAGAAAAATTGGAAGGTCACTGCAAAAGAATAAAACAACTACTACTTGTCACCATATACAAAAACTAACTTAAAATGGATCAAAAACCTAAATAAACAAATCACATAGAAAAAAGCATAGGTTCTAAACATGTGGACCTTGGTCTTAGGATTTCATGAATTTGACCTCAAAAGACAAGAAAAGTAAAGGCAAAAATAAATAAATGGGACTATACCAAACTAATGAGCTTCTTCACAGCAAAAGAAACCAACAAAACAAAAATGACAACCAACCTAATGGGAGAAAATATTTGCCAACAACACTCAGACGAGAGCTTAATATCTGAAATATATAAATAATTCATACAACACAACACCAAACAAACAAACAATTCAATTAAAAAATGGGCAGAGGACCTGAGTAGGCACTTCTCCCAAGAAGACATACAAATAGCTAACAGATATATGAAAAGACACTCAACTTCACTAGCTGCTAAAGAAATGCAAATCAAAACTATGATAAGATACAACCTCACATCTGCTACAATGGCTGTTATCAAGTAATAAGTATTGGAGAGGCTGTGGAGAAAAAGGAACTCTCATTCACTGCTTGTGGAAATATAAACAGGTATAATCACTATAGAAAACAGTATGGAGGTTTCTCAAAAAATGAAAAATAGAGTTACCATATGACCTAGGAGCCCCTCTTCTGGATATCTAACCCAAAATTTTGAAAACATTTATTCACAAAGATATACATATGCACCTCTATTTAACTGTGTAATTATTCACAGTGGCCAAGACGAAAGAGCTGAAGTGTCCTTTGATAGATGATTGGATAAAAAAGATATACATACCTACAACAGAATACTACACAGCCATTAGAAAAGATGAAATACTATCATTTGTGACAATGAAGATGGATCTCGAGAATATCATGCTAAGCAAAATAAGACAAAAATGTTATGAACATAGGATTTTACTCATAAGTGGAATAGAAAACTGAAAGCAACAAATGAACAAACAAGAAAAAGAAACAAAAACTCATAGACAGAGACAATAGGATGGTGGTTACCAGAGGAAATGGGGTGGGATAGTAAAGGCTAAAGGGGGTCAGGCATATGGTGATGGAGGAAGATTTGATTTTGCGTGGTGGGCATACAGTGCAACGTACAGATGATGTAGCACAGAATTGTACAATTGAAACCTATATGATTAATTAACCAGTGTCACTACAATAAATTTAACTAAAAATAAAAAACAAACAACATATAAAGAAGGAATATATAGAGAAACAGAAGAACCAGAAAAAAGTGGAATCAAAGAAACCAAGCTACATAGATGAACTTTCTGAGAAAGTGAAGTGGCTGGTGTTCTATCAGGTGAGAAGCAGCAGATGAAATTGCCAGGCAGGTCATGGAGTTCAGTCAGGAAGTATTTTGTCCTGATGTGGCAAGAACAGTTTCAGGGGGTGGCAGATATCATGTTGAGATGCGAGTGACTATGAGAGAACAAAAAAGAGGGAATAAAAACCATAGACTAAGATTCAGAGAAAATTTTACCACCTTTATCCAAAAATTCACAGCTGGCTTTCTTGAAATGCCTTGTTTACTTCAATTAATGACTGAAGCAAACCTATTAGTGTCTGTAATTCATACTAAAAAAATGACTTCATATTGGTTTTGTTAATTACCAAGACAGGAGTTCATTAGTCAGTGCACATGTGCACATAAATTATGCGCCAACATAATTGTAGTTGTGGTATTATTAAACTAAGTTGGATTACATGAGCAAATCTCAACCTGCATAGTCCTTTGCGTTCACTTCTCAGTTATTTTCTAGAAAAAAGGGACTCTTCGGCAAAGATGCAGCCTCCCTGAGGCATACTTTGTGGGGTTGCTGCCAAGAGACAGGGTGGCATCCTTGCTGCTTCTGGGAGAATAGAGCTCTGCAGTTGGTGGCGGGGGTGGGGGAGATATAGCTCTCTTCAAACCACTTTCTTCTTGATGTGTTTATTTGGAACTAAATCTGGAGGTCTAGCCACAAGTCTCTTCTGAGGCCAAGGCACAAAGAACCAGCTGGAATGGGAGAAGAAAAGAGAAAAACAGAGAGGGCACACAAACAAATAAATGACTTGGATTAATATCTCTTTTCCATGGAATTACTGCATCTGTTCCTGGAGAAGACCACAGAAGCTGTCAACTACAGAAATAGAATTTTGGTCTTCACATCTATGAATCTTATTTTTTTAAGGCTGGCAGAATATTTTAAAAAAGAATATGTTATAGAAGTTACAGAAAATTTTATAAACTAAAAATGTTAAACAGTGTCACCACTGAAATGCTTTAGGAATTTCTGTGGTTTCTCACCAGTCCTTCTATTACAAGTCTTCAGCTAGATCTGAATTTGTTGGTCATTGTCTTTCTAGAAAAAAGTTTATCCCCTTGTTTTTGGTTTTACTTTTTACAGTTTCAGTTACCTGAGGTCAATCATGGTCAGCAAATATTAAATGGAAAATTCAGAAAGAAACAATTCATAAATTTTAAATTGTGAGCCCTACTGAGTAGCATGATGAAATCTCACAATGTCCTGCTCCATCCCACCCAGGACCTGAATTATTCCTTTGTCCAGTGTCTCCAGGCTATTGATGTTCCCCACCTGATAGTTATTTC
Organism: Rhynchonycteris naso; assembly: GCA_037038555.1. NCBI lineage: Eukaryota > Metazoa > Chordata > Mammalia > Chiroptera > Emballonuridae > Rhynchonycteris > Rhynchonycteris naso. The sequence goes on from CM073003.1 coordinate 84,352,589, forward strand.
GTAGCCACCATCTTGGTCATCAGATTGACTATTGTGGTGTCACAGTGTTTGTGTACTTAATAATGGTTCCAAATTGCAAGAGTAGTGATGCTGGCAATTTGAATATGCCAAAGAGAAGCATACAATGCTTCCTTTAAGTGAAAAGGTGAGTACAGTGCAATAAGATATTTTGAGAGAGAGAGATCACATTCACATAACTTTTATTGCAATATATTGTCATAATTGTTCTATTACTTACTGTTGCTAATCTCTTACTGTGCCTAATTTATAAGTTGTATTTTATAATTGGTATGTATATATAGGAAAAATTCTAGCATATAGAGGATCCTTGGTTTCAGATAGCCACTGGTAAACTTGGAACATATCCCCTGTGGATAAGGGAAGGCTGATGTATAATCTCTTAGTTCATCGGGCTCCAACTCTTCTCTGGTACTCTTCTTCTTCTATGTCCCCTACGTCTACTTGATTCTTTTTTCTCTGCCAGTCCCTTAAAGAGTGCTTTCTCTTCCTAGATACAGTCACCAGCTCTTTTCTTCTTTTATGCCTTTTTCTTGGAAAATCTCATAACCTCTCATGGTATCACCTATCACCTATATTTACACGAACTCAAGTCTACACACCCAGTTTCTTTCTCTTAAACTTCATATTGATATTTCCAACTGCCCACTGAACAGCTTCTCCATTCAAGTCCATACAGGCTTCTTGAATCAATATGCCCAAAACCAAATTTGCAGTCTCCCCACCCAATGCCTCATTCCCTACCAAACTTGTTCTCCTTCCCTTAGTTGATGGCATCAACCTCTACCCAACCAACTGAGCCAGCAATCTTAACACAATCCTTGGTGCTTTTCCCTTCCCACCATCCATATCCAGTTTGTCTCGAATGTGGCCACTTCGCTTTTGACATTTTTCTGTTTGTTCATTCCTTTGGTTACTCATTCATCATTCATCCATGAATTCATTCATTCAGCAAATGAGGTTATTCTGTGCCAGGTACTTGGGTAATGGCAATGAACAAAACTTAGTCCATGCTCTTGGAACTTATATGTAATAGGTGGGCACAGGCAATAGACAAATAAATATATAATAGTAGCTGGTATTAGTGCTAAGAAGAAAAATAAAGCAGGGTAAGGGAACACAGAGCAAAAGAAGGGAGTTTTTATGTTACATACATTGATTAGAGAAGACATTTTTGATGAGGTCATAAATGAAAAGACACTTGAGTAAATGAGGGAGTGGAGTGTCTGGACATGCTGCTGCATTCTTACTGGCTGCCGAGGTCCAGTCTCCACCTCTGCTGTCCCAAGAGTTTTCCGGTTCCCTGCTTCCAACTTCATATTTCTTGTCTCATATGACTTCTCATTTCTTTCACGCTCTGGGGTGTTCAGTGTTCACTGCATGGTGCAGTGCACTGAACTCTTTCGACTTCTCTGAACCTACCGTACTTTCTGTTTCCTTAGAGATGTTTTCTGCATACCATTCTTTTTGCTTGGAATGTCACTTCCTGAATGCTACTGTGAGGTGATCAATTAGTTATTCTTTTTTTTAAAAGATTTTTTTAACTGATTGATTTCAGAGAGAGGAGAGAAAGGTGGTGGTGGTGGGGAGGAATGAGAAGCATCAACTCACAGCAGTTGCTTCTCCTTGAGCAGACAAGCCCAGGGTTTTGAACGGGACCTCAGCGTTCCAGGTTGACACTTTATCCACGGCACCACCACGGGTCAGGTAGTTAGTATTTTCATATTCTTGTAAACTGTCTTTAATTTTTTTTTGTCAAATAAGGCAAATAGAAGTAAGTTATTGAATAAAATTCATTCTAAATTTTACTTTTCTTGTGACATTTCCTTTGAAATGAAATTGAAAAATATGTTTTCCATCCTCAATACTGTCAAAACTTTTTTTTATTACCAGAAACTATTGCAGGCATTAGTAAGTCTTTTCTCTAATGGACCAGAAAGTGAATATTTTAGGTTTTCTTGGTCATTTGGTGTCTTTTGCAACTACTTTGCTCCACACTGCAGCATGAAAGCTGCCACAGACAAAACACAATGAATGAGCCTGGCTGTATTGCTAGAAAGTTTGTTTACAAACACAGAAGGCAAAGCATTGTTTGCCGATCCCTGATATATTTCCATCTTGTATTGTATCATGATTATTACCTTATTTTTTTTGCTCTCACAACTAAATCATGAGTCCTTTGAGGAACCCAGCAGCTATATGTCAGTCATTTTTGTGTGACAGACTGTTTTTGCAAAGATGGCTGTAACAACTTTGCCTGTCCCCCTCCTGCAGTGGGGTCTGCTACTGCCCTCCCAGAGGTGGGATCTAACTTTCCTCCCTTGAATCTGGGGTGGCTTGTCACTCACTCGCACCATTGGACACTGGGGAGGTGAGGCTGTGTGATTCTGAACCTAGGACCAAAAAGGCCCCTGTCTTTGGCTCTCTTCTAACACTCACTCTGGTGATGTTTTCTCTCGGAATCCACCTACCATTCTGTCAGAAGCCCCCAAAGATATGGAGGGGCCATGTGTAGATGCTCAGATTCACAGTTAAGACGAGCCTTACTTGAATCATTCCAGTCTAAGTACCAGACAGGTGAGTCAAGGATCTGCCATGATTCTAGCCCCCACTCCGCATTCTGTTCCAACTTCCTCAGCTGAGGCCCCAGAGGGGAGCTGAACAAGAAAGGAGTGGCCAGCCCCAACTGGCCATGACCAAATTGCAAACTCATGAACAAAGCAAATGATGATTATTGTTGTATTACTCATTACACTTTTATTTTAAACTGAGATATAATTGACATAAAACATTGTATAATAAGTTTAAAGTGTACACCATGTTGCTTTGATACACTTACACATTGTAAATGATTGCCACCACAGCTGATGGCTAGCACAATTATGACATCACATAATTATTATTTTCGTTTTGTGGTGCGAACATTTAAGATCTACTCCCTTAGCGACTTTCAGGTATATATACAGTATTATTAACTATAATTGCCATGCTGTATATTAGATTCCATTAAGTTTTGAGATGGTTTGTCACATAGTAAAAGATAGTTGGAACAGACTTCGGTTTTAATTTTAATATCAAAGTAACAACAAAAATAAGAACCTGAATGTATTGTCTCTGTGTGATTTTTACTTTAAAATATTTTATGTAATAGACATGAGTATACTTTAATAGTAATCTAAGTCCTAGGACTTTACACTAACATTTTTGAGGCGCTTTAATTAGGAATACATCTAGGCAGAATTGGTTAATTAGCACTTAAAGCTCTCTAACTAAAAATCCACATTTCAAAGAGGTGAGTATTAGTGTTGTAAATATAAGCATCTAAATCTGCACCTTAGGGCTCGTTAATAATTAGCATAAGGGATGTTAGCAATACTATTTTAGTGGTGAAATTAATAGTTTTTAAAATATGTGCTCTGGCTGTATAGCTCGGTTGGCTAGAGCATCGTGCCGAAGTGCAGAGGTTGCCTGTTTGATCCCTGCTCAGGGCACATACAGGAACAGATTAATGTTCCTGCCTGTCTGTCTCTCTCTCTAAAATCAGTAAAATAAACATTAAAAACATGTAAAATATGTGGTAAATTAGAAAGATTTGGTGGGCCCTACCACCCTTGAATAAATAAACCACAAGAATAAGCAGGCACAGCAACAACACATATTTGGAGTTAGGAACAAGGTCTAGAACTCCATTTGGTACTGCGTTCCCTGCTTAGTGAAGGACCGGGCCACCTAATGCCACCTAATAACACTAGAATGTTTGCAGTTTCTGCTCACGGAGTGTCATTCGTCTGCCTCAGAGAGAACGTTTGTATAGTGATTGTTAGAGCACGTTGTCTCTAACAATCAGGGAGCAGAAAGTCTCTTAGTGTAACCAGGTTTTGTTCTTGATTATTACTAAATTTGTATACATAGCAATATTTGGTCTAAGACGTCTATTGTAACATCCACCTAGAGGTGAATTTGTGGAGGTTACAGCCTTATTTACTTTTAATCTGAAAATTTGATGGTTGACCAAATTATTTTAAGTTGGTTTGCAACACTGAAATATTGATATCCCTGCTATATAAAGGTGATCAAAATATTTTTCAGTTTTCATTGGGTTTTAATTTCAGGAAAAAAAGATATTTTTTTGTGAGGTCATGTGTAAAGTGAGGGCAATTGCTGTCGATGAGGTGATAGACATTATACTTCAATGAGTTCATTAATCAGCATCATGTTAAACTGAGTCTGTGATTTCTCCTGTAAGGTGACAGACACAAGCACTGCCTAGTACAGGGTTTAGAATTAGGGACTGAGTGAGGCAGGTTGGTCCATGAACAATGACAGGAAGACTCCCTGTGAGATTCATGAATAGCATCACTTAGCATGGAATAATCACTTATGCACTTTTGAATGCCATTTATTTCACTCTACATATTACTGAAAGACAAGTTTTGGTTTGCAGACATTAATGGATATGAAATTGGCATTTAACTTTCTAGATGTGCTATTTGTTTGAGAGCAACGCAAGTAAAAAGTGCTACAGAGTGTATTAATGGCTGACTGCCATGCTAAAGGAGATGTGTGTCTCCACTCTAATGTACTCTATTCCCAATCAGTCAGCCCGTCTTTAAGAGATCCCCTTGACCACTGAGAACAAACAGCCAGACAGCTGGTCACTCTGGTACAGCTTGCTATTTTCTCTTCTGATTTGCAGCTGTGTCCTCCAGATCTGCTGAGAAGTCCCACAGGCATCTAAAAACCTGTGGTCCAGAGCTGAGCATATGCTCTCTGCTCGAATTCCCCTTCTTCCTGTGCTCCCTAGTTCAGTAAATAACATCGCCATCTGCCCAGATATATAAGCCAGAAACCTGGGAATTCTCTATGACTTTTCTCACAAGCTGCATCCAAACAACCTCAGGTTCTATTGATTCTGACTTCAAATCAGTTTTCAAAATACATCCAGTTGACGGTGCCAGGATATTGTACCTGAATGACCTAATATTAATAAAAACATATTTATTTTATTCCTATATCTTTTTATTTTCTTTTCCCCATTAACCATGTACAATAATAACTGTAAATATCTACCATAAAGGATGGGAAGAGCAGGATCTAAACTATTTAATAAATAAACTGTGGGACGGAGAAATTTCATAAGTAGTGAGATGCCTGGGGTGAGTCTGCATAACTAACTGGCCAGGAATTCCTTGGGTCTGCCTGGATCATCCTGATGGTTGTGATGCACTCCTTTCTATACATCTATGGGGACCATTCTGAGTCCCACGTATGAATAAGAATGGGGCCTGCAGAAATTTCCAGGTGTGTTGGCAGGAATCCACCGTCCTCCCTGCTCTCTGATCTGGGGTTGCCTGCCATCTTCCCATTCAGTCTTGCTCTTAGTTTTTGCCATTTCATTCTCCGACTCTTCCCAGGAAGTTACGATTAACCTACGCTTGTTTGAGAATGGGAGCTGGGTGGAGGACTTGAGTTCAGGATAGGCATGTTATGGAAAGTTATGATGCCAGAGGGCATGTTACCATGAATTTTCGTTTTATGCTCATTGTTTCAGGAAAAGGGACATAGAAGATAAGAGCACAGAAATTCCTGATTTTGTTCCTGTAACTTTATAACAGATTGTGAAGTACATTATGGAAAAGACAACTTGTCTAAGTCATAAATAATAGTAGAAAAGACTTTACCTGAGACTAAACAGATCACTTCCCATTCTTCCCCAACCCAAAGTTTGATGAAAAGCCAGAAGAGTAAGAGGGGTGAGTAGAGTATAAGGGCCTAGACTCAGCTTTCCAGCAGTCCTCAGGGAGGCAGCAGGGCCTCAGAGTAAAACCACTCAGGATATGACCAGGCAAAGCGAGCAGAAGCACCTTCTTAGATATTTCTAGGCTCCACACAATCTTTGAGAAAAGGATAATAACCTCAATTCTACTGGTCAGTAAATAACAGAAAGCCTCAAATATTTTTACCTCTCTCAAGGGGATATTTTATGTTATTGTTCAGCAAATAAATCTTTAGTCTTGGACTTTTAGGCCTGAAGGTGAGGCCGTGGAAGAGGAGGGTGGGAAGGGCTTCCCTGGCTCTCCTAAACTCACTTCACCGGTCTGTAAGTTTGGCGTGTATGCTGTCGGCACGGCAGGGAAGGTTTGGTACAGTTCCGTAGCACGGGGTCTTTTGTTTTGTCTGTGGTGTGCCAGAGAAGAGCAGTTAGGGCCTGTTACTGTTAAACTTATCAGTAATTGAGGGCAGTCTAATTAGAGACTGAATGACACCAGTGTTCCACATTTTTCCTACCATTTCACAATAGATGTGGCTCTTTATACCCTTGACAGAGCTTGATAAATTTGGTTGTGATTTGAACTGAATATTTTCAGTTATTATGTGTCAGATCATGGGAATAGTGAATAATAACAAATCACATGATCATTTATTTGTGATCTGAGTAGCCTATTTCCTGGCTGCCCCAAATCGTTAGTTAGTGTATGTACTTACTAAACTGTGAAAATCTCAAGAGGAACTAATCAGGGAAGATTGCCTACAGATGTGAAATAAATTAATTATCAGCTAATTCTTGCTGTGTATGCAATATGTATATATACACATTAGTATATATGCCAATCATTTTAAGATATATTTGATTTCTGCATTAATGAGAAAACCTAAGTACATGGACAAAACTGTAAATTTAATAAGTATGTGTTATTGTAAACATTTCCTTACAAAACCCTTTTCTTTTGTGGGTGAGTCCCAAGTACCATGAAACTGCTAATCTATTTTATTTAAGTTTTTGTTTTAACAGTAGTTCCTATGGCTGCATCACAAACAAGTGGCAGCACTCCTCCAGGGCTGACCTGATGATCTGGATGGCCTGAGCCTCAGTGACATCGACTGTGTTCTGTGTCTCTGAACACAGTCTCAGTGCCTTGACCAGGCAAGCCCAGGGTTTAGAACCGGTGACCATCAGCACCTTATCCACTGTGCCACCATAGGACAGGCTAATAGCTTTTTAAATTGTGGTATTTTTCTTTAATACTACAACAAAACGTGACAAATGTTAGTTTGTAAAATATTAGTATCAGTATCATATCTGAAACCATATCAATTGAACTTTCATACTGTTACATTAAAACCCATTGGTCTGTTTTGCATGTTGAATGAATGTTTTACTCATGCATGATTTTGTAACAACATGTAGTAGTTACTTGGAAAATATTGGTCCCCTGAATTATGCTGATCTTCCAAATGTACACACATTTCGTTATACAATGTAAGAAGAATCACATTTGACAATATCATAACCAATGCAGTCTAAATAATCTTGAAATATTGGAAAGTTATAAAATTCACAGTGGCAGACAGGTTTTTTACATTCAGTTTTTGCTGAAAGCATATTATTTGCACAAGTGCTTTTCCTCAAGATGACAATAGTACTTCATTATGTAGCAGAAATACTTGTTGCTTCATTAAGGATATATATATTTTTAAATGTGAGTGTGCAGTAGTGAAGAGTACACTGATCACTAGTAAACTTGATCCACTGACTTGATCTGTGCTAAGGTACCAGGAGTTCTTTTCATTATTGCTTTTTGACCATCTGTAGAAATGTAAGCACAGTGAAAAACAATAACATCTTAGTATAATTATATAGATAAATTTGATCCTGTGGGTCTCCTGAAAGGGTTTAGGAACTCCCAGGAGGTCACAGACACATGTTGTGAGCTGCTGTTCTAATGCATATGTAAAAGAAAAATAAAAGTTAAATAAATGGTTTAATGTATTATTAAAAGTTCTTTATAATCAGTCTGATTCTTTTGAAACACTTTTTTGATTTGTGGTAATTCCATAACTCACATAAATATTCACATAATATATGCTCTGTGCCAAATAAGTTACTGTCACATATAATTGTGACTTTCAGTTTCTTAAAGCAGGATCAAGAGACATGCAGTGGTATTAAACATGGTATCATTTCATAAATACCACACTGTACCTGTACAAGTAGCATGTGAGAGTAATGTGAACAGGCCGTTATCTCTAGGTCCATTGTGAACACGGCAGTGATTTGTGCACGCTCCAGAGCCAATCCCTCTAGAGTCAGAACATGGAAAGCAGCTTTGACACCACTGGGGACTGCTTAGGGTTAATATAAGAATTGATTGCATTCGCATTGAGAAGAAAGATGTGAGAAATTAATTTGTATTTTCTCTTACTTAAGTGTTTTTGTCTCTCAAATTTTCCCAAAAGCCAAAACAGTATCCTCAAAGTCAGCAGCAATATATCTCACAGACTTTTATGTCTTCAATTTGCTATCATAAGGCAGAGGGCACATGTAAAGAAATATTTCCCTAGAATCTGGACGATGTTAGTCACAAGAATGTATGCTTAGGATTATAGGCTATACGGTGTCAGTTCTGAACACCAGATTTTGAGGTACAGAGGTGACCATGAGTTCTCTGATATAAGTTTTTGAGTGTTTGTAACATATGGGACCTCTAGAGTATGGGGCCCTGCTTTTTGGAAGAAGGACAGGAAAGAGTTAAATGACTCTATAATGTGCTCTTCAAGTTGAGGAAGGCTTGGTGTGAGTAAGGTGGGGGATTAGCAATGCAGAAGATAAGAGGCACTCACTGAAGATAAGAACGTAATACCTGATTCCAGGGCCAGTGGATGAGAGCTACTACCCAGGTTGCCTCAGCGATGGTGTGTATTTGTGTATGTGTAAGTCTTTGGACTGGTGTCTTTTATTTAGATCGTAAGATGATACAAAATTTGCTGATATTGACATTTACAAACATTATTTACCACACACAGCAAAACAAACAACAAAAACTATTAAACTTGGTTTGGTCATAGTAATCATAGCAACTTGTGGAAACAGCTCACTATTTATGCCTAATTACTATGCAGCAAAATGTTTAATAGACATATCCATTAAAGTGCTGAATTAGTGTTTCCACACAGTTTTGATAACACAAAATTCACATATACACAATTATCACAATTTATTGCACATGTCACATGGTTGTCTGCATAATAAAAATTAGGAGATAAACTCTCTGTGCCTATGTTAAGTTCCTAGGGTTTATCTCCATAGGTATTTCACTACAGATATTTTGACCAGATGGTTGAGGATGGATACTCCAAACAGGTGATGCCCTGAAGGACCAACTGGGTCCCCCTCAAATGTGGAGGAGGAACTGGGGTGAAGCCATTGGTTGGCCCAGGGCATTGGTAGAAGAGAAAGAATCACTCTTACTGTCTTGGGTGTTGGCAACAAAAGTGACCAAGGGCAACATGGGTCCACACTAAGTCCAGAAACCACTAAGTGAACAAAGTCTGTTGAGACTTATGCTCTAAAATCAGTTGTTCATACCTGACATCAGACAGAGCAGTCCCTTGGGGATGCAGTGCTGTTGTTATAGGCAGGCTGTACAGAAACTAAGGAGAAACACATGCACAGCAAAATGAGAAACTATGGATTTTTATAAGAATCACTGTTGAAAAAAAAACAAAAACAAAGAATCACTCTTGATTAATATACTTTCCGTGTGAGGAGTGACACAGAAATATTTTGCTAAGTACCAAAGAGATGACTGAAGCTTTGGAAACAATGTATAAAGAACAGAGTGTAGAAATGGAGGCACTCTTATTTTCTTTCTATAGCTAATTCCAGTTATTGCGCATACAAACTATCATCCTTTATTTCTGTAAATGTTAGTCATGATCCTAAAAGTACCATTGGGAAATACCTGCTGCCTGTGTCACTGTGAGACCCAGAGGGTAGGAAAAGGGAAGTGTAAGTGGTTGCCTTTTTTACTAGCTTTGATTTCATCAAGTTATATTAGCCTATACTTGGAAATGCTGCCATTATCTGCTTCTACATCTGGCAGTTAGAGTTGAGGTTTGACCTATGACACCGTGTCCTTTTTTTTTTTTTTTTACCAGTCTTGCAGAGGAAATGAATTGTGGGGGAGAGTCCAAGCCAAGTAAAGGACATTTGAAGATGCGAATGTAACATATCAATATTTAGATGAAGCACAATTTAATCAAAATTAGTCATGCACATATGCTATCATTTCGCTAATCATATTCTGAAGAATGCAAAGTAAACTTATTTCACGTTCGTGTTGACTGAGAAATGAAGATATTAGCAGGGAGTAATGAGAAGCAAGCATTAAAAAATGCATTTAAAATTTTTTTTGGTTATAGTTCTGTTGTTTTCAAAAGAGCAATGCTTTTCAAACCATAGCATTAATTCTAAGAAGTGTAACTCTGCATGGTTAATGGGACTGACTCAGTCATTTCTTTCATCCAGTGGTTTATAGTAATTGTTTGTGAAATTATTTTTGAAGCTGTGTCTTTTCTAAAATGCCCTGTATATTTAATTTTTCTGTAGATTCAGATGGCAAATATTAATCCGTTACTGTTTGGTACAAAACCAAGAGAAATGTTGTTGACATTTTTTGTTGTTATTGCAAAATTTTCAAGGAATGATTTGAGTTTGTAGAAAATCTTACAGTGCACTCATTCAATCATTCTGTCCTAGGTCAGCCTTCTCAGAAGCAGATGTTGATCTGAGCACTCCTGGGAAAGTCAGTTGGGCTCTCATACTCCCACCGTAGCCAGTCGTCCCCAGTTATGGGCTGTGTGGGGAGGTGGGATGCACAGGCACTCAGGCCCTCTGCATGAGGCAGAGGGACAGTTCTGGCAGGTCCAGAGCAGAGCCCTAAATATGGATGGAAGGATGGGGCCATTGGGATCAGAAGCACATAAAGTAAGGTGACCTTACTTTAGGGAGGACAGTCCTTCTTTTGTAAATTCTGTCCTCCCTCAAAAAGTGTCCTCCTACATGTCCTCCTTTTTGATATTGGAAGACTAATCTGTAAATGTCCATATTTGATTAATGCAGAATTGATCCATTGCGTATGATGTGACGTATTTGTATCTAAATGAGTATTTTTTTCTTACAATTATTATTAAAAACTAATAGACATGTAAGCATAATTACAATATAAAATATTACAAATATTTTTATTATATATTTATAATATTATAATGTATTATTGTTGCAATAAATAGAATGTTTCTTTTATTTATGATATTGTTTTATTCAATTTATTTTTGTCCTCCTTTTCATTGTAAAAATGTTGGTCACTGCTGGGAAGATAATTTTTTCTCATCCTTATTGTTAAAGATGGTTGCTTCCCTCACGTGATACAGGTAGTTGCCCTTCTTGCTTGGGATGGGCATGGTTATGCTAATTTGTGTTGGAGTAGGGCTTTTGGGTCAAAAGGTTTTAAAAGGTGGAGGTATGAGGCCATTTGGGGAGAAAGTGATCACATTCTTGTAGAGAGAAAGAGCCCATGGTATAGCAGAACAGGGAAGCCATATGGAGGAGGCAGTCAAAATGGTGGAATGATGAAGTAAAAGCCAGTTTGCTCAGGAGAAGGAGATGGGGAACAGAGGTGAATAAGACTGGTGAGGTGGAAGCCTTTGATTCTAGGAAAACTCAGATGAGTCAGTAGCTTTTTGAGTGCTGAATGAGTGGGTGTTGGAACCTGATGTGTTTGTTTTTACTTGCCTGCCAGGTGAGAGTCTGGAATACAGAAAAATGGGTCACCAGTTTTTGGCTCTGTTGATTCCTTACTGTTGTCTGAATCAAATGCAAACCTGTGTTAGCCAGGCAGCTGTGATACAAGCCACAGATAGTGGCCATACAGTCACCTTACATAAAGCGATGTACAGAAACAATACTAGATTAAAAATAGTGTAATCAGAAGGAGAACTAAGTGTCCACTGCACCCAAAAATATTTATTGATCACCTACTGTGTGTTAGTTACTGTTCAAAGCTCTGAGAATTCAGTGGAGTAGAAGACTGTGGGGCTTCTGTGCTTGTAGGGGAGATGATACATAAGGTAATATATGGGTGACTACTAGTAACATGATGACATATTATGAAGACTATAAAGCAGGGCTGGGACTAGACAATGAAGGGCGCTAGATTAGATAGGGTGGTCAGGGTAAGTTACATAAACAAATTATGTTAAAAAATGTATTTGAGTTTCCATGGAGGTAGCCTTTGGGAAGTACTGGTATTGTGTATTGTCTCTCCCTAACCCTGGGAACTTCTTTCATATGGAGCTCATAGAAGGGAAATGAGCCTCCTATTTGAATAAAACCATCACAATAGGTATTCTTGACATAGGAACAACAAACATAAAATAAATGGTCTTAAAAATTTTTTCCTCTGCATTTACTTCTAAATGTTTTGAAGTAAAATATTTGGGAAAACAAAGGGAAAAGAAAATTAAATTTGTATGTTAAGGATTCTGGTAATGTACATTGATAAACTTCTCAATTCTGATTAAGGAATTAAAAATATCTAAGTTACTTGGGGGAGAATGAGTAAAAAGGAGGAAAACACAGTCATATGGCTCAGAAAACAATTTTTGTTGTTTTGAACTGAAGATCTGAAAAATCTTAAAGACACAATAGGCTTTATAAAGAAAGGTGTATGACGAGTTCATTGTGGTACAGAGGTGACAAGCTAGGTCAGATACTGGATCTTCTGTTTCAGAGGTGACTGGACTCTTGTCACTGATTCAAACTAAAACTCACAAGTGACTGTTTATCTATTAATGTCTGGGGTTGTGGGGGATTGTAATGCCGGTGGCTGAGGCTAAGCAGGTTCACACTGGATTCAGGCAGACAGTAGAGAAACTGCGGAGCCAGAAAGCATTGGACCATTTCTTTTAATAGAGTCTCGCAAAGGTGAATAAGCAAACAGTAAGGGGAAAACTTCTTACAGCAGCAAGCAAATGAAGAGCAAAAACGATCCCTCACAGTGCTGGGCAGGCAATCCATAATCTGCCATCTGCAATCCTGAGTGCAAGTGCCTATAGCCTTACATAGACCATACACTGTCATGTGTTCACACACTAATCAAGCCTACCAGAGCTGTTTTCCCAACAGGGATCTCACTGGAAAATGCCATTTTAGAAATTTTTTCTCCTAATAATTTCATCTGAAGCCATTTCTGGTAACCTCATTTAACTACTGTTAAAGTAGTGGTGACCCCCTAACTTCTCTTTGGTCTTTTGGTCCAGAGGAATGGGCAAGATTTTGTGGAAAGATACAAATAGGAATTAGCCAGCACAAATAGAGTAGTTTCCTTTCTCATTTTTCAAGATAAATGTCTCAGGGTTTCTCTAGTGGTAGTGAATATTTTTCTTCACTGGTAGTGAAGAAAAGAGATAAGCCATAGATATTTTGTTAGGTGAGAAGAGGGGAGACAGTGAGGCAGACTCCCACATGCACCCTGATGAGGATCCACCCAGCAACCCCATCTGATGCCAATGTTTCAAGTACTGAATTATATTTAGCACCTGAGGCAGATGCTCTCTAACAGAGCTATCCTCAGCACCAGGGGCCATACTTGAACCACTTGAGCCACTGGCTGCAGGAGGAAAAGAGGGAGAGAAGGAGGAGACGGATAAAAAGAGAAGCAGATGGTCACTTATCCTGTGTGACCTGACTAGGAATTGAACCTGAGACGTCCATACACTGGGCCAATGCTCTACCCACTGAGCCACTGGCCAGGGCCATAAGACATATATTAATTTTTAGTAGGTAATATGTGTCAGCTTTGTTTTATTAAAAAAAAGATATTACATTCAGAAATTAAATGGATTGAGGATTTCATAACTTCATCAATGAGCATTTATACCAGTATCAAAATGCTAATATTTACCATAATTTAAAACTTTAATAATAATAATCAATTAATTTAAATAATTTAATGTAATAATATTGAAATAAATTGTGTGGCAATGTCCTTTAGAAACCAATTTTTGTTTTATTTATTTAGTGAGAGGAGGGGAGGCAGAGACAGAGACAAAGACAGACTCCCTCTGTGTTGGACCAGGATCCACCTAGCAAGCCCACTAGGGGGCAATGCCCTGTCCATCAGGGGTTCTTGCTCCATTGCAACTGGAGCCATTTTTCTTTAGTGCCTTAGGTGGAGGCTATGGATCCATCCTCAGCGCCCGAGGCCAACTCACTTCATTGAGCCATGGCTGTAGGAGGGGAGAAAAAGAGTGAGATAGATAGATAGATAGAAGTGAGAGGGGGTGGGGTGGAGAAGCAGATTTGCACTTATCTTGTGTTCCCTGTCCGGGAATCAAACTGGGACATACACACACTGGGCTGATGCTCTACCACCGAGGCAACTGATGAGGGCCTAAGTACCAATTTTATTTTTATTATTTTATTTTTATTTTTCTTAGGTTTCATTTCTTTAACCCTGCTAATAAGTCTCATTTTAGGGCTTGCAGCAGATAAACAACCCCAAAGGAATGTCTGATATCACAATCCTTTGTCCAGCAGCCAATTAGATGATACCCACAATGCTTCTCACTCCCCGCTCCTGAAAAAGACCCTTAAAGCCCAGTTCAACCCTGTACTAGGGGCGACTCCCTTTGTGAGCTGTTGGGCAGATAAAATATATTATGCTCACTTTGTTAAAGATGGCGCTGCCCACATGGAAGTTCGTTGATATTAATATGTGTTCTGGGACAGGCTGTGGGCAGGCCGGGTCGTTGTAGCCTAAGGCTTAGTTTTAAGAGTAAGCTCTTCTCCACACCCTTGACTGATTGGATGATGTAGGGTGGTGCACTCTCCTGAGGAATCCCATTATGCCTCAGATGGGTGACTTTGTATCAGAGACTTCCTTGTTTGTATAATTGGATTAAGGGTTTGGATTTTTACAATATAAAGTGGGACGGACCAGTATCTTGCTCTCTCTCTCTTGGTTCCTGAGGTTAGTATTAGAAGAGAGGAGAGCAGAATAAGGCCACATGGAGGCCAGGAGAAGCAGCTAAGATAGTAGAATGCTGAGGAAGAAGCCAGTTTGTGCAGTTTGTGTAGAGAGAAGGAGATGGGAAACAGAGGTGAATAAGTCTGGTGAGCTAGAAACCTTTGATTCTAGGGAACTCGGATAAGTCAGTAGCCTTGTGAGCACTGAATGTGTGGGTTTTGGAGCCCAGTGTGAGTTTTTGCTTGCCTGCCGGGTGCAAGCTAGAATTAAAGCTGATGGCTCACCAGTTTTTGGCTCCTGTGTTTCATTACCGACTGTTCGAATCTAATGCAAACCTGCACGGGTCAGGCGGCTGTAATCCTGGCCGTGACTACTGGCTTTACAT
The DNA here is from genome assembly GCA_037038555.1 of Rhynchonycteris naso. NCBI lineage: Eukaryota > Metazoa > Chordata > Mammalia > Chiroptera > Emballonuridae > Rhynchonycteris > Rhynchonycteris naso. Next base: position 84,367,802 of record CM073003.1, read on the forward strand.
GAGCCAGCCTGGCAGGTTTTCTTCCTTTAAAGCCTGTATGCTGATCTTTTTCGGACTCCAAGGATTCTAACATTTGGTGCCGAAACCCGGGACAAGGTACTGGACACCTGGACGACCCCCCTCCACCAGCCAAACTTCCTACCCGGGCTTGCTCCCTGATTCTGTTTGGCTATGTGGATGTAGGTTGATTGGCCGGTTATCCGACCTTGTCACGAACTCTTGCCAAATCAGAAGGTAAGGAATTTCTGCTCTTTCCCAATCTCCAGTAGGCTTCTCTCCTTCCCTCACCCTCACTCTACTCTCTGAGGTTTACAGTTTGGGAGGTCTCTATTCTGGGCAGCCTGCTTCTACGGACTTCTACAAAAGTCTAGGTGCCTAGCCAGGTTGCTCTCTACTACTCTGGGACTGAGGTCTCTGGTGACGATTGGTTTCCTCACATCCCACACCTACTCTACTCAGAATAGCTGAAAGAGTCAGAGGACGCTTTTTCTCTCTCTCTGTTTTCCACCCATGATGGGCTCCTCCCAATCTCAACCCTCAGAGACTACTCTTTCGGGATGCCTCTTAAAAAAATCTTGTCAAACTTGGCCTCACGGATGGCGTGGCCTCAAAATAAACACTACTTTCGATTACAGTACAATCAAAAATCTCAATAATCTCTGCCACCAGACTGGGAAAGCCTAAAAATTCCTTATGTGCAGGCTCTCTTTCTTCTACCTTTACTCTTGTCCTTAATCTCTGTGCTGCCTGTTCTCTGCGGACTTCCAGCTCTCTCCCTCTCCTGCCTTATCCCCGGGGGCATCCCTCTCTTGAAACCTCTCTTTAGTGCCTCTGTAAATCTCTTTTGCTTGGGTCTCTTCCCTCCAGAGATCCCCCTCCCTTCACAGAATCGTGTCTCTCATTCACTTGCAAATACCAGGGACCCCTCCCTTCTCCACTAGCACTTTAACCCCTTCACCCCCCCCCCCCTGCAAATTGCTCCTGTGTCTCTCCTTTGTCCCAAACCCCCTCCTTAGAAGCTGCTCTCTGGCAGGCAGTGGTGCCTGTCTCTCCTTTGCCCCCCCCCCCCCCGCCAGACTGTGGCTCTGTCTTTCTCCTCCTTGCCCCCTTCCCCCTTCTCAGAGGTTGCGACTGTGCATTCCACTCATCCTATTTCTCCTCCCTTCTCACAGGCTGCAACTAGGTCTTTCTCTCCTTGTCCCCTTCCCCCCTCTCCTCAGAACTCTAAATCTTCTTAACTCCTCTGACCACCTGGCACCACCAGCACTTCTGCCCCTCCTGCAGATTCTGACCCGCCTTCTTTCCATCCAGCTGTTCACACTGCCCATCCGTTTGCTTTCTCTCTTCTTCCCCTCTATGCTGACAACTCCCTGCCACCCCCAAAAAACTTAAAAGGCAGAGTTATCTATTAAGCCGTCTAAGTAATCTGTTTGTCTCTTTGTCAGAAAATGTGCGCTTATTTAAATTTCTTAATTTATGATTTGTATATAAGATCTTTGTTTACTGTGTAACTGTGTCTGTTTCTAAGGCCTTAAACCATTAATTACCTGCCTCTTAAATCAAGGCTTACTCATCCCCACGGACTCTCCCTGCGATACCCCCACCCTTCCTATTTGAAAACCTTCAGGGTCTTAAAACCTCGTACAAGATTTAGGCCTAATTAATAAGGCGCTAATTTTCCTCCATCCAGTAGTCCCTAATCTCTACAGGTTACTGTCACACATTCACTCAAACACCACTCACTTCATGGTCCTAGACCTCAAAAATGCCTTCTTTACCATCCCTCTACACCTTGACTCTTACTCTCTGTTTGCTTTTCTTTGAACTGACCCGGACACTAATGCAGCCCAGGAACTTATGTGAACTGTCTTACCTAGGGGTTCAGAAACAGTCGACACCTATTTGGGCAGGCACTAGTTCAGGATTTAGCAGTAGGCAATCTCAAAACTAGTACTCTCTTACAATATCTAAATAATCTACTCCTCTGCAGCCCCTCCCTGCCTGCCTCAAGGAGACACACCGCCACCCTTCATGTCTTCCTCACCATAAAGAAATATCGTATCTTCTCTGCTAAGGCTCAACTTCACTCTCAGTCCATAATCTATCTAGGCATCACCTTAACCCTCACCACCTCAGGTCTCTTCCTAAATTGAACTCAAACCCTTCACAGTCTCCAACCACCTACCACTGCAAATCAAATCCTTTCTTTCCTCAATCTGATTTCTTTAAACACTGAATTCCCAATTTTGCTTTCTTAGTCAAGCCTCTCAGTGAGATCTTCTGATCATGGCTTTTAAAGTCTATAATGACCAAAGAAGTAACGGAAAAGGCAAATAAGGCCCAAAATAGGTCAGAAAATACCAGCTTTGGGCATATACTCTTTAAAACTCCAGCGTCCTAAATGACTTCATAGAATTCCATCAAAGCCCTACTTCAAGAGTGGAAAGAAAGGTCATTGAACTGAAGCCTGCGAGGCTTCTCAGCCCCACCAAGGGACACATCTTTGCTGTGGAAAGAGGGACACAAGAAGGTAAGCTGCCCCCTTGCTCCATGGAGGGAGGGTTCAGTCTCTTCTAGCCCTGCTCTAGCTATCTGTGACCTGACCTTGCCCAGCATGCTGGGAATTACCACTGAAGGCCCAAGGACATCATTCATGAGCCTAAAGTATTTCTTCCAAGTGGTAGATAAACTAATCTCATTTCTTATAAATACAAGGGCCATCTACTATGCCTTACCTGAATATTTGAGTTTTATTTATCCCTCAAAGATCTCTACTGTGGGTATTGACAGTCTAATTTTGTTGCTTTATTTAATGTATAGTATCTCCTTCATTCCTCTTGTCTCAATGCCCCATGCCTATTGTAGGCTGGGACCTGCTGCTAATTCCAGCTAGAAGCAGTGGTCACTAGGACTTAAACTCTAGCTGCAAAGTGTAGAAATATAACCACCCTTTCCCTAAGCACTGACAGAATTTACAGGTTACTCAGCAAACTGTTCAAAGACTGTCCAAGAGGCGCTTCCAGCATTACATCACCCAAGGACTGACTTTCACTTGGACAGGTCCACACACTATAATCTTGACAACTCCCACTGCTGCTAAAGTAGAAAAACAGCATGCCTCACTCCAACTACAAACTGGAAGCTGGTTGGTCTACGCATGGCGAATATATGAAGAAACTAAGGACTCTTTTAATCAAACTTTGGAAAAGGGAAACTAGAGTAAAATGAAAGCCAGCTTGGTTGTCACTGAAAGTTGAGATTTTTTTGAAATTGAGAGTTCTGACTAGAAAGGAATTGTATGGTTTTGATAATAGAAGGTATAAAGTATGGGAATACTTTTGAAAGAAAAAGGAAAAAGCTATTTGTTATGAAAGCCAGTTATTTCTGGATAAGAAACTTCATGAAAGCTGAGGGTTTATGTAAGTTGTAGAAGGTTTGTGCAGGTTGCAGGAAGTTTGTACGGAGAAAAAGAATTTAAACAGTCAGAAAAGTGGTTTTCAAAAAATGTTTAATTAGTCACCCTAGCTAACAATCCTCTACTCTCCCCGCTTGGGTGACTCTTTCCTCCACCCTGACCATCTGGAGCTCAGAAATGGAGAAACCAAACAGACTCCTTGTCCATCAATTCTCTATCCACCTCTCATCCTGTATCACCCAATCAGGGGCTTCCTACTTGTGTGGGACCAACACCTATATGTGTCTCCCTATTAATTGGACAGAAACCTGTACCCCAATCTATCTCATCTTAAATATCAACCTAATCCCACCCCATAAGCCTCTTCCAGTTCCTAATACACTACCTGTCAATCTAAGAACCAAACGAGCTATACAGGTAATTCCTCTTCTTGTTGCTTTAAGAATTTCTATAAAAATAGGTCTAGGGGCAGGGGGACTGGCCACTGCCCTGTCTTATTCCCACTCTCTCCCTCTCTGAAGCCCAGTGAATTTGTAAAACAAACCAAGTCATGGAATCAGTGGTTTTGCACAAACTGGGTGTCATGACTATTGACTTTCATCGGTGCACTCACTCTCCTATTTATTTTTCTAACTTTTTGACCCCGCCTCTTACGTTTGTTCACTAGTTACTTACAGAACTGCATGCAGAAATTCGCCAATCAGAAAAATTGGAAAAATCTACCTAACCCTACACACCAACCCTAAAATTTGCCCTCGTGAAACAAAAAAATCTAAAACTCTATAAATACACCCCTACCCGACAAGAAGCCATCACTGCACCTCTCTGCCCCTCACTGAGAGTGATCCTTAGAGAGGTCATAACCCCTTACCACCCCTACTCAGCAGAGAGAAGTTACAGAAGATAATGACCTCCATTCGTTTCCCCTTGAGGCATCTCTAGGAACCACTCTCTTTCTTTTTTTTATATATCAAATAGTCGGGAATCTTAGGTTTCATTTCTTTAACCTGCCAGTAAGTCTCGTTTTAGGGCTTGCAGCAGATGACCAACCCCAAAGGAATGTCTGATGTCACAAGCTTTTGTCCAGCAGCCAATTAGATGATGCCCACAACCCTTCTCACTTCCCCCTCCTGAAAAAGACCCTTAAAGCCCAGTTCAACCCTGTACTAGGGGCAACTCCCTTTGTGAGCCAGCCTGGCAGGTTTTCTTCATTTAAAGCCTGTATGCTGATCTTTTTCGGACTCCATGGATTCTAACAATTTTATTTTTTTGTGACAGAGGCAGAGAGAGAGAGAGAGAGAGACAGACAGACAGACAGACAGAGGGACAGATAGGGACAGACATGCAAAAAAGGAGAGAGATGAGAGGCATCAATTCTTTGTTGCGGCTCCTTAGTTGTTCATTGATTGCTTTCTCATATGTGCCTTGACTGTGGGGATACAGCAGAATGAGTGACCCCTTGTTCAAGCCAACGACATTGGGCTTCAAACCAGCGACCTTGGGCTCAAGCCAGTGACCATGGGGTAATGTTTATGATCCCACGCTCAAGCCAGTTTCCCCTGCACTGAAACTGGTGAGCCTGTGCTCAAGCTGGCGAGCTTGGTGCTTCAAACCTGGGTTCTCTGCGTTCCGGTCCAATGCTCTATCCACTGAGCCATTGCTTGGTCACGTCCTAGGTACCAATTTTAAAAGCAAAAAATACTGCCAATGGACAGTGAAATATATAACAGCAAAGAGGATCAGATATTTCCCTCCTTTGGTCAGCCTCACTATAAAGATAAAACCAGCAGGGGACTGTGAAATTAGAATATGTCAACAAATATTTATCGATCACCTACTGATCTGGATGGTGAAGATACAATGGTGAAGACCACAGACAAACACTGCCCTTATGGAGCTTACGTTCTAGGGCAGGAAAGGGACACACACACACACGTTACGATGTGTTGTCAAGAAAATAAATAGAGCGATAGGATATAGAGCGAAAGTTGACAAACTTTTTCTGTAAAGGGCCAGATAGTAAATATTTTAGGCTTACAGGTCAGACAACCTCTGCAGCTGTAGTAGAAATACAACTATAGACAAGATGTAAATGAATGAACATGGCTGTGTTTCCAAAAGACTTTACTTAGAAAACAAAAACAATAACAACAGGTGGTGGGCCGGATTTGGCAGGAGGGATGAGTTTTGAAGTAGGGTGGCACTTGGAGTAGGTATGACTTTGGACTGGAGTGTTTGGGGAGGACTTCTATGAGGTGGCAATGTTTGGACTGAAAGTAGAATGATGAAGAGCCAGCCATACAAAGCTTGGGCGAAGAGCATTCTAAGCAGGGGGAATACCTGGATCAAAGTCCTGTGGTAAGAATAGGCTTGGTCTCCTTGATGCGGGTGGCTGCCTCAATTTCTCCTGTGTACTTTTGGGCATGCCATGAAATCCTTCCAGCCCTTTTTTTCATGAGTAGAAATGATAATAACACTCTGCTTATAGGCTTTTTGTGAAGTAATGTGCATTAAAATATTTTTCTGGGCAATGGTTAGGAGCATTATTAATAACCAGTATTTAGAAAAAAAAAAGTTGTGAATAAACTTTAATAAAATTAGGAGTTTGCTCCTCACAGTTTTACTACTGGGTCTGTTATTTCATCTGTAACTTACTATACTGTGTGTTGATACACAGTCACCAATTTATTCCCTGCCAACTGCTTTTCAATTTTATTTGCCAATCTTATTAGTATTTATGAATAATTTTTATTGTTATTTTCTATGTATTCTTAAAAAATAGTTATGGAATTAATTATTTTCTTACCTAGAAACAAAAATGTGTTGTGAGAACCATAGACTTCAAAGTTGTTTCCTGTGAAAGCCTCCTGGGCAGCTGACGAGCCCTCATATGACAAAATGAGCCCTCAGAATCCCTTAATTGACAAGGACTAGGAACAGCATGGTCTGTAGTCTATCCATGACATGTCTCTGTGTGCCACTGAAGCTTGTCTACTCTTGTGCCTATCCGCCCCTTTCTACCCCAGTTTCTGTCCCCATCCAAGTGCTTAGAGTTCACGCAGCCTCTATGGTGCCCAGGTGAACCCCTCCCAGCCTCACCCAGTCCTTTATATGTGGGCAGCAGGGTGAGGAGGAGGAGAGTGCCGGCAAGTACCATCACCAGTGACAGCGCTGGCATGTGGACACAGCCAGGCACACCGCTGCCCCATGTGACCCGTTCAGAGCTGAGCAGAATGAAGGCAAACCCACAGCAAATGCTTATCTACAACTTTTTCTTGTTAACTGAGGAAATGTCCAACAAGAACATGGGAACAACAAAGAAACTAGATTCTCTTCTGTGTAACAATGTGGCTTCCTGACTCTATGAAAGGAAAAATTACAATGATTTTAGTAAATATTATTTTTCTCATTATATGTTTAAACTGTCCATGAGCATTACTGTTAGTCCCTGAAGAATGTGTGGATGAATTTGGTGGGTCCATCTTTGAATCAATAGACGTTAAATAGGTGGGTGCTCTCAGCTCACCCTTGTGGAGAACCCTAAAAAGGAGACTGAGTTGAGGGCTATGCTCACCCTGGATAACCCCTCTACTCTCCATCCTTGGTTGTATACAGGTACATGGAGTAACATGACATTGTTGATTGTCTTACTGAAGCCTCTGCTGAAAGGTCCAGGTGTGGGAAGTACTCTAACGCAGAAAGGATGCATTCTGCAGTGATAATGGATTCCTCTGGGTGAGGGGCACAGTTTCTCAAAAGGTAGTAAAGATTTTCCTCCTGAAAACTAGAGGAAAGAGCCTCTATGCAGGAGCTGTTTAGATATGAGGGTATTAGACTGATGATGAAAACAGGTTCATTCTGAGCCCAAGTGGAAGCCTTGCTTTGAAGAGTTAACATCTTAGGTGCCTGTTATCTTAAGATATTCTTTTAATATATATTTTTAAGATTTTGTTTATTCTTTTTAGAGAGGGGAGGAGAGAGAGAGCAGGGGGAGGGCAAGAAACATCAACTCCCATCAAGCCCAGGGTTTTGAACCAGCGACCTCAGCATTCCAGGTTGATGCCTTAAGATTTTAAAGAAAATCAAACCAGCACTCAACTTTTCTCCTCTTACATTCACTTTAAAATTACCTGATCCTTCAGTAAAGAAGCTTGCCCACTTCTTACTGAAGCCTCTGCTGAAAGGTCCAGGTGTGGGAAGTACTCTAACGCAGGAAGGATGCATTCTGGTGTAGGTGAAGAGGCGGGAGCTGGACTGCAGAGTCAAGGTCGCAAAGGGAAGGTCTATGCCATGTCTGCAGACCCTGCCAAGGAGCTGGGTGGTCATAGTGGGGACCTCAGCCGATAGAGGGGCACTGAGATTGTCAGCCTTAAGACACACCTGTCTTGGGAGCTTCTCAATTCTTTACGTGTCTGTCAAAACCTTGAGCGAGTGCAGAAGGTAGAATGGGAAGGTTTCAAGTGTAAAATACACTGCTCATAAAACTTAGGGGATATTTTATCACTTCACATTCATTTTGAAATATCCCTAAATTATGTGAGCAGTATATAATTTGTCAATAAACAGATCACTTGAATTTTAATTTACGGTTAAGGTTTTTTCTAGAAGACTATAATTCTGGTGACATTCAGGCCTTAGCCAGACATTAAGCAAGAAAGGTTGCACTCAGGGTAAGAAATGTGTTTTTACTTTTGGAATCACATTCCCTGGGCTAGTAGTTAGTTACTTTACTCACCGTGAGGCCAGCTCTGGAAAATGGCAGTGGAAGAATTTACCATCTGAAACTTAGGAAAACAAAGATAGCTATGTCATTGGCCACATGGTAGATAGCCAGATAATGTGCATGTGCTGAATAAAATGCTATTTCTCTCTGTCCTCCCAAATGAGGGCCCTTTCCTTGTAACAGGGTATCTCCTCAGAGCACATGAACACATTCAAAGAAGAAGATGCAATCAGAGATGGTTAAAAGCACCCATGATGCTGATTGCTTAAGATCAACAAGAAAGTGTTTTCTCTAAAATGCATGCATGTATCAATTTCAATCTGCTAATGGATTTGATATGCAGTCCACACACTCTGAAGTCCTATTTTAAAACCACAATCACTGTGGTCAATCATTACAAGCACTCACTTGCCTACCTCTCTCACTTCACACTACTTGCTTGGCGAAACCATAGCCCTGGATCAATCCAACTCTGCCAGGCACTTGTGCAGCTGAATGTGGAAGGGGAATAACACAACACCTTGAGGTTAATTGAATTAATGATTATAAAGTTCAAGTGGGCCTTGAATGCCACTCTTTCTGCTCCATTCACTCTTCTGTTCTCCTGCATGACTTTTCTCCTCTCTCCTTCCCCTTCTCATCCTCTTCCTCTTCTTTCTCTTCTTCTATCACCTTCTTATTAAATCGAGGTAAAACTTATGCTCAGTGAAATGCACAGATTATAAAACTGATTATTTTGACAAATGTATGCATAGAGTAACCCATACCTCTATTATGATCACCCCAGAAAGATTCTTGAAATCCTGTCCCCATTGGTTCCTAAGTCCCTCCTCCCCAGAGGCAACCACTGTCTGATTTTTACCTTGAGTGACTATCTCACACCTTTTCCTTTCTCTTCAAAGCTTTACCTCCCCTTCCTCATCCTCACTCTCAGCTGGTGATCTTGTTCCCTATTGCACAAAGAAAATGAAAGCAACAAGAAGAGACCTTTCATATACTTCCCTGCCACTTCTTCCCATCTGCTAGCTTGTGCATCTGCACGTATCCTGGCTGTACCTGGCTGTACTGTCTTGGCTCCCATCTAGAGCAAAGCACCCAGTCCTCTCTCATGTGGTCAAGAATAGTGCTCCATCAATTCTTTTGTTCTTCTATAATTTTTCATACACAGCCAAACTTCTAGTTTTTTTTAAACAAGATTGATGAACCTTTTTTTTAAAATTTATTTTATTTTTTTATTTTATTCATTTTTTTTTTTAGAGAGGAGACACAGAGTGAGAGAGAGAGAAAGAGAGAAAGGGGGGAGGAGCTGGAAGCATCAATTCCCATATGTGCCTTGACCGGACCAGTGCAGGGTTTTGAACTGGCGACCTCAGTGTTCCCAGGTCGACGCTTTATCCACTGCGCCACCACAGGTCAGGCAAAACCTCTAGTTTTTTATTTTTATTTTTTTAAGTGAGAGGAGGGGAGATAGTGTGACAGACTTTTGCATGCACCCCAAACAGGATCCACCTGGCAAACCCATCTGGGGCTGATGTCCGAATCAACCGAACTATTTTTAGCTCCTGAGGCTGACACTTGGACCAATCGAACCACTGGCTGCAAGAGGGGAAGCGGGAGAGAATGGGGAGGGAGGGAAGACAAGCAGATGGTCGCTTCTCCTGTGTGCCCTGACCTGGAGTCGAATGTCGGACATCTGGGCGGACACTTTATTCAGCGAGCCAGCTGGCCAGGGCCTAGCATTAACTTCTGTGCTACTTTGTATCCCTATTAGAAAAGTCAGACGACTCTCCTCGACTCCAGCACCTTTACTAGCCCTTGTTTCTTTGCTCTTCATTCTGGCAGAACTCAAAGTGCAATTTATATCCTCTGACTTTAATTCTTCTTCCCTATTTGAGAGAGAATCTGAGATCTTTTCTATTCAGGTGTTCCTCCTTCCAACCCATGGAAACTGCTCTTTTCAAGGTCGCCACATGACCTCCACATTTCTAAATCCAAAGAAAAGTCCTCAGTCTTTGACAGGATTTGATGCAATCAGGCCCTCCTTTCACCTCTGGCAAATTGTCTTCACTTGGCTTTCCCAACACTTGTCTGGGTTTCCTCCCTGCTCATTTCATCTCAGTTTTGGTCTCCCCTGATCGCTCCTCTTCTTTAACTTTTCTCGTTGGTGGGCCTCAGGCTCTGCCCTCAGTCTTCCTTCTCTGTCTGCACACTATTAGTGACCACATTGGGCTCATGGCCTTAAATACCAACCATATGACAATATTTACCAAATTTCTGTTGCCAGTCCAGATGCCTGACCTGAAATGTGTACTTAGATTACCCAGCTCCCACTTGACATCTCTCCTAGGATGCCTGGCAGACTTGGGTCGATGGCAGTCCATCCCTGAGGTAGTTCAGACCAAAATCTGAAATCATGTTTGACACTTTTCTTTCTCTCATACCCCCACATCCAATCCATCAGGAAATTCCGTTGGCTCAGTAGAGTTGATAGTATTATTTTTCACCAAATAATCCAATTTCTATTCCTGCCATATCCTCTTCCCTGCAGGATTAAATAGCCCCACTGTTGAATATAGAAGTGGCCATCTGACTTGCTTTAACCAAATAAATGGGGGCAGAATTGATGGGTGTCATATTCCGTGGGTGCTCTAGGAGCTAGCTTGTATGTTATCTTTATATATATTTGCCATGTCTTTCCCTCTGCCACAATGGACCACAATGTTCCAGACAGAGGCCACTCTGCCAACCTGCACCAGAGCCAGCTCAGAAGGAGAGAGCCACAGCTGACTTGCACTGGACCCAGTGTTGTAAGTAGCTGATTTTAGGGTATCTTGTTACTGTGGTACAATACCAGTTCTGAAAATACAGTCCCTTCAAAAAATATCCAGACTCTGGTCACTTCTTTTTCTGGTCTTGGTTTAAGCCATCATCATCTCAAGCCTGGATTACTGAAATAGTCTCTTACCTGGTCTCTTTGCTTCTTTCGTCAGCCTCCTAGGGCCAATTTTCTTTCTTTTTTCTTTTTTGTATTTTTCTGAAGTGAGAAGTGGAGAGGCAGAGAGACAGACTCCCACATGTGCCTGACCAGGATCCAACCAGCATGCCCACCAGGGGGCGATACTCTGCTCATCTGGGATGTTGCTCCATTGCAACCAGAGCCATTCCAGCGCCTGAGGTGGAGGCCATGGAGCCATCCTCAGTGCCTGAGCCAACTTTGCTCCCATGGAGCCTTGGCTGTGGGAAGGGAAGAAAGAGACTGAGGAAAAGAAGAGGGTAAAGGGTGCAGAAGCAGATGGGCTCTTCTCCTGTGCGCCCTAGCCAGGAATCAAACCTGGGACATCCACACGCCAGGCCTGTTAAAGCCTGTTTTACTTCTCTTTTCAAAACTCTATAGTGGCTCCTGGTTTCACTACGAGCCAGTCCTAATGAGACCTGAGCGGCCCAGCACTGTTGGTTCCCCTTAACCTCTCCATGATAGTGAGATTTGTAATAACAAATGTATACATGGTCTTCATCCCTGTTTCTGGCACAGAGCTCCTAAAACCTCTTGCAATTTTTAAGTGATGGGAGCAACAATGGTGTTTCTTTTTTATTAAATTTAATTTATTATATTTACATGAATTCAAGTGTCCCACTCAATATAACACTCTCACCCCCCCAACCATGTACCCCATTACACCCCTTTAACCCCCTCGCACTAACTTCCTCCCCACTTCCCTCTGAGTGCTGCTGTCTTGTTATCTCTAGCTATGTATTATGTATATATAATTTCACTAATCCCTTCTTTGATCCTGTCCTCTCATCCCCTACCTTCTAACAGCTGTCCCTCTGCTCCTGGTGACCCTACCTCTGTTTCTATTCTATTCCTCATTTCACTGTGTTCATTAGATTCCACATATAAGTGAGATCATATAATATTTTTCTTCCTCTGCCTGGTTTATTTCACTTAGCATAATAATTTCCCGGTTCATCCATGCCATTGCAAAAGGTAGGATTTCCTTCTTTTTCAAAGCCGTGTAGTATTTCATTGTGTATATGTACTACTGCTTTTTAATCCACTCATCCACAGATGAACACTTGGGCTGTTTCCAGATCTTGGCTATTGTAAACAATGCTGCAATAAACATGGGGTGCATATCTTCTTTTGAATCAGTGATTTGGTGTTCTTAGGATATATTCCTAAATGTGGGATAGCAGTGTCAAAAGGCAGTTCCATTTTTAAATTTTGAGGAAACACCATATATTTTTCCATAGTGCCTGCACCAGTCTGCATTCCCACCAGCAGTGCAGGAGGTTTCCCTTTTCTCCATACTGTCGCCAGTACTTATTATTATGTGTTGATTTGTTAATGAATGCCATTCTGACAGGTGTGAGGTGGTTTCTCATTGTGGTTTTAATTTGCATTTCTCTAATGATTAGTGATGTTGAGCATTTTTTCATCTGCCTATTGGCCATCTGGATGTACTCTTTGGAGAAATTTCTATTTGGATTGTTTGTCTTCCTATTGTTGAGTTTTATAAGTTCTTTATAAATTTTGGTTATTAACCCCCTATCAGACGTGCTGTCGAATATGTTCTCTCATTGTGTGGTTTGTCTTTTTATTCTGTTCTTATTGTCTTTAGCTGTGCAAAATCTTTTTAGTTTGATATAGTCCCATTTGTTTATCTTGCCTTTTATTTTATTTGCCCGTGGAGATAAATCGGCAAAATATATTGCTGCTACAGAGGTCAGAGATCTTGCTGACTATGTTTTCTTCTAAGATACTTATGGTTTCATGGCTTACATTTAAGTATTTTATCCATTGTGAGTTTGTTTTTGTGAATGGTGTAAGTTGATGGTCTAGTTTCATGTTTTTGCAGGTAGATGTCCAATTTTCCCAACACCATTTGTTAAAGAGGCTGTCTTTACTCCATTGTATGTTCTCTCCTCCTTTGTCAAATATCAGTTGTCCATAAAGGTGTGGGTTTATTTCTGGGTTCTCTTTTCTTTTCATTGATCTACGAGCCTGTTCTTATGCCAGTACCAGGCTGTCTTAAGTATAATGGTCTTGTAGTAAACCTTGATATCTGGAAGAGTGATACATCCTGCTTTATTTTTTCTTTTTAAGATTGCTGAGGTTATTCGTGTTCTTTTTTGGTTCCATATAAATTTTTGGAATATGTGTTCTATATCTTTGAAGTAAGTCATTGGTATTTTAATTGGTATTGCATTGAATTTATAAATTGCTTTGGGTAATATCGACATTTTAATGATGTTTATTCTTCCTAACCATGAGCACAGTATATGCTTCCACTTGTTTGCATCTTCCTTGATTTCTTTTAAAAATGTTTTATAATTTTCCAAATACAAGTTCTTATCCTTCTTGGTTAAATTCACTCCTAGGTACTTTATTTTCTTGGCTGCAATAGTGAAGGGGGTTGTTTCCTTAATTTCTTTTGCTGACAGTTCATTGTTGGTATATAGAAATGCCTCTGATTTCTGAGTATTAATTTTATATCCTGGCACCTTGCTGAATTCATTTATAAGGTCCAGTAGTTTTTTGACTGAGACTTTAGGGTTTTCTATATGCAATATCGTATAATCTGCAAATAATGACAGTTTTACTTCTTCTTTTCCAATTTTGATGCCTTTTATTTCTTCTTCTTGTCTGATTGCTGTAGCTAGGACTTCCAGAACTATGTTGAATAAGAGTGGTGAAAGGGGGCCCCTGCCTGGTTCCTGATCTTAAAGGGATTGCTTTTAATTTTTGTCCATTTAGTATGATGTTTGCTGAGGGTTTGTCATAGATGACCTTTACCAAGTTAAGGAATGTTTCCTGTATTCCCACTCTACTGAGAGATTTGAGCATGGATGGGTGCTGGATGTTATCAAATGTCTTTTCTGCATCTATTGAAATTATTATGTGATTTTTGTCCTTCCTTTTGTTTGTGTGATGAATCACATTAATTGATTTGCGAATATTGAACCAGCCTTGCCTCTCCAGAATAAATCTCACTTGATCATGGTGTATGATTTTTTTCATATATTGCTGGATCCGGTTGGCTAATATTTTGTTCAGAATTTTAGCGTCTAAATTCATCAGGGATATAGACCTATAATTTTCTTTCTTTGTGTTGTCTTTGCCCGGTTTTGGGATCAGAATTATGCTCGCCTCATAAAAGGAGTTTGGCAGTCTTTCTTCCCCTTGAATTTTTTGAAATAGCTTGAGGAGGTTAGGAGTTAGTTCTTCTTTGAATTTTGGTAGAATTTACTTGTGAAGCATTCAGCCCCAGGGCCTTTCTTTTTTGGGAGTTTTTTGATAACTGTTTCGATCTCATTTGTTGTAATTGGTCTGTTTAGGTGTTCTGATTCTTGCAGATTGATTTTTGGAAGATTATATGATTCAAAAAATTTGCCCATTTTAACTAGGTTGTCTAATTTTTTGGCATAGAGTTCTTCATAGTATTTTCTTACAATGCTTTGTATTTCTCTTGTGTCAGTTGTTATTTCTCCACTGTCATTTGTAATTTTATTTATTTGAGTCCTCTCTCTTCTTTTCTTGTTGAGTCTAGTTAAAGGTTCATCAATCTTGTTTACCTTTTCAAAGAACCAGCTTCTGGTTTCATTGATCTTCTGTATTGTTTCCTTAGCCTCTGTGTCATTTATTTCTGCTCTGATCTTTATTATTTCCTTCCTTCTACTGGTCCTGGGCTTTTTTTGCTGTTGTTTTTGTATTTCTTTTAGATGCAGGGTCAGGTTGCTTATTTGAGAATTTTCTAGCTCCTCTCCGTATGCCTGTAGTGCAATGAACTTCCCTCTCAGTACTGCTTTAGCTGTGTCCCATAAATTTAGAGTTAATGTATGCTCATTTTCATTCGTTTCTAAAAACTTTTTTATTTCTTCTTTGATTACATTGTTAATCCATTCATTATTTAATAACATGCTATTTAGTTTGCAAGTGTTTGAGTATTTTTCAGTTTTTCTTTTGTGGTTAATTTCTAGTTTCATGGCATTGTGATCAGAGAAAATACTTGATATGATTTCAATCTTCTTAAATTTATTGAGACTATTTTTGTGTGCTAACATGTGGTCTATCCTAGAAAACGTATTTTGATAGCTTGGGAAGAATGTATATTTTATTGCTCTAGGGTGAAAAGTCCTGAAGATATCTATTAAATTGAGTTGATCTAGTGTATCCTTTAAGTCTGCTGTTTCTTTATTAATTTTTTTTTCTTGAGGATCTATCCAGTGTTGTTAGTGGGGTATTGAAATCCCCTACTATTGTAGTATTGTTATTAATCTCACCCTTTATATCCATCAAAGTCTGCTTTATGCATGTCAGCGCTTCTATATTCGGTGCATAGATATTTATAATAGTTATATCATCCTGGTGAATTGTTCCCTTTATCATTATGTAGTGTCCTTCTTTATCTCTTACTATAGCCTTTGTTTTAAAGTCCATTTTGTCAGATATAAGTATTGCTACCCCTGCTTTTTTTTCATTTCCATTTCCATGAAATATTTTTTTCCATCCTTTTACCTTCAGTCTATGTGCATATTTTGTTTTAAGATGTGTCTGTTGTAGACAGCATATGTATGGGTCCTGTTTCTTTATCCATGCAGTTACCCTATGTCTTTTGATTGGATCATTTAATTCATTTACATTTAAGGTTATTATTGATACGTAGTTGTTTATTGCCATTTTATTATTTTAAATTGTATTCTTCTTTTACTATATTCTTTCTTCCCTTTAAACTGTTCACAACAGACTCCTTGCAGAATTGGTTTGGTGTTAATGAATTCCTTGAGGCTTTCTTTGTATGGGAAGCTCTTTATTTCTCCTTCATTTTAAACATTAGCCTTGCTGGATACTGTAGTCTTGATTGTAGGTTCTTGTTCTGCATTACTTTGAATATATCTTGCCATTCCCTTCTGTCCTTAAGTGTTTCTGTTGAGAAGTCAGATGTCATCCTTATGGGGGCGCCTTTGTAGGTGATAGCCTTTTTTTCTCTAGCAGTTTTTAAAATTTTCTCTTTATCCCTTAGCTTTGGTATTTTAACTATGATGTGTCTTTGTGTAGATATTTTTTGGTTTCTCTTTAATGGAGTTCTGTGTGCTTCTTGAACATGTGGAATGTTTCCCAGCCTTAATTTAGGGAAGTTTTCTGCTATGATTTGATTGAAAACAGTTTCTATTTCTTGTTCTCTCTCCTCTTCTTCAGGAACCGCTATGATGGGAATGTTGTTTCTCTTCAGGTTGTCACAGAGCTCCCTTAGAGTTTCCTCACATTTTTTGCATCTCTTTTCCTTTTTCTTCTCTGCTTCTGTGCCTTTGTTTATTGTGTCCTCTAACTCGCTGGTTCGATCCTCAGAGTCATTCATCCTGCTTTTAATTCCTTCCATTGTCTTCAGTTCTGATACTGTATTTGTCATTTCTGTCTGATTCCTTTTTATTATTTCAATTTTGTTTTTTATACTTGTTATCTCTTTATTTAGGTGTTCATAGTGACTATCCATTGTTACTCTAATTTCTTTGAACATCCTAACTATCATTATTCTAAATTCTGCTTCTGGTAATTTGGTTATATCTGGTTCATTCAGGTTCTTCTCTGGGGATTTCTCTTGATTCATTTGGTTTGCATTCCTCTGCCTGCCCATTTTGTCTGTTTATAAGCAAGTTGTGGCCACTGAAGTCCAGTAGGTGTTGCTTTTGTGTTCTCTAGGTGTGGTTTGTCTACAGGCCCGCCACCCCCTCTGCCGCTGCCTAGGGTGGTTGTGTATGGGCGTTGCCAGCGCCGGCCCACTCTGGTTGTTGCTGTGATTTCTGCCTCTCCTCCACGGGATGGGCTGTCACTCAAGCCACAAGCCTCAGCACCAAGCATAGAGGTGAGCACCTTTGCTCAACTGTGGACCTGGCCTGTTTCCGGGCTTACTCCCAGCACCCACGGTCAAAGCCTGCTCGCCACAGTTATGCAGGTTGGACGGGGCTTCTGAAATGCTCTCAGCTGTGAGCCTTTGCCTATCCGGAGGTTTTGCCCCACCCTCGAGGCCAGGGCCCAGCTGCGCAGGGTCGCAAACCAAGGTTTATTGGGCCGGGCATGGCTGCTGGTGTGCGCTCAGCTGAAAACTTTTGATTGTCCCGGGGTCTCCCCTGCCCCCGCGTTCAGAGCTAACTCACACATGCAGGATGGCAAACTGCGGTTTCTCCGGCCGGCAGTGGTTGCTGGCGTGAGCTCAGCCAGGATCCTCTGCCCGTCCCTGGTCAGTGCCAACTTGTGCAGGGTTGCAGAGCAGATCTCTGCCCGTTCCTGTCCTCCTGCTTTTTCCCCAGAGGTGGGTTTATAGGCTGGTCGCAGCTGCCGGACCGCTTTCGCGTGTCCCCTCCACCCCTGTTGGGCTAGACCGATCTCACACCGGCCGGGCCTTCGCCCCCGCCGACAGATCCGCGTTTCAGTGTCCCACCGCCACCATCCCTCCAGCAACCTTCAGCAGAGTAGGAAGGAGCCCCACAGTTCAGACCCTAACACTCCATACTGTAGACCTGGGAGCTTCTTCCATCTAAGCAGCTTTGCTCTAATTGCCGTGGGAGAGCTTGTTTGGCTGGTGTCCTGTCTCCCTTTGCTGGTATTGCTAGTTCCAGGGGAAATATTCGTTTTTGATTAGGGAAGTGACTTAGCCCAGTGGTTAGGGTGGCTGTCCCTCAGAGTGTTTGTCCCTGTGCCTTCAGTCCACACTCTCTTTCTGCTGCTCTGGTCCTCTCCTCTTTCCCCATTCCCCAGAGCCCCGGGTGCGTGGTTGTGAGAGAGGTTTTCTGCGCTGTTCCTTTAAAGTGAATCTTGGGTCTGAGAAAACTGTCTCTTTCTTACAAACAGTATCCTCTCCTCACTTGTTTCACAGCTCAATACTGTCCAAACACCTCTTCTAGGCTCTGCGACTGCAGGCTGGGGTTTTGTTCCTGGGACCCAGGTCCCTCCCTCTCCGCCAAACTCTCCTCCCGCCACGCGAGTCTCTCCAGGCTGCTGTTTGCTCCGAAGAGCTTTGCAGCCCTCTTTGCGTTTTCGTTATTCCTACCAGTCTCAGTGTGGCTTCTTCTGTGTTCCTTGGTTGAAGAGTTCACTTAGTTTAGTTCAAAGTTGGTTTATCCAGATGATGGCTCTTAAAATTGAGTTATAATCCATTTTGGTTCTGGGAGTTGGAAGTTGGTACATCCGCCTACTCCATTGCCATCTTGCTCTCCCCGGTTCCATATAAATTTTTGAAATATTTGTTCTATATCTTTGAAGCATGCCATTGGTATTTTTAATAGGAATTGCATTGAATCTGTAGATTGCTTTGAGTAGTATAAACATTTTAATGAAGTTTATTACTCCTATCCATGAACACAGTATATGCTTTCACTTGTTTGTATCTTTCTCGGTTTCTTTTTAATGTCTTATAATTTTCCATGTACAAGTCTTTTACCTTCTTGGTTAAATTTACTATTAGGCACTTTAAATTTTTTGTAGCAATAGTGAAAGGGATTGTTTCCTTAATTTTTCATTTTGACAGTTTATTGTTGGTGTATAAAAATGCTACTAATTTCTGAATATTAATTTTATATTCTGTCACCTTGCCAAATCCATTTATTAGGTCTAATAGTTTTTTGACTGAGACTTTAGGGTTTTTTATGTACAGTATCATGTCATCAGCAAATAATGATAATTTTACTTCTTTTTCAATTTGGATGCCTTTTATTTCTTTCTGATGGCTGTAGCTAGGATGTTCAGTACCCAATTGAATAAGAGTGGCGAAAGGGACACCCCAGCCTTGTTCCTGATCCTAAGAAAATTGCTTTTAATTTTTGCCCATTGAGGATGATGTTGGCTGTCAGTTTGTCATAGATGGCCTTTATTATGTTGAAGTATATTCCCCATATTCCCACTTTGTTGAGTTTTGATCATAACTGGGTGCTGGATTTTTATCAAATGCTTTTTCTGCATCTACTGATATAATCATTTGATATTTATTCTTTTTTTACTGTTTATGTAATGAATCACAGTTATTGATTTGTGAATATTGTACCAGCCTTGCCTTCCTGGAATAAATCCCACTTGATCATGATTTATGATCTTTTTGATTGCATTGCTGGATCCAGTTTGGTAATATTTTGTTGAAAATTTTAGTATCTATGTTCATCAGACCTATGGTTTCCTTTCTTTGTAGTGTCGTTACCTGGTTTTGGAATGAGAATATGGTTTGCCACTTAAAAGAAGCTTGGAAGTCTTCCCTCCTCTTTAATTTTTGGAAATAGCTTCAGAAAGATAGTTTCTCTTTGAATGTTTGGTAAAATTTGCCTGTGAAGCCATCCAGTCAGGACTTTTGTTTTCTGGGAGTTTTTTGATAACTGTTTAAATTTCGTTTGTTGTAATCGGTCTTTTAGGTTTTCTGATTTTTCCAGATTGAGTTTTGGAAGATTGTAGGTTTCTAGGAATTTATCCATTTTACGTAGGTTGTCCAATTTTTTGGCATATAGATCTTCATAGTATTTTCTTACAATCCTTTGTATTACTGAGGTGTCAGTTGTTACTTCTCTACTTTCATTTCTAATTTTATTTATTTGACTCCTCTCTCTTTTTTATTTTTAAAAGTGACTCTGGTTAAAGGTTCATCAACCTTGTTTAACCTTTTCAAAGAACCAGCTCTTGGTTTCATCAATCTTTTGTATTTTTTTAAGCCTCTATGTCATTTATTTCCACTCTGATCTTTATTATTTCCTTCCTTTTACTTTCTTGGGGCTTTATTAATTGTTCTTTATCTAGTTCTTTTAGATTCAGGGTTAAGTTGTTTATTTGAGCTTTTTCTTTCTTCTTAAGGTATGCCTGTAATGCTTTAAACTTCCCTCTCAGGCCTGCTTTTGTTGTGTCCCATAGATTTTGGGTTGTTGTATGTTCATTTTCATTTGTTTTCAGGAAGTTTTTAATTTCTTCCTTGGTCTTGTTGTTAACCTATTTGTTATTTAATAACATGCTATTTAGCCTCCAAGTGTTTGAATGTTTATCTATTGTAGTTGATTTTCAGTTTCATGGCATTGTCATCAGAGAAGATGCGTGATATGATTTCAATCTTCTTAAATTTATTGAGACTTGGT
Source organism: Rhynchonycteris naso (assembly GCA_037038555.1). Lineage (NCBI taxonomy): Eukaryota > Metazoa > Chordata > Mammalia > Chiroptera > Emballonuridae > Rhynchonycteris > Rhynchonycteris naso. Next base: position 84,388,045 of record CM073003.1, read on the forward strand.
TTGTGTCCTAACATGTGGTCTATCCTAGAGAATGTGCCATGAGCACTTGAAAAGAATGTTCTTGTTCTGCATTACTTTGAATATTTTTACCAATTCCTCTGTCTGCCAGTGTTTCTTTTGAGAAGTTGAATGTCATTCTTATGAGGGCTGTTCTGTAAGTAATTAAGTGTTTTTCTATTGCAGCTTTTAGTATTCTTTCTTTATCACTTAACTTTGGCATTTTAGTTATGATGTGTCTTAGTGTAAGCTTCCTTGAGTTCCTGTTTAACGAGACTCTCCGTGCTTCTTGAACTTGTGAGACTTTTTTTATTTCATCAATTTAGGAAAATTTTCAGCTATGGTATCTTCAAACATGTTCTCTATCCCTTGTTCATTCTCTTCTCCTTCAGGAATCCTTATGATGCATATGTTGTTTTTCTTCATTTTGTCACAGAGCTATTTAGAGCTTCCTTGGACTTTTTGAGCCTCTTCCTATTTTTTTTTCTTCTGCTCTGCTTCTTCCTTTTGTTTATTTTGTCCTCTAATTGCTGATTCAATCTTCTGCTTCATCCAGCCTGCTGTTGATTCCTTCTAGTGCAGTCTTTCTTTCTGATACTGTATTTGTTATTTCTGACTTTTTTTTCTTTAATTAATTGTTTTTACATAGATTCTAGGGTGACCCCGACTGCATCCCGCCTCCCCCTATTTCCCTCAACATCTCCCTTGCTTGCCTCCCTGCAGCGCCCTCCCCCCTTCCCTTCAGGTTTATCCCATCCTATCATCCCCTTTCCCTCTGTCCTCTTTTCCTCTGGTCCATTTGATTCCTTCTCTGTCTCAATTCCTTTCCTCAGTTTTCAATGTTCCTTGGATTTCTGAAATGAGTGAGGTCATATAATATTTTTCTTTTTCTGCCTGGCTTATTTCACTCAACATAATAGTTTCCAGACCCCTCCATATTGTTGCAAAAGGTAATATCTCCTTCTTTTTCATGGCCCAATAGTATTCCATTTTATATATGTACCAAATTTTTTAATCCACTCGTCCACTGATGGACACTTGGGCTGTTTCCAGATCTTTGCTATTGTGAACAATGCTGCCATAAACATGGGGGTGTATTTCTTTTTTCCAGTTGGTGATATGGTGTCCTTGGGATATATTCCTATAAGTGGGATGGCTGGGTCAAAGGGCAATTCCATTTCTATCTTTTTGAGGGAACTCCATACTGTTTTCCACAGTGGTTACACCAGTCTGCATTCCCACCAGCAGTGCAGGAAGGTTCCCCTTTCTCCACATCCTCACCAGCACTTATTCTGTGTTGTTTTGAAATGAGCACCATTCTGACAGTTGTGAGGTGGTATCTCATTGTGGTTTTAATTTGCATTTCTCCAATGATTAGTGATGTTGAGCATATTTTCATATGCCTATTGGCCATCTGTAGGTCCTCTATGGAGAATTGTCTATTCATTTCTTTTGCCTACTTTTTGATTGGATTGTTTGTCTTCCTGGTGTTGAGTTTTACAAGTTCATTATAAATTTTGGTTATTAACCCCTTATCAGATGTGTTGCCGAATATGCTCTCCCATTGTCTGGTATACCTTTTTATTCTGTTCATATTGTTCTTAGCTGTGCTAAAGCTTTTTAGTTTGATATAGTCCTATTTGTTGAGACTATTTTTGTGTCCTAACATGTGGTCTATCCTAGAAAACGTATTTTGATAGCTTGGGAAGAATGTATATTTTATTGCTCTAGGGTGAAAAGTCCTGAAGATATCTATTAAATTGAGTTGATCTAGTGTATCCTTTAAGTCTGCTGTTTCTTTATTAATTTTTTTTCTTGAGGATCTATCCAGTGTTGTTAGTGGGGTATTGAAATCCCCTACTATTGTAGTATTGTTATTAATCTCACCCTTTATATCCATCAAAGTCTGCTTTATGCATGTCAGCGCTTCTATATTCGGTGCATAGATATTTATAATAGTTATATCTTCCTGTTGAATTGTTCCCTTTATCATTATGTAGTGTCCTTCTTTATCTCTTACTACAGCCTTTGTTTTAAAGTCCATTTTGTCAGATATAAGTATTGCTACCCCTGCTTTTTTTTCATTTCCATTTCCATGAAATATTGTTTTTCATCCTTTTGCTCTCAGTCTATGAGCATCTTTTGTTTTAAGGTGTGTCTCTTGTAGACAGCATATGTATGGGTCCTGTTTCTTTATCCATGCAGCTACCCTATGTCTTTTGATTGGATCATTTAATCCATTTACATTTCAGGTTATTATTGATATGTAGTTGTTTATTGCCATTGTATTCTTTAAAGCTGTATTCTTCTTTTGCTCTATTCATTCTTCCCTTTAAACTGTTCACAAGAGGCCCCTTAGTATCTCTTGCAGAATTGGTTTGGTTTTTATGAATTCCTTGAGGCTTTCTTTTTCTGGGAAGCTCTTTATTTCTCCTTCAATTTTAAACATTAGCCTTGCTGGATAAGGTAGTCTTGGTTGTAGGTTCTTCTTCTGCATTACTTTGATTATATCTTGCCATTCCCTTCTGGCCTCAAGTGTTTCTGTAGAGAAGTCAGATGTCATCCTTTAGGGGGGCTCTTTTGTAGGTGATAGCCTTTTTTTCTCTAGCAGCTTTTAAAATTTTTTCTTTATCCATTAGCTTTGGTATTTTAACTATGATGTGTCTTGGTGTAGATCTTTTTGGGTTTCTCTTTAATGGAGTTCTGTGTGCTTCTTGAACGTGTGGAGAGTTTCCCAGCCTTAATTTAGGAAAGTTTTCTGCTATGATTTGATTGAACAAAGTTTCCATTTCCTGTCCTTTCTCCTCTTCTTCAGGCACCCCTATGATGCGAATGTTGTTTCTCTTCATGTTGTCACAAAGCTCCTTTAGAGTTTCCTCACATTTTTTAAGTTTCTTTTCCTTTTTCTTCTCTGCTTCTGTGCCTTTGTTTATTGTGTCCTCTAACTCGCTTATTCGATCCTAAGCGTGATTCATCCTGCTTTTAATTCCTTCCATTGTGGTCTTCAGTTCTGATACTGTATTTGTCATTTCTGTCTGATTCCTTTTTATTATTTCAATTTTGTTTTTTATACTTGTTATCTCTTTATTTAGGTGTTCATAATGACTATCCATTGTTGCTCTAATTTCTTTGAACATCCTAACTATCATTATTCTAAATTCTGCTTCTGGTAATTTGGTTATATCTGGTTCATTCAGGTTCTTCTCTGGGGATTTCTCTTGATTCATTTGGTTTGCATTTCTCTGCCTGCCCATTTTGTCTGTGTATAAGCAAGTTGTGGCCACTGGAGTCCAGTAGGTGTTGCCTTTGTGTTCTCTAGGTGTGGTCTGTCTGCAGGCCCCCCACCCCCTCTGCCGGTGCCTAGGGTTGTTGGGTATGAGCGTTGCCAGTGCCGGCCCACTGTGGCTTTTGCTGTGATTTCTGCCTCTCCTCCGTGTGAGGGGCTGTCACTGAAGCCACAAGTCTTAGCACCAAGGGTAGAGGTGAGCACCTTTGCTCAGCTGCGGACCCAGCTTATTTCCGGACTTCCGCCCAGAACCCGTGGTCAGAGCCTGCTCGGCACAGTTTCGCGTGTTGGGCGGGGCTTTTGACGTACTCTCAGCTGTGAGCGTTTGCCCGTCTGGAGATTTAGCCCCGCCCTCGAGGCCAGGGCCCTTCTGCGCAGGATCGCAAACCCGGGTTTATTGGGCCGGGCGTGTTTTCTGTCTTTCGCTCACCTGTATACTTCCGCTCGTCTCGGACTGTACCCCGTCCCCGCGTTTGGAGCTCGCTCGTGCACGCATGAATGCAATCCGCGGTTTCTCCGGCCGGGCGGGGATAGTAGCGTGAGCTCAGCTGCGAGCTTCCACTTGTCTCGGGGTCTAGCCTGTTCCCGCGCTTGGCGCCCGCTCGCACACGTATACTGGCCAACCGCGGTTTCTCCGTTGGGGGTGGGTGGTGGTAGCATGAGCTCAGCTGTGAGCCCCTGCCCATCCCTGGTCCTAGCCTGGTCCCCGCGGTCAGGGCCAGCCTGCGCAGGGTTGTAGGGCAGATTTCTGCCCGTTCCTGGCCTCCCGCTTTGTCCCCGTAAGTGGGGTTAAAGGCGTGCCCGCAGCTGCCGGTCCGCTTTTGCGCGCCCCCTCTGACCCTCTGGGCTAGACTGAGCTCACACCGGCTTGGCCTTCGCCCACGCCGACAGAACCGCGTTTCAGCGTCCTGTCGCCCATCATACCCTTAAGCACCCCTCAGCAGAGTAGGAAGGGACCTAATACTCCACACTGTAGGCCTGGGAGCTCCCTCACTTGTTTCACAGCTCAAAACTGTCCAAACGCCTCTTCTAGGCTCTGAGACTGCAGGCTGGGGCTTGGTTCCTGGGACCCAGGTCCCTCCCTCTCCGCCAAACTTTCCTCCCGCCCCGTGGGTCTCTCCGGGCTGCCGTTTGCTCCGGGGAGCTGGGCAGCCCTCTTCGCGTTTTTGCTATTCCTACCAGTCTCAATGTGGCTTCTTCTGTGTTCCTTGGTTGAAGAGTCCACTTAGTTTAGTTCATAGTTGGTTTATCCAGATGATGGTTCTTTAAACTGAGTTATAATCCACTTTGGTTCTGGGAGTTGGAAGTTGGTACGTCCGCCTACTCCGTTGCCATCTTGCTTCCCCTGACTGATTCTTTTTTAATATTTGAATGTCTTTTTTATACTTGCTATCTCTTTATTTAGGTGTTCATAATGACCATCCAGTGTTGTTCTAAGATCCCTACACATCCTATCAATCATTATTCTAAATTCTGCATCTGGACGTTTGGTTATTTCCATATCACTCAGTTCATTTCCTGGAGGATTCTCTTGTGTTTTCATTTGGATTGCACTTTTCTGTCTTCTCATTATGTCTGTGTCTTTGGGTGTGTTGTTTGTAGAGCTGGTTGAGTCTAGGCTTGGTGTTGTCTGCCTCCAATTTTGAGTTGTTTTATTCCTAGGTCTTCTTGGGCTGGCTTCAGCTGTCGTTTGTAATCCACTGTGGAATTTGGCTTTTCTAATGGAGGCCATTTGAAGTCTTGATTTGTTTGTTTTCTTAACTGGGTGGTAGTCTTGTTTACTGATCCCAGTGTGGTGGGTGTAACCTGAGACTCTGAAGACCTGATCTGCCCTTACTCTCTCTTGGTGGCAGGGTGCTCTCTCCACTTCAGTAGGGGAAGGTGTATCTCAGATCTCCATGGAGACCTGAGTTACTGCCCCTCATCCCCACTTCTTGTTTTCAGCTATGTCTTTTTTGTGCTGATTGGAGCTGGAGAGATATTTTATAAGGTTGACCTGGAACCACTTTAGTCTTATATTTTGTGGAAGGATCAATCCCTCCTCTTGCAATGGCTGCCTCCAGCACCTCCCCTGGGTATGGCTGCTTCTGTCCCACTGCTCAGATCCTCCCGTGCATTCCACTGTTTGTCACCAGCTATCTCTCTCTCCCCCTTTCTTTTTGGAAAACAAACTAGCTCTTTCAACACAACTCGTTCCCAGGTCCCCAGGCAAGTAGCTGTGAGTGATATTTTCTACTGTTTTTCTTAAACTGAGAGCTTTTCTGGGCTCTCAGCCTCACCCTCATCTCTTTGTTCCTGTAGGCAGGGGAGGCTCACTGCTCCTTGGCAGTCCCCACCAGGCTCGCTGTGGTTTCTTCTTTGCTCCTTGGATTTTGAGAGCAGTTCTTGTAGTCCAGAGTTGTTTTTTTCATGCAGGATGTTCCTAAATTAATTTGTAATCCAGTTTGGTGGTGTGAGCTGGGAGTCTGTGTGTCTTCCTACTCCACTGCCATTTTGTGTCCCTGACTGGTTCTTTTTTTATGATTTCAATGTTCCTTTTGATGCTTGCTATTTTTTTATTTAGGTATTCATTATGACTATCCATTGTTGCTCTAAGATCCTTAAGCATCCTAAAAATCATTATTTTAAACTCTGTGTCTGGTAGTTTGGTTACTTTCATTCCATTTAGTTCTTTTTCTGGGGATGTTTCTTGATTCATTTGAGTCATATTTCTCTGTGCATTTTGTCTGTGGATTAGGTAGTGCTTTTTGACATTGAAATGTGTTGTTGTGTCTTTATGAGGAAGGTGGGCTCAGTGGAACTTACCTCCAGGGTACCTGATTTTCTTGCTGTAGGAATACTTCTTGAGGGTAGTAATTTCTCTACTATTGTATGAGAGTATTGAATACAGTTGGCTCTTTTATGGGTGCAGTTATCCCTTTTGGCTGGCTGGCTCAAAGGGTCAACCTTGATCATGTGTATTAGACACTGTGCAGTGTCTGTCCTGTTGGGCGTATTTATTCTCCACAGTGTGTGGTGCCTGCTGGACTCCTCCTTTGTGAATGCTGTCTGTGTAGTTAGCTGAGTCTAGGGTTGGTGCTGTCACCCACTACTGGTTGTGTTGGTTCTGGGTCTTCTTGGGTTGGCACCAGCCATTGTTTGTAACCTGCCATGAGCTACCTGTCTGGAGCTACTGCTCTTTTCACTGTTTTTGTCTGCATTTCACATGCTTGGATAGCATGTGTGGGGGCAATCTGTGTATAAATATCAGCTTTCTTATACTTAGAGATGACAGCAGCTCCATAAAAGTTGCCAGCTTTGTAAGATTTGCCTCCACTTTTCACCTGCTCCACCTCCTCTTGCAGCTGCCTGGTCTTCCAACAGAGTCCTCTGTAGAAAGACTGTAGTGTGGGCCCAGACTGACCTCACCCAACCAACCTCTGTACAGGTTGAAAGCTTGGTGAGTTAGGGTAGCTGAGGTTGGGAATACAATGTTAGCGGACCTCCCTACTTCAGGAGTCTCTTGGTCAGGAGCTCAGTGTGGAGAATGTGGCTCCTACTCCAGAGCCTAATCCCTCAGCCACTGCTGGATACTCAAATTTTATTTCTCCCCAGCAAGGTGAGCAGCAGGTTCAGATCAAGTAGGGCCGACAGTCCCCTCTGCAGAAGTTCTTATATCTGGTAAAACCCTGGTCTCAGGGAGGAAGACTAAAAGAGTCATCTCTTGGGGCTGACTGTGCCCCTCACGAAGATAACTAAGCCCTTTGACCAGATCCACCAATAGACTCACAGGGACCCGCACTTTAAGTGTCCATGACCCAAATCTCTCTCACTCCCCCCTGTGGAAATTAGCCCAACAGGACCGAATATCCAGCACCTAGGCTGACTTATTGTGAAGCTCCATCCTATCCAATGCATATGAGCCACTGTGCCAGTGCTGATCACAGAAAGTGGAACTCGCCTTAGCTGGCCCAAGTGTGAGGTCCCCTTCCTTAGGATATCACTCTAGCAAGGGTTCTTAGGTCCTAAACCAATGTTCTCCACAGATGGCCACTGGATATCCTAGCCCTGGGCCTCCCTGGAGGGAATCCAGCAACAGGCCATTGGGAGACACGGACTGTGACTGGCCCTCAGCAACTTTGAGCTTATTATAAGTAATCTAGAGTTTGTGGCTGCCTCTATTGTGCCTAGGTGCACATGGAAATACCAGCTACACACCCAGGATGGCTTTTACCCACACTGTGCCTAGGGGAAGGTCCACTTAAAAGGCCAAGGTTCCCTGAGTCCCATCTCCTGCAGCCTCTGTCAGCTTGCTACTTATTGGGCTTGGCCACTGAAAAAACCTCTGGTAGAGTCTAGAGCAGGCGTGGCCAAGAGTTTTTGCCCCCAGCCCAGATTAGAAAGAAAACTTTTTTCATGGGCCAGATGAAATATTAAAATTGAAAAATGTTAAATACAAAAATGATTCATTTAAGTAAACAAAATTTTATTATGTAATTTGTTTATAAATAAATGTGATTTAAAAATTTTAATATACAATATTATTTTAGTAAAAATATATTTTAATAAAAATATAATTACATACCACATAAATATCCAAACTGTATTGCAATCAATCAAAACAATGTTTAATTAATAGAATGAGCTTGAAGGGTTATATCGCAAATAAAACAATTATTTCATTTTACAAATAGCTTGGACATGTTTTCAGTTAACAACTGCAGCTATTGTCTATGCTACAATGCCACTTGATTCAGCACACTTGACCACAAAATAACGAATTGTTTGACCTTGGGTGCGCACTGGCAAACTCTACCTATAAGAACGTGGGTTTCACATTGCCGCTAAACGTTAAACAGTTCATATCGAGAATAGACAAGTACAAATGTTGTAAATCTTTATAATGAAATTTTTTATTTTATTTATTTTTTTACAGAGAGAGAGAGAGTCAGAGAGAGAAATAGATAGGGACAGACAGACAGGAAGGGAGAGAGATGAGAAGCATCAATCATCAGTTTTTTGTTGCGACACCTTAGTTATTCATTGATTGCTTTCTGATATGTGCTTTGACCGTGGGCCTTCAGCAGATCAAGTAACCCCTTGTTGGAGCCAGTGACCTTAGGTCCTAGCTGGTGAGCTTTTGCTCAAACCAGATGAGCCCATGCTCAAGCTGGCGACCTCGGGGCATCGAACCTGGGTCTTCCGCATCCCAGTCCAAAGTTCTATCCACTGCACCACTGCCTGGCCAGGTTATAATGGATTTTTTTTAAAAAATAAAGAAATATTGTGAATCCATTCGACCAATTATTGGAAGTTAACTCTAGATTAGTCACATGCGGAATTCTTTTCTGCGTATTACTATCTTCTTAAATATCTCGATTTCCAATAATCAAAGATGCTTCCGCTTCGGAGTAGCTGAGATTTTAAAGAAGCAAAAAATACTAAAAATTTAATCACAGGTCGTATAAACTCATTACACAGGTTGGATCCAACCTTCGATCCCAGATGTTACTTTGTCCAGACTTTTTTCACAGACTCAGTGGGTGAGGCCCCAGGAGTCTAGTCAGTGTGGCCTCTGAGACCCAGAGGTGTGATCTGCCTGCAGTCCAGACAGTTTCTACTGAGTCTCTTGTGGGGTAGAAGCACCAGTTGTAGACTTGGGAGTTTGCGGGTAGAGGGAGGAATAGCTCCGGCCTGAACGTGAGAAAACTGAGTCACTGCAGACCCTCTGCTTCCTGATTGACTTCTCAGAATGGCCAAGTCTCCATGGAGTGGGCAAGAGGAATTTCCAAAAGCAGGGAAGATTCTTTTTTCCAGGCTGACGCAGCTTGGAGGAAACTGCTCCACCCAAGAAAGATGGTGACTGCGGTATTAGAGAATGACTCAGAACAGATGTAATGCTGGTTGTTACCGTCATGGCCAGGCAGGTCCACATTGGATTCAGGAAGATGGTAGAAAAACTTCAGAGCTGGAAAGGGTTGGCCATTCTGTTTAATAAAGTCTCACAATGGCCAACAAGCACATAGGCAGGGGAAATTACCTCTCAGGCAACAAACAAGAATGGCCCCTCACAGTGGCAGGCACACAATCCACCATCCACAACTCCCCATCTCTTTCAAGTGCAAGCATTCATAGTTTTATACAGGTCACACCCACTTGGCGCTGTTATGCACCCATGCACCAGTAAGGCAAAGGGCTTACAGCCAGTAACCCTGCAAGCAAGCCCAACACAGCTGCCACACAACAGGTGTTCCAGTGGCTGTCCCCCACAGTGTCTCTCCCTGGGCCTCTGTAAAGCCTGTGGCCGAGGCCAGCATCATAGCTGCCTGACCCACGCAGGTTCACATTAGATTCAAACAGTCGGTAATAAAACACAGGAGCCAAGAACTGGTGAGCCATCAGCTTTAATTCTAGCTTGCACCCGGCGGGCAAGCAAAAACACACACTGGGCTCCAAAACCCACACATTCAGTGCTCACAAAGCTACTGACTTATCTGAGTTTCCTAGAATCAAAGGTTTCTAGCTCACCAGACTTATTCACCTCTGTTTCCCATCTACTCCTGCACAAACTCTTAACAAACTGGCTTCTTCTTCAGCACTCTGCCATCTTGGCTACTTCTCCTCCACATGGCCTTAATCTGCTCTCCTCTCTAATACTAATCTCAGGAACTCAGGAACCAAGAGAGAGAGAGATCAAGCTACTGCTCTCTCCCATTTTATAGCATAGACTCAAAACCTTTAATCCAATTATACAAACAAGGAAGTTTCTGTATAATGGGATTCTTCAGGAGAGTGCACCACCCTACATTATCCAATCAGTCAAGGGTGTGGGGAAGAACTTACTCTTAAACTAAGCCTTAGGCTACAACGACCCGGCCTGCCCACAGCCTGTTCCAGAACACACATTAATATCAACGAACTTCCATGTGGGCAGCGCCATCTTTAACAAAGTGAGCATAATATATTTTATCTGCCCAACAGCCTCCAACTTCACACTCTTCCCACAAAACTCAGGGCCTCTCAACCCTCCCCTGCCAGAGTCCCGGGTAAGTGGCTGTGAACAAAATTTTTCTGCATTGGCCCTTTAAGATGGAGCCTGCATCTTCAAGAGCTCCCGTCTCTTTCTCACAGACAGAAACCTCAGCTCTTTTTACCACCAAATGCTGTGTGGGTGCCTTTTCTAGGTTCCAGGGCTCTAAGCTCGGGTGCTGGGCCTGGGATTTAGGAACCTCCCCTCTCAGAGTGCCTCTTCCGCAATGAGAGTCCCTCCAGACCCTCAGCTGCCGCTCGCTCCTAGAAGCCTGAGAGTGGGTAGCTCTTTCTGCATCTCCGCCCTTCCTACCAGTCTCCATGTGCCTTCTTCTGTGATCCTTGGTTATGGGTTCCTCTTCATGTAGTCCAAAGTTGGTTTTTCAAGCTGACTGTTCTTAAATTAAGTTGTAATCCAGTTTGGTCCTTGAAGTGGCAGTTGGGACGTCTGCCTACTCCATCACCATCTTGGAATCTCTGATGTTTCTTGAACAGTTAATGAGATGACTTTGGGATCCCAGCTGAAGGAGCCGCTTATGTGGTTAGGAGATAGAAACTTTTAGCCCCACCTTCCGATTTCAGAAAGGTGCAGGAGACTGAGGCTGACTCAGGCACAGTGGCGATCGCTATACATTTAATCCGTCACGACGACATAATGCTGCCTCCATAGAACCCAAAAGAACATCCACTGGCCAATTTTCTGAAGAGCTTCTACCCTGGGAGACCAGAGACTTCCTCATGCTCAAGCTGGGCCCATGCCCGACGAGGATCCCCCACTATGTGTCTCTTCATTTGGCTTTTGATTTGTATCTCTAATATCCTTTGCAATAAATGGGTGCTCTAGTGAGTAAATAGATTTTCCTAAGCTTTGTGAGCCATTCCAGCAAATTAATCAAAGCTGAGGCGGGGGCAATGGGTGTCTGGTAGTTGCCTCTGGGTTGGGTTGTGAAACCCTCCCTGGCCCTGAGCTTTCAGATAATTGTTAATCTTGCTCAAACCGCACACGCCCAAATTCTTGGAACTGTCTGTCCCCAAGGCCGTTCCAAGAACTGCACGCCTCACCAAACTAGTCGACCGTTACCATCCTCCCCGCTCTGCAGATATAAAAAACCCAAAAACCCTCCCCCGGCGCGCCTTCACAGACTCACATCCGAGGGTCAGTGAACTCGCCCGGAGCTCCCAATAAAGCCTGATTTCGCTTATTCGGCTGTTTGGTTCTTCGCTTATTTGTTCATTGGTGGCACGTTAGGGTCTTCCATCTTTCAATGGGAACCTCTGATTTGTGGCCAGTCAGTCAGAGGTACAGGCAATATCCTGGACTTGTGACAGCCATCCTGAGTTGGAGGGTGTTGTCTGAACCTCCAAATTGGTAGCTGGTGAGTCAGAGTGCAGGCGACAATCTGGGCTTGTGACTGGCACCTGAGGTGGAGGGAGGTCTTGTGGGTCTGAGCCCTTTACCTGTGGAATCTGATTCTATCTCTTGGTAATAGTGTCACAATGAGGTGAATTCACCCGTCTGGTATCTGAGAATTGCTGGTTGAGGTGGGAAAGCCTACACAGTTGGGTCCGGGAACCCTTTTCACAATCTAACTTCTCACTGTTCTCCCCCTCGCTCACTGTGTTCCAGTCCCACTGGCCTTGCTGTCCCCTGCTCAGCCAGCACCGTCTCACCACACTGCTTCCCTGTGAACTCCTCTCTGTCTAAGATGCTCTTCCCCTCAGAGCCTCACACATAATTTCCTTTTCTCCTTCAAGGTTTTGCTCAAATACCACCCTCTCTGAAGCCTGTCTTGACCCCTCTATTGACAGTTGTGTCCATTTTGCTTTCCACCCTGGCACCTTGTTCTACCTGGTTTCTAAATGTGCCCTGACTGGGGAACAAACCTGCAAGCTTGGTGTGTAGGGACAATGCTCTAATTGACTGAGACTCCTGGCCAGAGTGCACTTATCACCTTTTAATATACTATACTGTAAAGCCAGTAGTTGAGGCCACTATCACAGCAGCCTGACCCATGCAGGTTCGCACTGGATTCGGACAGATGGCAATGAATGACCGGAGCCAAGAACTGATGAACCATCAGCTTTAATTCTAGCTTGCACCCAGCGGGCAAGCAAAAACAAACACTGGGCTCCAAAACCCACACATTCAGTGCTCACAAAGCTACTGACTTATCCGAGTTTCCTAGCATCAAAGCTTTCCAGCTCACCAGACTTATTCACCTCTGTTTCCCATCTCCTCCTGCTCAAACTCTTAACAAACTGGCTTCTTCCTCAGCACTCTGCCATCTCGGCTGCTTCTCCTGGCCTTTACGTGGCCTTACTCTGCTCTCCTCTCTAATATTAATCTCAGGAACCTAGGAACCGAGAGAGAGAGAGATCAAGCTCCCAGACTGCCCCAGTTTATAGCCTAGAAAATCCAAACCTTTAATCCAATTATACATACAAGAAAGTCTCTGATACAAAGCCACCCATCTGAGGCATAATGGAATTCCTCAGGAGAGTGCACCACCCTACATCATCCAATAAATCAAGGGTGTGGAGAAAAGCTTACTCTTAAACTAAGCCTTAGGCTATGATGACCCGGCCTGCCCACAGCCTATTCCAGAACACATATTAATATCAACAAACTTCCATGTGGGCAGCGCCATCTTTAACAAAGTGAGCATAATATGTTTTATCTGCCCAACATATACTATTTACTTTTTACATATATTCAGTGTTTCTACTTGTTGCCTGCCTCTCTCATTTGAATGTTCTGCTTGTTTTGTTCCCTGATTGTCCTGCTTGACTATTTCAGTGACAGCACATGCAAATATTTAATACTTGGGGAAATTAGAGAAAATGTTTACAGTAGATGGCAGTGAAGCTATGAGGAGGTGAAGGCTGTGTAAATCAACACAGAGGGACCAGGGCCCATCCTCACACAGCTCAGAATGCCGGTGTGTTGAATGGGTCATTGGCTGTGGCAATGGCTATACCCATTACACCTCTCACTGGGAGCAAGTAAAAAATTCTTGGCCTGCCCTCATAGTGCTTGGGTTCCTTCCTTCCTTTCTTTCTCCTCCCTTCCTCCCTTCCTTCTTTCTTTCCTTCCTTCCTCTTTCCTTACACGTACTTTATTTACTTGATTGAAATCTTTCTCACCATACACACGATGTCTTAAGCAGTTGCTCTTTGCTTTGTTCACACTGACCTCAGTGAGTTGTATTTGGATTTTTTTTTCTTTTCCCATTTTTCATTTCCCTTTTTTTTATTATTAATTTTAATGGGGTGACACCAATAAATCAGGGTACATATGTACAACAAAAACATCTCCAGGTTATCTTATCATTCAATTATGTTGCATACCCGTCACCCAAAGTCAAGTAGTCCTCTGTCACCTTCTGTCTGGTTTTCCCTGTGCCCTTCCCCTTCCTCCCTATCACACCTTCTACTCCCATCCCCCACCCAGTAAAAACCACTTTCTTGTCCATGTCTCATAGTCTCACTTTTATGTCCCACCTATGTATGAAATCATGCTGTTCTCAGTTTTTTTTCTGATTTACTAATTTCACTCCGTATGATGTTATCAAGGTCCATCCATTTTGTTGTAAATGATCCGATGTCATCATTTCTTATGGCTGAGTAGTGTTACATAGTATATATGTACCATAGCTTTTTAATCCACTCGTCCTCTGACGGACACTTGGGCTGTTTCCAGATCTTCGCTATTGTGAACAATACTGCCACGAACATGGGGGCGCATTTCTTCTTTTCGAACAGTGCTATGGTATTCGTAAGGTATATTCCTAAAAGTGGGATAGCTGGGTCAAAAGGTAGTTCGATTGTTAATTTTTTGAGGAATCTCCATACTGTTTTCCACAGTGCCTGCACCAGTCTGCATTCCCACCAGCAGTGAAGGAGGGTTCCTTTTCTCCACATCCTCGCCAGCACTTATTCTGTGTTGTTTTGCTGATGAGTGCCATTCTGACTGGTGTAAGGTGATATCTCATTGTGGTTTTAATTTGCATTTCTCTAATGATTAATGATGTTGAGCATTTTTTTATATGCCTATTGACCATCTGTATGTCCTCTTTGGAGAAATTTCTATTCATTTTTTTGCCCATTTTTTGATTGGATTGTTTTTCTTTCTGGTGTTGAGTTTTGTAAGTTCTTTATAAATTTTGGTTATTAACCCTTTATCAACGTGCTGTCGAACATGTTCTCCCATTCTGTGGTTTGTCTTTTTATTCTGTTCTTATTGTCTTTAGCTGTGCAAAATCTTTTTAGTTTGATATAGTTTCATTTGTTTATCTGGCCTTTTATTTCATTTGCCCGTGGAGATAAATCGGCAAATATATTGCTGCTACAGATGTCGGAGAGCTTCCTGCCTATGTGTTCTTCTAAGATGCTTATGGTTTCATGGCTTACGTTTAAGTCTTTTCTCCATTTTGAGTTTGTTTTTGTGAATGGTGTAAGTTGATGGTCTAGTTTCATTCTTTTGCAGGTAGATGTCCAATTTTGCCAACACCATTTGTTAAAGAGGCTGTCTTTACTCCATTTTATGTTCTTTCCTCCTTTGTCAAATATCATTTGTCCATAAAGCTGTGGGTTTATTTCTGGGCTCTCTGTTCTGTTCCATTGATCTATGTGCCTATTCTTATGCCAGTACCAGGCTATCTTGGTATAATGGCCTTGTAGTAAACCTCGATATCCGGAAGAGTGATACATCCTGCTTTATTTTTTCTTTTTAAGATTGCTGAGGCTATTCGTGTTCTTTTATGGTTCCGTATAAATTTTTGGAATATGTGCTCTACATCTTTGAAGTATGTCATTGGTATTTTAATTGGTATTGCATTGAATTTATAAATTGCTTTGGGCAATATAGACATTTTAATGATGTTTATTCTTCCTAGCCATGAGCACGGTATATGCTTCCCCTTGTTTGTATCTTCCTTGATTTCTTTTATCAATGTTTTATAATTTTCCGAGTACAAGTCCTTAACCTTCTTGGTTAAATTTACTCCTAGGTACTTTATTGTTTTGGCTGCAATAGTGAAGGGGATTGTTTTCTTAATTTCTTTTGCTGACAGTTCATTGTTGGTATATAGAAATGCCTCTGATTTCTGAGTATTAATTTTATATTCTGCCACCTTGCTGAATTCATTTATCAGGTCCAGTAGTTTTTTGACTGAGACTTTAGGGTTTTTTATATACAATATCATATCATCGGCAAATAATGACAGTTTTACTTCTTCTTTTCCAATATGGATGCCTTTTATTTCTTCTTGTTGTCTGATTGCTGTAGCTAGGACTTCCAGAACTATGTTGAATAAGAATGGTGAAAAGGGATAACCCTGCCTGGTTCCTGATCTTAAAGGGATTGCTTTTAATTTTTGTTCATTTAGTATGATGTTTTCTGTGGGTTTGTCCTAGAAGGCCTTTATCATGTTAAGGAATGTTCCCTGTATACCCACTTTACTGAGAGTTTTGAGCATGAAAAGGTGCTGGATTTTATCAAATGCCTTTTCTGCATCTATTGAAATTATCATATGATTTTTGTCTTTCCTTTTGTTTATGTGATGAATCACATTGATTAATTTGTGAATATTGAACCAGCCTTGCCTCTCCAGAATAAATCCCACTTGATCATGGTGTATGATTTTTTTCATATATTGCTGGATCCGGTTGACTAATATTTTGTTGAGAATTTTAGCGTCTAAATTCATCAGGGATATTGGTATAATTTTCTTTCTTTGTGTTGTCTTTTCCCGGTTTGGGGATCAGAATTATGCTCGCCTCATAAAAGGAGTTTGGAAGTCTTCCTTTCTCTTGAATTTTTTGAAATAACTTGAGGAGGATAAGAGTTAGTTCTTTGAATTTCTGGTAGAATTCACTTGTGAAGCCATCTGGCCCAGGACTTTTCTTTTTTGGGAGTTTTTTGATAACTGTTTCGATCTCATTTATCGTAATTGGTCTGTTTAGGTGTTCTGATTCTTGCAGATTGATTTTTGGAAGATTATATGATTCAAGAAATTTGTCCATTTCAACTAGATTGTCTAATTTTTTGGCATAGAGTTCTTCATAGTATTTTCTTACAATGCTTTGTATTTCTCTTGTATCAGTTGTTATTTCTCCACTGTCATTTCTAATTTTATTTATTTGAGTCCTCTCTCTTTTTTTTTTTGGTGAGTCTAGTTAAAGGTTCATCAATCTTGTTTACCTTTTCAAAGAACAAGCTTCTTGTTTCATTGATCCTCTGTATTGTTTCCTTAGCTTCTATGTCATTTATTTCTGCTCTGATCTTTATTATTTCCTTCCTTCTACTGGTCCTGGGCTTTATTTGCTGTTGTTTTTCTAGTTCTTTTAGGTGCAGGGTCAGGTTGCTTATTTGACCTTTTTCTAGCTTCTTTTGGTATGCCTGTAGTGCAATGAACTTCCCTCTCAGTACTGCTTTTGCTGTGTCCCATAAATTTTGAGTTGATGAATGCTTATTCTCATTTGTTCTAGAAACTCTTTTATTTCTTCTTTGATTTCATTGTTAATCCATTCATTATTTAATAACATGCTATTTAATTTCCAAGTGTTTGAGTATTTTTCAGTTTTTCTTTTGTAGTTAATTTCTAGTTTCATGGCATTGTGATCAGAGAAAATGCTTGATATGATTTCAATCTTCTTAAATTTATTGAGACCATTTTTGTGTCCTAACATGTGGTCTAACCTAGAAAACGTACCATGATTGCTTGAGAAGAATGTATTTTCTACTGCTTTAAGGTGAAAAGTCCTGAAGATATCTATTAAATTGAGTTGATCTAGTGTATCCTTTAAGTCTTCTGTTTCTTCATTAATTTTCTTTCTTGAGGATCAATCCAGTGTCTTAGATGGGTATTAAAATCCCCTAGTATTATAGTATTCCTGTTAATCTCATCCTTTATATCCATCAAAGTCTGCTTTATGTATGTTGGGGCTCCTATATTTGGTGCGTAGATATTTATAATAGTTATATCTTCCTGTTGAATTGTTCCCTTTATCATTATGTAGTGTCCTTCTTTATCTCTTACTACAGCCTTTGTTTTAAAGTCCATTTTGTCAGATATAGGTATTGCTACCCTGGCTTTTCTTTCATTTCCATTTGCATGAAATATATTTTCTATCCTTTTACCTTCAGTCTATGTGCATCTTTTGTTTTAATGTGTGTCTCTTGTAGACAGCATATGTATGGGTCCTGTTTCTTTATCCACGCAGCTACCCTATGTCTTTTGATTGGATCATTTAATTCATTTACATTTAAGGTTATTATTGATATGTAGTTGTTTATTGCCATTTTATTCTTTAAAGCTATATTCTTCTTTTGCTATATTCTTTCCTTTCTTTTTTTATTTATTTTATTTTTATTTTATTCATTTTAGAGAGGAGACACAGAGTGAGAATAAAAGAGAGAAAGGGGCGAGGAGGTGGAAGCTTCATCTCCCATATGTGCCTTGACCAGACCAGTGCAGGGTTTTGAACTGGCGACCTCAGTTTTACCAGGTCGACGCTTTATCCACTGCGCCACCATAGGTCAGGCAATTCTTTCCTTTCTTTGAGCTGTTCACAATAGGCCCCTTAGTATCTCTCGTAGAATTGGTTTGGTTTTAATGAATTCCTTGAGGCTTTCTTTGTCTGGATAGCTCTTTATTTCTCCTTCAATTTTAAACGTTAGCCTTTCTGGATAGAGTAATCTTAGTTGTAGGTTCTTGTTCTGCATTACTTTGAATATATCTTGCCATTCCCTTCTGGCCTTAAGTGTTTCTGTTGAGAAGTCAGATGTCATCCTCATGGGGGCTCCTTTGTAGGTGATAGCCTTTTTTTCTCTAGCAGTTTTTAAAATTTTCTCTTTATCCCTTAGCTTTGGTATTTTAACTATGTGTCTTTGTGTAGATTTTTTTGGGTTTCTCTTTAATGGAGTTCTGTGTGCTTCTTGAATGTGTGGAATGTTTCCCAGCCTCAATTTAGGGAAGTTTTCTGCTATGATTTGATTGAACAAAGTTTCTATTTCTTATTCTCTCTCTTCTTCTTCAGGAACCCCTATGATGTGAATGTTATTTCTTTTCATGTTGTCACAGAGCTCCCTTAGAGTTTCCTCACATTTTTGAGTCTCTTTTTCTTTTTCTTTTCTGCTTCTGTGCCTTTTTTTATTGTGTCCTCTAACTCGCTGTTTTGATCCTCAGTGTCATTCATCCTGCTTTGAATTCCTTCCATTGTGGTTTTCAGTTCTGATACTGTATTTGTCATTTCTGTCTGATTGCTTTTTATTATTTCAATTTTGTTTTTTATACTTGTTATCTCTTTTTTTAGGTGTCCATAGTGACTATCCATTATTGCTCTAATTTCTTTGAACATCCTAACTATCATTATTCTAAATTCTGCTTCTGGTAATTTGCTTATATCTGGTTCATTTAGGTCCTTATCTGGGGATTTCTCTTGATTCATTGGTTTGCATTCCTCTGTCTGCCCATTTCCCATTTTGTCTGTGTATAAGCAAGTTGTGGCCACTGGAGTTCAGAAAGTGCTTGCTTTGTGTTCTCTACATGTGGTCTGTCTGCAGGCCTGCCACCTTCTTTGCCACTGCCTAGGGCGGTTGCGTATAGGCGTTGCCATTGCCGGCCCACTGCGGCTGTTGCTGTGATTTCTGCCTCGCGTCTACGGCAGGGGCTGTCACTCAAGTCACAAGCCTCAGCACCAAGGGTAGAGGTGAGCACCTTTGCTCAGCTGTGGACCCAGCCTGTTTCCGGGCTTCCACCAAGCACCCGCGGTTTGAGCCTGCTCGCCACATATTTGTGGGTTAGATGGGGCTTTTGACGTACTCTCAGCTGTGAGCCTTTGCCCGTCTGGAGCTTTAGCCTTGCCCTTGAGGCCAGTGCCCTCCTGGGCAGGGTTGCAAACCAAGGTTTATTGGGCTGGGCGTGGCTGGTGGTGTGCGCTCAGCTGCTAGCTTCCGCTCGTCCCGCGCTCTACCCTGCCCCCGCATTCAGAGCCAACTTGCGTACAGAGGATTGCAGACCGTTTTTTCTCCGGCCGGTTAGGCCTGCTGGTGTGTGCTCTGCTGGGAGCCTCTGCTTGTCCCTGGTCCTAGCGCCATCTCTGCGGTCAAGGCCGGCTTGCGCAGGGTCACAGAGAAGATCTCTGCCCGTTTCTGACCTCCCTCTTTTCCCCCGCAGGTGGAATTACAGGGAGGTCCACAGCTGCTGGACCGCTTTTGTGTGTCCCCTCCGCCCCTGCTGGGCTAGACAAGCTCACACCGGCTGGGCCTCCGCTCCTGCCAACAGAACCGCGTTTCAGTGTCCCACCGCTACCATCCCTCCAGCAACCCTCAGCAGAGTAGGAAGGGCCCTAAAACTCCATACTGTAGATCTGGGAGCTCCCTCCTTCTAAGCAGCTCTGCTCTAAGTGCCATGGGAGAGCTTGTTTGGCTGGTGTCCTGTCTCCCTTTGCTGGTATTGCTAGTTCCAGGGGAAATATTGATTTTTGATTAGGGAGGTGACTTAGCCCAGGGGTTAGGGTGGCTGTCCCTCAGAGTGTTTGTTTCTATGCCTTCAGTCCACACTCTCTTCCCAATAGTCTGGTCCTCTCCTCTGTCCCTGCTCCCTGGAGGCCCGGGTGAGTGGTTGTGAGAGAAGTTTTCTGCGCTGTCCCTTTAAAATGAATCTTGGGTCTGAGAAAACTGTCTCTTTCTCACTAACAATATCCTCACTTATCTCACAGATCAATACTGTCCAAACGCCTCTTCTAGGCACTGCGATTGCAGGCTGGGTCTTTGTTCTTGGGACCCAGGTCCCTCCCTCTCCGCCAAACTCTCCTCCCGCCACGCGGGTCTCTCCGGGCTGCCGTTTGCTCCGGGGAGCTGGGCAGCCCTCTTCGCGTTTTCGCTATTCCTACCAGTCTCAATGTGGCTTCTTCTGTGTTCCTTGGTTGAAGAGTCCACTTAGTTTAGTTCAAAGTTGGTTTATCCAGATGATGGTTCTTAAAATTGAGTTATAATTCACTCTGGTTCTGGGAGTTGGAAATTGGTATGTCCGCCTACTCCATCGCCATCTTGCTCTTCCCTGTATTTGGGTTTTTATGCTCGGGTTTCTGCTCAGTTGCTGCTGTTTCTGTTGATCATTCTCTTTCAGGATCAATGTGGTTACTTCCATATAAAATCTTATTTTTAATTTCTTCTCTTGTGATTCTCTCCTGTATCCTTAGCTTTGCCTTATTATATCTACAATGGAACCAGCATCCTAAAATCACCAATATAAATCCTTCTACTCCTACATAACATGATCTTCTGATTCTACTAGTTAACAAGAAATGTCTAAAGCAGTGGTTCTTAACCTTTTTTGAGGTACCGAACCCATCAGTTTCATATGAGCATTCACCAAACCCTTCTTTAGTGATAAATAAAATATTATTTCTTTTCCAAATTCAAGACATAGGTATATGTTTTTTTACTGGTGCACAAAATGAGCCATGCATGAACATCACCTTGCTCAAGAACAGAACCAACAAAGTGCATGAACTCACAACAAATTATGGTATTACTTTATTCTGGCCTCCACGGAGAGGCTTCTCCGAACCCCTGAGACCGACTCATCAAACCCCTAGGGTTCCATAGAACCCAGGTTAAGAACCACTGGTCTAAAGCCAGCTACAACAGAGCCTAACAAACCATATGATACCAAGTCCTGTGCACAGGGAATATTCTTGACATCTAAAATTCCCAGGAGCTTATAGGACTTCCCCTTCCTGGCTCACTGGGCTCTGATGTGGTGGCCATGGGGACTACTTGGGCTTCTTATATTTCATATATCTCACAATTATTTAAGGGCTAGTTTTTACCTGTTACATAGCTGTTTTTCTTATGTGTGAGTGTGAAATCCGTCCTCACTTTTCTTGTTTACCCATGGCCATGGACCTGAGTTCTCTCATGGTGGGTAAACAACACAGCTCACCAATCTCCTGGGCCAATAACCTACCAGTCAGTGGTCGGCAAATTCATTAGTCAACAGAGCCAAATATCAACAGTACAACGATTGAAATTTGTTTTGAGAGCCAAATCTTTTAAACTTAAACTATATAGGTAGGTACATTGTTATTAACTTATTTAAGCTACTCGTAAGCTGACCTTTGCTAAACACTTAAGGAGCCAAAGAGCCACATGTGGCTTGCGAGCCGCGGTTTGCCGACCAAGGACCTAGAATAATGCCAGGCATATGGTAGTTGCTCAATAAATTTGTTGAGTAAAGGAGTTCAGTGGAACAACCAAGTCCAGGACTAAAAATGAAGCATTTTCCTAAAGTAAAGCCTGGCTATTTGATCTGGCCACATGCAAGCTCTGTCAGATGAGACTGGATTTGACAATTATGAGTGGAACAATTGATTGAGGCTTGTTTGTGGGCTTATTTTCCAAGAAAGCACTCTGGAATATTTGGGACCTTGGGCAAAAGTTCAAGTGCAATTTTACTTAAGGTATTTAAATGACTAAAATATTATCATTGTTAGTTAACTTGCCGTTAGTGATGAAGAACATGGATACTGGAGCCAGATTAGGTTCAGATTCAAACTCTGCCACTGAATAGCTGTGTGGCCTGGTGCAAGTTACTTAACCTCTCTATGACTCATTTTCCTCATTTGTAAAATGATGGCAATAATAATTCCTACCTCATAGGGATATTGTTCAGCTAAATAATTTAATGTAGTGTTTATATCAGTGTCAAGCACATGGGAAGTAATAGATGTTTGTTATTGCCATTTAGATGTTATTATCCCTACCTTCTCTTAATTACCTACATGTTGTGCTAAGTGCATTCTGAAAGCCAGCAACAAGACACTGAGTTCCTTCCAATGCTGTTACCAAATGTCTGTCCCCTACACAGTGTGCTTGGTCAAAGTTCTATTAGTTTCATATTTGTTTAATTCTGAATAGGTGGAGGTAAATAGAACAAGTTTTGTTCTTTTAAAAAAATATTTTAATATCTATTGATTTTTAGAGAAAGGAGAGAGAGAGGCTGGGTGAAGGGTCGAGGAGCAGGCAGCACCAACCTGTAGCTGCTTCTCATATGTGACTTCATCAGGAAAGCCCAGGGCCTCCAACCAGAGAGCTCGGTGTTCCAGGGTGACACTTGATCCACTATACCACCACAGGCCAGGCACAATTCTTGTTCCTTTAAAAGTCTTTAGATTCTTTCTTTCCCTCACATCCCCTTTCTGAAGTTGTAATCTCAAGCCTTCTCAGAAAGAGGGATAGGTTACCTGGGGAAAAGGGTTGTTGACACAGTTGTAAGAAAGAGGGATTTTTTCAGGACCAGTGAAAATGTGCACTAAAGAGGAAATGGGGACTTTCTTCTTAATGTTTATGTAAAATATGACATTTATATTTTAAAAATTACAGAGTGAAAAATTATGCTCAAACCCCTTGTTAGAACTGCTGTTTTGTAGTAGGTACCAAACGCATTGAAAGAGAAATTCCTTTCACCCGGAGGAAGGTGAAGGGCAGTGTCCTGGGGGAGAGGATGAACTGAGGCTTGGATGGGTTTTTCTTCCTGTGGCAAAGGGGAGATGGCATTCCCAAAGCAAGGCATTGCTGGTCTAATGAAGTGCCCCGGGGGGAGGCGTACGGGGGGGCAGTGACCACAGCACAGAGAGGAGACAACGATTCTGAGGTTTCTGACCAGCAGTGGAGCAGATCAACCAGGAGACGTGTTTTCCTTGCTAAACAGCCATCCTGCACCCTCTCGGGCTGTTCTCCAATGCACAACCAGGATGGCACTGGAGAAGAATTTAATAGAGGGAGGATTTTGCTTTGAGGTCATTTGTTTGCTGCTGAGTGAGTTCCACTCACCAACGTTCTGCCTCCCATCGGGGCAGCTGTTCTCTGAATTCAAGCAGCAATGGGAGGGTGTGTTGCCACTCAGGCTGGAACTTGGTTCTTCTCACCACAGCTGGCTGAATTTGCAAATGGAAAACAGGCCACTCAGCGCCCCCCTCACTCAGGACAGGGCAGGGCAAGTGGCCAGGCCAGTGCTTGACATACCAGGTGGGTCAGCCCTCTTGGTGGCCTCTGGGGTGAGTGTGTGTCATGAAGCAGCAGGTCAGAAGTTACTAAATAGCCAAAGTGCCCGGATCAACCTGGGTTGATGAGTGGGTCGGTGTCACCCTCACTAGGCCACTTGGTGTCAATCAGCTGAACAGCAAGGATTTATTGGCTGGCTCTCCTGTGACTCAGTGCTGTCAGCCCCTTCTTGATTGCCAGCTGATGCCACATAAGGACCGAGAGCCTGGTGTGCATTTCCCAGTGAAGCCTGGAGCCTGGGCTCATCACTCTGCACCCCATAACTACAGCTCTGTCCCAGTCTGATGAACCTTTCAGCCCCCACTACCATGGTGTAGTAAGAAAACATGATGAACTAAGAGTAAGATTATAGACTGTGTGTGGATGTGAAGGTGTGCAGCCCAGATGTCCCTCCCAGAAAGGGCTTGTTGTCCCAGCTCCTGGAGTGCAGTAAGCAGACAGTTGTCTGCTGCCAGCCTGGCAGGGTCTGTCCCAGCTGCAGGCATGTCCACATCCAATGACTGACTGAGGCAGGCGTAGAAAACCCGGCAATTTGGCCCAGTGCCAGATGACTCCAGATGGCCCCCAGTCCTGCATCCTTCCGTTCCCTTCCTCTCACAGGTGCTAACTTGAGAGCATTCCCTAATGAACAACGACAACCTTTACTCTGTCTTAGAGGCTGCTTCCCAGGGAACCCAACTTGCACATGAATCTGAAATTCAGAGCAGCTAAAGGCAGACGTTTTACTGGCTTCACAGGTTGTAGTTTTCATGAACTGAAGGCAAGACCTGGTGTCAAGGATAAGATTATGACTTGCTTTATTGCTGTGGTCTGGAACCAAACCCACATTCTCCAAGGTGTGCCTGTGTTTAGGAGCCAAGTGACCTGGGGGAAGCTGTAACTTACTTTCTGTAAGACTTAACCTCCTTAACTGCAAAATGGAAATAAAGTAACTTCACAGAATTGCTGTAAATGCACTTAGTTTAATAGCGGATACAACATAATCACTCATAATCATTAGATTTTATAATCTTGGGCAAGTTATATAACTTTGGTGAGCCTTGGGTCCTTTATCTAAAAATAATAACAGTACCACTTACTCCTCAGGATTTTGGTAAGAATTGTATAACATAATGTATGTGTTAGGTACTCAATAGAACCCCCCCCCCCACACACACATTTTCCCTTTAAAGTATCAATATAACTTTAGATAGTGAATTTTTAAAAGAATTCATCTTTGTTTTTTCTCTTTACCGCTTGCCCTTCATCAGAGTGTGGGGCGCTCTTGCATTCAGAGGAAGAACAGTGAATGAAGAGCAGCAGGCTGGGCTCTTAAGTCAAAGCTCATGGCCAACTCTTTCCAGCAGCTCACACTCCCCTACTCAACATATTCTGGAAACCACTCATCCAACCTTTATCCCCTCTCTTGATTCACTTTTCTAATCCTTATGATGATATATATTTTGTGGATCACAGGATTTCTACTTTTATACAGTAAATCTCTAAGAAGCAGGAATGGTATCTGTTTTTCCAAAGAAGGCACATCTGACTGAACATTGATTGATATTCCCAGGGAGTATTTACTGGCTACAGTACTAGTTAACAGGGACTAACTCTTTTAACAATAATGAGTCCTGCTGGAGACTTGTGAGATACTCCAGGAATTTTTGCTGAAATGACAAGGAATATGAGAGCTCTACGAGGTCTTCTGAGGCCCCCTCATCTAACTCTAACATCTTGCCCATGAGGAAACTTTGTTTAGATCAGTCCTCTTTTTAAATAATGGCATTTAAAGCGTCATGGGGATTTTTGGTCCTCCCATCTTTATTATGTCTTCTCTATTCTCAATACTTTTTTTGTTTCTAATTTAAAGATTGGTCAATTCTAGGAACATTGTTTTACACTGCCACCTACTGGGCAGGTGGGGAATAACTGGTGCCTGTGACACTAGTGTTTGTCTTCCTCATTGCATTCATCTTAAATGAGCATCTTTCTTACAACTATCCTAATTTTAAGCTTTAATTTCCTTCTTATACTAAATCTGATAGTCTGTATTAGTTCTTAGATTTCTTGGGTGTGATGAATTTATTCAATTAAAATGCAAAAAGGCCATAGTACCTTTAAACAATGTCATTCCATAGATATCCTTAATGTTTAATGATGAACAATAATCACATACATTGAGTATGACCTTAATTCTGCAAACACTACAGCTCTGAACAGCTGAAATGTCAAGTGGACCCTGGGGAAAGTATGGGACCACTCTTAATCCTGAACTCACCAAAGCCAGAGGCCATCTGATTAGGACCAAAATTGTTCATGAATGGCAGTAAGAAGTATCCAGAATGAATGGCATAAATTCTTTTCTTTAAGATTTCTCCAGGGAGTCCTAGTGGCAAAGTGGATGGAACATTGTCCCAGAGGTCTCTGGTTAGAGACCCAGGCAAGGCATGTATAAAAAGCAATGAATGGTTGCACAGCTAAGTGGAATGAATTGATGCTTTTCTCTCTCTCTCCCTCTCTTAAAAAAAAAAAAAAAAGGATTTCTCCAAGGATCACAATCCCATCATTTAAGTGTTCATTATCCTATTATGACTTTGTTACAAAACCATTTTTCTCCTGCTTTTATCTAAAAGTCTCTTTTATTCTTCTAAGGTTTGGAAATGCTTAATAAGATCCTACTCATGAAAACTTTACCAACTATATCAGTAGATTATATTCTAATCACTCCCCTATCAACCCATTTTCACTAGACTTTTTTTTTTATTTAAAGATGTATTCATTAAAAGTACTTTCTAGTGGGTTCTATACTTTTTTATGTGGTGAGTATGGACAGTAGAACATTATTCAGCCATTAAGAAGAAGGAAATCTTCCCATTGTGACAACATCATGAATAAACTTGGAGGGCATACTGCTAAGTGAAAGTAGCCAAGCGGAGGAAGACAAATGCTGCATGATATCACTTATATATGGGATCTTAAAAAGAAACAAAGTCAAATGGTCATTTCTGGGGGCCTGGGGTTTTGCCAAAAACTAGGGAGATATTGGTCAAAGGGCATGGATTTTCAGTGATAAGATGAATTAAGTTCTGAGGTTCTAATATACATCACAGTGACTATAGTTAATAATGTTGTATTGTGCATTTGGAATTTGTAATGAGAGTGGATCTTAAGTGCTCTCACCACACACACACAAGTGGCCTCCCCTCAGCACTTGACTCCTGGCACGCTGCACCTCCCTCCAAGTCTCTCTTCCTCTCTGTGACCAGAAAGCTGGCCTCTACCATCTATTTCTGGTACAAAATTCCATGACTTTAAGAAGAAGTTGGACATTTGTCTCAATCATTGGAGCTTTAAATAGAATACAGAGGACCTTACATAAAGTTTTCCTTTACTTTTCTTTTCAGTTGATTTTAGAAGGAAATGATATAGAGAAGGAGGAGTTGGTTTTTATCATCGGCTTGGAGAAGTAGATGGGATGGCTTGGGTAATAGCCAAATATACCGAAGTGTATCTTTCAAAGATGGAAAAACTTGTGTAGCAGAAGAATTGCTGGCATGATCATTAGGGCTTTTCCAATCAATTTTCTGGGGAAGGGAGAAAATATCCTGGTTAAACCAGCTTAAATGCTCACTTTATGAAGCTGCCAATCCCTATAGACTGAATTAATTGCATTCCCCTATTTTTGCAGAAAAATGAAGAGCATATTGAACCTAACTGATAGAAGGAAGACAAATGAGCCCATGTAGGACCAGCAGTGCATGTAAGATGAACATTAATAAGTGTGTGATGAATCTAACAAAGTAAGACAAATCAATAGGTTATGGGAAGTGAGAAAACAGGAAACTTGACCAATCATCCTCCTTTAGGGAGGACAGTCCTTCTTTTGTAAGTTCCATCCTCCCTCAAAAAGTGTCCTCTTACATGTCCTCCTTTTTGATATTGGAAGACTAATCTGTAAATGTTCGTATTTGATTGATGCAGAGTCGATCCATTGTGTATGATGTGACATATTTGTATTTGACGTGACAATTTGTCAAGGATCAGTACAGTGTGGTGAGACACGATTATGAAACGTGTGTACTCCGCATGGGAGACCTTGAGAGAGTGTGTGATATACCGAATGTGCAAATGGCTTTGTGCACTTCTTACAGAAAAACGACACGGCACATATGACATTGTAGACTCACAATTATTTCTTTCTCAGTGAATATTCAATTATAGACAGGTAAGCATAATTCATGTTTTATTAATTTATTATATATTTAATAATTCTCAAATATGTATAATTTTATTTACAAATATTTTCCCAAAATTTGAGTTTTAAATTGGAAATCTAACCTCAAACTATATCTATTAATAATGCATTTTGATTAAATAGCTGTATAAAACAGACATTTTAATTAGAAAATGATAAATAAACCCAAATATCACTCCAAATTAGTGGTTTTGTTTGATATTTAGTTTTACTAAATGAGTACTTTTTTTCTTACAATTATTATTGAAAATTAATAGGCATGTATAAAATTTTAAATGCACAATAATTAGGTTTTAAAATTATTTCTGTAAATGATTAATAACTCTACAGAATGTTTTTGAGAAGCTAATAAAGATTCTGATTTTTTACTTTACTGGCCCTTTTAAAGCCATCTTTAGAAGAAACATGCTAAGTAATGATTGAAAAATGTTCATTTAAACAAGAGATAAAATATTAGTATAGTAAGTAAAACATTCTACATGCTCAAACAAGTAGGCTCACATAGTTTTAGTCCTTCTTTAAAGGGAACTATGACTATAATACAAATCAACTTTATTTTAATATGAGCAATTTTAAAAGAGAATGAAAGAGATTATACTGACCTTTAGAACAATATGGTTACTGTTTTTTACTTAGGCTTCTCTGGTTTTTCTTTTATTAATTTTAATGGGGTGACATTAATAAATCAGGATACATAATGTATTAAATAATATGAATACATGTCACATGCATATCATGCATGTGGCCTGGAAAAGATTAAACATTCATTTTCAATGATTATTGGTAATACAAATGAGCATAATAAATAATAAATATAATGTCTTTGTAGTAATTATACCAATTATAAAATAATTTGTTTAAGTAGTTCAATATTTAGCTCCCTATTATATGCAAGTTTTATGTTTTCAGAAAAGTATGCCTTCAATCACAATATATCTGTTGCATGATGTTATATGACAATATTTGTTAATATATCCTCAATAAATATTGATTTAATTAATGAATGAAAAAAAATAAAATTAATAGGCATGTAAGCATAATTACAATATAAAATGTTACAAATGTTTTTATTATGCATTTATCCTATTATAGTGTATTATTCTTGCAATGAATAAAATGTTTCTTTTATTTATGATATTGTTTTCTTCAGTTTATTTTTGTCCTCCTTTTCATTGTACAAAAGTTGGTCACCTTATTTCAGCTTTTTGTTCATTTCAGACCAAATCCAAGGATTACTAAATGTAGTTTATGAGCACTTAGAAAAGGCATCACCAGGACCCCATGTGACCTTATCAAGGACTGGGCTTGCCATTAATCTCCCTGGTAGAGGCTCTAGTTTTATAGGTTAGGCTATTTTTATTTCAGAAAAGCATTTAAAGCTTCCTTTATTTATTTATTTTTTTTGGTGGGGGTAGAATGGTGAAAGAATAACTTGAGGATCATACTGTTTGGTTACTTTACAGCTGGCAGAAATAATTTTATTCAAATAGAGTTCATTATAACATTTTCTACCTGGAATGAGGTAGTTGGTAGACTGCCACAGGGTTAAAGTTGTGGACCTGACTGTTCAACTTTTTAAAATGATTTAATTTGGAATAGTTGTAGATGCTCACAGGAAGTTATAGAAAAGATGTGTAGGGTGGTTGAATGTACACTTTACTTAAGTCTCCCCCAATGATTAATGTCTTATACAACTATGGTATGATATAAAAATCAGATAATTGGTATTGGTACAATCCACAATGCTTATTCAAATTTCATGAGTTTTCCATACACTCAAATGTGTGTGTGTGTGTGTGTAGCTTTTGTGAAACTTTATTACATGTGTAAATTCATGTAACCACCACAACCAGGACACAGAACTGTCTCACCATCACAAGGCTCTGTTTTTCTCTCTCTTTGTTGTCACATCCCTCCTTCATCCCTAACCCTTAACAACTGCTAATCAGTTTTCCATCTCTGTAATTTTGTTATTTCAAGAATGTTATATAAGTGGCATCTTACAGTACATAATCTTTTGAGACTGACTTTTTTCGCTCAGCATAATTCTCTTGAGATCTATTGAAGTTGTTGTATGCACCAATAGTTTGTTGCTTTTGGTTGCTGAGTAGTGTTCTATTGTGTAAATGTAGCACAGTTTGTTTAAACCACTTAGCTGCTGAAAGATATTTGGGTTGTGTCTAGTTTTTGGCTATTACATATAGAGCTATTATTAACATTTCAGTATAGGTTTTGTTGGAATATGTTTTAATTTCTTTGGGATAAATTCACAAAAGTAAAATTTCTATGTCATATATTTATATGTTTAGTTTTTC
The DNA here is from genome assembly GCA_037038555.1 of Rhynchonycteris naso. Classification (NCBI taxonomy): domain Eukaryota; kingdom Metazoa; phylum Chordata; class Mammalia; order Chiroptera; family Emballonuridae; genus Rhynchonycteris; species Rhynchonycteris naso. The sequence continues at coordinate 84,417,960 of CM073003.1, forward strand.
ATAGTTTGGCAAATTATTATCTAAAGTAACTGGACCATTCTCATCAGAAAAGCCTGAGTTGTCAACATTTAATGTTATCAATGTTTTTAATTTTAACCATTCTGATATGTGTATTGATTAAAAATCCTCAATGCGGCTTTCTTTTTAAGGGAGAGGTGGGGAGCTAGAGAGATTTCCCATTCACTCTAACCGATCAGCTGGCAAGCCCTGTTTGTGGCTGATGCTTGAATCAACTGAGCTCTCCTCAGTGGCTGAGGCTGACACTCAGACCAAGCGAGCTACTGGCTGTGAGAGGGGGAAAGGGGATGAGCAGAGATGGAAGAGGAGAGAAGCAGAAGGTTGCTTCTCATGTGTACTCTGACCGGGAGTCAAATCTGGGACATCTGCAAGCTGGGCCGATGCTCTATCCACTGAGCCAACTGGTCAGGGTCTTAATTTGCATTTTCCTAATGGCTAAATGATGTTGAATATCTTTCATATGCATATTTGCTCTCTGTATACAATTTTCAGTGACATGTTCATTCTTGTTTTTGTGTTTTTCCTAATTGAATTGAATTAAATTATTTGATCCTTACTGTTGAGTTTTGAGGTCCTTCACTATTCTGGATAAAAGTATTTCATAGGATATACGACTTGCAAATGTTTACTCTCAGTCTGTAATTTGTCTGTGTAATCTCTTAACAGGCTCTTTCATAGAGCAACAGTTTTACATTTTGATAAGGTCCAGTGTATCAAATTCTCCTGTAATAGATTATGCTTTCGGTGTCAAGCCTGAAAATCTTCACCTAGTCCTAAAGATGTGCTCCTAATTTTTTCTAAAAGATATATCATTTTATATTTTATTCTTAAATTCATCATTATAAGTTAATTTGTCCAAGTTTTAAAATCAAAGAATTTGGAGGTAGGTAGGCATGAAGGTGGCACTTGCAGCTGCACTAATAAGATCAAATAGATATGCCCACCCCATCAGAGACAGTGGAGTGGAGTGGTGAGAATGTGGGCTCTGGAGCCAGACTGCTGGGACTGAAGTGCCTACATTGCCTGGGAGACCTCGAGGATGAACTGTGAGCTCTCTGTTTCAGTGTCCGCATCTGCAAAGTGGGGTTAATGAGAGTAGGTACTTGCCTTATAGGGTTGTTGTGAGAATTTGAACTCATTTAAACAGGACACTTACAATGGTACTCTAAGAAATGCCACCTATTCTTACCGACACCTGATATGAATTTAAAAATTAGGCAGTTACTAGGGATATGTGATCAAGTAGGAAGTTCATGTGAAGAATAACTCTTGTATTTACAAAGAAGTGGAGAGGTTAATTTAACTTAAAGTTTTAAACTTAAATGTCTGCTTCATTGTTGTCCAATAGTATGTTTATAATTATGTGTCTTCATTCAGTAAATATAAGATTTACATAGGTTCAAAATAGCAACATATTCAAATCCATTCAGTGAAAACCAATATATAGTTTAGGACTGTATAGCTACTCAAATGCATTTTTTTTCCACAGTCTTGTTGAGATTTTACAAGCAAAGTCTTTGTTTTATATTGTCAGCACCTAAAAAATATGGCCACGATTTCTGTGCAAGTATAATAATCCAGCAATAGAAAAAAAGGACATTGACAGAGTTTATAAATTATAGCATGATGTGTGTGTGTGTGGGGTCACATAAATTATCAGCCTCTCAAAGTAGGGACTTCTGGGCCCACACCCTTGGAACGACCAACAGAACTCTGGGGTCTGGATTTTGCTGAAAATGAATGAGCGAATGAGGGTGATGTAGCTAAAGAAGGGTGCATTAGATGGAGAAGCATTAGATGGAGAAGAGGGTTCCCGGGAGTGACAGGAAGAAGCTATTACAAATACCATACATTAGAAGAATAAGAAGAGAAAGGGACAAAGGAAGTGGAGAGGGTCACAGACTGCTATAAAGAAGTGGGACTCCCTTGGACTGGGATGTATCTGATCATTACTCTACCAGGAAGCAGCTGAGGGACACTAGGCAATTCTCCCTATCTTTCTGTGCCTGTGTTCCCTTAATGAAAACAGTGTCTGCCCCCTCAACTCCATATGCTGTTATGAAGAATATATTTACATAAAATTCCTTAAGCAAAACATAAATATGTAACATTGTTATTATTTCATTAGGAACCATATACATTATTTTTGTTCATTCTTTTTATGAAATATTCCCTTAAAAACTAGCACAACATCTCTCTCCTACTTCCTTGCTTTACTAAATTCCTTATATTTTTGGGTTGCCCTCTCTACTGTATTTACCAGTGTCTCAGCAATGCAGTGTGGCTACTTTGTCGGAGGTGCTCTTTTGTTTCAGTAAGTGCTCTATAAAGTTTCCAGCCTAAATCATTAAGCTTACTCTTTCCTAAATTTGTAATGTAAGAAACTGACCTGATTTATTCACTTTGTGTTTTGCTGCTTCTTAGATGTCTGTATGATGGAAAACATGGGGCCAACCCTACCCAAGGAAATGAGCCTTAATTTGTCTTGAAGCCTAAATAGATAAATATTAGTTTAGGCCTTATTATGAAATACGAATGTAGATTGACTTTACTCACATTTCTGATGAAAATTCTGTGTGTTCATGTGTGGAATAAGTTGAGGAAATAACTTTTCTTAAGTACCATAAATTTGTCCTTTATTTTTATTTATTTATTTTTTGCAAATAACAGTGGAATATTCTTTAGGGTTTGCTATTCTGGTCACTTATTACCTTTAATTTTTAACTATGTGGTTCATCGACAGAGGAACTTTTAGATGCATTTGCAGGTTTAGATAAAAAAAGTTGAGAGTTAATTAATCCTTTGGGGGGATATTTTAAAGGGTAAGCTCAGTAACTGCATAGTTAAATTCAGTGTGAAACATAGGGAGAGAATGTCTTACAGTAGACTAAATAAAGACCTTAGAGTAATCTTAATTTCTTAATTTGAATGCTTATTTGCTATTCATATTTGATTTCCCCATTGCAACCTCATTAGTATTAAGAAATGGAGGAATACATGTATCAGAAGAGATATGTATACATGAATATATAATAGTATTTTCCAGGTTTGAGGAAGCACTAAAAACCTGTCTTGGTGAAACATCTCTCAAAGAGTCTGCCACACAGTCCTGAGATTTTGCAATTAGAGTACCATTCCCTAGGCAACAGCATTCCTTTGGGTTGCTGTCAATCAGGAACACGTATACAAGGCCACATGGGATTATCACAAAGCACAGGTTCTGGAGTCAGACAGAGCTATGATTGATTGGCTTTGGCACTTACTAGCTGTGAAATTCTGGGCAAATTACTTATCTTCTCTGAGCCCCAATTTCTTCATCTATAAAATGGGGTTAATGGCTATCACATGAAAAACACAATTTAAATGAACTGGTATATTTGAAGAACCTAATACAATACTTAAACTCTTAGTACATTGCAATATGAGTTATTAGCAATAGTAGAAATATTTAATTTAAATTGGAATTTGCATAGCTTTGGGGGTACATGAAGACATTCAAAGAGGTCTATAGATATATAATTTTAAGGGGTTCAGTTCCCAGTCTCCACTTCCCTCTGTATGTACTCTTTCTATGTTCATCTGCTTGCAAATGTGTGTGCATCAGCCTGCTTCTCCTTTCCCACCTTCCCATTCATAATCTCCCTTCTTCTGTTTATAAGAAAGACAAATTTCTCATCAAACCCGAATCATACTATGCTGTATTCCCTTGTGTGTAGAAATCTCTGGGACACCAAGCAGAACCAATTACAGATATCTGAGAGCCTCCTTTAATCAAAATGGCACCGTGAACTAAAGGCATCACATCTTTCCTTGTCTTATGCTTATCTCTGTTAAGGGCAAAGCATAACTGTTGTGGACTATGCATTTGTGTCTTCCAAAATTCACATGTTGAAATCTTAACAGCCAATGTGATGGTATTTGTAAGGTTGCAGGCCTTTGGAAGATAATTATGTCATGAGTTTGGAGTCCTTACAAATGGGATTAGTATCCTTGTAAGAGGGGACACAGGAGCCTGCTCTCTCTCTTCTCCCTGCCATGTGAACATGTGAGAATACTGCTACCTGCGAACCAGAGAGAGGGCACTCATCAGAAACTAGAACTTCCAGCATTTTGACCTTGGACTTCTGGCCTCCAGAAAGGTGAAATGAATGTTCCTTGTTTAAGCCACAGTCTAAAGCAATTTATTGCAGCAGCATGAACTGGTTGAGGTAATGCCTTAAACAGGCGTGCTGATCATATTTGGATGTTTTGGTTTCATATATTATGGAATTAGGCAAGTATGTTATAGATTTCAAGTGTATTATGAAATTTGGATGTTTTGATTTCAAATATATTATGGAATATTGGCATTTCTACTGTGCAGAGAAACCATTGGAAAAAGAATAAAAAGAACATCTCTTGAAAATATTGAAGATGGCAGCATGTTATTCACCCAGGTGACAAACTCATGATAGGTTTCTATACTTTAGCTACTTATCTATGTTGAAATATTCAAGATTTGTGAGAAGCATGCTGGGAAATGCCAGTCTTCTCCGAGCCACATTTTCTCTGAAATTTCATCATCTCAGTAATGAGGATGAAATCAGTGACTGCTCTTGTTTATTTGCATTTTAATCTATTCTCAATAGTATACTTTGCAAGATTTCAAGGTGAAAAAACCCACAATTTCTTCCAATATTATATTTTCTAGTAAGAAACAGTTATTAGATAGAGGTAAGAGAGTGTCTTGTATTTTCTCAAATATATATTCAAAACCATAGGAGAAACATTTTCATTAACTAAGCAAAATATGAGATCCGTACTCATTTTTGATGAAGGTACAAATCAGCTGCTCATTGTCACTTTTCTGCTCATTTGCTAACCCTTACCATGTTTTCATTAGGTGTATTGGTCAGCTTGGGCTGCCATAGCAAAATGCCACAGACTAGGTAGGTGGCTTAAACAACAGAAATTTATTTTCTCACAGTTCTGGAGGCAGAAGTCCAAGATCAGGGTGCCAACATGACTCTAATGAGAGCCCCCTTCCTGGCTTGCAGGTGGCCACCTTCTCCCTGCGTCCTCACGCGGCAGAAAGAGAGAGCTCTGGTGTCTATTCCTTTTCTTAATAAGGGCACCAGCCCCATTGGATTCGGGCCCTACCCTTATGACCTCATTTAATATTTATCACATCTGCACAAGCGCTGTCTTCAAACACAGTTATATTTGGAGATTCAGGCATCCATATAAGAATGTTGAGGGCTCACAATTTAGTCCATAGTATTAGGTTTAAATAACAGGAATATGTTGAAAAATTCTTTTTACATAATATGCTCAACAATTCTTAACGTACTTTTGTAAACTTGTACTTGTCAGAGACTGAGTTCTTTCTTTTGCTGTCAATTTACAGAGTATTAAAACGATACTCTTAAAAGTAGAACATCTATTTAGGTTCAAAAATGAATAAAAGTTACTCCAAATGCAAATCTAGTATAACATGACCCAAGCTTTGAAAATTGGCTTGATTTAATTAGCATTAATTTCTCTCTTTCAGATATTGACACACTAACTCTAATTCTATGAAACATAAAATTTATATAAAAAACAATTGATTTCAACCATGGGAAGAAGTCATTATATACAAATAAACATCCTCCAGTGTCTGTGTCTGTCTTTTCTCATATCTTTGTATGCATTTTGAGATGTCCCTTTAAATTGAAATATGACATTAATGTGTAAGTATTCATAGTCAAAGAGAAAGTTCAAAAACTCACAATTTGTGATTTTATTTTTAACCCAAATTTTAACTATTTTAGCTTCATAAGCAAGATTCCTCTAAATAAAATATAAATGGTATAATTGATAGTCATGTGATAAGTCTTAGTTAAGATTATTTGGGTCATACTTCCTAGAAACTAAGAAAGTAAAGAATTCTAGTCACTCGGTAACAATTTCTTTTTTGTAAATTAAGTCATTTGCAATTCTTTGCTTTCAATGAAATTAAAGGAGAGTGTAACCAAGTTTTCAATAGGAAATATATTTTTTTGATAACAGATCACTATTCACTTATATTTTTTTATTAATTTTAATGGGGTGACATTAATAATTCAGGATACATATGTTCAAAGAAAACATCTCCAGGTTATCTTATCATTCAATTATGTTGCATACCCATCACCCAAAGTTAAATTGTTCTCTGTGACCTTCTATCTTGTTTTCTTTGTGCCTCCCCCCTCTCCCCTCTCACGCCCTCTCCTCCCTCCCCCCACCCCGTAACCACCACATTCTTGTCTATGTCTCATAGTCTCATTTTTATGTCCCACCTATGTATGAAATCATGCAGTCTCAGTTTAATTCTGTTTTACTTATTTCACTCCGTATAATGTTATCAAGGTCCATCCATTTTGTTGTAAATGATCCGATGTCATCATTTCTTATGGCTGAGTAGTATTCCATAGTATATATGTACCAAAGCTTTTTAATCCACTCGTCCTCTGACGGACACTTGGGCTGTTTCCAGATCTTCCCTACTGTGAACAATGCTCCCACGAACATGGGGGCGCATTTCTTCTTTTCGAAAAGTGCTATGGTGTTCTTAGGGTATATTCCTATAAGTGGGATAGCTGGGTAAAATGGCAGTTTGATTTTTAATTTTTTGAGGAATCTCCATACTGTTTTCTACAGTGGCTGCACCACTCTGCATTCCCACCAGCAGTGCAGGAGGGTTCCCTTATCTCCACATCCTCGCCAGCACTTGTTCTAGGTTGTTTTGCTGATGAGCGCCATTCTGACTGGTGTAAGGTGATATCTCATTGTGGTTTTAATTTGCATTTCTCTAATGATTAGTGATGTTGAGCATTTTTTCATATGCCTATTGGCCATCTGTATGTCTTCTTTGAAGGAATTTCTATTCATTTCTTTTGCCCATTTTTTGATTGGATTGTTTGTCTTCCTGGTGTTGAGTTTTATAAGTTCTTTATAAATTTTGGTTATTAAACCCTTATCAGATGTATTGTCGAAAATGTTCTCCCATTGTGTGGTTTGTCTTTTTATTATGTTCTTATTGTCTTTAGCTGTGCAAAACCTTTTTTAGTGTGGTATAGTCCCATTTATTTATCCTGCCTATTATTTCATTTGTCCGTGGAGATAAATCGGCAAATATATTGCTGCAACAGATGTCGGAGAGCTTACTACCTATGTTTTCTTCTAAGATGCTTATGGTTTCATGGCTTACATTTAAGTCTTTTATCTATTTTGAGTTTGTTTTTGTGAATGGTGTAAGTTGACGGTCTAGTTTCATTGTTTTGCAGGTAGATGTCCAATTTTGCCAACACCATTTGTTAAAGAGGCTATCTTTACTCCATTGTATGCTCTTCCCTCCTTTGTCAAATATCAGTTGTCCATAAAGGTGTGGGTTTATTTCTGGGTTCTCTGTTCTGTTCCATTGATCTATGTGCCTGTTCTTATTCCAGTACCAGGCTATCTTGAGTACAATGAATGGCCTTGTAACATACCTTGATATCCAGAAGAGTGATACCTCCTGCTTTATTTTTTCTTTTTAAGATTGCTGAGGCTATTTGTGTTCTTTTTTGGTTCCATATAAAGTTTTGGAATATGTGTTCTATATCTTTCAAGTATGTCATTGGCATTTTAATTGGTATTGCATTAAATTTATAAATTGCTTTGGGTAATATAGACATTTTAATGATGTTTATTCTTCCTAACCATGAGCACGGTATATGCTTCCACTTGCTTGTATCTTCCTTGATTTCTTTTATCAATGTTTTATAATTTTCCGAGTACAAGTCCTTAACCTCCTTGGTTAAATTTACTCATAGATCCTGTATTTTTTTGGTTGCAATAGTGAAGGGGATTGTTTCCTTAATTTATTTTGCTGACAGTTCACTGTTGGTATATAAAAATGCCTCTAATTTCTGAGTATTAATTTTATATCCTGCCACCTTGCTGAATTCATTTATCAGGTCCAGTAGTTTTTTGACTGAGACTTTAGGGTTTTCTATATACAGTATAATATCATCTGCAAATAATGACAGTTTTACTTCTTCTTTTCTAATTTGGATGCCTGTTATTTCTTCTTCTTGTCTGATTGCTGTATCTAAGACTTCTAGAACTATGTTGAATAAGAGTGGTGAAAGGGGGCACCCCTGCCTGGTTCCTGATCTTAAGGGGATTGCTTTTAATTTTTGCCCATTTAGTATGATGTTTGCTGTGGGTTTGTCATAGATGGCCTTTATCATGTTAAGGTATGTTCCTTGTATTACCATTTTACTGAGAGTTTTGATCATGAATGGGTGCTGGATTTTATCAAATGCTTTTTCTGCATCTATTGAAATTATCATGTGTTTTTTGTCTTTCCTTTTGTTTATGTGATGAATCACATTGATTGATTTGCAAATATTGAACCAGACTTGCCTCTCTAGAATAAATCCCACTTGATCATGTTATATGATTATTTTTCATATATTGCTGGATCCGGTTCGCTAATATTTTGTTGAGAATTTTAGCATCTAAATTCATCAGGGATATTGGCCTATAATTTTTTTTCTTTGTGTTGTCCGGTTTCTTTGTGTTGCCCGGTTTTGGGATCAGAATTATGCTCTCCTCATAAAAGGAGTTTGGAAGTCTCCCTTCCTCTTGAGTTCTTTGAAATAGCTTGAGAAGGATAGTAGTTAGTTCTTTGAATTTTTGGTAGAATTCACTTGTGAAGCCATCAGGCCCAGGACTTTTCTTGGTTGGGAGTTTTTGATAACTGTTTCGATCTCATTTGTTGTAATTGGTATGTTTAGGTGTTCTGATTCTTCCAGATTAATTTTTGGAAGATTATATGATTCAAGACACTTGTCCATTTCACCTAGGTTGTAATTTTTTGGCATAAAGTTCTTCGTGGATTTTCTTACAATACTTTGTATTTCTGCTGTGTCAGTTGTTATTTCTCCACTCTCCTTTCAAATTTTATTTATTTGAGTCTTCTCTTTTTTTTTCTTTTTTTCAGTCTACTTAAAGGTTCATCGATCTTATTTACCTTTACGAAGAATCAGCTCCTGGTTTCATTGATCCTCTGTATTGTTTCCTTAGCCTCTATGTCATTTATTTTCACTCTGATCTTCATTATTTCCTTCCTTCTACTAGTTTTGGGCTTTATTTGCTGTTTTACTAGTTCTTTTAGTTGCAGGGTCTGGTTGCTTATTTGAGCTTTTTCTAGTTTCTTCTGGTATGCCTATAGTGTTATGAACTTCCTTCTCAGTACTGCTTTTGCTATGTCCCATAAATTTTGAGTTGATGTATGCTCATTATCATTGGTTTCTAGAAATATTTTTATTTCTTCTTTGATCTCATTTTTAATCCTTTTGTTATTTAATAACGTGCAATTTAATTTCCAAGTGTTTGTGTATTATTCAGTTTTTCTTTTGTGGTTAATTTCTAGTTTCATGGCATTGTGATCAGAGAAAATGCTTGATATGTCTTCAATCGTCTTAAATTTGTTGAGACCACTTTTGTGTCCTAACATGTGGTCTATCCTAGAGAATGTACCATGAGTGCTTGAAAAAAATGTATATTCTACTGCTTTAGGGTGAAAAGTTCTGAAGATATCTATTAAAGCAAGTTGATCTAGTGTATTTTTTAAGCCTGCTGTTTCTTTGTTAATTTTCTTTCTTGAGGATGTATCCAGTGATGTTAGTGGGGTATTGAAATCCTCTACTATTATAGTATTGCTGTTAATCTCGCCCTTTATATCTATCAAAGTCTGCTTTATGTATGTTGGGGTTCCTATGTTTGATGCGTAGATATTTATAATGGTTATATCTTCCTGTTGAATTGTTCCCTTTATCATTATGTAGTGTCCTTCTTTATCTCTTTACTACAGTCTTTGTTTTAAAGTCCATTCTGTCAGATATAAGTATTGCTACTCTGGTTCTTTTTTCAATCTATTTTCATAAAATATTTTTCCATCCTTTTACCTTCAGTCTATGTGCATCTTTTGTTTTAGGGTGTGCTCTTGTAGACAGCATATGTATGGGTCTTGTTTCTTTATCCACGCAGCTACCCTATGTCTTTTGATTGGATCATTTAATCCATTTACATTTAAGGTTATTATTGATATGTAGTTGTTTATTTCCATTTTATTCTTTAAAGCTGTATTCTTCTTTTGCTATATTCTTTTCCCTCTTTGAACTGTTCACAACTGGCCCCTTAGCATTTCTTGCAGAATTGGTTTTTTTTTAATGAATTCTTCGAGGCTTTTTTTGGCTGGCATGGTCTTTATTTCTTCTTTAACTTTAATCATTAGCCTTGCTGGATAGAGCAGTCTTGGTTGTAGATTCTTGTTCTGCATTACTTTGAATATATCTTGCAATTCCCTTCTGGCCTCAAGTGTTTCTGTTGAGAACTCGGATGTCATCCTTATAGGGGCTACTTTGTAGTTGATAGCCTTTTTTATTTCTCTAGCAGCTTTAAAAATTTTCTCTTTATCACTTAGCTTTGGAATTTTATGTATGATGTGTCTTGGTGTAGATTTCTTTGCTTTTCTCTTTCATGGAGTTCTGTGTGCTTCTTGAATGTGTGGAATGTTTCCCAGCCTTAATTTAGGGAAGTTTTCTGCTTTGATTTGATTGAATAAAGTTTCTATCCATTGTTCTTTGTCTTTATCTTCAGGAACCCCTATGATGCAGATGTTATTTCTCTTCCTGTTTTTATAGAGCTCCCTTAGAGTTTCCTCAGATTTTTTGAGTCTCTTTTTTTTTTTCTCCTCTGCTCAGTGCCTTTGTTTATTTTCTTCTCTAACTCACTGATTCGATCCTCAGCCTCATCCATCCTGCTTTTAATTCCTTCCATTGTGGTCTTCTGTTCTGATACTGTATTTGTCATTTCTGTCTGATTCTTTTTTATTATTTCAATTTTCTTTTTTATACTTGTTATCTTTTTATTTAGGTGTTTGTAATGACCATCCATTGTTTCTCTAAGCTCTTTGAACATACTAAGTATCATTATTTTAAACTCTGCATCCAGTAATTTGGTTATTTCTGTTCATTCAGGTCCTTCTCTGTGGATTTCTCTTGATTGATTTGGGTTGCATTTCTCTTTCTGCCCATTTTGTCTGTGTGTAAGAAGGGTTTGGCTACTGGAATCCAATGGGTGTTTCCTCTGTGCTCCCTAGGTGTGGTCTGTTTGCAGGCCCACCACCCCCTCTGCTGCTGCCTAGGGCAGATGGGTATGGGTGTTGCCAGCGCTGGCCTACTGCTGCTTTTGCTGTGACTTGTGCCTCTCCTCCGCAGAAGGGGCTGTATTCTGGTGCCCAGCTCTGCAAGCCTCAGACTGTCTGGGCCATCACCTCGCCCCCACAGTTGGGTTTGCGCAGTGCACTCAAGCCATAAGCCTCAGCACCAAGGGTAGGGATGAGCACCTTTGCTCAACTGCAGACCCCGCCTGTTCCCGGGCTTCCGCCAAACCCCCACTGTCAGAGCCAGCTCGCGCAGGATCGCTAATCGTGGTTTCTCTGGCTTGGCTGGGCTGCGGGCGTGTACTCAGCTGTGATCCTCCACCTGTCTCAGGCTTTAGCCCCGCCCCCACGGTCAGGGCCAGCTCACGCTTGCTCGCCAACCTTGGAGGTCTGGTGATGCTGTGCCCCCACAGGCCCCTGCTCAGCAGCAGATCTCTGCCCGTTACTGACCTCCCGTTTTCCCCTTGCAGGTGGGGCTACAGGCAGTCCCCCAGCTGCCGGACCACGTTTCCATGTCTCTCTGCCACCATCCCTCCAGCAAGCCCTCAGCAGTGTGGGTAAGGGCACTGCAGCTCAGACCCTAACACTCCATACTGCAGTCCTGGAAATTCCCTCCATCTAAGCAGCTCTGCTTTAAGTGCCACTAGAGAGCTTGTTTGGCTGGTGTGTTGTCTCCCTTTGCTGGTATTGCTAGTTCCAGGAGAAATATTCATTTTTGATTTGGGAAGTGACTCAGCCCAGGGTTTAGTGTGGCTGTCCCTCAGAGTGTTTCTTCCTGTGCCTTCCAGTCCACACTCTCTTCCTGCTGCTCCAGTCCTCTCATCTGTCTCCATCTCAGGGAGCCCCAGGTGAGTGGTTGTGAGAGAGGTTTTCTGTGCTGTTCCTTTAAGAAGAATCCTGGGTTTGAGAAAACTGTCTCTTTCTCACAAACAGTATCCTCTCTTGTTTCAGAGGTCAATACTGTCCAAATGCCTCTTCTAGGCTCTGAGGCTACAGGCTGGGGCTTTGTTCCTGGGACCCAGGTCCCTCCCTCTCCGCTAAACTCTCTTCCCACCACGCGAGTCTGCCATTCACTCCAGGGAGCTGGGCAGCCCTTTCTACATTTTCACCTTTCCTACCCATCTCAATGTGGCTTCTTCAGTGTTCCTTGGTTGAAGAGTCCACTTAGTTTAGTTCAAAGTTGGTTTATCCAGATGATGGTTCTTAAAATTAAGTTATAATCCACTTGGTTTCCAGGAGTTGGAAGTTGGTACGTCCGCCTACTCCATCGCCATCTTGCCATCCTCACTTTTGACTTATAATTAAGGAGGTATTCAAATAATAGTGATATTTGCTTGAGATGATGCTTAGAAATCTCATTATTTATTTAATTAATCAGGTTTTCTCAGGGCTTATGTGCATAAAAGTAGAGAATAAGAGTAGAATTGATGCTGAATCTTGTTTCATTCAAACAGTAACAAAGGTACATGAATTTATTTAAAAAGATCAATCTATTCATTTAGATTAATTTTTAATAAAATCAGTATGTTTTATAATTATTTATCAAAATATCTCACATACTTATGTTGCTTTTTTATTATGTACTAAGAATCACTATAAAGATAAACTTAATCCAGAAATCTTTTAAAAATATTTAAAACCTATGGTCATTCAAAATTACGTTTACATTTCAACCTATAGATGATTATTTTTGTTATTGTAGAGAAGTAAAAAGGGTGACCAGATAAAATCTTTCAATTATAATTAAATTAATAACATTCTTCTGAGGAAGTGTGAGATCAAGAAGAAAAAGAAATTATATAAATTTTCCAGTTGTCAAAAAAGAGCTTGTCTATTGATTTTTAAATGACTGAGAATGGATATCAAATTCATTGGGCATTTAGAGTCCATTGTATACAGAGTGTGATGTACATTTTATCTAAAAGTTAATATTGACAATATGCTAGAAAGTACATATTTTAAAGCTATTCTAATTTATGAAAAATTTTAGGTGCCTACTTGAAAATGTATAAACACCTGCCACTTATAACAGAAAGGCACACCAAGCAGAGCATCTCTGCTACAGATTTACCAAAGTGTTCTTGGCAGTTCCTAACCTGGGCCTTTTGTCATGTCTGGATGACCCTGCCCTGAGAGTGACATATAAAGATAGTGCCCACTGACTGGTGAACGGTGGTTGAAAGGAAAGGGCAACAGGAATTGAAAAGCACATAATTATAACAACAACAACAGTGATAACTGGTGCACTACAATTGGGAACCATGCTTGTTTCTAGCATCTTCATTGAGAGATTATGGTGTCCCCAGGAAACTGGCTAACAGCAGCTGTATAAAGAAACTGCAGCCTACTCAATTACATCGCCACTTGCCAGAATTAAGTAGTGATGTTCTTGGAACTGGAGAGTATAATGTGAACGGTGTTGATCTAACACTCTTCTCAAGAATCTCCCTGAACTTCTGAGAATCTGACAGTTTCCTCTAGATGATAATGTCTTCAAAATGGAGAACAGGGTCAGTTTGTTCAGGGTACAGAGTTGATGGATTCCATATGAAAGGCAGGGCCTTTCACTCTAACAACTGTCTGTTGGATAGAAGTTCTCAACGTTTAATATGAATAAGAGTCATTGCAGAAGATTGTTTAAAAAAACTTAGATTCCTGGAAATTCACCTCATAAAATCTGATTCATAGTTCCGGGTTAGGGCTCAGGAACTTACATTTTAATAAGCTTTTCCTGGACCACTTTTTAGGAGGATTAGACTCATCATTGCAGTGAGGAGGATAAAAATGAATGCCTTTTCACAGTGATAGTAGTACCACCATTGGATCCAGGCCAGTGGGGCTCCTGCTTTGGGGTTTGTGGTTGAGGGGGCCTGCTCTGCTATGCCAGTCCCCATGAGATGGGGAGTCTGTGGGCTAAACGATTTATGCCAGCCTGGAGCCAACCTTCTGGACCATAGCCTGAGTCCCTGAAATGTTAGTGCCCAAGTGGCACTGAGCTGATGATACCCAGGTTTTGCATGGGTTTCTTCCCTCATCTGACCTCCAGAGGGCATGGCCTGCTGTCAACAGCCTTTGGCCTCCACACTGGCCAGACAGTGTAAGCAAATGGACTAAGCTTGGTGATGTGAGCTGCAGTATTTCCTAGTGGCCAGAGGAAGCTCAGATGGAGGGCTGGCTCTGGGAGGACTGGGAGTGGGGGTCCACAGCTGCTTCACTGCTCTGTTCCTACACCAGGGGTCCAGGTCTTTTGAAGGCATATTTATCAGATAGACGAACAGAGTATATATTATTCAGCAGCTTGTTAGCTTTGATTTATAAATTCTAAATATGTAGACACATGGTTTGTGGGCCTTCACTGTTCTTGCCTCAGGTCTAAAAATGTTAGGGGCAGACCTGATCAACATTTTCAAATTATTAGTGGTTTAGAATTGATTTAATCTGATCAAGAAACTGTCCAGGTCCCAGTGAAGAAAAAATGGACAAGAGAGGAAAGTTAATGTGACCTCCAGTCATGGCTGCACTGTGGGCCCCTGGGAGGGAGCAATGATACCTGTGTAAAGGGCCAGACTGGGGGCAGCCTTCCCAAACCTGGCTGCTGTGCTTGCTCCCAGGGGTGGGAGATGGATGGCGAATTCCGTTTGGTTGAACTGGCTGTTTTCAGACAAAACCCAGGATGTCAAATCTCATTCTCACCAGGATTCCAGCCTTTTCCATGTCACTCAAGTTTTCCTTAACTTTTTCTTGGAGTGAGATAGAGTCTAGAAATGTGAACACTTTTCAGAATGACTTTAAGATATTTTCAACTTGTCACATGAAGAAAAAAAAAGACTTGTTCTCAGTTGGATCATTTATTTTATAAGTGGATTAACAAAGGTTCCTGTGATTTATTTTTTACACTCACAGGGTGTAAAAGACTTTAACTGACACTCAACTTTACTTGTTACCACAGGATACATACCTTAGAAACAATATTCCTTAAAACAGCCAATTCTTGCTTCCAGTTGGTCTTTTATATGCAGTTATCCAGGTTGTTCATGGCATGAAGGCACCTACCCAAAGAAATGAGTCAGAGCCGAACTCCAGTCCTTTGTTAAGCTATGTGTCCTAACATCGGCTTGCATTCACCAGACCTTTTTCTAATCACACAAAGTCACAGTCTGCTCCCCAAATCACACATCTGCAGGCCTGGGTCCATGCAAGAGGGTTCCGTAGGGTGGCCATGGTAGTCAAATATTTAAATATAGCAAAGTGTCTCATTATTATTATTATTATTTTAGGTGGAAGGAGGGGAGATAGTGAGGCAAACTCCTGCATGTGCCTGACTGACCAGATCCACCTGGTAACCCCATCCAGGGCCAATGCTTTAGTACCGACCTCCTGAGGCTGATGCCCTCTAACAGAACGATCCTCAGTGTCTGGGGCCATGCTTGAACCATTGCAGCCATGAGCCACCGGCTGCAGGAGGGGAATAAAGATAGAAGGGTGGGGGAGAAGCAGATGGTTGCTTTTCCTGTGTGCCCTGACTGGAATCAAACCCAGGATGTCCATGTGCAAGCTGATGCTCTTACCACTGAGCACTGGCCAAGGCCAGAGAGTGTGTATCTCTAAGGGGACTTCCCTTATTGAAAGACATGCCTGAGAAGAGAGTGGAGCCTGGCTGTCTGACCAGATATGGTTCCTATTATAGATCAAGAAATTAACGTTCTGATTTATAAAAGATGTTCTTTGTATGGTTAGCTGGAGTTGATTCTCCAGAGACTTGGGGTGGATAAACAAAATTAAACTTCTAGATCAACAAAGCTGAAGATGCTACACTTGTAGTGACTTTTACAGCCTCATGTGTCCTAGGCAGAACAAACACCAGCTGCAGGAAATCCTTTGAAACTGTTTGAAATTTATTGCACCCTACTGGGGGTTTAGCTCAGCAGACAGAAGGAAGGGAAACTGACTGGTAGTAGCATATCACTCTCTGCTTGCATTTTCTATCCTCTTACTCTTTTTTCATATTATTTATCACTACTGGATCTAATGTTACATATCAATTTGTTTATTTACTGTATAGAGTAGGACAAAGGTATGTTTACAGTCATACGTATGGAAAATAATCCAATAACTAATAAATAATAATGTAAGAATAAACTTTGTGTTTTGCATACTCATAACTGTAAATCTACTTTTGCCCCCACCTGTATTCTTAATCAGGTCCTGCCACTGTCCTGCCACTGTCTAGAGCAGGGGTCCCCAAACTATGGCCCGTGGGCCGCATGCGGCCCCCTGAGGCCATTTATCCGGCTCCGCCGCACTTCCGGAAGGGGCGCCTCTTTCATTGGTGGTCATTGGTGGTCATTGGTGGTCAGTGAGAGGAGCACAGGATGCATCCGCACCCATAGTTCCCATTGAAATACTGGTCAGTTTGTTGATTTAAATTTACTTGTTCTTTATTTTAAATATTGTATTTGTTCCCGTTTTGTTTTTTTTTTACTTTAAAATAAGATATGTGCAGTGTGCATAGGGATTTGTTCATAGTTTTTTTATAGTCCGACCCTCCAACGGTCTGAGGGACAGTGAACTGGCCCCCTGTGTAAAATGTTTGGTGACCCCTGGTCTAGAGTACTCAGTAATGTTTGTTGACTGAATAAATGAGTGTTCCATAAAGATGCAACCACAGGTTTTGTAAGGTTGCTGGAAGGTTTTGCAAATCTATGTTAGGAATAAAGGCTGCAGTTTCATGGACCACCCTAAGTGGGCATGAACTCAATCAACTCTGGGCGGTCTGTTGTGAGAAAAGGCATGTCCACTGGGGTGACCCTCAGGACAGGAGATGCTAAGGTGATGTTGTATGCTGAAACATGGTGGGAGCATCTTAGGGGGTACGCAGTGGTAATTTCATCTTTCCTCCTCCCGTCTCTGTCTCTATGGCAGCAAAAGAAAGAATGCCTCTTTGGGAAGGAATGGGCAGCTGCACCAGCCATGACTTTCAGAACCCAGAAGAAAAAGCCAAGCTTCACTATTGCTTTATGCTGTATATAATCAGGTATTGGAGCAGAATTACTAGAGCCAGAAAATGAAGTCAGTGCAGTGAGGGTTCTCTAAGATCAAGTGTTTGAGTAATTACAGCTGGAGAATGAGTGTTTATTGCTACTAATATATCAGTTTTGAACAAAGGAAGTAATTAGTGCAATATGGATCTGCATTATTCATGAACATAGAAAATACATCTCCTAGCCTCCCCCAGTCCTGCCTTCTTCTGGGCGTGCTAAGAGCTTACAGCCAATTAGGGGAACCAAAATCTGATGTCTTCAGCCTCAGCCCTGAGTGTTTCTGCCAGCAAGCTGCTCTGATGGAAAGCTGGCTCTCTGTTGAGAACATCGCCTTTCTATTCTCCTGCACTCATCACGTGGTGGCTGCAGTTTTCTCTCAGTTTTGTACCATGGAACTTGGAGGAGGGCTGCATTTCCTCTTTGTTACTCACTGCTTCTGGATTAATCTTTCCTCCCTAAAAGTGTCTTAGATCAAACCTCAGGTCATCAGGTTGTGACACCTGTTCTCCTATTTTGCTGACATCTATTTTTTCAAGGTTGTTCCTCAGTACCTGTCTAATGTCATAGTCCTATTTCAGCCTTGATTCTGGGCAATTTCAATATACACATTGATGGTCCTTCCATTCCCTGGCTTCAATTCCCTGTTTATCTCTCTTCTCACAGTTGGGCCCATCACCTTTTGTTACTGCCGTGGCCATCAGAGCCATCATTACCAATTGTGGTTCACCCTCTGTGATTGCACGGTGTGTGCTCCCTTCCCCCCTCCCGCCTCCTCCAGCACATTCTCTGTTTGGTAGGGCTGCTCAACCAAGTACCACAACTGGGTGACTTAAACAATAGGCATATATTTTCACTCAGTTCTGGAAGCTGGAAGTCCAAGATCAAGGTGTCAGAAGATTAGTTCCTTCTTAGGGCTATCAGGGAGAATCTATTTCATGCCTCTACCTTGGCTTTGGATGGTCTTCTGACAATCTTTGGTATTCATTGGTTAGGAGACACATCACACCAGTCTCTGTCTTTATCTTTACATGGCATTCTATGTATGTGTCTGTGTTCAACTCTTCCATTTCTATAAAGACACCAGTCATATTGGCTTTAGGTGCCCACCATACTCCAACATGACCTCGTCTTAACACAAATAATTATATCTGCAGTGAATCTGCACTATGGACCTCTTGTCTTCTCCATTTACACTCACTCTAGGTAATCTCAGCCAGTCTCTTAGATTTAAGTACAATTCAAACCTCAGCATATAAATCTGGCTTGAGTCTCCTTTTTGAACTATATGTTGATATCCACTTGCTTCATCATTTCCTCTACTTGGATGTCTAATATGGTTTTTTGTTTTGTTTTTAATTTTATAATTTTATTTAGACAATTAATTTTAATGAGGTGACATTGGTCAACTAGAATACATAAATTTAGAGAAAACATCTCCAGATCTTTTTGATATTCAATTATGTCGTATACCCATCACCCAAAGTCAAATTGTCCTCCGTCACCTTTTATTTGGTTTTCTTTATGCCTCTCTCCTCCCCCCACTCTTTTCCTCTCCTCCCTTCCCCTCCCTCTGGTAACCATTGCCCTCTTATCTATGTCCATGTGTCTCAATTTTGTGCCCCACCTATGTATGGAATCATACAGTTCTTACATTTTTCTGATTTACTTATTTCACTCAGTATAATGTTATCAAGGCCCATCCATGTTGTTGTAAATGATCCTATGTCATCATTTCTTATGGCTGAGTAGTATTCCATTGTATATATGTACCACATCTTCTTTACCCAATCTTCTACTGAAGGGCTTTTTGGTTGTTTCTATGTCTTGGCCACTGTGAACAAAGCTGCAGTGAACATGGGGCTGCATATGTCTTTACGTACCAATGTTTTTGAGTTTTGGGGGTATATACCCAGTAGAGGGATTGCTGGGTCATATGGTAGTTCTATTCTTAATTTTTTGAGGAATCATCACAATTTATTCCATAATAGTCTTACTACTTTACATTCCCACCAACAGTGGATGAGGGTTCCTTTTTTCTCCACATCCTCTCCAACACCTGCTATTAGCTGTCTTGTTGATAATAGCTAATCTAACAGGTGTGAGGTGGTATCTCATTGTAGTTTTGATTTCCATTTCTCTAATAGCTAGTGAAGATGAGCATCTTTTTATATATCTGTTGGCTTTTTGTATTTCTTCTTTGGAGAAGTGTCTGTTCATGTCCTCTTCTCATTTTTTTTTTTATTGGTTTGTTTGTTTGTTGCTGAGTTCTGTGAGTTCTTTGTATATTTTGGATATTAGCCCCTTATCTGAGCTGTTGTTTGAAAATATCATCTCCCATTTAGTTAGCTGTCTGTCTTGTCAGTTTCTTTTGCTGTGCAAACGCTTCTTAGTCTGATGTAGTTCCATTTATTTTTCTTTGCCTTCACTTCCCTTGCCTTTGGAGTCAAATTCATAAAATGTTCTCTATGGCCAAAGTCCATGAATTTAGCACCTGTGTTTTCTTCTATGTAATTTATTGTTTCAGGTCTTATATTTAGATCTGTGATCCATTTTGAATTAATTTTTGTGCAAGGAGACAAACACATGGCTTTCCAGTTTTCCCAGCACCATTATTGAAGAGGTTTTCTTTTCTCCACTGTGTACTTTTAGCTCCTTTATCAAAGATGACTTGACCATATATATGTAGTTTTATTTCTGGGCTCTCTATTCTGTTCCATTGGTCTGAGTGTCTATTTTTCTGCCAGTACCATGCTGTTTTGATTATCATGGCTCTGTATATAATTTGAAGTCAGGTATTGTAATGTCCCAGCTTTGTTTTTTTTTCCTTAGGATTACTTTGGCTATTTGGGTTTTTATTTTTTTTATGGCTTCATATAAACCTGATGAGTTTTTGTTCCATTTTTTAAAAAAATGACTTTGAAATTTTGATGGAAATTGCATTATAGTTGTACATTGCTTTGTGTAATATGGTCATTTTAACTATATTTCTTCTTCCTATCCAAGAATAAGGAATATTTTTCTGTTTCATTATGTTTTTTTTTAATTTTCTTTAACAATGCTTTGTAGTTTTCATTATCTAGGTCCTTTACATTCTTTGTTATGTTTATTCCTAGCTATTTTATTTTATTTTTTGTTGTGACTGTAAAAGGGATTAATTTTGAGTTCATTTTCTGAAATTTTATTGTTGGCATATAAGAAAGCAATAGACTTCTGTATATTAATTTTCTATCCTGTGACCTTACTGTATTGATTTATTGTTTCTAATAGCTTTTCTGTGGAGTCTTTGGGGTTTTCTATATACAGGATCATGTCATCTGCAAAAAGTGAAACCTTTACTTCTTCTTTCCTAATATGAATGCCTTTTATTTCTTTCTCTTGTCTGATTGCTCTGGTTAGAATTTCCAGCACTATGTTGAAAGGAGTGAAGAGAATGGGCAGTCTTGTTTTGTCCCTGATTTTAGAGGAAAAGTTTTTAGCTTTTTTTTTTTTTTTTTTTACAGGAACAGAAAGAGAGTCAGAGAGAGGAATAGACAGACAGAAACGGAGAGAGGTGAGAAGCATCAATCATCAGTTTCTCATTGCCGTTGTGACACCATAGTTGTTCATTGATTGCTTTCTCACATGTGCCCTGACTGCGGGCCTTCAGCAGACCAAGCAACCCTTTGCTGGAGCCAGAGACCCTGGGTCCAAGCTGGCTAGCTTTTGCTCAAGCCAGATGGGCCCGCGCTCAAGCTGGCGAGCTTGGGGTCTCGAACCTGGGTCTTCCACATCCCAGTTCGATGCTCTATCCACTGCGCCACCGCCTAGTCAGGAAGTTTTTAGCTTTTTACCATTTAGTATAATGTTAGCTGATGGTTTGTTATAAATGGTTTGTATTATGTTGAAGTATTTTCCTTCTATACCCATTTTGCTGAGTGTTTTAAACATAAAAGGATATTAAATTTTATTGAATGCCTTTTCTGCATCTATTGATAGGATCATATGGTTTTTGTTCTTTGTTTTTTGATATGGTGTATTACGTTGTTTTACACATGTTGAACCATCCTTGTGATTCTGGGATGAATGCTACTTGACCATGGTGAATGAATTTTTAATGTGTTGTTGTATTCCACTTGCCAGTATTTTGTTTAGTGTTTTAGCATCTGTATTCATTAGAGATATGGATCTGCAGTTTTCTTTTTTTGTGTTGTACTTGCCAGGTTTTGGTATGAGGGTTCTGTTGGCCGCATAAAATGTGTTTGAAAGTATTGCTTCTTCTTTAATTTTTTGGAAGACTTTGAGTAGAATAGGAACCAAGTCTTCTTTGAATGTTTGATAGAATTCACTAGTATAGCCATCTGGGCCTGGACTTTTATTTTTTGGGAGGTTTTTGATACTTGTTTCTACTTCCACTCTGGTTTTGGGTCTGTTTAGGCTTTCTACTTCTTGATGATTCAGTCTAGGAGATTGTATTGTTCTAGGAATTTATCTATTTCTTCTAGATTGTTAAATTTGGTGGCATATAGTTTTTCATTGTATTATACAATAATTTTTTATATATCTATGATATCTGTGGTAATTTCTCCTCTTTCATTTCAGATTTTGTTATATGAGTCCTTTCTCTTTTTTCCTTAGTGAGTTTTTGCCAAGGGTTTGTCAATTTCGTTGATCTTTTTAAAGAACCCGCTCCTTATTTTACTGATTTTTTCTATAGTTTTTCTGTTCTCTACTTCATTTATTTCTTCTCTAATTTTTATTATTTCCTTTCTTCTGCTGGTTTTGGGTTACCTTTGTTCTTCTATTTCTAGTTTCTTAAGATGTGAAGTTAAATTGTTTACTTGGGCTCTCTCTTGTTTTTTTATGTAAGCCTGTAACAATATGAACTTCCCTCTTATTACTGCTTTTGCTTTATCCCAGAGATTCTGATACATCGTGTTGTCATTTTCACTTGTCTGTATATATCTTTTGATCTCTGCTTTTATTTTTTCTTTGACCCAATCATTTTATAGAAGTATGTTGTTTAATTTCCATATTTTTGTGTGTTTTTTTACTTCTTTTTTGAAGTTGAATTCTAATTTCAAAACCTTATGGTCAGATAATATACTTGGTATAATTTGTCTTTCTGAATTTGTTGTTAGTATTGTGGCCCAGCAAATGGTTTATTCTTGAGAATGTTCCATGTATACTGTAGAAGAATGACATTTTGGGATGAAATGTCCTGTAGATGGTTTATCATATCCAATTATTCTAGTGTTTCTTTTAAGGCTTATAATTTTTTATTGATTTCCTATTTGGATGAACGATCTAGAGCTGACAGTGGTGTATTGAGGTCTCCAAGTATGATTGTATTTTTTTCGGTTTGTATTTTTAGATCAGTTAGCAGATGTCTTATATACTTTGGTGTTCCTTAGTTTGGTGCATATATATTAAGAAGTGTTATGTCTTCTTGATTCAATGTCCACTTTATCATTATGAAATGACCATCTTTGTTTCCGATTAACTTTGTTGTCCTGTAGTCAGCATTGTTAGATATGAGGATGGCTACACCTGCATGTTCTTGAATATTATTTGCTTGGAGAATCATTTTCTAACCTTTCACATTGAATCTGTTTTCATCCTTGTAGCTTAGATGTGTTTCTTGAAGGCAGTATATAGTTAGATTTTCTTTTTTGATCTACTTTGTTACTCTGTATCTTTTTATTGGTAAGTTCAATCCATTTACATTTAATGTAACTATTGACACTCGAGGGTTTCCTATTGCCATTTTATATATTACTTTCTGATATCTCTGTTTCTTGTATGGTTTTTCTCTTTTGTCTTTCTGTTGTTTGCTTTTGTTTGGTGGTATTCTATGCTTTTTTCCTCTGTTTCTTCTTTTTGTAAGTCATGTGTTTCAGTAGTGGTATTTTCAAGGCTGGTTACCATTAAGTAATTAAAAGAATATATATCATATTCATTGTAGTCCATTATCTCATGAGTACTTCTGCACTCCATCCTCCTTTGCTACTGCTATTCTTTGTCCTCTACCCTTTTTTGGTTTTTTTTCTTTTTCTTTTTTTATTCATTTTAGAGAGGAGATACAGAGTGAGAGAGAGAGAGAAAGAGAGAAAGGGGGGAGGAGCTGGAAGCATCAACTCCCATATGTGCCTTGACCAGACCAGGGCAGGGTTTTGAACTGGCAACCTCAGTGTTCCCAGGTCGACACTTTATCCACTGCGCCACCACAGGTCAGGCCCTTTTTTGTTTTGTTGTCACACAGATTATTCTTGTTTTTATTGTGATCTTGTTGGAGCGTTTCCTTGTGATTTTGTTTTGTTTTGTTCTTTGTATCTGATCTGATAACCCTCTTTAGTATTTCCTGAAGTGGGGGGTTATCTGTTGATGAATTCCCTCATCTTCTCTATATCTGTGAATGTTTTTATTTCCCCTTCATATTTGAAGGAAAACTTTGATGGGTATAGTATTCTTGGCTGGAAGTTCCTCCCTTTCAGTACTTTAAATATTGGGGTCCACTCTCTTCAGGCTTGTAGAGTTTCTGCTGGGAAATCAGATGATAGCCTAATTGGCCTTCCTTTATATGTTGCATTCTTCTTTTCCCTGGCTGCCTTGAGGATTTTTTCTTTGTCATTGATGTGCCTTGCCGTAGGTCTGCTTGGGTTAAGGTAACTCGGTGTTCTATTTGCTTCTTGGATTTGAGGCTCTAATTCTTTTCACAGGCTTGGGAAGTTCTCATTGATTATTTGTTTGCATATCTTCTCCATTCCTTTTTCCCCTCTTTTCCTTCTGATATACTTATTATTCTTATGTTGCACTTCCTGATGGAGTCCAACAATTCTTGTAAGGCTTTCTCATTTTTTAAAATTTGTGAGTCTCTCTTTTCTTCTCTCTGTAATATCTCTAGTTGCCTATCTTCTCTGTCACTAATTTTCTCCTCTATTTGGCCTGTCCTATTAACTAAGCTTGTAACCTTGTTTTTCAGTTCATGTATTGAGTTTTTTATCTCTGTTTGGTTCCTTTTTATAGTTTCAATTTCTTTGGTGAAGTATTTTTTTTTTGTTCATTAAATTGTTTTTTGAGCTCTCTAAATTACCTTTCAGAGCTTTCTTGTATTTCACTGTGTTTTTTTAAGACTTAATTTTGAATTCTCTATCATTTAACTCCAAGGTTTCCAAGTAATTGAAATTTTTTTTCTAGAGATTTTTCATCTATCTGAGCTACATCTCTTTCTTTTATATCCATGATATTTGATTTATTTTTCCTTAATGGCATATGAAAATGGTATTTTTAATAACCTAATAATAAGTAATTAAAAACATAAAATGAAAATAGAAAAAAATGAAAATTCTATAATGATAAGTGGAACTAAAACTACAAAGAACAAGGAGCAGGAACTGAGGAAAAATGACAAAAGAGAGAAAATATTAGGTATAAAAAAAGCAAAATGCCACAAAGAAAAATATGAGTCCAAAATATAATAATTTGATGATAAATGATGATCATATGAGAGAAAAAAAGGAAAGGAGAAAGGAGAAGAAAAGGGAAGAGAGAAGAGAAATAAAAGGAACAACAACAAATAAAGAAGTAAGGTTTCTGAAATAAAACCCTAACAAAAAACAAGAACGAAAAATGTAACAACTATAGATAATGAAGTTCAAAAGGAAAAGAAAAGAGAAGGAAAAAAGAAAAAGGAAAAAAGAAAAAAATGACAAAAATGACAAAAAGCCTTGTAAAAATGTAATTTTTTCCTGCTTTTGAGAGGTAACTTCTTCCTTTTTTTTTTTTTTTTTGTTGCAGGTGGCACTATACAAGTTTTGCCTCTTTGAGGCTATTGGGCAGAGGTCTGCTGGCGTGTCACTGTGGCAATGACATAGGCTGGGCCTCAGTCCCATTGGTAGGTGGGGTTTTTTAAGGTTTTGCAATTTTATGGCTCTAGCAATGGCAGTCTACGTTTTCCAGATGCCTCTCCACACGTCTCTCCCACCAGAGTTAGCAGCCTGGAAACAGCTGTGGGGTCTGCCTCAGCCACTGTTTACAGATCAAGAACATCTATGTGTAGCCAGGTCCTTCCTCCAGTACCGCTCAAAGCACAGTTCTGGGCAAGGCAGTGGCAATGAAAGTCACCAGTGAGAGCAGGCAGGCCAGGGTTTAGATTGCGAATCAAGTGCCTTTCTGCTACACACAGGCAAAATTCTATGGGCCAGTGGGCAGGTCGAGCACACCTCAGCGTGCCGTGGGTCTAATCTCCACAGGCTTCTCCCTCGTGCACTGTTTGGTAGCCCGCAGTAAGCCACATGTGTGTCCAGCTCCCATGACTCCAGCAAGCACAGAGATGCTTGTACCTGCCCGCTCAGGTGCCCAGTGCCTGTTATCTCAGTCAGAGCTGAGAATGCACACAGACGCTTGCATCAGCCCATGGAGACGCCAGCACAGGCAGTCTCAGGCTAAGGATTTTGGCTGTGCATGCACCCCACATTGGTGATTGTGGAGCCGGGAATGCCCAAAGATGCTGGCAACGGCCCACACAGGTGCCTAGCGCTGAGAATCTAGGGTTAAGCTCTCCAATCCACATGTGCCCATGCTGGTGATGCTAGGTGGAGCCACTTGCACAGCGCCGGTGATTGTGGAGCTGGGAATGCACAAAGATGCTGGCACTGGCCTATGTGGGCATCTGGCACTGGTAATTTTAGGTGGAGCCCACTGCCTGTGTGCGTACCCAGCATCCACAATCTCAGGCAGAGTTGATGTGTTCTTTCTTTTGTTTGACACATACCCTAACTCAGCTCCTTCTCCTCTATCTCAGTATCTCCACTTTGCTTGGCTCCAAACAAAAGTTCCCCTTCCTCAGGTCAGTGAGGAAAGTGAAATACACCATTCTCCATCTTATCGTCTTCAGAGTGGATTATATATTCAGCCACTTTTTCACCCAGTCACACCTCTGTCTGGTGTGTGTATATTTCAGGTGCTTCTGAGATTTTTTCCTCTGTGTTTTGTTGTTGAATTTGTTGAAATTTCAAGGGGAGAGATCAGGACTATTTCTTTTGGTGCTATTTCTCTGATGTCACTCTCTAATATGTTTCAACTCAACATGTCCAAACCCAAACTCTTTATCTTATCCTCACACTCATTCCTCCATCCTTTCACTTGCTCAGGCTAATACCCTGGATCTAGCCTCTTTCTCTCAATGCATAGAAAGTTGTGGTACCTCTCTCTTCAGAGTGTATTTGGAGTTTGATCCTTTCTTAATACCCCTACTATGACAATCTGGTCTACATACCATCACCCTGATGATGGGTGGCCTCAGTCTCTGACTACTCTCCCATCCTGCAGTGTAAGGCAGCTGCCAGAGTAGGTCTCTCAGTTGCATTCAGAGTAAAAGCCTAAGTCCTTCCAGGGCCCTCCTGGATCTGGGAATCTTGATTTTTCTGATGGTCCCTCTTATTTCCTGTCCTCCCAGGCTGGTCTCCCTTTTCTCCTATGAACACAGCAAGAACACAAGCTTCCTCCTAGCCCCATTCCTTTGTCTTCCTGCTCCCCAAACTGCCCTTCCTCAAGTAACTTTGTGTCTTCCTTCCACATTTTCCAAATCTTTGTTCAAATGTCAGCTTCTCAATAAGGCCTTCCTGGCCACCTTGTTTCAAGTTCCAGACCCTGTCTAGTATCCTGATTCCTAAGTGAATCAAGCATGATTTATTCTAAGCATAATTCAGTGAATAATCCTTTGTTGCATTTATAAAGTATCGAACAATAGAAGCTACCTCCTCTCCCATGAAGTCCTGTTACAGAGAGGAACTGGGGGACATGAAAGTGAAGAGCCTGCAGGCAGGCACGTATGATTATTTCCTCCTATGCGCTGGTGTGTAATCTGGGTCTATCCATGTTAAAATGTGCTTTTACAAAATGCCTTTAAAAACAGATGTGCCCTGTCCCTTGATGGAAATAGCGTGCTGCTGTGAACTGGCGTTACTGTAGGGACAAGTTTTACCTGTGATATTCCAGCGTCCCTGCTGGCTTCGTACTTGAACACTGCCCTACAGAATAGTATGCCACAATTTAGGTTGACAGAGGAGTAATACCTACTTATTTTATTTACTTGTTATAGAAACATTGCTGTTAAAAAAATTGTTGCTGATTTTTATAAGTTATGATTTCAGTATATGCCTAGTAGTTAAAGTTTTATAAAAGTCCACACTGGTACTAACTAATTTCTAAAACATGGGCATTTACAGGGAGAGGACAAGTTAGGTTTACAATTGTTCATATAGAAAGTAATACAATAATTAATAAATAACAATACAAGAATTAACTCTATTCCACATACTCATATCTGTAAATCTAATTTTGCTCCTCCCTGAACAGTAGTACTAAAGGGGAACAAGGACCTTGCACTGGGTAGTTGATTCATGTGGTCTGATTTTCTAATTGCTGAATCTAACTTCTGGAAATCACTTTGGTTTTCAGTCTGAGTAGTGTACTTTTTAAAGTTAGTTTCTTAGTGTTAGCCAACTAGTTATTTTATCTTGGTTATCCTCAGCAAATACAAAGATGAACAACTGAATTTACTCCAATTTATTGGATGTGGTGAGTGATGAGGTTTGCCCAAAGCTCAGGGAAACAACAATAAAAAGATGAAATCATGAACAATGGAAAGATTGGCAGGATGAATATGGGGTGAACAAATTGTTGAAAAGAAGGTAATTATTTTACAGAATTGGCTGTTTCAAAGAGATTTGAATTTTAACATTTTACGTTTACACTTATCAGTCAATTCCCTTACTTTGAACACTGGATGGATTTACGTTAACCAGGCTGTCCTTCAAGGCTCCCCATGGAAGCCTTTCCTGACCCACCTAAACTTGGAATACTAGGAACTTTCTGGGATTATTACCTATCCCTTGGGTAACTCTCTCTAGGGATCATCTACAGGAGGGAGGAAGGGGAAGAAATGGTGGCATTGAGGAGGAACGGTGAAAAGGTGGTGGTGGGTCAGTTTAGTGGAAGAAAGGAATGAGAGAAGAGAAAAAAAGAAAAGCCAGACCAAGGCAACATGTGCTGTGACCACAGAAAAGTTAAACTGTTTTCTGTAGCTATTTGGTGGAAACTTTAAAAACATGTTTACTTTTTTAAAATGAGCAAATTACTTTTGAGTGTTGTTGCTTGTATAGTTTCTGATGTGTTGTAGGAGAGAAAAAGTCCATCTTAATACTTTTGATGCACATTTTGAATTCTGATCACTACAGTCCTTCAGAAATACCTAAACGAAAATAAAGAACTCCTAGGTGGCTGTGATTCACTTCCTCATTCTGTGATTCACTACTTTAAGCCGTGAATACTGGGCATATGGCTAAGAGAGAATAATCTTGATTTTGAGGATTCATGAGCTGATTCAGTATTATGTATCTTTTTGTTTTGACACCATGCAAGCCAAAGCTTTGCGATGTTGCAACATCTGAAAGATGCAGAGAGGTGAGAGATCAAAGGATGAAAAATGCAAGCATGTATAAGAGCGTGGTATCTAAAAAGCATGCATTTCCTGCATAACCTCAGAAAGCAAAGTTAGGTAGCTACTGATAGGAGGGATGACAAAGAAAGCAAAACTACTCTCTGCTTTGAGACCCAGAAATATCTTAACCACTTGCTCTCACATGACTTTCTTTTAACTGAAATATTTAGTCAATAAAGAATGGCAGCATAGTAAACATTACTGGGCTCCTAGCTAGTCCAAAGTCCCTCCAAAAAAACTTTGTTAAAATAAAATCCAACGAAACAGCAGTCTAATGGGAATAAAAATAAAAAAGAAACTGATATATTTAGAAAACTATATAGGGTGTGGCAAAAATAGGTTTACTGTTGTGAGATTGCAAAACACAAAGTTTATTCTTGTATTATTATTTATTGAAATTGCATAATAATAATAACTATAAACCTAATTTTGCCCCTCTCTGTATAAAATATACAAATAAATAAGTTATATAGTCATTGATCACTTAAAATATACAGATTCAAGGTACATCTACACATTTCTAGCTTAAAACAGGGGTTGACTATTTATGGGTGCCAAAAAACAAAATATATTGTTAAATCCCGAGAGAATTTCTTGGGTGACAACATATTTTAACATTGCTGAATATGTTGTGGGGGATGGAGGTGAGCATAGTGGTGGGGAAAGCATATCACTAAACCAAAATATATGCATTCAGTTGAAAAGTATTAAAATTATATTCCTGTTCTTAAATTTTATTTCAAATAGTGCCAATCAAAATAATAAATGCTTAAGTTTATTTGATTTTAAAAATTGCTGAAATCAGGCTAAATATACATGTGAAGCTCCTGCTGATGTGACCTGTCTGTAAAACATAAAAAATCCAGATGACCATAAATGGAACCACTCTGTGCGCTGTGAAAGAGGAAACAGCTGTCACGAGGAAGTTAAGGTTCTTTTTCAGTTTTTCTTTTGTGGTTAATTTCTAGTTTCATGGCATGGTGATCAGAGAAAATGCTTGATATGATTTCAATCTTCTTAAATTTATTGAGACCATTTTTGTGTCCTAACATGTGGTCTATCCTAGAAAACGTACCATGAGCACTTGAGAAGAATGTATATTCTACTGCTTTAGGGTGAAAAGTTATGCAGATATCTATTAAATCAAGTTGATCTAGTGTATACTTTAAGTCTGCTGTTTCTTTATTAATTTTCTTTCTTGAGGATGTATCCAGTGATGTTAGTGGTGTATTGAAATCCCCTACTATTATAGTACTGCTGTTAATCTCGCCCTTTATATCCATCAAAGTCTGCTTTATGTATGTCGGGGCTCCTATATTTGGTGAGTAGATATTTATAATAGATATATCTTCCTGTTGAATTGTTCCCTTTATCATTATGTAGTGTCTTTCTTTATCTCTTACTACAGCCTTTGTTTTAAAGTCCATTTTGTCAGATATAGATATTGCTACCCCGGCTTTTCTTTCATTTCCATTTGCATGAAATATTTTTTTCCATCCTTTTACCTTCAGTCTATGTGCATCTTCTGTTTTAAGGTGTGTCCCTTATAGACAACATATGTATGGGTCCTGTTTCTTTATCCACGCAGCTACCCTATGTCTTTTGATTGGATCATTTAATCCATTTACATTTAAGGTTATTATTGATATGTAGTTGTTTATTGCCATTTTATTCTTTAAAGCTGTATTCTTCTTTTGCTATATTCTTTCCTCCCTTTAAACTATTCACAACAGACCCCTTAGTATCTCTTGCAGAATTGGTTTGGTTTTAATGAATTCCTTGAGGCATTTTTTGTCTGGGAAGCTCTTTATTTCTCCTTCAATTTTAAATGTAAGCCTTGCTGGATAGAGTACTCTTGGTTTTAGATTCGTGTTCTGCATTACTTTGAATATATCTTGCCATTCCCTTCTGACTTTAAGTGTTTCTGTTGAGAAGTCTGATGTCATCCTTATGGGGGCTCCTTTGTAGGTGATAGCCTTTTTTTCTCTAGCAGCTTTTAAAATTTTCTCTTTATCCCTTAGCTTTGGTATTTTAACTATGATGTGTCTTGGTGTAGAGCTTTTTGGGTTTCTCTTTAATGGAGTTCTGTGTGCTTCTTGAACGTGTGGAGTGTTTCCCAGCCTTAATTTAGGGAAGTTTTCTGCTATGATTTGATTGAACAAAGTTTCTATTTCTTGTTCTCTCTCCTCTTCTTCAGGAACCCCTATGATGCGAATGTTTTTTCTCTTCATGTTGTCACAGAGCTCCCTTAGAGTTTCCTCACATTTTTTTAGTCTCTTTTCCTTTTTCTTCTCTGCTTCTGTGCCTTTGTTTATTGTGTCCTCTAACTTGCTGATTTGATCCTCAGCGTCATTCATCCTGCTTTTAAATCCTTCCATTGTGGTCTTCAGTCCTGATACTGTATTTGTTATTTTTGTCTGATTCTTTTTTATTATTTCAATTTCACTTTTTATACTTGTTATCTCTTTATTTAGGTGTTCATAGTGACTATCCATTGTTGCTCTAATGTCTTTGAACATCCTAACTATCATTATCCTAAATTCTGCTTCTGGTAATTTGGTTATATGTGGTTCATTCAGGTCCTTCTCTGGGGATTTCTCTTGATTCATTTGGTTTGCATTCTCTGCCTGCCCATTTTGTCTGTGTATAAGCAAGTTGTGGCCACTGGAGTCCAATAGGTGTTGCCTTTGTGTTCTCTAGGTGTGGTCTGTCTGCAGGCCCTTCACCCCCTCTGCCGCTGCCTAGGACGGTTGGCTATGGACGTTGCCAGTGCCGGCCCACTGTGGCTGTTGCTGTGATTTCTGCCTCTCCTCCGTGAGAGTGGCTGTCACTCAAGCCACAAGCCTCAGCACCAAGGGTAGAGGTGAGCACCTTTGCTCAGCTGTGGACTCAGTTGTTTCTGGGCTTCCACCCAGCACCCGCGGTCTGAGCCTGCTTGCCACAGTTTTTTGGGTTGGATGGGGCTTCTGATGTGCTCTCAGCTGTGAGCCCTTACCCGTCCGGAGCTTTAGCCCCGCCCTCGAGGCCAGGGCCCTCCTGCGCAGGGTCATAAACCAAGGTTTATTTGGCTGGGCGTAGCTGCTGGCGTGCGCTCAGCTGCGAACTTCCGCTCGACCCAGGCTCTACCCCGCCCCTGCATTCAGGGACAACTCTCACATGCAGGATGGCAAACCGTGGTTTCTCTGGCTGGTTGGGGCTGATGGTGTGAGCTCAGCTGCAAGCCTCCTCCGTCCCTGGTTCTAACCCCGTCCCCATGGTCAGCGCCAGCTTGCGCAAGGTTGCAAAGCAGATCTCTGCCTGTTCCTGGCTTCCCGCTTTTTTCCCACAGGTGGGGTTACAGGCGGGCCGCAGCTGCTGAACTGCTTTCGCGCATCCCCTTGGCCCCTGCTGGACTACACTGAGCTCACACCGGCTGGGCCTCCGCCCCTGCTGACAGAACAGCGTTTCAGCGCCCCACTGCCACCATCCCTCCAGCAACCCTCAGCAGAGTAGGAAGGGCCCTAATACTCCATACTGTAGACCTGGGAGCTCCCTCCCTCTAAGCAGCTCTGCTCTAATTGCCATGGGAGAGCTTGTTTGGCTGGTGTCCTGTCTCCCTTTGCTGGTATTGCTAGTTCCAGGGGAAATATTCGTTTTTCATTAGGGAAGTGACTTAGCCCAGTGGTTAGGGTGGTTGTCCCTCAGAGTGTTTGTCCCTGTGCCTTCAGTCCACACTCTCTTTTCGGTGCTCTGGTCCTCTCCTCTGTTCCCGTTACCCGGAGCCCCGGGTGAGTGGTTGTGAGAGAGGTTTTCTGCGCTGTCCCTTTAAAAAGAATCTTGGGTCTGAGAAAACTGTCTCTTTCTCACAAACAGTATCCTCACTTGTTTCACAGCTCAATACTGTCCAAACTCCTCTTCTAGGCTCTGGGGCTGCAGGCCTGGGCTTTGTTCCTGGGACCCAGGTCCCTCCCTCTCTGCCAAACTCTCCTCCCGCCATGCAGGTCTCACCAGGCTGCCGTTCGCTCCAAAGAGCTTGGCAGCCCTCTTCACGTTTTCGCTATTCCTACCAGTCTCATTGTGGCTTCTTCAGTGTTCCTTGGTTGAAGAGTCCACTTAGTTTAGTTCAAAGTTGGTTTATCCAGATGATGATTCTTAAAATTGAATTATAATCCACTTTGGTTCTGGGAGTTGGAAGTTGGTACGTCCGCCTACTCCATTGCTATCTTGTTCCGCCTAAAATTCAGTGAATAAACAGCATGAAATTTCCAAAAGCAACTATTTTTTTCTTTGAAATGTCAGTTGGCTAAGGTATTTAAAGACTTCCCAAGCACTTCATCCAGGGAATGGTAAATCCTATTTATCCTGGAATGGACGCGAGTCTCAGTCACCGACTCGCCAAACTCTTAGAAGGTATCCATTAGTCTGTAGGGAGGTTTGGGCATGGAGTAGGAGTCGCTTTCTTATTATTTAATAATGTCGGAAGTGCCAGGTCCGCTGCCAGAGTTGTGGGTTATGTGGCCACAGCAGAGGCTGGCTGCTGCCAGTACCAGGGTTTCCTAAGGATCCTGAAACTATGATCTCATTCTCCTCATCTGCCTCCTCCACCCTGAAGTTAAGGTTCTTGACAGGCAAAGACTTAGAGATGTTACAAGTTGGAAGAAACATTAGAGATCAGTGTAGTTCAAACCTTTTATAAATTTTGGAAATCAAGAAATTGAGGTGCAAAATGGTTTTTCACATCCCAAGATCTCGTGGCCCAGTGACAGAGCCGTGCTGGAATCTGAGCGTGGACTTTCAGTACAGAGCTTGTTATCATCCTGTGCCAGGCAGCACCACATCCCAGGACTGCCTTGGCAAAACTACACTTAAACATGGCTTCATTTACTAGTCGCTAATAAATTTTCACAGAAACATGTGGGTGGAGAATCAAATCATATGATCACATGTTGGACAAAGTGGTGTCAAATGACTGAAACTCTTAAACAAATATTGACTTTCAGGCTTTTTGGAGTTGCAATTCCTTATCAACTATTTTTATTGAATTGTTTTTCTTATAAATATTGTATATATACAATATGTTTAAAGGGAGTCGGTCTCAGGGGTTCGGAGAAGCCTCTGCCGTGGAGGCCAGAATAAAGTAATACCATAATTTGTTGTGAGTTCATGCACTTTGTTGGTTTTGTTCTTTGAGCAAGGTGATGTTCATGCACGGCTCATTTTGTGCACCAGTAAAAAAATATATACCTATGTCTTGAATTTGGAAAAAAAATCATATTTTATTTATCACTAAAGAAGGGTTCGGTGAATGCACATATGAATCTGGTGGGTTCGGTACCTCAAAAAAGGTTAAGAACCACTGGTCTAGGTGTTTTCACTTAAAACTCAAAATAAGTCATTGACACATTTCTTACATTTATGCATTGATGAAAATAGCAAAGTGGTTAAAAGCATAAACTCTGGAGTTAGACCTGAGTTTGAGTCCTACCTCTACCATTTGCTAATTGCATAACTTGAAAACAAGTTACTTAGCTCCTTTGAGCCTTGGCTTCTGTGAATTAGTTATAATAATTATAGCTATTTTAATTATAATATGGTTGTGAAGTTAAATAAATATAATACATATGAAGATATAATGCATTTGGATGTACAATAAATGTTAGCTATTGGTATTATTGTTCTCTCCTTTTTTTCCCCTAAGAACAGGGCCTCACATTTATTTCAAATAACTTATATTTTCTTTGTGATGGTCTTGGTTTCTAAATGAAGAAATGTATTTTTTAAAATTGCTTCCTGGTACATTAGATCATTCTACAAAATTTTTGTCATTCAAGTATTTATAAACATAAGGTCTTTGATTTCTATGTTTTGACAAATATGTTGAACAGGAATGGGCCAATCATAAATTCTTAGATGTGTCTTTTAAGGTTGAAGCCGAGCCTTTGACCAACAGTCTTTGGGTGATGTTGGTTGCTTAGTTATGAAACAAGCCACCCAGGCATCTCCTATCACCTGACCTACATTACTCCATTTTAACATAAAGGGGAAGCACAACATGAGATCTGATAAACACTGTGTTAGAACCAAGACATGATGTGTGTATCTGACTTACTGGAAACAAATCCTAGAAAAGATAAGATTAGGTTGAAATGACTTGTTTTTAGTAAATTCATAGTCATTGCCAGTGGTCAGTGTTTCCTTATTGCTTACAAATGATCCATTCCAGAATTTTGTGTGGAATCTGCATAAGGCTCACTAATTTCCATAGAAATTTCACCCTTTTTAAGAAGAAAATCATTTTCTGATTACCAGATCACCAGGTACCTCTTTTGTTCTTCATTCTAAGCAGCAGTTATCTGATCTCACCTACAGATTCTTTTTATATTTTGTAATAGAATTCATAGTCTTAAATTTTGAATGCATCTTCCTATCTCTTTTCCTATTGTAAATATCAATTCTTTCTCAATAATGTTTGCTCCACAACTGATATTCATTCTCCGTGAGAGAGATTATAGAAATAAAACAAAATTTAATGGTTCTTTGGTTAAGCTATCATTTGCTAAGGTTACATGGTCTAATATTTAGCATAATTATTGCTTCTCTAATATCCTGACTACAGAAGTTAAACAAGAAAAACAGATTTCTTATTGTGTTTAGCTTAGCCCCCAACTTATTTTCTCATATTACTCTAAATTGCCTTTATTTCCCTTTTTTTTGATTTATATCCATGACTCTGTCTACCTCCATCCACCTTTTTGAACTCATCAGAGAACCCACTGAACTAGAGGAATGTGAAGTTTTCTGATTCCAGATTCAATGCTCCTTTCAACTCCTCTCTGAGAACTATCTTCTCACAAGCTACCTATCTACCCATGCTGTTTACTTTCTGAGTTCAAACCCAGGACTTCACTTATGATCAATTATTATACCTATTATAATTCTCTCCAGGCAACCCATTTTTCTTCCTCAACAACATCAACTTTTTATAATGCTGAAGCCATCACTTGTTTAAAGTTCATCTCCTAATAGTTTAGCACTATTATTTTCATTATTGTTTTTGAAGTTCCCTTACTGAAGGCCTCATCATTATCTTTTTTACTATTGTTAAACATCAAAGCCACTTTATTTTGAGATTTCCTTGTTTTTACATTTGGTGCCTTATTCTTTTTTTTTTTTTCAAAAAATTTTTTTTTAAATTTCTTTTTATTTTATTCATTTTAGAGAGGAGACACAGAGTGAGAGAGAGAAGGAGAGAGAGAGAGAAAGGGGGGAGGAGCTGGAAGCATCAACTCCCCTATGTGCCTTGACCGAACCAGTGCAGGGTTTTGAACTGGCGACCTCAGTGTTCCCAGGTCGACGCTTTATCCACTGCACCACCACAGGTCAGGCACCTTATTCATTCTTGTTGGTCAAGTTTCTTAAAATTGGTTGGCTTAAGTTTCTTAAAATTCTTTAACTTCTGAAGGACAATTTTCAGCAACACAGCCAAGAACATGTCACTTGTTCTGCTGTGTACTGGGTTGAACATGTCCTCTCATATTTATGTCTACCCAGAACCTGTACATCTGACCTTATTTTGAGATAGGGTCTTTGCTGATATAATCAAATTAAGATGAGGTCATACCTGATGGAGTGGGGAATAAATTTAATATGATTGGTGTTCCTATAAAAAGAAGAAAGTTGGACCCAGGGAGACATAAACAAGAACACCATGTGAAGATGGAGGGAGAAATTGGAGTGATGGGTTTACAAGCAATTGAATGCCCCAAATTGTAAGCAACCATGAGAAACTAAGAAGGGACAAGTAGGATCTTTCCCTAAAGCTTTCAAAGGGAGCATGGCCCCACTGACATCTTTATTTCATACTTATAGCTGCAAAACTGTGAGATAATAAATTTCTATTGTATTAAGCCACCCAGTTTGTGGTAATATATAATGGCAGTCTTAGAAGACTAATGAATGCTGTGAACAACCATAAGACCACCAACAAATTCCAGAAGTCCAGTTCTGTAGCAGTTGTGCTATATGTACTGAAAGACCGCGTGGTGAACCTGGCCTGTGGTGGCACAGTGGGTAGAACATTAACCTGAAATGCTGAGGTTGCCAGATTGAAACCCTGGGCTTGCCCAGTCAAGGCACATATGACAAGTAGTCAATGAACAACTAAAGTGAAACAACTATGAGTTGATACTTCTCACTCCTTCTTCTCCTCTTTCTATAAAATAAATAAATAGAATATTTTTAAAAAAGACAGCATGGAAAAATGGCAAGAACAAAGAATTAGAAGACCAATGTTGAAGCCTTGTATCTACTGCTATAAATTTTGAATTTGCGTAAGAATGTATAAATTCTTTTTTCCCCCTGATATTTGGACAGGGCAATCAATCACACATAGCTTCCATAAAAATGATGGTAACACATTATTTATCTGATAGGGTTACTGTGAGAGTATAAGAAGTAAAACAAAATGTGGCAAGGACATTTTAAATTATAAAGCTCTAATAAATGCTACTAAGCATTTTTAAACGTAATTGTCTTTATCTAGAGCGGTATCTGTATTATATTCCCTTAAAATAGTGAAGTTGATGTTTGAACAATGGGGAGGTTAGGGGCACTAACCTTTGCACAGTAAAAAATCCAAGCACAACTTTTGACTCCACCAAAATTTAAATAGTCTCTTGGTATTAGTAGAGGATTTGTTCCACAACCTACCATAAACACCAAAATCCAATGGTGCTCAAGTCCCCCATACAACTGGTATAGATGAGTGCATATAGTTGACTCTCCATGTCTGTAGATTCCCAATCATATATTGAAAATAGTACATCTATTTATTTTAAAAAATATGTATAAATGGACCTGTGCAGTTGGTTGCCCCATGTTGTTCAAAAGCCAACTCTATTTCATTTTGGGGTTTATCCTCTCTTAAATGCTTTTACCTTCAGATTTTGAATTTGCTTAAGAATATACACATTCTTTTTTCCTCCAGGAGATTCATGTTTGGAATAACAATATTAAAAGAGAATGTATACCTATGTGTGTATATATTATTTATATGTACAGTCTCAGTACAGTTTTTTTATCTATATTTTCAATGAAATATTTTCTCTTTAAACAAGGAATACTCTTTTATTGTATGTATCTCATCAATAAGTCTTAATTAATGCCTCTGAGACAGTATTTATGAGTCTTTACCTAAAAATCTTTCTTTTGTTTGTGTGACAGAGACAGAGAGAGGGACAGATAGGGACAGACAGACAGGAAGGGAGAGAGATGAAAAGTGTCAATTCTTCATTGTGGCACCTTAGTTGTTCATTGATTGCTTTCTCATATGTGCCTTGACTGGGGGGTGGGGGCTACAGCAGACCAATTGACCCCTTGCTCAAACCAGTGACCTTGAGTTCAAGCTGGTGAACTATGCTCAAACCAGATGAGCCTGTGGTCAAGCTGGCGACCTCAGGGTTTCGAACCTGGGTCCTCTGTGTGCCAGTCTGACCCTCTATCCACTGTGCCATTGCCTGGTCAGGTTTTACCTAAAAATCTTAAATATATATATGCTGTGTTTATTGCCATATACATATACACATTTGAGTTCTAGTTTTTTCTAACCTACTTCTATGACATCTGAGAATTTTAGAATTTCTCTTTCATTGGATCCTTGCAGCCATTCATTATGTCTGGTTTTAAGTATTATTTTTTTTCTTCCTAACTCCTGTACTGCATTAGTCTCTTCCCAGTAGATTTGAACATGACCTTACTCAAATACATTTCCAGTTTATTTTCTATTACTTTTCTTCATGCAGTTTTACTGGAGAGACATTACCCTCAGTTAAAATATTATAGTTGATTTAAAACAAAAAAATACATTCAACAGAACAGAGAACCCAGAAATAAACCCATGCCTTAATGGCTAATTAATATTTGATAAAGCTGGCCCTAGCTGGTGACTCAGTGAATAGAGTGTTCACCCAGCATATAGATGTCCCAGGTTTGATTCCCAGTCGAGGCACACATGAGAAGTGACTATCTGCTTCTCTTCCCCTTCTTATTTCCCTTCTCTCCCTATTCCTTCTCATAGCTAGTGGCTCAGTTGGTTTGAGTATGACCTTGGGTACTGAGGATAGCTACGCAGGAGTGCAGCAGCCTCAGGTGCTAAAAATAGCTGGGTACTTGAGCATTAGCTCCAGATACGGTTGCTGGGTGGATCCTGGTTGGGGCACATGTGGGAATCTGCCACACTATCTCCCCAGCTCTCATCTAAAATAATTTTTTGACAAAGGAAGCAAGAGTACAACAGTGAAGTAAAGACAGTCTCTTTAATAAATAGTG
This sequence comes from Rhynchonycteris naso, assembly GCA_037038555.1. NCBI lineage: Eukaryota > Metazoa > Chordata > Mammalia > Chiroptera > Emballonuridae > Rhynchonycteris > Rhynchonycteris naso. The sequence continues at coordinate 84,457,018 of CM073003.1, forward strand.
TTGGAAAAATTGGACAGGTACATGCAAAGAAAGAAAGAAAGGAAGGAAGGAAGGAAGGAAGGAAGGAAGGAAGGAAGGAAGGAAGGAAGGAAGGAAGGAAGGAAGGAAGGAAGGAAGAAAAAAGAAGGAAGGAAGGAAGGTAGGAAGGAAGGAAGGAAGAAAGAAAGAAACTAGACCATCAACTTGCACCTTTCACAAAAATAAACTCAAAATGAATAAAACACTTAAATATAAGGCACAAAACCAAAAAAACATAGGCAGTAGAATTTCAAATGTCTTTAGTAACAATATTTTGCTACTATATCTCCTTGGGCAAGTAAAATAAAGGAAAAAAATAAATAAACAAATGGGACTACATTAACTTAAAAGGCTTTTGCACAAAAAATAAATCATTAACAAAATAAAAAAGACAAACCACTATACAGAAGAACATATTCACTGATACATCTGATTAGCAGTTAATAACCCAAAGTTATAAAAAACTTATAAAACTCAATATCAGGAAGACAAACAATCCAACTAAAAAATGGGCAAAAGAACTGAATAGACACTTCTCCAACAAGGACATACAGATAGCCAATAGGCATATAAAAATGCTCAATTTCACTAATCATCAGAGAAGTGCAAATTAAAACCACAATGAGATATCACTGGAAACCTGCCAGAATGGCTTTCTTTAACAAATCAACAAACAAGTGCTGGAGAGGGTGTGGAGAAAAGGGAATCCTTCTGAATTGGAAGAAATGCAGACTCATGCAACCACTGTTGAAAGCAGTATGGAGTTTCCTCAAATATTAAACTGCATGAAGAAAAGTAATAGAAAATAAACTGGAAATGTATTTGAGTAAGGTCATGTTCAAATCTACTGGGAAGAGACTAATGCAGTACAGGAGTTAGGAAGAAAAAAAATACCCAGTTATAACACTTTTAGGAATATATCCTAAGAATCCCAAAACACTTATTCAAAAGACAATATGCACTCCAATTTCATTGCAGTGTTATTTACAATAGCCAACATCTGGAAATAGCCCAGTGTCCATCAGTGGATGAGTGGATAAAAAAATCTATGGAATATTTAGACAGTGGAATATTGTGTGGCCATAAAAATGAAGGAAATCTTACATTTTATAATAGCATGGATGGACCTGAAGATCATTATGCTGAGTGAAGTAAGCCAGGCAGAGAAAGACAAATACCATATGACCTCAATTATATGTAAAATGTAATGAACGCAATAAACTAAGGAACAAAATAGAAACAGAGGAAGGGTCATAAGAAACAGATGAACAGCTGTCAAAGGGAAGGGGGAAGAAAGATGGGATCAAAGAAGGTGAAGGAATTAGTTAAAAAAATACACATAACACGTATATACGGACAACAGGGTAGCAATAGCCAGAGGGAAAGGGGGGGAGAGGGAGTGGAATAAGACTTTGCATGGAGCATGGAGGAGCACATGCAGTGTGTAGATAGTGTTATATTGAGCAGAACACTTGAACAATGTCAACACAATAAATAAAATAAAACAAAACCAGCCTTTTAGCAGAGGGCTGTAGAGCTTGTTGGGGAAGGGCTAGCATGCAAAACAAAGCAAAGACCAAGATCCAAGATGGAGGCAAAGTAGGTGGAAGCTATACTCCCACCTCCTTCCATAACCAAACTAGAATTACAACTAAGTTATAGAACAATCATCCTGAATAACCAACTGAAGACTAGCAGAAGAGTAACCTTATAAGCAAGTATTCACATAAGAAGCCACATTGAAACTAGTAGGAATGGTGGAAAGACAAAAACAGCTGGTTCCACTCCCATGGGCAGTGGTTGAGGTTTTAAAGTAATATCTTAGTTGTAGGAGTTCCCCCCTGAGAAGCATGAGGTCTAAACCTCAAGCTGGTCTCCTCAACTAGAGCAGGATAACCAGAAAGAGGCACCTACATAATATCTGGCTGTGAAAAGCAGCAGGCATTCTGTCTGACAAAGAGAGACAAGAGGCTGATAGAGACACAAGCATGCTCTTTAAAAGCCAATGCACAGAATTTGTTCATAGCCACTTACCCTGGGCAATAGTGGAGGGAGGGAAGAGCATATTAGAGTCATGTGAGGAGATTTGTGGTTCTGGGGAGAGAGCTCAAAGGACAACCACCAAGTTCTCTGTGCTCAGTCATTCTCCCATACCACAGATGCCATTTTTTTTGGGAGGAGCACTCCTCCCTACACAGTATCAGCTAGGGGAATACATTAACTTTACTCTCTGGACTTCCTTTGGCCCACTCTGTGAAGTTTACACCATGCTGAAAAGTCTGCCTTGGCTGGACTCAGGAGGTGTCAGTGACTAAGTTGAGTGGCTTTGAGGTAGGTACCATTTGCCCCACTTTCCCATGAACATGATTGGCACTTTCTACCAGAGATCTAACCACCCTTTAGACTTCTGGCAGACCCATTCTCTGGACTTTGGAGGCCCCAACCACCCAATTCTTAGTAACTCTGCCTTGCCAAGGTCAGGGAAAAATTCAAGACAGAGTTATGTGGCTCTGGAACAGATGGCCACACCCCCACCCACCCTGAAGCCAGACAAGCACCCCCCCTCACAGATCAGCCAAATGACCTATTTAGTGACACACTGTAAACTAACCTCATGCAACTTGTGTATCAAGTACCACCAGAGGCCCATTTAGTGACTGACCTCCACAAGCAGCCAGCAGGTGGAGACAGGCATAAGCAGATATTGGGGTGCCTTGGACTTTCGCTGACCTGCTCTAAGGTCCAGTGTGGGTAAACTTGACTGTGGTGCACAGCTTTGTCTTTCCTGCATCTATCGTGGCCCAGAAAAGGTAGCCACAAACTGTGGGTAGATTACAGCTGCAAACAGGTTGCCTAGGACCAGTCACAGTCAGTGTCTGACATTGGCCTGCTTCATAACCCTTCCTGAGAGACACAGAACCAATACACCTAATGGCTAGCTTCAGACAACATCAAAGTAGGGTTTAATAACTTTCACAAATGACATATCCAAAGGGAGATCTCAGCAGGCACTTCTGTGTTGTGTGGTCAGCATCAGCACAGCGGCTTGCATACTGTGGTTGGAGTTGAGATTCACAGTCAGCCAGCCTGAGGGTCAGTTCCAGGCATCAATAGGCCAACAGCAATCAATACTCAATTACAATAGGAGGGCCCACATAACCTACACAAGGGACATTCTGGAGCACCCAGCTTAGGTGATCAGAGAGACTTGAACCAATGAAACCAACAAGACATCTACTACATAAGGACCCCCCACAAAGAAGGAAAGTCATAACAGATCTATATAATACATAGAAATAAACATAAAGAGGCAGCCAAAAGGAGGAGACAAAGAAATAGGTACCAGATGAAAGAATAGGAGTAATCTCTAGAAAAGAAAGTAAAATGAAATGAAGGCAAGTGATTTATCAGGTATAGAGTAATGGTTACTAGGATGCTCAATAGCATGAGAAGGATATAGAAACAATAAATATTGACTAGTCAGAAATGAAGGATAAAATATCTAAAATGAAGAATATACTAGAGGGAATAAAGAGTAGGTTGGATGAAACTGAAAACTGAATCAGCAGTTTAGAAGACAAGCTAACAACCACCTAATTAAAGCAAAAATAAAAGAACACAATAAGCATAGTTTAAAGAAATTTTGGGACAACATGAAGCATAACAATATCTGTATCATAGAGGCACCAGATGGAGAAGAGAGAGAGCAAGGGATTAAGAACCTATTTAAAGAAATAGTGACCAAAACTTCATTAACCTGGTGAAGAAAGAAGATACATAATCTCAAGAAATACAGAGAGTCTCAAATAAGGTGAACCCAAAGAATCCCACACCAAGACACATCATAATTAAAATGTAAAAGGTTAAAGACAAAGAGAAAAATTCAAAAACTGTAAGAGAAAGAGAGTTAGTTACTTACAAGGGAGCCCCCACAAAACTGTCCCCTGATTTCTCAAAAGAATCATTGCAGGTGGGAAGGAATTGGCAAGAAATATTCAAAGTGATAAAAATCAAGGACTGGACCTACAACCAAGATTACCCTGCCCAGCAAAGTTATCATTAGACTCAAAGGGCATATAAAGAACTTCCCAAACAAGAAAAACCTAAAGCAGTTTATCACCACCAAACTAGTACTATATAAAATGTTAAAGGGTCTTCTTTAAGAAGAAGAAGAAAAAAAGAGGAACATAATTAATAAAATAAAGTGGCAATAAATATGTACCCATGAATAATCACTTTAACTGTAAATGGCTTAAGTGCTTCAATTAAAAGATATAAGGTAGCTGAATGGATAAGAAAACAAGACCCATATATATGCTGTCTATAAGAGATCCACCTCAGATCTGGCTGGTTGGCTCAGCAGTAGAGTGTCGCCCACCGTGTGGAAGTCCCAGTTTGATTCCCAGCCAGGGCACACAGGAGAAGTGCCCATCTGCTTCTCTACCCTTCCCCTTCTCCTTCCTCCATGTCTTTCTCTTCCCCATTCTGAAGCCAAGGCTACATTGGAGCAAAGTTGGCCAGGGCGCTGAGGATGGCTCCATGGCCTCTGCCTCAGGCATTAGAATGGCTCTGGCTGCAATGAAGCAATGCCCCTGATGGGCAGGGCACTGCCTGATGGTGGGCATGGTGGGTGGATCCCACTCGAGCTCATGTGGGAATCTGTCTGACTGCCTCCCCACTTCTAACTTTGGAAAAATACAACAAAAAGAAAAATAAGAAAAGCCCCAGTAGCAATATTTATATCTAACTAAATATACTTTAAGGCAGTGGTTCCTAACCTTTTTCGAGGTAATGAACCCACCAGTTTCTTATGTGCATTCACCAAACCCTTCTTTTTTTTTTTTTTTTTTTACAGGGACAGAGAGAGAGAGAGTCAGAGAGAGGGATAGATAGGGACAGACAGACAGAAACGGAGAGAGGGGAGAAGCATCAATCATTAGTTTTTTGTTGCCGTTGCGACACCATAGTTGTTTATTGATGGCTTTCTCATATGTGCCTTGACCGCGGGCCTTCAGCAGACGAAGCAACCCCTTGCTGGAGCCAGCGACCTTGGGTCCAAGCTGGCGAGCTTTAGCTCAAGCCAGATGGGCCCACGCTCAAGCTGGCGAGCCTGGGGTCTCGAACCTGGGTCATCTGCATCCCAGGCTGATGCTCTATTCACTGCGCCACTGCTTCGTCAGGCTCACCGAACCCTTCTTTAGTGATAAATAAAATATGATTTTTTTCCAAATTCAAGACATAGGTATATGTTTTTTTACTGGTGCACAAAATGAGCCGTGCATAAACATCACCTTGCTCAAAGAACAAAACCAACAAAGTGCATGAACTCACAACAAATTACAATATTACTTTATTCTGGCCTCCACGGCAGAGGCTTCTCTGAACCCCTGAGACTGACTCATCGAACCCCTAGGGTTTGATAGAACCCAGGTTAAGAACCACTGCTTTAAAGCAAAGGCTGTAGAGTAAGAGACAGAGAAGGACACTACATAATGATAAAGGGAGTAATCTGAGACAAGAACACCTAACCCTTGTAAATATTTATGCATTCAACAAAGCAAACCTTGTTGGACATAAAAAGAGAGAGAATGACAGTAATAAAGTCAGAGTAAGGGATCTGAACATCTCACTGATATCAATGTATATTTCTTTCAGACAGAAAAAACAGCAAGGATACAGTGGACTTAAGTGATACACTAGAGAAGATGGATTTAACTGATATCTTCACAGCATTTTATCCCAAAGCAGCAGAATGTACATTCTTTTCAAGTGCACATGGAACATTTTTTAGGATACACAACATGTTAGAACACAAAAGTTGTTCAATAAACTTAAGAAGATTGAAATTATATTAGGCATCTTCACTGACTGTAATGGTATGAAACTAGAAATCAATCACAAGAAAAAAATGGAAAAATACACAAAGACATGGAGGCTAAATAACATTTTACTAAACAATGAATGAGTCAACAATGAGATAAAAAAGAAATAAAAAGATGCGTTGAAAAAAGTAAAAATGAGAACACAAAACCCAAAAATCTGTGAGGCATAGTGAAGGCAGTCCTGAGAGGAAAATTCATAGCATTACCAGTCTATCTCAAGAAACAAAAACTGAAACACTTTAATTTTACACTTAAAGGAAGTTGAAAACGAAAAACATAAAAAGCCAAAATGAGTAAAGGAAGAAAAGAGTAAAGATCAGAGCTGTAATAAATAAAATAGAGTCTAAAAACACTGTACAAAAGATCAATGAAACTTAAAGCTGTTTCTCTAAAAGTATAAACAACATTGACAAACTTTTAACCAGACTCATCAAGAAATAAAAAAACGAGAATCCAAATAAATCAAATTGGAGATGAAAGAAGAGAAGTAACAACTGACAGCAAAGAAATACCAAAGATTGAAAGAACGTATTATGAACAAATATATGCCAACAAATGACAATCTGGATGAAATGGATAAATTCCTAAACCATATAATCTTCCAAAATGGAATCAAGAAGAATCAGGGGATTTAAATAGAGAGATTACAACCAGTCAAATTGAAGAAATAATAAACAACTCTCAACAAAAATAAGTTCTGGATTGGATGGCTTCACAAGTGAATTTTACAAAACATTTAAAGAAGAACTAACACCTGTGTTTTTCAAGCTATTGCAAAAAATTCAAGAAGAGGGAAGAATTTCAAACTCATTTTATGAATCTAGCATTATTCTAATTCTAAGATCAGCTAATGAGACTACAAAGAAACAAAGTTATAAGCCAATATCCTTGATGAACATACATACTCAGTCCTCAACAAAATATTAGCAAATCAGATTCAGCTCAGTGGATAGGGCATCATCCCAGCATGCTGAGGTCATGGGTTTGATCTTCAGTCAGGGCACATTGGAGAAGCAACCAATGAGTGCACAACTGGATGGAGCAACTAAGTGGAATAATGAGTTTCTCTCTTTCTCTTTCGCCCTTCCTTCACCCTCCCTCAAGTCAATAGAAAAAAACAACAAAAACATATGCCATGATGAAGTGAGATTATTCTGGGGATGCAAGGTTGGTACAATACTTACAAATCAATAAATGTGATATACTACATAAACAAAATGAAGAATAAAAACCACATGATTATATTAGTAGATTCATAAAAGCACTTGATAAAATCTCACACTCATTTATGATAAAAACTCTCAGTAAAGAAAAATAGAGGGAAAAAAGCTCAACATAATAAAGGTCATCATATATGACATACCCACAGCCAATATTATACTCAATAGGCAAAAACTGAAAGCATTTCCCTTAAGATTGGGAACAAGACAGGGTTGTTCACTTTCACCACTCTAATTCAACATAGTACTAAAAGTTCGAGCCATGGCAATTAGACAACAAGAAGAAATAAAAAAGCATCCAAATTGGGAAGAAAGAAGTAAAACTGTCATCTGCAGATGACATGATACTGTGTATTTAGAGAATTCTAAAAATTTAACCAAAACCTACTAGAACTGATAAATAAATTCAGGAAAATAGCAGGATACAAAATAAATATCCAGAGATCAATGACATTTTTATACACCAATACTAATCATCTAGAAAGAAAAACTAAAAACGCAATCCCATTCACAATTGCTTCAAAAAGAATAAAATACCTCAGAATAAATTTAACCAAAGAGGTAAAATGTCTGTACTTAGAAAATTATAAGACACTGAAGAAAGAAACTGAAGAAGATACAAATAAGTGGAAGCATTTATTATGTTCATGCATAAAAAGAATTAACATCACTAAAATGTTCATACTACCCAAAACAATCTATAGCTTCAATGCAATTCCTTTCAAGATACCAATGGTATATTTTACAGAAGTAGGAAAAATATTCCTAAAATTTATATGAAACCACAAATGATCCTGAATAGCCATAACAATCTTGAGAAAGAACAAAGCTGGACAAATCACTCTACCCAATACCAAACTATACTACAAGGCCAGAGTAACTAAAACCACCTGGTAATGGCATGAAAACAAATACATAGCTCAATGGAACAGAATAAAGAACCCAGAAATAAATCCATGCCTTTACAATCTATTAATATTTGACAAAGGAAGCAAAAACATACAATGGGGTAAAGATAGTCTATTCAATAAGTGGCATTGGGAAAACTAGACAGATGCATGCAAGAAAATGAAACTAGACCACCTTCTTATACCATACACAGGAATAAACTCAAAATGCATTAAAGACTTTAATGTTAGACTTGAAATCATAAAATTCTAGAAGAAAACAGAGGCAGTAAATCTTGGCCATCTCTCATAGCAGTTTTTTTTTCTGATATTCCTTCTTTCACAAGAAAAACAAACAAAAAATAAACAAACAAGACTACATCAAACTGGAGAGGGGCAAGATGGCGATGGAGTAAGCAGACGTACCAACTTCCAACTCCCAGAACCAAAGTGGATTATAACTTGATTTTAAGAACCATCATCTGGATAAACCAATGTTGAACTGGACTGAGAGGACTTTTCAGCCAGGGTACACTGAAGAAGCAACACTGAGACTGGTAGGAAAAGTGAAAACGCAGAAAGGGCTGCCCAGCTCCCTGGAGCGAAAAGCAGCCTGGAGAGACTGGTGTGGCGGGAAGAGAGGCCAGCAGAAGGGTAGGGACCTGGGTCCCAGGAACAAAGCCCCAGCCTACAGCCCCAGGGCCTGGAAGAAGTATATAAAGAGTATTTAGCTGGGAAACAGGTTAGGATACTGCTTGTGAGAAAGAGAGAGTTGTCTCAGACCCAGGATTCTTCTTAAAGGAACGGTGCAGAAAACCTCTCTCACAACCACTCACCTGGGACTCCAGGAGACAGGGAGAGAGGAGAGGGCCGGAGCAGCGGGAAGAGAGTGCAATCTGGAAGGCACAGGGAGAAAAGCTTTGAGGGACAGCCACTCTAAACCCTGGGCTGAGTCACTCCACAAACCTGAAACAATATTTCCCCTGGAACCAACAAGGGGAAGCAGGACACCAGCCAAACAGGCTCCCCTGTGGCAATTAGAGCACAGTTGCTTAAAAGGAAAAAGCTTTCAGGACTACAGTATGGAGTGCTAGGGTCTGAGCTGCAGTGCACCCACCCACACTGCTGGGCTTGCTAGAGGGTGGTCAGTGGTGGGACAGGGTAGCGCGGTTCCCTCGGCGGGGGCAGAGGTTGAGCCAGCTGGTGTGAGCTCGGTCTAGCCCAGCAGGGGCAAAGGAGATGCGCTCAAGTGGTCTGGTGGCTGTGGGCCCACCTGCAACCCCACCTGTGGGGGAAAAGCGGGAGCCCGGAATAAGCAGAGATCCGCCGCTGGGCAGGGGCAAACAGGAGCACAGCCTCACCTTGCCTCTGAGGCTTAAAGCCCTGCACAAACAGGCTTTGCCCGTGGAGGTGGGGCGGAAGCCTGGGCTCGCAATTGAGTGCACAACAGCAACCCGACCAAGGAGCCGAGGTTGGCAGGGGCCCGGAGAAAACCCGACTTGTGCCTGAGCGTGAAGCAGCAGCCCTGCCCAGATGAGGAGACAAGGCGGGGATGAAGGCCAGCACATGGCTGAGCACATAGCAGCAGCACCTCCCAGCCGAGGAGACAAGGTGGGCAGGGGTGGGGTGGAAGCCTGGCTCACAGCTGAGCATGTAGTGGAAGACCCTCCTGGCCGAAGGAACAGAGGAACAGGCTGACAGTGACCGCAGCTGAACAAAAGTGCTCACCCTTGCCCTTGGTGCCTAGGCTTGTGGCCGAGTGTAGTGCACGGTCCCACCTGTGGGAGAGGGGTGAAGGCTGAGACCGGCTGAGACTTATAAAGCTTGGCACAAGAACACAGCCCCTCCCGCAGAGGCGAGGTGGAGACCGCAGCAGCAGCCGGCACTGGCAACACCCATACCAAACAGCCCTAGGCAGCTGCAGAGGGGATGGCAGGCCTGCAGACAGACCACAACTAGGGAACACAGAGGCAACACCCATTGTACTCCAGTAGCCAAACACACAGACAAAATGGGCAGGCAGAGAAATGCAACCCAAATGAATCAAGAGAAATCCCCAGAGAAGGACCTGAATGAATCAGATATAACCAAACTACCTCATGCAGAGTTTAAGATAATGATAGTTAGGATGTTCAAGGAGCTTAGAGCAACAATGGATAGTCATTATGAACACCTAAATAAAGAGATAGCAAGTATAAAAAAGGAAATTGAAATAATAAAAAGGAATCAGACAGAAATGACAAATACAGTATCAGAACTGAAGACCACAATGGAAGGAATTAAAAAGCAGGATGGATGAAGCTGAGGATAGAGTCAGTGAGTTAGAGGACAAAATAAACAAAGGCACAGAAGCAGAGCAGAAAAAAGAAAAAAGACTCAGAAAATCTTAGGATATTCTAAGGGAGCTCTGTGACAATATAAAGAGAAATAACATCTACATCATAGGGGTTCCTAAAGAAGAAGAAAAAGAACAAGAGATAGAAACTTTGTTCAATCAAATCAGAGCTGAAAACTTCCATAAAATAGATTGGAAAACGTTTCATACATTCAAGAAGCACAGAGAACTTCATTAAAGAGAAACCCAAAGAAATCTACACAAAGACACATCATAGTTAAAATACCAAAGCTAAGTGATAAAGAGAAAATTTTAAAAGCTGCTAGAGAAAAAAGGCTATTACCTACAAAGGAGTCCCATAAGGATGACATCTGACTTCTCAACAGAAACACTTGAGGCCAGAAGGGAATGGCAAGATATATTCAAAGTAATGCAGAACAAGAACCTACAACCAAGACAACTCTATCCAGCAAAGCTAATGTTTAAAATGGAAGGATAAATAAAGAGATTCCCAGACAAAGAAAAACTCAAGGAATTCATTAAAACCAAACCGATTCTGAGGAGATGGCAAGATGCCGGTGGAGTAGGCGGACGTACCAACTTCCAACTCCCAGAACCAAAGTGGATTATAAATTAATTTTAAGAGCAATCATCTGGATAAACCAACTTTGAACTAAACTAAGTGGACTCTTCAACCAAGGAACACTAAAGAAGCCACATTGAGATGGTTAGGGAAAGCGAAAACGCGAAGAGGGCTGCCCAGCTCCCTGGAGCAAACGGCAGCCTGGAGAGACCCGCATGGCGGGAGGAGAATTTGGTGGAGACGGAGGGACCCGGATCCCAGGAAAAAAGTTCCAGCCTGCAGCTCCAGAGCCTAAAAGAGGTGTTTGGACAGTATTGAGCTGTGAAACAAGTGAGGATACTGTTTGTAAGAAAGAGACAGTGTTCTTAGACCCAAGATTCTTTTTAAAGAAACAGCGCAGAAAACCTCTCTCACAACCACTAACCCAGGGCTCTGGGGAACGGGGACAGAGTAGAGGACCAGAGCAGCAGGAAGAGAGTGTGGACTGAAGGCACAGGGACAAACACTCTGAGGGACAGCCAACCTAACCCCTGGGCTAAGTCACTTCCCTAATAAAAAACAAATATTTCCCCTGGAACAAGCAATACCAGCAAAGGGAGACAGGACACCAGCCAAACAAGCTCTCCCGCGGCACTTAGAGAGCAGAGCTGCTTAGACGGAGGAAGCATCCAGGACTACAGTATGGAGTGTTAGGGTCTGAATTGCAGTGCACCCACCCACATTGCTGAGGGTTTGCTGGAGGGACATTGGTGGCGGGGCGCTAAAATGCGGTTCTGTCGGCGGGGGCGGAAGCCCAGACAATGTGAGCTTCGTCTAGCCCAGCAGGGGCAGAGAAGATGCACGAAAGCTGTCTGGCAGCTGTTTGCCTGCCTGTAGCCCTACCTGCGGGGGAAAAGCAGGAGGCCAGGAACGGGCAGAGAGCTGCTCTGCAACCCTGGACCCTGCGCAAGCCGGACCTAACGCAGGGGTGGGGCTAGGACCAGGGACAGGTGGGGGCTCACGGTTGAGTGCACGCCAGCAGCCCTGCCCGGCCCAAAAAACCGTGGTTTGCCATCCTGCATGCCTGAGTTGGCTCTGAATGCTGGGGCGGGGCTAGAGCCCTGGATGAGTGGATATTCGCAGCTGAGTGCATGTAAGTAGCTCCGTCCAACCTGAGAAACTGTGGCGAGCAGGCTCTGACCACAGGGGCTGGGCAGAAGCCCAGGAAGAGGGTGGGCCTGCAGCTGAGCAAAGGTGCTCAATTCTACCCTTGGTATTGAGGCTTGTGGCTTGTGTGCAGTGCGCAACCCAACCTGTGGGGTTGAGGTGAAGGCCTAGGCAGGCTGAACCTTGTAGAGCCAGGCACCAGAACATAGCCCCTCCTGCGGAGGAGAGCTGGAAATCACAGAAACAGCCACAGTGGACAAGCGCTGGCAACGCCCATACCCAACCACCCTAGGCAGTGGCAGAGGGGGTGGCAGGCCTGCAGACAGACCACACCTACAGAACACAAATGCAACATCCATTGGACCCCAGTGGCCACAACCTTCTAATACACAGAAAAAATGGTCAGGCAGAGGAATGAAACCCAAATGAATCAAGAGAAAACCCCAGAGAAGGACCTGAAAAGACCAGATATAACCGAGTAACCAGATGCAGAGTTTAAAATAATGATAGTTAGGATGTTCAGAGAAATTAGAGCAACAATGGAAAGTCATTATGAACACTTAAATAAATAACAAGTATAAAAAATGAAATTGAAATAATAAAAAAGAATCAGACAGAAATGACAAATACAGTATCATAACTGAAGAACACAATGGAAGGAATTAAAAGGAGGATGGATGAGGCTGAGGGTTGAATCAGAGAGTTAGAGGACACAATAAACGAAGTTACAGAAGCAGAGAAGAAAAAAGAAAAGAGACTCAAAAATGTGAGGAAACTCTAAGGGAGCTCTGTGACAACATGAAGAGAAATAAAATCCCCATTACAGGGGTTCCTGAAGAAGAGGAGAGAGAACAAGAAATAGAAACTTTGTTCAATCAAATCATAGCAGAATACTTCTCTAAATTAAGGCTGAAAACATTTCACACATTCAAGAAGCACAAAGAACTCCATTAAAGAGAAACCCAAAGAAATCTACACCAAGACACATCATAGTTAAAATACCAAAGCTAAGTGATAAAGAGAAAATTTTAAAAGTTGCTAGAGAAAAAAAGGCTATCACTTACAAAGAAACCCCCATAAGGATGACATCCGACTGTTCAACAGAAACACTTGAGACCAGAAGGAAACTTCAATATATATTCAAAGTAATGCAGAACAAGAACCTACAACCAAGAATACTCTATCCAGCAGGCTAGTGTTTCAAATTGAAGGAGAAATAAAGAGCTTCCCAGACAAAAAAAAAAAAAAGCCTCAAGGAATTTATTAAAACGAAACCAATTCTGAAAGAGATACTAAGGGGCCTGTTGTGATCAGTTTAAAGGGAGGAAAGAATATATCAAAAGAAGAATACAGCTTTAAACAACAAAATGGCTATAAACAACTACATATCAATAATAACCTTAAATGTAAATGGATTAAATGATCCAAAGACATAGGGTAGCTGAGTGGATAAAGAAACAGGACCCATACATATATTGTCTACAAGAGACACAGCATAAAACAAAAGATGCACATAGACTGAAGGTAAAAGGATGGAAGAAAATATTTCATGCAAATGGAAATGAAAAAAAAGCCAGAAAAGCAATATTTATATCTAACAAAATGGACTTTAAAACAAAGGCTGTAGTAAGAGATAAAGGACACTACATAATGATAAAGGGAACAATTCAACAGGAAGATATAACTATTATAAATATCTATGCAGCAAATATAGGAGCCCTGACATAGATAAAGCAGACTTTGATGGATAAGAAGGGCGAGATTAACAGCAATACTATAATAGTAGGGGATTTCAATGCCCCACTAACATTACTGGATAGACCCTCAAGAAAGAAAATTAATTAAGAAACAGCAGACTTAAAGAATACACTAGATCAACTCGATTTAATAGATATCTTCAGAACTTTTCACCCTAAAGCAGTAGAATATACATTCTTCTCAAGAGCTCATGGCACATTTTCTAGAATAGACCACATGTTAAGGCACAAAAATGGTCTCAACAAATTTCAGAAGATTAAAATCATAACAAGCATTTTCTCTGATCACAATGCCATGAAACTAGAAATTAACCACAAAAAAACTGAAAAATACTCAAACAATTGGAAAGTAAATAGCATGTTATTAAATAATGAATGTATTAACAATGAGATCAAAGAAGAAATAAAATATTTTCCAGAAAAAAATGATAATGAGCATAAATCAACACCATATTTATGAAACACATCAAACGCAGTTTTGAGAGGGAAGATCATTACACTACATGCGTATCTTAAGAAGCTAGAAAAAGCTCAAATAAGCAACCTGACCCTGCATCTAAAAGAACTAGAAAACAACAGCAAATAAAGCCCAGGACCAGTAGAAAAAAAAAATAATAAAGATCAGAGCAAAAATAAAAGACATAGAGGCTAAAGAAACAATACAGAGAATCAATGAAACCAGGAGCTTATTCATTGAAAAGGTAAAAAAGATTTATGAACCTATAACTAGACTCACCAAGAAAAACAGAGAGAGGACGCAAATAAATAAAATTAGAAATGAGAGTAGAGAAATGACAACTGACACAAAAGAAATACAAAGTATTATAAGAAAATGCTATGAAGAACTCTATGCCAAAAAATTAGACAACCTAGGTGAAATGGACAAATTTCTTCAATCATATAATCTTCCAAAAATTAATCTGGAAGAATCAGAACACCTAAACAGACCAATTACAACAAATGAGATCGAAACAGTTATCAAAAAACTCCCAAAAAAGAAAAGTCCTGGGCCTGATGGCTTCACAAGTCAATTGCACCAAAAATTCAAAGAAGAATTAACTTCTATCCTCCTCAAGCTATTTCAAAAAATTCAAGAGGAAGGAAGACTTCCAAACTCCTTTTATGAGGGGAGCATAATTCTGATCCCAAAACCGAACAAAGACAACACAAAGAAAGAAAATTATAGGCCAATATCCCTGTTGAATTTAGAAGCTAATATTCTCAACAAAATATTAGACAAATGGATGCAGCAATATATAAAAATAATCATACACCATGATCAAGTGGAATTTATTCTGGAGAGGCAAGGCTGGTTTAATATTCGCAAATCAATCAATGTGATTCATCACATAAACAAAAGGAAGGACAAAAATCACATGATAATTTCAATAGATGCAGAAAAGGCATTTGATAAAATCCAGCATCCATTCATGCTCAAAACTCTCAGTAAAGTGGGAATACAGTAACATTCCTTAACAAGATAAAGGCCATCTATGTCAAACCCACAGAAAACATCATACTAAATGTGCAAATATTAAAAGCAATCCCATTAAGATCAAGAACGAGGCAGGGGTGCCCCTTATCACCACTCTTATTTAACATAGTTCTGAAAGTTCTAGCTACAGCAATCAGACAAGAAGGAGAAATAAAAGGCATTCAAATTGGAAAAGAAGAAGTAAAACTGTCATTATTTGCAGATGATATGATATTGTATATAGAAAACCCTAAAGTCTCAGTCAAAAAACTACTGGACCTGATAAATGAATTCAGCAAGGTGCCAGGATATAAAATTAATACTCAGAAATCAGAGGCATTTTTATATACCAACAATGAACTGTCAGCAAAAGAAATTAAGGAAACAATCCCTTTCACTATTGCAACCAAAAAAATAAAGTACCTGGGAGTAAATTTAACCAAGGAGGTTAAGGACTTGTACTCGGAAAATGATAAAACATTGATAAAAGAAATCAAGAAAGATACAAACTAGTGGAAACATATGCCATGCTCATAGTTAGGAAGAATAAACATCATTAAAATATCTATATTACCCAAAGCAATTTATAAATTCAATGCAATACCAATTAAAATACCAATGACATACTTGAAAGATATAGAACACATATTCCAAAAATTTATATGGAACCAAAAAAGAACACGAATAGCCTCGGCAATCTTAAAAAGAAAAAATAAAGCAGGAGGTATCAATCTTCCAGATTTCAATGTTTACTACTAGGCCATTGTACTCAAGACAGTCTGGTACTGGCATAGGTACAGGCACATAGATCAATGAAACAGAACAGAAAACCTAGAAATAAACCCACACCTTTATGGACAACTGATATTTGACAAAGGAGGAAAGAACATACGATGGAGTAAAGACAGCCTCTTTAACAAATGGTGTTGAGGAAAATGGAAATCTACCTGCAAAAAAATGAAACTACACCATCAACTTACACCATTCACAAAAACAAACTCAAAATGGAGAAAAGACTTAAATATAAGCCGTGAAACCATAAGCATCTTAGAAGAAAACATAGGCAGCTAGCTCTCTGACATCTGTAGCAGCAATATATTTGCCGAATTATCTCCACAGGCAAATGAAATAAAAGGCAAGATAAACAAATGGGACTATATCAAACTAAAAGGTTGTTGCCCAGCTAAAGACAATAAGAACAGAATAAAAAGACAAATCGCACAATGGGAGAACATATTCGACAACGCGTCTGATAAGGGGTTAATAACCAAAATTTATAAAGAACGTATGAAACTCAGCAACAGGAGACAAACAATCCAAACAAAAAATGGAAAAACAAAATGAATAGAAATTTCTCCAGAGAGGTCATACAGATGGCCAATAGGCATATGAAAAAATGCTCAACATCACTAATCATTAGAGAAATACAAATTAAAACCACAATGAGATACCACCTCACAACAGTCAGAATGGTGCTCATCAGCAAAACAACACAGAATAAGTGCTGACGAGGATGCAGAGAAAAGGGAACCCTCCTTCACTGCTGGTGGGAATGCAGACTGGTGCAGCCACTGTGGAAAACAGTATGGAGATTCCTCAAAAAATTAAAGATCAAACTACATTTTGACCCAGCTATCTCAGATTTAGGAATAAACCCTAAGAACACCGTAACACTGTTGAAAAGAAGAAATGTAGCCCCATGTTTGTGGCAGCATTGTTCATAATAGCGAAGATCTGGAAACAGCCCAAGTGTCCATCAGAGGACGAGTGAATTAAAAAGCTTTGGTACATATGCACTATGGAATACTTCTCAGCCATAAGAAATGATGACATCGGATCAATTACAACAAAATGGATGGACCTTGATAACATTATACAGAGTGAAATAAGTAAATCAGAAAAAAACTGAGAACAGCATGATTTCATACATAGGTGGGACATAAAAGTGAGACTATGAGACATGGACATAGTCCATGAGTGTGGTGGTTATTGGGTGGGAGCAGGAAGGTGAGGGTGGAAGAAGGGGAGGAGAAGGGCAGAAAGAAAACCAAATACTAGGTAACAGAGAACAATTTACCTTTGGGTGATGGACATGCAACATAATTGAATGATAAGATAACCTGGAGATCTTTTCTTTGAAATATGTACCCTGAATTATTAATGACACCCCATTAAAATTAATAAAAGAAAATAAATGGTTGAGGTATGCCAGGTGGATCCAAGTTGGGGTAGTTGCAGGAAACTGTCTCACTGTCCTCACCCCTTTCCAAAATAAAATGGTTAAAGTAAAATAAATAAATAAGTAAGTAAATAAATAAATAAGTAAATAAAATAAAAAACCAAACCAATTCAGCATGAGATGCTAAGGGGCCAGTTGTGAACAGTTCAAAGAGGGAAAAGAATATAGAAAAACAAGAATTCAGCTTTAAAGAAAGAAATGACAATAAACAAGTACATATAAATAATAACCTTAAATGTAAATGGATTAAATGATCCAATCAAAAGAGATAGGGTAGCTGCATGGATAAAGAAACAGGACCCATACATATTCTATTTACAAGAGACACACCTTAAAACAAAATATTCACATAGACTGAAGGAAATAGGATGAAATAAATAATTTATGCAAATAAAAATGAAAAAAAAAAAAGCCGGGGTAGCAATACTTATTCTGAAAAAATAGACTTTAAAACAAAGGCTGTAGTAAGAGATAAAGAAGGACACTACATAATGATAAAGGGAACAATTCAACAGGAAGATATATCCATTATTAATATCTACGCACCAAACATAGGAGCCCCGACATACATAAAGCAGACTTTGATGGATATAAAGGGTGAGATTAACTACAATACTATAATAGTAGGGAATTTCCATACCC
The DNA here is from genome assembly GCA_037038555.1 of Rhynchonycteris naso. Taxonomy (NCBI): domain Eukaryota; kingdom Metazoa; phylum Chordata; class Mammalia; order Chiroptera; family Emballonuridae; genus Rhynchonycteris; species Rhynchonycteris naso. Next base: position 84,475,201 of record CM073003.1, read on the forward strand.
CACTAACATCACTGGATACATCCTCAAAAAAGGAAATTAACAAAGAAACAGCAGACTAAAAGTATACACTAGATCAACTCAACTTAATAGATATCTTCAGAACTTTTAACCATAAGGCAGTAGAATATACAATATTTTCAATAGCTCATGGTACATTCTCTATGATAGACCACATGTTAGGACACAAAAGTGGTCTCAACAAATTTAAGAAGATTCAAATCATATCAAGTTCTTTTTCTGATCACAATAAAACTAGAAACAACAGAAAATCTGAAAAATAATCAAATACTTGGAAACTAGCATGTTATTCAGTAATGAATGGATTAACAATGAGATCAAAGAAGAAATAAAAAGGTTTCTAGAAACGAATGATAATGAGCATACATCAACTCAAAATTTATGGGACACAGCAAAAGCAGGACTGAGAGGGAAGTTCGTAGCACTACAGGCATACCAGAAGAAGATAGAAAAAACTCAAATAAGCAACTTGACCCTGCATCTAAGAGAACTAGAAAAACAACAGAAAATACAGCCCAAGACTAGTAGAAGAAAAGAAATAAAAAAGATCAGAGAAGAAATAATGACATAGAGGCTAAGGAAACAATACAGAGGATCAATGAAACCAGGACCTGGTTCTTTGAAAAGGTAAACAAGATTGATGAACCTTTAACTAAACTCACCAAGAAAAAAAGAGAGAGGACTCAAAGAAATAAAATTAGAAAGGACAGTGGAGAAATAACAACTGACAAAACAGAAATACAAAGCATGATAAGAAAATACTATAAAGAACTCTATGCGAAAAAATTAGACAATCTTGGTGAAATGGACAAATTTCTTGAATCATATAACCTTCCAAAAATCAATCTGGAAGAATCAGAACACCTAAACAGACCAATTACAACAAATGAGATCGAAACAGTTATCAAAAAACTCCCAAAAAAGAAAAGTCCTGGTTCTGATGGCTTCACAAGAGAATTCTATCAAAAATTCAAAGAACTAACTCCTATCCTCCTCAAGCTATTCAAAAAATTCAAGAGGAAGGAAGACTTCCAAACTCCTTTTATGAGGGGAGCATAATTCTGATCCCAAAACTGGGCAAAGACAACACAAAGAAAGAAAATTATAGGCCTATATCCCTGATGAATTTAGATGCTAAAATTCTCAACAAAATATTAGCCAACCGGATCCAGCAATATATGAAAAAAATCATATGCCATGATCAAGTGGGATTTATTCTGGAGAGGCAAGGCTGGTTCAATATTCGCAAATCAATCAATGTGATTCATCACATAAACAAAAGGAAGGACAAAAATCACAAGATAATTTGAATAGATGCGGAAAAGGCGTTTGATAAAATCCAGCACCCATTCATGTTCAAAACTCTCAGTAAAGTGGGAATACAAGGAACATTCCTTAACATGATAAAGGCCATTTATGACAAACCCACAGTAAACATCATACTAAATGGACAAAAATTAAAAGCAATCCCCTTAAGATCAGGAACCAGGCAGGGGTGCACCTTTTCACCACTCTTATTCAACATAGTTCTGAAAGTTCTAGCTACAGCAATCAGACAAGAAGGAGAAATAAAATGCATCCAAATTAGAAAAGAAGAATCAAAATTGTCATTATTTGCAGATGATATAATATTGTATATAGAAAACCCTAAAGTCTCAGTCAAAAAACTACTGGACCTGATAAATGAATTCAGCAAGGTGCCAGGATATAAAATTAATACTCAGAAATCAGAGGCATTTCTATATACCAACAATGAACTGTCAGGAAAAGAAATTAGGGAAACAATCTCCTTAACTATTGCAGAGAAAAAAATAAAGTACCCAGGAGTAAATTTAACAAAGGAGGTTAAAGACTTGTTCTTGGAAAATTATAAAACATTGATAAGAGAACTAAAGGAAGATACAAACAAGTGGAAGCATATACCGTGCTCATGGCTAGGAAGAATAAACATCATTAAAATGTCTATATTACCCAAAGCAATTTATAAATTCAATGCAATAACAATTAAAATACCAATGACATACTTCAAGATATAGAACACATATTCCAAAAATTTATATGAAACCAAAAAAAGAACATGAATAGCCTCAGCAATTTTAAAAAGAAAAAATAAAGCAGAAGGTATCACTTTTCCAGATATCAAGGTTTACTATAAGGCCATTATTCTCAAGACAGCCTGATACTGGCATAAGAACAGGCACATAAATCAATAGAACAGAACAGAAGACCCAGAAATAAACCTACAGCTTTATGGACAACTGATATTTGATAAAGGAGGAAAGAACATACAATGGAGTAAAGACAGCCTCTTTAACAAATGGTGTTGGGAAAATTGGACATCTACCTGCAAAAAAATGAAACTACACCATCAACTTACACCATTCACAAAAACAAATTTAAAATGGATAAAAGACTTAAACGTAAGCCGTGAAACTATAAGCATCTTAGAAGAAAACATAGGCAGCAAGCTCTCTGACATCTGTAGCAGCAATATATTTGCCGATTTATCTCCATGGGCAAATGAAATAAAAGGCAAGATAAGCAAATGGGACTATATCAAACTAAAGAGTTTTTGCACAGCTAAAGACAATATGAACAGAATAAAAAGACAAACCACACAATGGGAGAACATATTCGACAGCACATCTGATAAGGGGTTTATAACTAAAATTTATAAAGAACTTATAAAACTCAACAACAGGAAGACAAACAATCCAATCAAAAAATGGGCAAAAGAAATGAATAGAAATTTCTCCCAAGAGGACATACAGATGGCGAATAGGCATATGAAAAAATGCTCAACATCACTAATTATTAGAGAAATTCAAATTAAAACCACAAGGAGGTATCACCTCACACCAGTCAGAATGGTACTCATTAGCAAAACAACACAGAATAAGTGCTGGCGAGGATGCAGAGAAAAGGGAACCCTTCTGCACTGCTGGTGGGAATGCAGACTGGTGCTGCCACTGTGGAAAACAGTTTCGACATTCCTCAAAAAATTAAAAATCGAACTGCCTTTTGACACAGCTATACCACTTATAGGAATATACCCTAAGAACACCATAACACTGTTCGAAAAGAAGAAATGCGCCCCCATGTTCGTGGCAGCATTGTTCACAATAGCGAAGATCTGGAACCAGCCCATGTGTCTGTCAGAAGACGAGTGGATTAAAAAGCTATGGTACATATATATTATGGAATACTATTCAGCCATAAGAAATAATGACATCGGATCATTTATAACAAAGTGGATGTACCTTGATAACATTATACGAAGTGAAATAAGTAAATCAGAAATAAAGAAAAACTGAGAACAGCATGATTTCATACATAGGTGGGACATAAAAGTGAGAATATGAGACATGGACAAGAGAGTGGTGGTTATGTGGTGGGGGAGGGAGGGAAGGGTAGGATAGGGAGGAGGGGAGGGACACAGGGAAAACCAGATAGAAGGTGACAGAGGACAATTTGACTTTTGGTGACGGGTATGCAACACAATTGAATGATAAGATAACCTGGAGATGTTTTCATTGTACGTATGTACCCTGATTTATTGGTGTCACCCCATTAAAATTAATAATAATAAAATTTAAAAAATAATCAAAAAAAAAATAGACAACCTAGTTGAAATGACAAATTTTTTGAATCATATAAACTTCCAAAAATCAATCTGGAAGAATCAGAACACCTAAGCAGACCAATTACAACAAATGAGATCAAAAAAGTTATCAAAAACTTTCAACAAAGAAAAGTTTTTCGCCTGATGGCTTCACAAGTGAATTCCATTAAAAATTCAAAGAAGAAGTAACACCTATCCTTTTCAAGCAATTACAAAAATTCAAGAGGAAGGAAGACTTCCAAACTTCTTTTATGGGGTGAGCATAATTCTGATTCCCAAACCAGGCAAAGACAACACAAAGAAAGAAAATTATAGGCCTATATCCCTGATGAATTTAGATGCTAAAATTCTCAACAAAATATTAGCCAACAGTATCAAGCAATATATGAAAAAAATCATACACCATGATCAAGAGAAATTTATTCTGGAGAGGCAAGGTTGGTTCAATATTTGCAAATCAATCAATGTGATTCAACACATAAACAAAAGGAAGGACAAAAATCACATGATAATTTCAATAGATGCAGAAAAAGCATTTGATAAAATCCAGCTGCCATTCATGATCAAAACTCTCATAAAGTGTGAATACAGGGAACATTCCTTAATGTGACAAAGGCCATCTATGACAAACACACAGCCAACATTATTCTAAATGGACAAAAATTAAAAGCAATCCCCTTAAAATCAGGAACCAGGCAGGTGTGCTCCCATTCATCACTCTTATTCAACATAGTTCTGGAAGTCTTAGCTACAGCAATAAGATAAGAAGTAGAAATAAAAGGAATCCAATTTGGAAAAAAAAAGTAAAACTGTCATTATTTGCAGATTATATGATATTGTATATAGAAAACCCTAAAGTCTCAGTCAAAAAACTACTGGACCTGATAAATGAATTCAGCAAGGTGGCAGGATATAAAATTAATACTCAGAAATCAGAGGCGCTCTTTTAGATACCGCCCACCCACAGGCAGCAGGAATCACTACCCACCAGATCTCCTCATGCCTTAAAAGTCTGCCTTCAGGGGGGATGGAAGAATGGGATGGAGTAGACGGACGTACCAGCTTCCAACTCTCAGAACCAAAGTGGATTATAACTCAATTTAAGAATCATCATCTGGATAAACCAACTTTGAACTAAACTAAGTGGACTCTTCATCGAAGGAACACTGCAGAAGCCACATTGAGACTGGTAGGAATAGCGAAAACGTGAAGAGGGCTGCCCAGCTCCTCGGAGCAAATGGCAGCCCAGAGAGACCCGCATGGCGGGAGGAGAGTTTGGCGGAAAGGGAGGGACCTGGGTCCCAGGAACCAAGCCCCAGCATGCAGTCCCAGAGCCTAAAAGAGGCGTTGGACAGTATTGAGCTGTGAAGCAAGTGAGAATACTGTTTGTGAGAAAGAGACAATTTTCTCAGACCCAAGAATCTTTTTAAAGGGACAGCGCAGAAAACCTCTCTCACAACCAAGCACCCGGGGCTCTGGGGAACTGGGACAGAGGAGAGGAACAGAGCAGCGGGAACAGAGTGTGGACTGAAGGCACTGGGACACTCTGAGGGACAGCCACCTTGACTCCTGGGCTAAGTCATTTTTCTAATCGAAAACAAATATTTCCCCTTAAACTAGCAATACCAGCAAAGGGAGACAGGACACTAGCGAAACAAGCTCTCCCGTGGCTATTAGAGCAGAGCTGCTTAGAGGAAGAGAGCTCCCAGGTCTACAGTGTGGAGACTTAGGGCACTTCCATCTCTACTGAGGGTTGCTGAAGGGTATGGTGGCGGCAGGATGATGAAACGCGGTCCTGTCGACGTGGACAGAGGCACAACCAGTGTGAGCTCGGTCTAGCCCAGCAGGGGCAGAAGGGACGTGCGAAAGCGGTCCGGCAGCTGTGGGCCTGCCTGTAATCCCACCTGCGGGGAAAAAAATGAGCAGAGATCTGCTCTGCAATCCTGCGCAAGCCGGCCCAGACTGCGGGGACGGGGCTAAGACCAGGGATGGGTGAGGGGCTCCCGGCCGAGCTCACGCTGCCAACCCCGCCCAGACGAAGAAACCGCGGTGTGCTATCCTGTGTGCGCGAGCGGGCTCCTAACGCAGAGACGGGGGGAGACCGCGAGACCATCGGAAGTTCGTGGCTGAGCTCATGCTACTAGCCCCGCCCGGACGAAGAAACCACGGATTTTCATCCTACGTGTGCGAGCTGGCTCCGAATGTTGGGGCGGGGTAGAGTCAGGAACAATTGGAAGCTAGCAGCTGAGATCATGCCAGCAAACACGCTGAGCCCAATAAACCGCAGTTTGCAAAACTGCGCAGGAGGCCCTGGCCTCGAGGGCAGGGCTAAATTCTGTAAGGGCAGAGGCTCAGAACTGGGAGAACGTCAAAAGCCCAACCTAACCCGCGAAACTGTGGTGAGCAGGCTCTGAGAGCGGGGGCTGGGCATAAGCCTTCCGGAAACAGGCTGGGTCCGCAGCTGAGCAAAGGTGCTCACCTCTGCCCTTGGTGCTGAAGCTAGTGGCTTGAGTGACAGCCCCTCCGGCGGAGGAGAGGCGGAAATCACAGCAACAGCCGCAGTGAGCCAGTGCTGGAAACGCTCATACCCAACTTCCCTAGGCAGCGGAAGAGGGGGTGGCAGACCTGCAGACAGACCACACCTAGAGAACAAAAATGCAACACCTACTAAACTCCAGTGAACACAACTTGCTTATACACAGATAAAATGGGCAGGAAGAGGAATGTAAACTAATGAATCAAGAGAAATCCCTAGAAAAGGACCTGAATGAACCAGATATAACCAAACTACCAGAAGCAGAATTTAGAATAATGATAGTTAGGATGTTCAAAGAAATTGGAGCAACAATGGATAGTCACTATGAGGACCTAAATAAAGAGATAACAAGTATAAAAAACAAAATTGAAATAATAAAAAAGAATCAGACAGAAATGACAAATACAGTATCAGAACTGAAGACCACAATGGAAGGAATTAAAAGGAGGATGAATCACGCTGAGGATCGAATAAGAGAGTTAGAGGACACAATAAACAAAGATACAGAATTAGAGAAGAAAAAGGAAAAGAGACTCAAAAATTGTGAGGAAACTCTAAGGGAGCTCTGTGACAACATGAAGAGAAACAACATTCGCATCATAGGGGTGCCTGAAGAAGAGGAGAGAGGACAGGAAATGGAAACTGTGTTCAATCAAAACATAGCAGAAAACTTCCCTAAATTAAGGCTGGGAAACATTCCACACGTTCAAAAAGCACACAGAACTCTATTAAAGAGAAACCCCCAAAAATCTACACCAAGACAAATCAGAGTTAAAATACCAAAGCTAATGAATAAAGAAAAAATATTAAAAGATGCTAGAGAAAAAAAGGTTATCACCTACAAAGGAGCCCCCAAATGGATGACATCAGACTTCTCAAGAAAAACACTTGAGGCCAGAAGGGAATGGCAAGATATAATCAAAGTAATGCAGAACAAGAACCTACAACCAAGACTACTCTATCCAGCAAGGCTAACGTTTAAAATTGAAGGAGAAATAAAGAGCTTTCCACACAAAGAAAACCTCAAGAAATTCATTAAATCCAAACCAGTTCTGCAAGAGATACTAAGGGGCCTGTTGTGAACAGTTTAAAGGAAGAAAAGAATATAGCAAAAAAAAAAAAAAATACAGCTTTAAAGAACAAAATGGCAATAAACAACAACATATCAATAATAACCTTAAATGTAAAAGGATTAAATGATCCAATCAAAAGACATAGGGTAGCTGCATGGATAAAGAAACAGGACCCATACATATGCTGTCTACAAGAGACACACCTTAAAACAAAAGATGCACATACATTGAAGGTAAAAGGATGGAAAATAATATTTCATGCAAATGGAAATGAAAAAAAAGCCGGGATAGCAGTACTTATATCTGACAAATGGACTTTAAAACAAAGGCTATAGTAAGAGATAAAGGAGGACACTATGTAATGATAAAGGGAACAATTCAACAGGAAGATATAACTACTATAAATATCTACGCACCAAATATAGGAGCCCCAACATTCATAAAGCAGACGTTGATGAATATAAAGTGCGAGATTAACAGCAATACTATCATAGTAGGGGATTTTAATACCCCACTAAGAACAATGGATAGATCCTCAGGAAAGAAAATAAAGAAACAGCAGACATAAAGGATACACTAGATCAACTTGAATTAATAGATATCTTCAGAATTTTTCACTCTAAAGCAGTAGAATATATATTCTTCTCAAACGGTTATGGTAGGTTTTCTTGGATAAATCACATGTTAGGACACAATAATGGTCTCAATAAATTTAAGAAAATTGAAATCATATCAAGCATTTTCTCTGATCACAGTGCCATGAAACTAGAAATTAACCACAAAAGAAAAACTGACATATACTCAAACACTTGGAAAATAAATAGCATGATATTAAATAATGAATGGATTAACAATGAGATCAAAGAAGAAATAAAAAAGTTTCTAGAAACCAATGATAATGAGCATTCATCAACTCAAAATTTATGGGACACAGCAAAAGCAATAATGAGAGGGAAGTTCATTGCACTACAGGCATATCATAAGAAGCTAGAAAAAGCTCAAATAAGCAACCTGACCATGCAGCTAAAAGAACTAGAAAAACAACAAGAAATAAAACCCAGGACAAGTAGAAGGAAGGAAATAATAAAAATCAGAGCAGAAATAAATGACATAGATGCTATGGAAACAATACAGAGGATAAATGAAACCAGGACCTGGTTCTTTGAAAAGGTAAACAAGATTGATGAACATTTAACTAGACTCACCAAGAAAAAAAGAGAGAGGTCTCAAATAAATAAAATTAAAAAGGACAGTGGAGAAATAACAACTGATACCACAGAAATACAAAGCATCGTAAGAAAATACTATGAAGAACTATATGTCAAAAAATTAGACACTCTAAGTGGAATGGACAAATTTTTTGAATCATATAAACTTCCAAAAATCAATCTGGAAGAATCAGAACACCTAAACAGACCAATTACAACATATGAGATCAAAAGAGTTATCAAAAAACTGCCAACAAAAAAAAGTCCTGGGCCTGATGGCTTCACAAGTGAATTCTATCAAAAATTCAAAGAACTAACTCCTATCCTCCTCAAGCTATTCAAAAAATTCAAGAGGAAGGAAGACTTCCAAACTCATTTTATGAGGTGAGCATAATTCTGATCCCAAAACCGGGCAAAGACAACACAAAGAAAGAAAATTATAGGCCTATATCCCTGATGAATTTAGATGCTAAAATTCTCAACAAAATATTAGCCTACCGGATCCAGCAATATATGAAAAAAATCATACACCATAATCAAGTGGGATTTATTCTGGAGAGGCAAGGCTGGTTCAATATTTGCAAATCAATCAATGTGATTCATCACATAAACAAAAGGAAGGACAAAAATCACAAGATAATTTGAATAGATGCAGAAAAGGCGTTTGATAAAATCCAGCATCCATTCATGCTCAAAACTCTCAGTAAAGTGGGAATACAAGGAACAATCCTTAACATGATAAAGGCCATCTGCGACAAACCCACAGCAAGCATCATACTAAATGGACAAAAATTAAAAGCAATCCCCTTAAGATCAGGAACCAGGCAGGGTTGCCCCCTTTCACCACTCTTATTCAACATAGTTCTGGAAGTCCTAGCTATAGCAACCAGACAACAAGAAGAAATAAAAGGCATTCAAATTGGAAAAGAAGAAGTAAAACTGTCACTATTTGCAGAGGATATGATATTGTATATAGAAAACCCTAAAGTCTCAGTCAAAAAACTACTGAACCTTATAAATGAATTCAGCAAGGTGGCAGGATATAAAATTAATACTCAGAAATCAGAGGCATTTCTATATACCAACAAAGAACTGTCAGGAAAAGAAATTAAGGAAACAATCCTCTTCACTATTGCAGCCAAAAAAATAAAATACCTAGGAGTAAATTTAACCAAAGAGATTAAGGACTTGTACTCGGAAAATTATAAAACATTGATAAAAGAAATCAAAGAAGATACAAACAAGTGGAAGCATATACCGTGCTCATGGCTAGGAAAAATAAACATCATTGAAATGTCTATATTACCCAAAGCAAGTTATAAATTCAATGCAATACCAATTAAAATACCAATGACATACTTCAAAGATATAGAACAAATATTCCAAAAACTGATATGCAACCAAAAATGCACACGAATAGCCTCAGCAATCTTAAAAAGAAAAAATAAAGCAGGAGGCATCACTCTTCCGGATATCAAGGTTTACTACAAGGCCATTATACTCAAGACAGCCAGGTACTGGCATAAGAACAGGCACATTGATCAATGGAACAGAACAGAGAATCCAGAAATAAACCCACAGCTTTATGGACAACTGACATTTGACAAAGGAGGAAAGAACATACAATGGAGTAAAGACAGCCTCTTTAACAAATGGTGCTGGGCAAATTGGACATCTACCTGCAAAAAAATGAAACTACACCATCAACTTACACCATTCACAAAAACAAATTCAAAATGGATAAAAGACTAAAACATAAGCCGTGAAATTATAAGCACCTTAGAAGAAAACATAGGCAGCAAGTTTTCCGACATCTGTAGCAGCAATATATTTGCCAATTTATTTCCACTGGCAAATGAAATAAAAAGCAAGATAAACAAATGGGACTATATCAAACTAAAAAGTTTTTGCACAGCTAAAGACAATAAGAACAGAATAAAAAGACAAACCACACAACGGGAGAACATATTCGACAACGCGTCTGACAAGGGGTTAATAACCAAAATTTATAAAGAACTTATAAAACTCAACACCTGGAAGACAAACAATCCAATCAAAAAGTGGGCAATAGAAATGAATAGAAATTTCTACAAAGAAGACATACAGATGGCCAAAAGACATATGAAAAAATGTTCAACATCACTAATCATTAGAGAAATGCAAATTAAAACCACAATGAGATATCACCTCACACCAGTCAGAATGGCACTCATCAGCAAAAACAACCCAGAATAACTGCTGGCGAGGATTCGGAGAAAAGAGAACCCTTCTGCACTGCTGGTGAGAATGCAGACTGGTGCAGCCACTGTGGAAAACAGTTTGAAGATTCCTCAAAAAATTAAAAGTCGAACTGCCTTTTGACCCCATTATCCCACTTTTAGGAATATACCCTAAGAACACCATAGCACTGTTCGAAAAGAAGAAATGTACCACCATGTTCATGGCAGCATTGTTCACAATAGCGAAGATCTGGAAACAGCCCAAGTGTCCATCAGAGAACAAGTTGATTAAAAAGCTTTGGTACATATATACTATGGAATACTACTCATCCATAAGAAATGATGACATCGAATTATTTACAACTAAATGGATGGACCTTGATAACATTATTTGGAGTGAAATAAGTAAAACAGAAAAACACCCTGAGAACTGCATGATTTTATACATAGGTGGGACATAAAAATGAGACTATGATACATGGAAAAGAGTGTGGTGGTTACAGGGTGGGGGGAGGAAGGAGAAGGAGGAAGAGGGGGTGATGAAGGGCACAAAGAAAACCAGATGGTAGGTGACAGAGGACAATTTGACTTTGGGTAATGGGTATGCAATAATTGAATGACAAGATAATCTGGAGATGTTTTCTTTGAACATATGTACCCTGATTTATTAATGTCACCCCATTAAAATTAATAAAAAATATATAGATTGAACCACAATGAGATATCACCTCACACCAGTCAGAAGGGCACTCATCAGCAAAACAACCCAGAATAAGTGCTGGCGAGGATTCGGAGAAAAGAGAACCCTTCTGCACTGCTGGTGAGAATGCAGACTGGTGCAGCCACTGTGGAAAACAGTTTGAAGATTCCTCAAAAACTTAATAATCGAACTGCCTTTTGACCCCACTATCCCACTTTTAGGAATATACCCTAAGAACACCATAGCACTGTTCGAAAAGAAGAAATGCACCCCCATGTTCGTGGCAGCATTGTTCACAATAGCGAAGATCTGGAGACAGTCCATATGTCCGTCAGAAGACGAGTGGATTAAAAAGCTTTGGTACATATATACTATGGAACACTACTCAGCCATAAGAAATGATGACATCGGATCATTTACAACAAAAAGGATGTACCCTGATAACATCATATGGAGTGAAATAAGTAAATCAGAAAAAAAAAACTGAGAACAGCATGTTTTAATACATAGGTGGGACATAAAAGTGAGACTATGAGACATGGACAAGAGTGTGGTGGTTACGGGGTGGGGGGAGGGAGTGGAGGGTAGGATAGGGAGAAGGGGAGGGGCACAGGGAAAACCAGATAGAAGGTGACAGAGGACAATTTGACTTTTGGTTATGGGTATGCAACACAATTGAATGATAAGATAATCTGGAGATGTTTTCATTGTACATATGTACCCTGATTTATTAGAGTCACCCCATTAAAGTTAATAATAATAAAAAAGAAACCAGAGGCATTTTTATATACCAACAATAAACTGTCAGCCAAAGAAATTAGGGAAACAATCTCCTTCACTGTTGCAATCAAAAAAATAAAGTACCTGGGAGTAAATTTAACCAATGAGGTTAAGGACCTGTACTCGGAAAATTATAAAACATTAATAAAAGAAATCAAGAAAGATACAAACAAGTGGAAGCATATGCCGTGCTCATAGTTAGAAAGAATAAACATCATTAAAATGTCTATATTACCCAAAGTAATTTATAAATTCAATGCAATACCAATTAAAATACCAATGACATACTTCAAAGATATAGAATAATATTCCAAAAATTTATATCGAAATAATAAAGAACACGAATAGCATCAGCAGTCTTAGAAAAAAAAAATAGTGCAGGAGGTATCCCTCTTCCGGATATCAAGGTTTACTACAAGGCCATTGTACTCAAGACAGTCTGGTACTGGCATAAGAACCGGCACATAGATCAATGAAACAGAACAGAGAACCCAGAAATAAACAACTGATTTTTGACAATGGAGGAAAGTCATACAATGGAGTAAAGACAGCCTCTTTAACAAATATGTTGGGAAAATTTGACATCTACCTACAAAGCAATGAAACTAGACCATCAACTTACAGCATTCAAAAAACAAACTTAAAATGGATAAAAGACTTAAATGTAAGCCATGAAACCATAAGCATCTTAGAAGAAAACATAGGCAGCAAGCTCTCTGACATCTGTAGCAGCAATATATTTGCTGATTTATCTCCACGGGCAAATGAAATAAAAGGCAGAATAAATAAATGGGACTATATCAAAATGTAAAGTTTTTGCACAGCTAAAGACAATAAGAACAGAATAAAAAGACAAACCACACAATGGGAGAACATACTCGACAGCACATCTGATAAGGGGTTAATTACCAAAATTTATAAAGAACGTATGAAACTGAACACCAGAAAGACAAACAATCCAATCAAAAAATACGCAAAGAAATGTATAGAAATTTCTCCAAAGAGGACATACAGTTGGCCAATAGGCATATGAAAAAAATTCTCAACATCACTAATCATTAGAGAAATGCAAATTAAAACCACAATGAGATATCACCTCACACCAGTCAGAATGGTGCTCATCAGCAAAACAACACAGAATAAGTGCTGACGAGGATGTGGAGAAAAGGGATCCCTCCTGCACTGCTGGTGGGAATGAAGACTGGTGCAGCCACTGTGGAAAACAGTATGGAGATTCCTCAAAAAATTAATAATCGAACTGCCCTTGGACCCAGGTGTCCCACTTTTAGGAATATACCCTAAGAACACCATAGCACTGTTCGAAAAGAAGAAATGTACCACCATGCTCATGGCAGCATTGTTCACAATAGCGAAGATCTGGAAACAGCCCAAGTGTCCATCAGAGAACAAGTTGATTAAAAAGCTTTGGTACATATATACTATGGAATACTACTCATCCATAAGAAATGATGACATCGAATTATTTACAACTAAATGGATGGACCTTGATAACATTATTTGGAGTGAAATAAGTAAAACAGAAAAACACCCTGAGAACTGCATGATTGTATACATAGGTGGGACATAAAAATGAGACTATGATACATGGAAAAGAGTGTGATGGTTACAGGGTGGGGGGAGGAAGGAGAAGGAGGAAGAGGGGGGTGATGAAGGGCACAAAGAAAACCAGATGGTAGGTGACAGAGGACAATTTGACTTTGGGTAATGGGTATGCAACATAATTGAATGACAAGATAATCTGGAGATGTTTTCTTTGAACATATGTACCCTGATTTATTAATGTCACCCCATTAAAATTAATAAAAAATATATAGATTGAACCACAATGAGATATCACCTCACACCAGTCAGAAGGGCACTCATCAGCAAAAGAACACAGAATAAGTGCTGGCAAGGATGTGGGGAAAAGGGAACCCTTCTACACTGCTGGTGGGAATGCAGACTGGTGCTGCCACTGTGGAAAACAGTTTGGAGATTCCTCAAAAAATTAATAATCGAACTGCCTTTTGACCCAGCTATCCCACTTATAGGAATATACCCTAAGAACACCATAGCACTGTTTGAAAAGAAGAAATGCGCCCCCATGTTCGTGGCAGCATTGTTCACAATAGCGAAGATCTGGAAACAGCCCAAGTGTCCGTCAGAAGACGAGTGGATTAAAAAGCTTTGGTACATATATACTATGGAACACTACTCAGCCATAAGAAATGATGACATCGGATCATTTATAACAAAATGGATGGAGCTTGATAACATTATATGGAGTGAAATAAGTAAATAAGAAGAAAAGAAAAACTGAGAACAGCATGATTTCATTCATAGGTGGGACATAAAAGTGAGACAATGAGACATGGACAAGAGAGTGTTGGTTACGGGGTGGGGGGAGGGAGGGAAGGGTGGGATAGGGAGGAGGAGGAGGTACACAGGGAAAACCCGATAGAAGGTGACAGAGGACAATTTGACTTTTGGTGACGGGTATGCAACACAATTGAATGATAAGATAACCTGGAGATGTTTTCATTGTACATATGTACCCTGATTTATTGGTGTCACCCCATTAAAATTAATAAAAATATATATATATGGATTGAGAATCACAAACATAAAAAAGGACTACATCAAGCTGAAATTTTTTTATACAACAAAGGTAACCATTAAAAAATTGGAAGGATGAGCCACTGAATGGAAGAACATATTCACCAATGATATATCAGATAAGGGGTTAATATCCAAATTTATAAGAAACTTTTAAAACTCAATGTCATAAATACAAACAATCCAATTAAAAAAAGGGAAAGTACCTGAGTAGACACTTCTTCAAAAAGGACATACAGATGGCCAATAGACATATGAAAAGATGCTCAATGTCACTAATTATCAGACAGATGCAAATTAAAGCCACAATGAGATATTATTTCACTCATACCAGAATGTCAATCATCAATAATTCAACAAACAAGTGTTGGTGAGGATGTGGAGAAAAGGGAACCCCCTTGCATTGTTGATGGGAATGCAGATTGGTGCAGCCACTGTGGAAAGTAGTATGGAGTTTCCTCAAACAATTAAAAATGAAACTTTCTTATGACCCCATAATTCCAATTCTGGAAATATAGCCAAAGAAACCCTAAACAGGATTTGAAGAATTCGAAGGAATATATGCACCTTTATGTTCATTGCAGCGTTATTTTCAATGGCCAACATTCAAAAACAGCCTAAATGTCCATGCGTGGTTGAGTGGATAAAAAAGCGGTGGTATATTTACACAATGAAGTACTACTCGGTCATAAAAAGAGAAAAATCTTACCCTTTGTGACTGCATGGATAGAACTGGAGAGCATTATGCTGGGTGACATAAGCCAATCAGCCAATCAGAGAAAGACAAGTACCAAATGATTTCACTCATATATGCAATCTAGTGAACAAAAAATAAACAAGCAATATAGAAACAGACTCATAGAAAGCAGACTGACAGCTGTCAGATGGGAGGGGGTTGGGAGATTGCATGAAAAAGGTGAAGGGATCAAGTATAATAAACAACACCCCACAAACTCATAGACTCAGAAAAAATTATGGTGATTACTAGAGGGAAAAGGAGAGGGAACTAAGAAAGGATTTAAGAGGGAGGGGGGTAAATGGGGATGGAAAGAGGCTTGGGTGGTGAACACACAGTACAATATACAGATTATGTTTTATAGAAGTGTGTACCTGAAACTTATATAATTTTATTAACTAATGTCACCCCAATACATTCAGTTTTAAAAAACAAAGAAAGGAAGAGCCTCCCAAACCTGCCTTTTGTTCTCCATGATCTGCCTTATTTAGAGTCATTAATCTTCAGCCCCACAGTACAGTTTTAAAGCTGGAAGGGTAACTTTTGGGATAAAAAGAAATCACTGCAAGTTTCGACTAAATATTATTTTGTTATACCAGTTTCTGTAAGTAGGAAGACTAATTGCAGCATCTCTATGGGATGAGAGTTGATGGAACGGAGTGGTTCTGAAGGCCAATCAGGGAAAGGACAAAGGCTGAAACACTGGTCGCAACTCTACAAATCCTTACAATTCCCTGGGGTCGTTTTAACAAAACACTCCTGAGCTCCACCTGTGGAACTGCTAATTCAGAAGACATACTGTATTTTTAAAAATTCTCTTGATATTTACACTTTGGTTCTGATGTGTACTTGTCACTAAAAGCCTTGGGTTAGATATAGCTGTGACCTCAAGACTAATGATGAAGACGATAAAGACAGGGTTAGGGGAGGAGCTAGAAGAGCCCAGAGTCAGGCACATAATCTATAGTTGAGATTCACCCATTACACTGCTCCTAGCAGAATGTGTGCATAACCTTAAGCAGAGGATCAGGAGGCAAAGGGGAAACAGAATAGAAATAAGCCAGAGCTAGGGAGCAGGTGCTGGCAAGTCAAGAGAACTGAGGGTGCAGAGAACTTGGCAGAAATTATGAATGTGGAAGAAATAGCCCTTGGCTCTCTGTTGACCTGTCTCCAATGAGGAAGATTCTAATACCTTTTCTGCTAAGTCAAGAATAAATTCCAGGAGAGTTTTGTTAAAACCCCCCACTTGTGATAGACATTGGCACAGGCTGCTGCACTGCTGTGCTAGCCCACACCTGGTGTGCTGTCTGGGACCAAAGGGAGAAAGAGAAGTTCAGGAAAGGAACTGGGGCAATCAGAAGCTAAATTAGATTTTGGTGGGTTGACGGGTGGAATAATTTTTTTTAGGCTGTGGTGATTCAAAACACCTATTATAAAATTACCAGGCTGAGGAAACCAAGTATTGTAACTCTCACCTTCTACCTATGGTCCAGAGTCAAAACACTCATTTTGAATACATGTCTTGATATTTTTCTGGATACAAATGGTATTGCAACTATCTTTAATTATAAAGAGACCTTTCTAAGAAAAGATAGAAATTAGTACATGTTGCATATCATTGTAATTTTAAAAGTAAACCCAAAGCTACCTGAACTAGTGGAAGGGCCTGGTCTGTGTAAGGCAATAACTTCTTTTTTAAAATTATTTTTATTTTGAAAATAATAGTTAAGACAGTGAAAAAGGAATCACTCATCTCAACTTTGGCCATTGTATATGGATTTGTCATTTTATTTATTTATTTACTTACTTATTTTTTTGTGTGACAGAGACAGGGAGAGACTGAGAGAAGGACAGAGAAGGATGGACAGACAGGAAGGGAGAGATGAGAAGCATCAATTCTGCATTGTGACTCTTTGTTGGAGATCCTTAGTTGTTCATTGATTGCTTTCTCTTATGTGCCTTGACCGGGAGGCTACAGCAGAGCAAGTGATGCCTTGCTTAAGACACCGACCTTGGGCTTCAAGCCAGTGACCATTGGGCTCAAGCCAACGACAATGGGTCATGTCTATGATCTCATGCTCAAGCCAGTGACCCTACGCTCAAGCTGGTGAACCTCTGCTCAAGCTGGTGAGCCTCTGCTCAAGCTGGTGACCTCGGGGTTTTGAACATCGGTCCTCTGTGTCCCAGTTCGATGCTCTATCCACTGCACTACTGCATGGTCAGGCTCATTTATTTTATTTTTAATTTTGCTAAAATAAACATAACATAAAATTTACCATGTTAGTAATTTTAAGTGTATCTTTAGTAGTGTTATCTATATTCACAGTGTCGTACAACCAATTTTCAGAACTTTTTCATCTTGCAAAACTGAAACTATACCTATTGAAATATTTCCCATTCCCTTCTTCTTTTGACCGCTGCAACTTTCATTCTATTTTTGGTCTTTATTAATTATATGGCTCTATATACCATATATAAGTAGAATAATATAGTATTTGCCTTTTTGTGACTGGCTTATTCCACTTAGCATTATGTCCTCAAAGTTTTTTAATATTATAGCATGTATCAAAATTTTATTTCTTTTTAAGGCAGAATAATACTCCATTGTATATATATACCACATTCTGTTTATACATTCATCCATTGATGGACTTTTGTGTTGTTTCTAATTTTGGCTGTTGTGAATAGTGCTTTGATGAACAGTAGTGTACAAATATTTCTTCAAGACTTCGCTTTCAATTCTTTTGGATAAATACCTAGAAGTACTGTTGTTGGATCATATAGTCATTTCATTTTTAAGTTTTTGAGGAAAACCAACAGTGGCTGTATCATTTTACCTTCCCACCAATAATTTTGTCTACATCCTCACCAACATGTGTTATTTTCTGCCTTTTTATTATAGCATCTCTCTTAACAGTTATGAGGTGATATCTTATTTGATTTTGAATAAAATTTCCCTAATAGTGATGCTAAGCATCTTTTTATATACTTGTTGACCAGTTGTATATTTTCTTTCTTTAATTTAATTAATTGTGTTTACATAGATTCTAGGGTTACCCCGAATGCATCCCCCCTCCCCCAAATTCCCCTCAACATCTCCCTTCCTCTCTCCCTATAGCGCCTTCCCCCTTTCCCTTCAGGTTTATCCCATCCTATCATCCCCTTTCCCTCTGTCCTCTTTTACTCTGGTCCCTTTGACCTCTCCTCTGTCTCAATTTCGTTTCTCAGTTTTCATTGTTCCTTGGCTTTCTCAAATGAGTGAGGTCATATGATATTTTTCTTTCTCTGCCAGGCTTATTTCACTCAGCATAATAGTTTCCAGGTCTCTCCATATTGTTGCAAAAGGTAATATTTCCTTCCTTTTCATAGCCCCCTAGTATTCCATTGTGTATATGTACCAAAGCTTTTTAATCCACTCGTCCACTGATGGACACTTGGGCTGTTTCCAGATCTTCTTTATTGTGAACAATGCTGCCATAAACATGGGGGTGCATTTCTTTTTTTAGTCGATGATATGGTGTCCTTGGCATATATTCCTATAAGTGGGATGGCTGGGTCAAAGGGTGGTTTCATTTCTAATTTTTTGAGGAGTCTCCATACTGTTTTCCACAGTGGCTGCACCAGTCTGCATTCCCACCAGCAGTGCAGGAGGATTCCCCTTTTTCCACATCCTCACCAGCACTTATTCTGTATTGTTTTGTTAATGAGTGCCATTCTGACTGGTGTGAGGTGGTATCTCATTGTGGTTTTAATTTTCATTTCACTAATGATTAGTGATGTTGAGCATTTTTTCATCTGTCTGTTGGCCATCTGTGTGCCCTCTTTGGAGAAGTGTCTATTCATTTCTTGTGCCCATTTTTTTTTTTACAGGGACAGAGAGAGAGGGATAAATGGAGACAGACAGAAATGGAGAGAGGTGAGAAGCATCAATCATTAGTTTTTTGTTGCCATTACAACACCTTAGTTGTCCATTGATTGCTTTCTCACACGTGCCTTGACCGTGGGCCTTCAGCAGATCGAGCAACCTTTGCTGGAGCCAACGACCTTGGTTCCAAACTGACGAGCTTTTGCTCAAGCCAGATGGGCCCTCGCTCAAGCTGGTGAGTATGGGGTCTCAAACCTGGGTCCTCCTCATCCCAGTGCGATGCTCTATCCACTGTGTCACCGCCTGGTCAGGCTCTTGTGCCCATTTTTTGATTGGATTGTTTGTCTTCCTGGTGTGAAGTTTTACAAGTTCTTTATAAATTTTGGTTATTAACCCCTTATCAGATGTATTGTCGAATATGTTCCCCCATTGTGTGGTTTGTCTTTTTATTATGTTCATATTGTCTTTAGCTGTACAAAAGCTTTTTAGTTTGATATAATCCCATTTGTTTATCCAGTCTTTTATTTCATTTGCCTGTGGAGATAAATCAGCAAACATACTGCTGAAATAGATGTAGGAGAGCTTACTGACTATGTTTTCTTCTAAGATGTTTATGGTTTCACGACTTACATTTAAGTCCTTTATCTATTTAGAGTTTATTTTTGTGAATGGTGTAAGTTGTTGGTCTAGTTTCATTTCTTTTTTGCAAGTGGCTGTGCAGTTTTCCCAACACCATTTGTTAAAGAAACTGTCTTTACTTCACTGTGTGCTCTTACCTCCTTTGTCAAATATTAATTGTCCATAAAGGTGTGAGCATATTTCTGGGTTCTCTATTCTGTTCCATTGATCTATATGCCTGTTCTTATGCCAGTACCAAGCTGTTTTGAGTACAATGTCCTTGTAGTATAACTTGATATCAGGAAGTGTGATACCTCCCACTTTTATTCTTCTTTTTCAAGATTGCTGAGGGTATTCGTGTTCTTTTTTGGTTCTATATAAATTTTTGGAATATGTGTTCTATATCTTTGAAGTATGTCATTGGTATTTTAATTGGTATTGCATTGAATTTATAAATTACTTTGGGTAATATAGACATTTTAATGATGTTTATTCTTCCTAACCATGAACACGGTATATGCTTCCACTTGTTTGTGTCTTTCTTGATTTCTTTTATCAATGTTCTATAATTTTCTGAGTACAAGTCTTTAACCTCCTTGATTAAATTTACTCCTAGGTACTTTATTTTATTTTGTTGCAACAGTGAAGGAGACTGTTTCCTTAATTTCTCTTTCTGACATTTCATTGTTTGGGTATAAAAATGCTTCTGATTTCTGTGTAGTAATTTTATATCCTTATATCCTGCCACCTTGCTAAATTTGTTTATTAGGTCCAGCAGTTTTTTTGACTGAGACTTTAGAGTTTTCTATATACAGTATCATATCATCTGCAAATAATGATATTTTTACTTCTTTTCTAATTTGCATGCCTTTTATTTATTCTTCTTGTCAGATTGCAGTAGCTAAGACTTCCAGTACTATGTTGAATAGAGTGGTGAAAGGGGGCACTCCTGCTTTGTTTCTGATTTTAGGGGAATTGCTTTTAATTTTTGTCCATTAATTATGATGTTGTCTGTGGGTTTGCAATAGATGGCCTTTATCATGTTGAGGTATGTTCCCTGTATTCCCACTTTGCTAAGAGTTTGGATCATAAATGGGTACAGGATTTTATCAAATGCTTTTTCTCCATCTATTGAAATTCTCATGTGGTTTTTCTCCTTCCTTTTGTTTACGTAGTGAATCACATTGATTGATTTATGAATGTTGTACCATCCTTGCATCCCCAGAATAAATCCCACTTGATCATGATGTATGATTTTTTTCATATATTGCTGGATCCGGTTGGCTAATATTTTGTTGAGAATTTTAGCGTCTAAATTCATCAGGGATATTGGCCTATAATTTTCTTACTTTGTGTTGTCTTTGCCTGGTTTTGGAATCAGAATTATGCTTGCCCCATAAAAGTAACTTGGAAGTGTTTCTTCCTCCTGAATTTTTTGAAATAGCTTGAGAAGGATAGGAGTAAGTTCTTCTTAGAATATTAGGTAGAATTCAGCAATGAAGCCGTCAGGCCCAGGTGTTTTGTTTTTTTGGGAGTTTTTTGATAAGTGTTTCGATTTCTTTTGTTGTAATCGGTCTGTTTAGGTTTTCTTATTCTTCCAGATTCATTTTAGGAAGATTATATGCTTCAAGGAATTTGTCCATTTCACATAGATTGTTTAATTTTTTCGCATACAGTTTTTCATAGTATTTTCTTACAGTATTTTGTATTTCTGTTGTGTCGGTTGTTATTTCTCCACTTTCATTTCTAATTTTGTTTATTTGAGTCCTCTCTCTTCTTTTCTTGGTAAGTCTCATTAAAGGTTCATTGATCTTGTTTCCCCTTTCAAAGAACCAGCTCTTGGTTTCATTGATCCTCTGTATTGCTTCTTTAGTCTCTATGTCATTTATTTCCACTCCAATCATTATTATTTTCTTCCTTCTACTACCTCTGGGACTTACTTGCTGTTCTTTTTCTAGTTCTTTTAGATGTAGGGTTAGGTTGTTTATTTGAGCTTTTTCAAGCTTCATAAGGAATGCCTGTAGTGCTATGAACTTCCCTCTCAGACTGCTTTTGCTGTGTTGCATAAATTTTGAGTTGTTGTATGTTCATTATCATTCATTTCTAGAAATTTTTTTATTTATTCTTTTTTTAAATTTTTTTTTAATATTTTTTATTTATTCATTTTAGAGAGGAGACACAGAGTGAGAGAGAGAGAGAGAGAGAGAGAGAGAGAAAAGGGGGAGGAGCTAGAAGCATCAACTTCCATATGTGCCTTGACCAGACCAGTGCAGGGTTTTGAACTGGCAACCTCAGTGTTCCCAGGTCGACACTTTATCCACTGCGCCACCACAGGTCAGGCTTTATTTATTCTTTGATTTTATTGTTAAACCATTAGTTATTTAATAACATGCTATTTAGTTTCCATGTGTTTGAGTATTTTTTAGTTTTTATGCTGTGGTTGATTTCTACTTTCATGTTATTGTGATCAGAGAGCATGCTTGATATGATTTCAATCTCCTTAAATTTGTTGAGACCACTTTTATGTCTTAACATGTGGTCTATCCTAAAGAATGTACCATGAGCACTTGAAAAGAATGTATATTCTGCTGTTTTAGGCTGAAAGGTTCTAAAGATATTTAATAAATCGAGTTGATCTAGTGTGTCCTTTAAATCTGCTGTTTCTTTGTTAATTTTCTTTCTTGAAGATCTATCTAGTGATGTTAGTGGGGTATTGAAATCTCCTATTATGATAGTATTACTGTTGATCTTGCCCTTTATATCCATCAATGTCTGCATTATATATTTAGGTGCTTCTATACTAGGTGCATAGATATTTATGATGTTTATATCTTCCTGTTTAATTGTTCCCTTCATTACTATGTAGTGTCTGTCTTTATCTCTTACTATAGCCTTTGTTTTAAAGTCCATTTTATCAGATATAAGTATTGCTATTTGGCTTTTTTACATTTCCATTTGCATGAAATATTTTTTTCCATTCTTTTACCTTCAGTCTATGTGCATCTTTTGTTTTAAGGTGTGCCTCTTGTAGACAACATATGTATGGGTCCTGTTTTCTTATCCATGCAGCTACCCTATGTCTTTTTATTGGATCATTTAATCTATTTACATTTAAGGTTATTATTGATATGTAGTTGTTTATTGCCATTTTATTCTTTAAAGCTGTATTCCTCTTTTGCTATATTCTTTTCCCATTTTGATCTGTTTAAAAAAGACCCCCTAACATTTTCTGTAGCATTTGTTTGGTTATAATGAATTCATTGAGTTTTTTTTGTCTGGGAAGCTTTATATTTCTCCTTCCATTTTAAACGTTAGCCTTGCTGGATAAAGTAGTCTTGGTCGTAGGTTCTTGTTCTGCATTACTTTGAATATTTCTTGCCATTCTCTTTTGGCCTCAACTGTTTCTGTTGAGAAGTCAGAATACATCTTTATGAGGGCTTCTTTCTAGGTGATAGCCTTTTTTTTGTCTAGCAGCTTTTAATATTTTCTCTTTATCGCTTAGCTTTGGTATGTAAATTATGATGTGTCTTGGTGTAGTTTTCTTTGGGTTTCTCTTTAATGGAGATCTCTGTGCTACTTGAACTTTGTGAGAGCCTTCCCTGCATCATTTTAGGGAAGTTTTCAGCTATGATTGGATTGAATAAAGTTTCTATCCCTTCTTTATTCTCTTTTTCTTTAGAAACCCCTATGATGTGGATGTTATTTCTCTTCATGTTGTCACAGAACTCTCTTAGAGTTTCCTCAGACTTTTTGAGTGTCTTTTCTTTTCTTTTGTTCTGCTTCCATGCCTTTGTTTATCTTGTCCTCCAACTCACTGATTCAATCCTCAGCTTTATTCATCCTGCCTTTAATTTCTTCCATTGTGTTCTTCATTTCTGATATTGTATTTGTCATTTCCAACTGATTCATTTTTAATATTTCAATGTCCTGTTGTATACTTGCTATCTCTTTATTTGGGTGTTAGTAATGACCATCCATTGTTGTTCTAAAATTCCTAAGCATTCTAACAATCATTATTTAAACTCTGCATCCGGTAGTTTGGTTATTTCTATATCACTCAGTTCATTTTCTGGACGTTTCTCTTGTGGTTTCATTTAGATTGTACTTTTCTGTCTTATCATTATGTCTATGTGTTCGGTTGTGTTGTTTGTAGAGATAGTTGAGTCTAGGTTTTGTGTTGTCTGCCTCCAATTTTCAGTTGTGTTATAATTTTTAGGTCTTCTTGGGTTGGCATCAGCTGTTGTTTGTAATCCACTGTCGAATTTGGCTTTTCTAGTAGAGCTGCTTTGAAATCTTGAGTTGTTTGTTTTCTGTTGTCTTAACTCAGTGGTAGTCTTGTTTACTGAAATCATCAGGGGGTTTATTTGAAACTGTATCCAGGAATGCAATGGGTGTAGCCTGAGACTATGAAGGCCTGATCTGCCATTTACTCTCTCCAAGGTGCAGGGTACTTTCTTTGCTTTAGTAGGGGGAGGTGTATCTCATTTCTCCATGGAGACCTGAGTTTCTGCTTCTCTTCCCCACTTCTTGTTTTCAGCTGTCTTGTTGAGCTGATTGGAGCTGGGGAGATATCTTGATATGGGTGACCCAGAACCACTTTAGTCTTGTGTTATGTGGAAGGATCAACCCCTCCCCCAGCTATGGCCGCCTCCAGCACTGGATAAGTCAGCTTCTCAGGTCATCCCATGCATTCCTCTGCCCATTACCATCTCTCTGTCTCTTCCCCCTTTCCTTTTGGAAGACAAGCCAGCTCTTTTAATATACCTCATTTCCAGGTTCCCAGGCAATTGGCTTTGAGCAATATTTTCTACTCTTTTCCTTGGAATGAGAGCCCTTTTGGGTTCTTAGCCTCATCCCTCTACATTCCCATAAGCAGGGGCAACCCATCGCTCCTCGGCACTCCCTACCAGGCTTGGTGTAGCTTCTTCTTTGCTCCTTGGTTTTTGAGAGCTGTTCTTATAGTCCAGAGTTGTTTTTTCATGCTGGTTGTTTCTAAATTACTTTGTAATCCAGTTTGGTGGTGTGAGCTGAGAGTCTGTGCATCTACCTACTCCGCTGCCATCTTTAGGTCTCCTGTTGTTTATTTTTTCTTAGAGAAATGGCTGTTTAAGTCTTTACTTATTCTTTTATTGGGTTATTTGAGGGTTTTTTTGCTTGTTTGTTTTGAGTTGTATAAATTCTTTATATAGTCTAGATATTAATCCTTTATCAGGTATATAATTTGAATATATTTTCTCCTATTCTGAAGATTACATTGTCATTTGATTAATTGTATCCTTTGGTGTACAGAAGTTTTAAATTTTGATGTAGTACAATTAATTTATTTTGACTATTCTTGCTTATATTTTTGTTGTCATATTCATTGCCAAACTTGATGCAATGAAACTTTCCCATGTTTTCTTCTGAGAGTTTTATAGTTTCCTATTGCTGAGCCATCTTGAGTTAATTTTTGTACAGTGTATAAGGTAAAAATTCAAATTTATTCTCTGGCATATGGATCTACAGTTTCTTTAAAAAATTTATTGAAAAGACTGTCTTTTCTTCCATTGCATAAACTTGACACACTTATCAAAAATCATTTGACTATATATATAAATGTTTCTATATGCCTTTTTACAGAGACACAGAGAAAATCAGAGAGAGGGTTAGATAGGGACAGACAGACAGGAACAAAGAAAGATGAGAAGCATCAATTATCAGTTTTTTTGCTGTTGTGACATCTTAGCTGTTTATTGATTGCTTTCTCATATGTGTGTTGACCGTGGGCCTTCAGCAGACTGAGCAGCACCCTGCTGGAGCCAGAGACCTTGGGTCAAAGCTGGTGAGCTTCTGCTCAAGGCTGATGGGTGCGTGCTCAAGCTGGTGACCTCAGGATCTCGAACTTGGGTCCTTCTACATCCCAGTTTGACGCTCTATCCACTGCACCACCACCTAGTCAGGCCCTATATGGCTTTTAGAAACAGCATTTTTGAGATGTAATTCACCAATTAACATGTAAGGTCAGTGGAATTTTAGTAAATTCATTAATATTGGATGGACTTGTGTATCCATCACTACAGTCAGTTTAGAGAAAAGGAACCTTGGACTCCTTTGCTATTACCCTCTACCTATAAACCACCCCCTACCTCAGCTGTTGGTAGCTATTAGTACATTCTTTGTCTCCACAGATTTACCTATTCTAGGCATTTCTTACAAGTAGAATCATATAATATGTGGCCTCTTTTGATTGCCTTCTTTCCCTTATCACAATGTTTTCAAATTTCATTGAAATTGTGTCATGTATTATTAGTTTGTTCCTTTTCATGACTGAATAATATTCCATTGTATGGATATACAACATCATTCATCAGTTGGTGGACATTTGGCTTGTTTCTACCTTTTGGTTATTATGAATAATGATGCTGTAAACATTTATGTACAAGTTTTTCTGCGGACAAATGTTTTCATTCTTTTTAGGAGTTACATTGTTGCATAATGTGGTACCTCAACGCTTCTTGTGTAGACTTGAATGTGAGAGGAGAACTGATTTTCAAAAGGCTAAAGAACAATCTTATGATCAAGTATGGTGAAGAATATATTGTAACTGTAGGTTGACATGATTGAGAATGATTAAGGTGTCACAAATGATGTTATAAATTATTTACAATTCTCATCCAATAGTACTGGCTTATCAGGCTCATATCCCTAGGACATGGTACAATATAAAGAGGTGAGGCTAGAAATATGAGAATTTCAGAGAGAAAAACTAAATAGCTGATGTGAGAAATTGCATAATAAAAGTGACAAAAATAAATGAAAGAAATTAGCCAATAGCTGTACTTTAGAGTAGAGGATGGTAAACTCTTCAACCCTGAAGGTCTTCCAGGTGGCAGAAGAAGAAGAAACATTGCTTGATTCACAAACTCAAATGCCCATAGGGTACTGGAAAGTAATGAAAATTAGTGAATCAGGTTGGGCAATGTGCAGGCAATAGGGGTTGGTGGGAAAGGTGGTGGTCTCAAGAACACATGCTTATCTGAAGTCATTCAAATTTGGATTTTTTAAAACATACTATGACAGCCAATCAAAACATATAAACTGAGGTTCTGGGCAACTATTTGCAACCATAAAATAAAGAATTAGAAAGAAGAGAGAGAAAAGAGAAAGGATAAGAAAAAGGAAAAGGAGTAAGAGAAGGAAAAAACCAAAGGACAGTACTATTAAAAATGTTGGTGGGGTGCCATGACACCTGTGGAGGATTTCCTGCACCAGGAACTGCTTCTATCCAGTTGCAGAGATGCACCAAGGACACTTTCTTCAATGGACAGTGCCCTAGACTTTATAGCCCCCCCCACCTATGATGGGTGGCCTTGTTAGCAACATGGGGTAGGAGGATAGAAGTGAGCCTTCAGTGAACTCCCTGGGCAGACTGCTCAGGGAGACATTGTGACAGCACCTTTGTAATTATTATATAACTTGTGATGTTGCTATAGTCTATTTATGTAATGTACCTCACTCCTTGTATAAGGACCATCATGAAAAATACTTGTTGCATAGATTGTAAGGTGAGCAACCCTAAAGGGGTGGATTGTTGGGAAACCAGCTGTGTTAGGCTTGCTCACTTGCATTTTGCATGATTAGTGTATGAGCATGTGGCAGAGTCATGTGTATATAGCCTATGTAAAGCTACAGATGCTTTGACTCAGGACAAATGGTGGATCACTTGCCTGCCACTGTAAAGGGTCATTTTGCTGTTTCTGTACCTGTGGCCACAAGAAGAGGTTTTCCCTACCTCTTTGCTCATCTGACGTTGTGAGACTCTATTAAACAAAAATGGTCCAATGCGTTCCAGCTCTACAGTTCTCCTACTGTTTTTCCGAATCCATTGTGAATCTGCCTGGCCTTGCCACTGAAATTACAGTTTCATTATTGCATTGGACACCTTGTGGCACTCACTTCTGCCACTCTGGACTCAGAGATCTTCAAGAACTGTTATTGCCCCATTGGCTATTCAGATTGTAGAACGTTAATGTAAGAATTGTCTATACCTGTACAGAGTTTATCTGAATGGAACTGATAACATATGCCAGGTAAGTGGTTCTTAAATGATCCAGAGAATGACAGTTTTGCAGTTTTTTTCATACATTTGGGATTAAGAAAGAAATACATGAAAGACTACATTAAGAGGAGAAAGCAAGGCAAAGATTTGTTATAGGACAGTCAACAACATTGTGTGTACTTGTGAGCATGGTTAAGTTTCCTAGGAGTATGAAAAAGAAGAATTTCAAATGTATGTTAACCCAGACACAGAAACAATGAACAGGGCTTATTTAAAGTAAAGACAAACCTTTTACTAAAGAAGTTATATGCCTGAGATTGTACTGCCCACCATGACTGCCCAGTTAGGGATTTATAATCAGATTGCCCAATGAGTTACTGGTCAGATTTGTCACAGTGCCCCTTTCCTTCCTTCCTTCCTTCCTTCCTTCCTTCCTTCCTTCCTTCCTTCCTTCCTTCCTTCCTTCCTTCCTTCCTTCCTTCTTTCTTCTTTCTTTCCTCTTTTTTTCTTTCTCTCTTTTATATTTTTATTTATTTATTGCATTTACATAGATTCTAGTGTCTCTCCAAATTCATCACCCCTCCCCGTCTTCCCATCAACATATCCCTTTCCCCCTTCCCAAAAGCTTTCCCTTCAGGTTTAATTCCTCAGTTCACATTGTTCCTTGGATTCCTCAAATGAGTGAGGTCATATGATATTTTTCTTTCTCTGCCTGGCTTATTTCACTTAACATTATAATTTCCAGGTCCATCCATGTTGTGGAAAAAGGTAATTTTTTCTTTTTCATGCCTCATAGTATTTCATTGTGTATATGTACCACTGCTTTCTAATGCACTTGTACATTGATGGACACTTGGGCTGTTTCCAGATCTTGGCTATTGTAAACAATGCTGCAATAAACATGGGGGTGCAATTTTTTATGAGTTCTTGGAATATATTCCTAAATGTGGGATGGCTCAGTCAAAAGGCAGTTTACTTTTAAATTTTTTGAGGAATGTTTATACTGTTTTTCACAGTGGCAGCACCAGTCTGCATTCCCACCAGCAGTGCAGGAGGGTTCCCCTTTCTCTGCATCCTCGCCAGCACCTATCATATGTTGTTTTGTTAATAAGCACCATTCTGAATGGAGTGAGGTGGTATCTCATTGTCATTTTAATTTGCATTTCTCTAATGATTAATGATGTTGAGCATTTTTTTATGACTATTGGCCATCTGTACGTCCTCTATGGAGAAATGTCTATTCATATTTTTTGCACATATTTTGATTGGATTTTTTGTCTTCCTGGTGTTGAGTTTTACAAGTTCCTAATAAATTTTGGTTATTAACCCCTGTATAAATTTTGGTTATTATCAGACATATTGTCGAATATGTTCTTCTATTGTGTGTTTTGTCTTTTTATTTTGTTCATATTGTCTTTAGCTGTGCAAAAGCTTTTTAGTTTGATAGAGTCCCATTTGTTTATCCTATCTTTTATTTCACTTGCCTGGGGAGATAAATCAGCAAATATATTGCTGCGAGAGATGTTGGAAAGGTTAGCCTATGTTTTCTTCTAAGATGCATATGGTTTCATGACTTACATTCAAGTCTTATCCATTTTGAGTTTATTTTTGTGAATGGTGAAAGTTGGTGGTCTAGTTTCATTTTTTTGCAGGTAGCTGTTCAATTTTCCCAACACCATTTGTTAAGGATACTGTCTTTATTCCATTGCATACTCTTACCTATGTTGTCAAATATCAATTTCCATAAATGTGTGGGTTTATTTCTGGGTTTTCTGTTCTGATCTATATGCCTGTTTTTATGCCAGTACCAAGCTGTTTTGAGTACAATAGCCTTGAAGTATAACTTGATATCAGGAAGTGTGATACCTCCCACTTTATTCTTCTTAAAGATTGGTGAGGTTATTTGTGTTTTTTTATGGTTTTATATAAAGTTTTGGAATATGTGTTCTATATCTTTGAAGTATGTCATTGGTATTTTAATTGATATTGCATTGAATCTATAAATTGCTTTGGGTAATATATACATCTTAATGATGTTTATTCTTCCTAAACATAAACATAGTATATGCTTCCACTTGTTTGTATCCTTCTTTATTTCTTTTATCAATGTTTTAGAATTTACTGAGTACAAGTTTTTAACCTCCTTGGTTAAGTTTACTCGTAAGTACTTTATTATTTTTGTTGCAATAGTGAAAGGGAATGTTTCATTAATTTTTTTTTCTGACATTTTATTGTTGGTGTATAAAAATGCCTTCGATTTCTATGTATTAATTTTATATCCTGCCACATTGCTGAATTCATTTATCAGGTCCAGTAGTTTTTTGACTGAGACTTTAGGGTTTTCTATATACATTATCATATTATCTGCAAATAATGATACTTTTACTTCCTCTTTTCCAATTTGGATGCCTTTTATTTCTTCTTCCTGTCTGATGGCTGTAGCTAGGACTTCAAGTTCTATGTTGAATAAGTGTGGTAAAAGGGGGCACCCTGCTTTGTTCCTGATCTTAAGGAGATTGCTTTTAACTTCTGCCCACTGAGTATGATGTTGGCTGTGGACCTTTATCATGTTGAGGTATGTTTTCTGTATTTTCACTTTGCTGAGAGTTTTGATTATAAATGGGTGCTGGATTTTATTGAACACTTTTTTTTGCATGTATTGATATTATCATGCAGTTTTTGTCCTTCCTTTTGTTTATGTGATGAATCACATTGATTGATTTGCAAATATTGTACCAGCCTTGCCTTCCCAAAATAAATCTCACTTGATTATGATGTATGTTTTTTTTTTATGTATTGCTGGATCTGGTTTGCTAATATTTTGTTAAGATTTTTAGCATCTAAATTCATCAGAGATATTGGCCTATAGTTTTCTTTCTTTATGTTGTCTTTGCCTGGGTTTGGTATCAGAATTATGCTCACCTCATAAAAGGAACTTGGCAATTTTCCCTCCTCTTGAATTTTTGGAAATAGGTTGAGAAGGATAGGAGTTAGTTCTTCTTTGATTGTTTGGTATATTCACCTGTGAAGCCATCTGGTCCAGGGCTTCTATTTTTGGGGAGTTTTTTGATAACTGTTTCAATCTCATTTGTTGTAATTGGTCTATTTAGGTTTTCTGATTCTTCCAGATTGATTTTTGAATGATTATATGTTTCAAGGAATTTTTCCATTTCACCTAGGTTGTTTAATTTTTTAGCATACAGTTCTTCATAGTATTTTCTTACAATATTTTGTGTTTCTGTTGTGTCAGTTGTTATTTCTTTACACTCTTTTCTACTTTTATTTATTAGAGTTCTTTCTCTTTTTCTTGGTGAGTCTGGTTAAAGGTTCATCAATCTCTACCCTTTCAAAGAACCAACTCTTGGTTTCATTGATCCTCTGTATTGTTTTTTTTAGCCTCTACATCATTTATTTCCCCTCCAATCAATAAAGATATAAAAATAATAAAATGTCCTTTCTTCTACTACCTCTGGGCTTTACTTGCTATTCTTTTTCTAGTTCTTTTAGATGCAAGGTTAGGTTGTTTATTTGAGACTTTTATAGCTTCTTAAGGTATGCTTGTGCTATGAACTTCCCTCTCAATACTTCTTTATCTGTGTCTGATAAATTTTGAGTTGTTTTATGCTCATTATTATTCATTTCTAGGAATATTTTTATTTCTTCTTTGTTCTCACTGTTAACCCATTCATTATTTAATAACATGCTATTTAGTTTCCATGTGTTTGTGTATTTTTTAGATTTTTCTGTTGTGGTTGATTTCTAGTTTTATGCCATAGTGATCAGAGAAAATGCTTGATATGATTTCAATATTCTTAAACTTTTTGAGACTGCTTTTGTGCCCTAACATGTGGTCTATCCTAGAGAAGGTACCATGAGCACTTGCAAAGAATGTTTATTCTGCTATTTTACTGAGAAAGGTTCTGAATATATCTATTAAATCTTATTGATCTAGTTTGTCCTTTAAGTCTGCTGTTTCTTTGTTAATTTTCTTTCTTGAGCATCTATCTAGTGATGTTAGTGAGGTACTGAAATCCCTACTATTATAGTATTGCTGTTGATCTTGCCCTTTATATTCATCAAAGTCTGCTTTATATATTTAGGTGCTGCTATATTAGTTGTGTAGATATTTATAATGGTTATATTTTCCTGTTGGATTGCTCTCTTTATCATTATGTATTGATCTTCCTTATGTCTTACTATAGCCTTTGTTTTAAAGTCCATTTTGTCTGATATAAGTGTTGCTCCCCTAGCTTTTTAAAAATTTTTATTTACATGATATATATTTTTTCATTCTTTTACCTTTACTCTATGTGTATCTTTTGTTTTCAGGTCTGTCTCTTATAGAGAGCATATGTATAGGTCTTGTTTTCATATCTATGCAGCTGCCCTGTGTCTTTTAAATGTAAATGAATCATTTAATCCATTTACATTTAAACTTATTATTGATATGTAGTTCTTTATTGCCATTTTATTCTTGAAAACTATATTCCCCCTTTATTATATTCTTTTCCCCCCCTTTTTTTCTGTTTACAACAGGCCCCTTAACATTTCTTGCAACTTTGGTTTGGTTGTAATGAATTCCTTGAGTTATTTTTGTCTGGGAAGCTTTTTATTTCTCCTTCAATTATAAACGATAGTTTTGCTAGATAAAATTTTCTTGGTTGTAGGCTTTTGTTCTGCATTACATTAAATATTTCTTGACATTTCCTTTTTGCTTCAAGTGTTTCTGTTGAGAAGTCATCTGTCATCCTTATGGAGGCTCCTTTGTAGGTGATAGCCTTTCTTTCTCTAGCAGCTTTTAATATTTTCTTTTCATCTCTTAGCTTTGGTATTTTAATTATGATTTGTCTTGGTGTGCATTTCTATGGGTTTCTTTTTAATGGAATTCTCTGTGCTTCTGACCTTCTGTGACTTTTTCCTGCATCAATTTAGGAAAGTTTTCAGGTATGCTTTGATTGAACAAGGTCTATTTCTTGTTCTTTCTCTTCTTCTACAGGAAATCCTATGATGCAGATGTTGTTTCTCTTTAGGTTGTCACAGAGCTCTCTTAGAGTTTCCTCAGATATTTTTAGTCTATTTTCTTTTTGATGCTCCACTTCTATGTTTTTGTTTATCTTGTCTTCTAAATCACTGATGCGATCCTCTGCTTCATCCAGCCTGCTTGTAATTGCTTCTAGTGTAGTCTTCATTCCTGATATTGTATTTGTCATTTCTGACTGATTCTTTTTTATTATTTCAATGTCCTTTTTGATGCTTGTTATCTTTTTATTTATGTGCTTACTGTGTCAATCCACTGTTGTTCTAAAAATTTTCAGCATTCTAATAATCATTATTTTAAACTCTGCATCTGGTAGTTTGCTTATTTTAATCTCACTTCATTTTCTGGCAGTTTCTCTAGTTGATTTATTTAATTGCACTTCACTGTCTTCCCATTTTGTCTGTGTTGCCCTGGATTACCCTAGCCGTGGCCAGGCATAAATCAGTGGGGGTCACTGCCTAACACTGGTTCTTATCCACCTTTTGGTAACTACTGGTTATCCAGATCTTGTGGCTGCCTCTGCTGGGTTCAGGGGTCATTGTAAATATCAACTGCACTCTAAGGTTTGCTTTTATTTACCCTTGGCCTTGGAGAAATTTCTTTTAAAGTTCAAGTTTCCCTAAAATTTGCTTTCTGTTCTCTCTTATTGCTGTCTACTTGTTAGGCTCAGTACTGTAATTCAGTGATTAGGTATGGTATTAGATGTGGTCTACTCCTTAGTGTGAGGTGTCATTCTATCTAGACATTTTATGTAGTTATTTCTTTTTCTTTTTTTTATTAATTTTAATGGGGTGACATTAATAAATCAGGGTACATATGTTCAAAGAAAACATCTCCAGCTTATCTTATCATTCAATTATGTTGCATACATATCACCCAAAGTCAAATTGTCTCTGTCATCTTCTATTTGGGTTTTATTGTGCCCTTCCCCTCCCCCCTATTCCATCCTCTCCTCCCACCACCCACCCCGTAATCACCACACACTTGTCCATGTCTCATAGTCTCACTTTTATGTCCCACCTATGTATGAAATAATGCAGTTCTCAGTTTTTTTCTGTTTTACTTATTTCACTCACTATAATGTTATCAAGGTCCATCCATTTTGCTGTTAAATGATCCAAGGTCATGACTTCTTATGGCTGAGTAGTATTCCATAGTATATATGTACCAAAAATTTTTAATCCACTCGTACTCTAATGGACACTTGGGCTGTTTCCAGATCTTCGCTATTGTGAACAATGCTGTCACAAACATGGGGGCACATTTCTTCTTTTCAAACAGTGCTATGGTGTTCTTAGGATATATTCCTATAAGTGGGATAGCTGGGTCAAAAGACAGTTCAATTTTTAATATTTTGAGGAATCTCCATAGAGTTTTTCACAGTTGCTGCACCAGTCTGCATTCCCACCAGCAGTGCAGGAGGGTTCCCATTTCTGCACATCCTCGCCAGCACTTATTCTGTGTTGTTTTGCTGCTGAGCACCATTCTGACTGGTGTGAGGTGATATCTCATTGTGGTTTTAATTTACATTTCTCTAATGATTAGTGATGTTGAGCATTTTTTCATATGCTTATTGGCCATCTGTATGTCCTTTTGGAGAAATTTCTATTCATTTCTTTTGCCCATTTTTTGATTGGATTGTTTGTCTTCCTGGTATTGAGTTTTATAAGTTCTTTATAAATTTTGGTTATTAACTTCTTATCAGATGTGTTGTCAAATATGTTCTCCCATTGTGTAGTTTGTCTTTCTATTCAGTTCTTATTGTCTTTAGCTGTGAAAAAACTTTTTAGTTCGATATAGTCTCATTTGTTTATCTTGCCCTTTATTTCATTTGCCCATGGAGATAAATGGGCAAATATATTGCTGCTACAGATGTCGGACAGCTTGCTGCCTATGTTTTCTTCTAAGATGCTTATGGCTTCACGGCTTACGTTTTAAGTCTTTTATCCATTTTGAGTTTGCTTTTTGTAAATGGTGTAAATTGATGGTCTAGTTTTATTTTTTTGCAGGTAGATGTCCAATTTTCATAACACCATTTGTTAAAGAGGCTGTCTTTACTCCATTGTATGTTCTTTCCTCCTTTGTCAAATATCAGTTGTCCATAAAGCTGTGGGTTTATTTCTAGGTTCTCTGTTCTGTTCCATGGATCTATGTTCTAATTCCTATGCCAGTGCCAGACTGTCTTGAGTACAATGGCCTTGTAGTAAACCTTGATATCGGGAAAAGTGATATCTCTTGCTTTATTTTTTCTTTTTAAGATTGCTGAGGCTATTTGTGTTTTTTTTTTTTTTTTTTTGGTTCCATATAAATTTTTGGAATATGTGTTCTATATCTTTCAAGTATGTCATTGGAATTTTAATTGGTATTGCATTGAATTTATAAATTGGTTTGGGTAACATCGATATTTTAATGATGTTTATTCTTCCTAGCCATGAGCACGGTATATACTTCCACTTATTCGTATCTTCCTTAATTTTTTTAATCAATGTTTTATAATTTTCCTAGTACAAGTCCTTAACCACCTTGGTTACATTTACTCTTAGGTACTTTATTTTTTTGATTGCAATAGTGAAGGGGATTGTTTACTTAATTTCTTTTGCTGACATTTCATTGTTAGTATATAAAAATGCCTCTGATTTCTGAGTATTGATTTTATATCCTGCCACCTTGCTGAATTCATTTATAAGGTCCAGTAGTTTTTTGA
This sequence comes from Rhynchonycteris naso, assembly GCA_037038555.1. Taxonomy (NCBI): domain Eukaryota; kingdom Metazoa; phylum Chordata; class Mammalia; order Chiroptera; family Emballonuridae; genus Rhynchonycteris; species Rhynchonycteris naso. The sequence continues at coordinate 84,510,972 of CM073003.1, forward strand.
CTGAAACTTTAGGGCTTTCTATATATCATATTATATCATCTGCAAATAATGACAGTATTACTTCTTCTTTTCCAATTTGGATGCCTTTTATTTCTTCTTCTTGTCTGATTGCTGTAGCTAGGACTTCAGGAACTATGTTGAATAAGAGTGGTGAAAGGGGGCACCCCTGCCTGGTTCCTGATCTTAAGGAGATTGCTTTTAATTTTTGCCCATTTAGTATGATGTTGGCTGTGGGTTTTTTGTAGATGGTCTTTATCATGTTAAGGAATGTTCCCTGTATTCCCACTTTACTGAGAGTTTTGAGCATGAATGGGTGCTGGATTTTATCAAATGCCTTTTCTGCTTCTATTGAAATTATCATGTGATTTTTGTCCTTCTTTTGTTTATGTGATGAATCACATTGATTGATTTGTGAATATTGAGACAGGCTTGCCTCTTCAGAATAAATCCCACTTAATCATGGTGTATGATTTTTTTCTTATATTGTTGGACCCAGTTGGCTAATATTTTGTTGAGAATTTTAACGTTTAAATTCATCAGGGATATTGGCCTATAATTTCTTTCTTTGTGTTGTCTTTGCCCGGTTTTGGTATCAGAATTATGTTCGCCTCATAAATGGAGTTTGGAAGTCTTTCTTTCTCTTGAATTTTTTGAAATAGCTTGTGAAGAATAAAAGTTAGTTATTCTTTGTATTTTTGGTAGAATTCACTTGTGAAGTCATCAGGCCCAGAACTTTTCTTTCTTGGTAGTTTTTTAAATAACTGTTTTGATTTCATTTGGTATAATTGGTCTGTTTAGGTGTTCTGATTCTTCCAGTTTGATTTTTGGAAGATTTTATGATTTATGAAATTTGTCCATTTCACCTAGGTTGTCTAATTTTTTTGCATAGAGTTCTTCATAGTATTTTCTTACAATATTTTGCATTTCTGTTGAGTCCGTTGTTATTTCTCCACTCTCCTTTCTAATTATATTTATTTGAGTTCTCTCTTTTTTTTCCTTGGTGTGTCTAATTAAAGGTTCATCAATTTTTTAAATATTTTCAAAGAACCAGCTCCTGGTTTCATTGATCCCTTGTATTGTTTTTTTAGCTTCTATATCATTTATTTCCACTCTGATCTTTATTATTTAATTCCTTCTACTAGTCCTGGGCTGTATTTGCTTTTTTTCTTTTTCTGTTAGATTCAGTGTCAGGTTGCTTATTTGAGGTTTTTCTAGCTGCTTCTGGTATGGCTCTAGTGCAATGAACTTCCCTTTCAGTACTGCTTTTGCTGTGTCCCATAAATTTTGAGTTGATGTATGCTCATTTTCATTCATTTGTGAAAACTTTTTTATTTCTTCTTTGATCTCATTGATAATCCATTCATAATTCAATAACATGCTATTTAGTTTCCACTTGTTTGAATATTTTTCAGTTTTTCTTTTGTGGTTAATTTCTAATTTCATGGCATTGTGATCAGAGAAAATGATTGATATGATTTCAATCTTCTTAAATTTGTTGAGACCATTTTTGTGTCCTAACATGTGGTCTATCATAGAAAATGTACCATGAGTGCTTGAGAAGAAGGTATATTCTACTGCTTTAGGGTGAAGAGTTCTGAAGATATCTACTAAATCGAGTTGATCTAGTGTATCCTTTAAGTCTGCTGTTTTTTTATTAATTTTTTTGACGATTTATCTAGTGTTGTTAGTGGGGTATTGAAGTCCCCAACTATTATAGTATTGCTGTTAATCTTGCCCTTTATATCCATCAAAATATGCTTTATGTATGTCGGGGCTTCTATATTTGATGCATAGATATTTATAATAGTTATATCTTCCTGTTTAATTGTTTCTTTTATCATTATGTAGTGTCCTTCTTTATCTCTTACTACAGCCTTTGTTTTAAAGTCCATTTAGTCAGATATAAATATTGTTACCCAGGCTTTTTTTTTTTCATTTCTATTTGTATGAAATATTTTTTCCATCCTTTTACCTTCAGTCTATGTGCATCTTTTGTTTTAATGTATGTCTTTTGTAGACAGCATATGTATGGGTCCTGTTTCTTTATCCACGCAGCTACCCTATGTCTTTTGATTGGATCATTTAATCCCTTTACATTTAAGGTTATTATTGATGTGTTGTTGTTTATTGCCATTTTATTCTTTAAAGCTTTATTCTTCTTTTGCTATATTTTTTCCTCCCTTTGAGCTGTTCACAACAGGCCCTTTAGTATCTCTTGAAGAAATGGTTTGGTTTTAATTAATATCTTGAGTCTATTTTTGTCTGGGTAGATTTTTATTTCTCCTTCAATTTTAAACGTTAGCCTTGCTGGATAGAGTAGTATTGGTTGTAGGTTCTTGTTCTGCATTACTTTGAATATATCTTGCCATTCCCTTCTGTCCTCGTTTCTGTTGAGAAGTCGGATGTCATTCTTATGGGGGCTCCTTTGTAGGTGAAAGCATTTTTTCTCTAGCAGCTTTTAAAATTTTCTCTTTATTACTTAGCTTTGGTATTTTAACTATGATGTGTCTTGGTGTAGATTTTTTTGGGTTTCTATTTAATAGAGTTCTCTTAGATTCTTGAACGTGTGAAATGTTTTTCAGCCTTAATTTAGGGAAGTTATCTGCTATGATTTCATTGAACAAAGTTTCTATTTTTTGTTCTTTCTCCTCTTCTTAAGTAATGCCTATTATGTGAATGTTATTTCTCTTCATGTTGTCACAGAGGTCCCGTAGAGTTTCCTCACATTCTTTGAGTCTCTTTTCCTTTTTCTTCTCTTCTTCTGTGTCTTTGTTTATTGTGTCCTCTAACTCACTGATTCGATCCTCAGCGTCATCCATCCTGCTTTTAATTCCTTCCATTGTGGTCTTCAGTTCTGATACTGTATTTGTCATTTCTGTCTGATTCTTATTTATTATTTCAATTTCCATTTTTATACTTGTTATCTCTTTCTTTAGGTGTTCATAATGGCTATCCATTGTTGCTCTAATTTCTTTGAACATCTTAACTATCATTCTTTTAAATTCTGCATCTGGTAATTTGGTTATATCTTGTTCATTCAGGTCCTTCTCTGGGGATTTCTCTTGATTCATTTGGGTTGCATTTCTCTGCCTGACCATTTTGTCTGTGTATAAGAAGGTTGTGGCCACTGGAGTCCAATGGGTGTTGCCTTTGTGATCTCTAGGTGTGGTCCGTCTGCAGGCCTGCCACCCTCTGTGTTGCTGGCTAGGGCGTTTGGGTATGGGTTTTGCCAGCGCCGGCCCACTGCAGCTGTTGCTGTGTTCTGGTGCCCGGCTCTACAAGCCTTAGTCTGTCTGTGCCCTTTCCTCTTCCCTACTGGTTGGGTTGTGCACTGCACTCAAGACACACGCCTCAGCACCAAGGGTAGAGGTGAGCACCTTTGCTCAGCTGCGAACCCAGCCTTTTCCCGGGCTTCCACCCAGCCCCCCTGGTCAGAGCCTGCTCTCCACATTTTGTTGGGTTGGACAGGGCTGCTGACATGTACTCAGCTGTGAGTCTCCATCCATCCAGAGCTTTAGCCCCGCCCCCGAGGCCAGTGCCCACTTGCGCATGATTGCAAACCATGGTTTATCGGCTGGGCAGGGCTGTTGGCCTGTGCTCAGGTGTGATCCTCCGCTCATCCGGGTCTCTAGCCCGGCCCCCTTGTTCAGAGCCAACTCACGCAAGCAGGATGGAAAACTGCGGTTTCACGGGCTGGGTAGGACTGCTGGTGTGTGTTCTGCCTCGAGCCTTTGCCTGTCCCTGTTCCGAGCCTCGCCCCCGCAGTCAGGGCCAGCTTGCGCAGGGTCCAGGGTCGCAGATCAGATCTCTGCTTGTTCCTGGCCTTTCGCTTATCCCCCGCAGGTGGGGCTGCAGGCGGGCCGGCAGCTGCAGGACCCCTTTCGCGCATCCCCTCCACCCCTGCTGGCCTAGACCGAGCTCACACCAGCTGGGCCTCTGCCCCTGCCGACAGAACTGTGGTTCAGCATCCCGCCAACACCATCCCTCCAGCAAGCTCTCAGCAGTGTGGGTGGCTGCACTGCCGGTCATACCCCAACACTTTATACTGTAGTCCTGGAAGCTCCCTCCATCTAAGCAGCTCTGCTCTAAGTGCCACGGGAGAGGTTGTTTGGCTGGTGTCCTGTCTCCCTTTGCTGGTATTGCTAGTTCCAGGGGAAATATTCGTTTTTGATTAGGGAAGTGACTTACCCCAGGGGTTAGGGTGGCTGTCCCTCAGAGTGTTTGTCCCTGTGCCTTCAGTCCACACTCTCTTTTCGGTGCTCCTCTCCTCTGTCCCCCTTCCCCAGAGCCCTGGGTGAGTGGTTGTGAGAGAGCTTTTCTGCGCTGTCCCTTTAAGAAGAATCTTGGGTCTGAGAAAACTGTCTCTTTCTCACAAACAGTATCCTCACTTGTTTCACAGCTCAATACTGTCCAAACGCCTCTTCTAGGCTCTGGGGCTGCAGCCTGGGGCCTGGTTCCTGGGACCCAGGTCCCTCCCTCTCTGCCAAACTCTCCTCCCTCCACAAGGGTCTCTCTGGGCTGCCGTTGGCTCTGAGGAGCTGGGCAGCCCTCTTCGCGTTTTCGCTTTTCCTACCAGTCTCAATGTGGCTTCTTCAGTGTTCCTTGGTTGAAGAGTCCATTTAGTTTAGTTCAAAGTTGGTTTATCCAGATGATGGTTCTTAAAATTAAGTTATAATCCACTTTGGTTCTGGGAGTTGGAAGTTGGTACGTCCGCCTACTCCATCGCCATCTTGCCGTCCTCTGTAGTTCTTTTCTTTTGTTTTTTTTTTTATTCTTTTTTAGCACTCAATAGGGTGTAGTCTCAGGGGTGCAGTGGGTGTGGCCCCTGCGCTCTCTTTTTGTGGTCTGTTTATTAGGCTACCTTCGTTGTTGCTGCCCAGGGCTTTTGGGCTCAGATGCTGGTGACTCCAGTCCACCTCCACAACTGCTGCTGCCCTGGTCATGCTTGTGCATGCCCGTGTGCCTGTTTGGACCATTTCTGGGGCTGCCTTGGTTGGCTCAGATCTCAGTGGCGGCCTCACGGGGGTGGTGCATATCCTCTCGGATCATGGCTGAGTTCGCCTGTGCTTTTGCTGCCGCTGAGGGTGCTCTCGCACCTGAGCAGGTTTGTATGCTGCCTGGATCCCTGCAGCAGTGGGCTTGACTTCCACTGTCACTGGTAGACTGGTGCACACCATCATTGGCAGGCTGGTGCACACCTGAGCATTGACCCTCTGCAGACTATTGAGCCTCTGTGCTGCTCGGATCACCTCCAAGTGCATATACCCTGTCCCGGGCAGGTTTTAGTGCTTCCCAGATCCCTGCAGCAGCAGGTGCGACTTCCGTTCTCACTGGTGGGCTCCTGCGTGCCCACATGTTTCCCTTATGCTGATCTTGGGCCTCCATGCCCACCAAGTGCTGGCCACTCAGCAAGCAGGGTTGTGTGTGATCCTAGGCTTCCAAAGTGGCGATGGCAGTTTCTGGCTTTGCAGGCCAGCTTGCACGTGCTCACTCAAACCTTTGCATCTGCACCCTGCTACTTCTGGCCTGCCTGTTCCAGGTGAGCACTCAGCAGTGTGGGGGGTGGTGTAGCTTAGATCCCTGCACTCCTTATTTGTGTGCCTATTATGGCACCTGGCTCTAAGTGCCTTTGTTCTAGTTTGGGTAGGGAAGCCTCCGGTGGACAGGGCACTTCTTTTCCTTTCCTAGTAATGCTGGTTCACTTTAAATTTGGGGAGTAACTCAGCCCAGGGGTTAGGGTGTCCTCCTGGAGCTCAGGAAAAGTGGCTGTGAGCAAGGCTATCTGTACAATTACTTTAGTACAGAGCCTGGGTCTGAGAGTCCTGCTTCCTTCTCTCAAACCATGTCCAGGCTTTTTTCTCAGTCAAACATAGTCCGTAAGCCCCTTCCAGGCTTCAGGGTTCTAGGCTGAGATTATGGTTTTGGGGATAAGGACCTACAATTCTCTGGACAGCCCTCCCTGTCGTGAAAGTCCCTTTCGGGCGCTGCTCCCACTCCCGGGAGCGGAGCAGCTTTTTCGTATCTCTGCATATATTTCCTACCAGACTCAGTGTTGGTTCTTTGGTAATCCTTGGCTGTAGAATCCTCTTAGTTTAGTCCAAAATTTGTCTTTCATGCTGAGGGTTCTCAGATTTAAGTTGTAATCCACTTTGGTCTGGGAAGTGGGAGTTGGAATGTCTGCCTACTCTGTGGTCATCTTGGAACCCCTCTTCCTTCCTTCCTTCCTTCCTTCCTTCCTTCCTTCCTTCCTTCCTTCCTTCCTTCCTTCCTTTCTTTCTTCTTTCCTCTTTTTTTTTCTTTCTTTCATTCATTCATTCTTTGTTTTTTTAGAGAGAGACAGACTGTGGAAGATTCGAGGCTGGCAAAGCCCTTGTAGTTTAAGGCTTAGCCAAAGGCTAAGTTCCTGCCCCACACCTCCATATTGGCTATGAAGCTGAGTATTTGTTCTCATCCCATCCCCCCACTTCACTTGCTTGCTTAAGTTGCTAGAAGAAATTTACATGCCCTTCTTTTCACCCTTCATTTGTTCTGATGTTGGTTGATTTCAGTTTCCCCAGTGGAGGGTTTTTTGCACTTGGGAATATTCTTGGGTTGTCTTAGAAATGTGACTTTGTATCAGAGATATTTTTGATTTGCTAATGACTTTGCTCTACCCTATAAGTAGTGGTTTGGGGGTGGAAACTAGCTTTATGCAAGCTATATTGGTGTGGCAAAGAGACCTCCCAACCCCATCCTTTTTCTCTCTGAGTTTTTTATTTTCATTTCACCCTGTTCTCACTCAGGACCTGGATAATTACTAGCTATGCTGGTTCTCAGCAAGTGGCGCCCAAACAGGGACCTGAGGAATAGAAAACTAAACTAAAGGCAGGTGACGGAACTCCCCAGGTGTGCATAGTGAGTAAAGTTTTCAGTGAAAGTAATGTTGGGAGCAATAAATTATGGGAAAATTAGGGTCAAAGTAAGGGACTTTTTTGTAAGAATAGTTATGCAGCTTGAATACTTTTTGTGATATGTTCAAGATGTGTATCTCTGGTTCCCGGAGGAGGAAATGGTTAGTTCTCCTAAAGGGAGCCTCCATGCCCACCAAGTGCGGGCCATTCAGCAAACAGGGCTGTGTGTGATCCTGGGCTTCCACAGTGGCGATGGCAGTTTCTGGCTCTGCAGGCCGGCTTGCACATGCTCGCTTGAGCTTTGCCGCTGCACCCTGCTAGCTCTGGCCTGCCTGTTCCAGTCAAGCACTCAGCAGTGCAGGGGGTGGTATAGCTTAGACCCCTGCTCTTCTTATTTGTGTGCCTATTATGGTGCCTGGCTCTAAGTGCCTTTGTTCTAGCTAGGGTAGAAGAGCCTCCAGTGGATGGGGCAGATTTAAGTTGTAGTAAAGTTCTGTAAAGGCAGTGGTGTGAAGTGACTATGGCAGGAGGAATGAAAGTGGCAGTTGCTGTTATACTTTGTGGCTTGGGGGCCAAAGAACGTAGGGCAGTGTGGCTGCTTCTAGTTCTCTCCAGCTGCTTGGTCTGCCTCTCTAATAAAATTGAGGTAGAGGAGAAATATTTGCATGGTCAATGTGAGCTGCCAGTTACAGCAACTATAAAATTTGAGAATTGATAGCTATTCAAGTTACAGCTTTTCCTGTTATGGTCTGATTTTCTTTAATGTTTTAGCTACAATCCTCTGAACTATCATTTTGTTTATTTTCTATTTTTTGCCTAGACATTTAGGGGACCCCTGGTGGATCTAACTACAAAATTTTTTATGCAGCTGCTGAGAGAGGACATTTTCTCTGGGAGATTTTATTTAGTCCCATCCTTCGGTTTCTCTGTCAGAAAATGCCCTGACTGTGATCATGCAGGCATCTTTCTGGTCTGGTTGTGCTCTGAAATACCAGGTTTCTCTCTGGATTGTCTAATTCTAGTTTCTGTTTAATTTTTTTTTCTGATGCTGTCCAAAATGTGTCTACTTTTAAGACCTGAATTAAGTTCTTGCATGCAAAAATTAAAAATTCTGGCTCTTATATTGAAAAAATGAAAGTTTCATCTCTACATTTTTGCTTTAAAATCGGAACTTGTAAGGAGAGCTCATTTAAATTTAAATAAAATGGAATTTAGATATTAAAAACTTGTTAATTTAGCTTGTGTTTTGTGAAGTGTATTCTGTGTTTGTCTTTAGAGTTGGGAGCCAAGTAACAACTGCAGTATTAGGATTAATCAGATTTATGTGTTATACTTCTGTTTCTGTACTATAAATTGTCTTGTTTGTGTGTAAAACTATGCTCAGGTCTGTGCAACAAAGGAATTGAGCAAAATTAAGCAGGGCCATGATAAATCATTTCAAGAATTTGTCTCAAGCTGCTTATGGCAGTTGGAAGAATATTATATAAAGGCTAATTCTACTTGTCAGGCCACATCCTGCAAAAGGGGCCCTGAGGAAATCGGGAATTTGGCTCCTCTGATGCCCTGAAATGGAGTTAACAATACAAGGGCATAAATTCAGAGAACTCTTAGACACAGGAGCTGTTGTACCTGTTATTTCTGAGCAACATTGACTTTCTTCCTGGCCCACTTATGTAGCAGTCATTGAGCTGTGAGGCTTAAGGCAAAGTAAGTTTCCCTAACAAAACTCTAAACTTTTTTTTACAATGGGAAGATAAAGAAGGTCATATTAGATTTTTTCAGCCTTATGTGCTCCCTAGATTGCCTGTTAATCTATAGGATAAAAATATTTTGAAAGGTATGAGAGCATTACTTGTAAAAGCATTTACTACATTTTGTCAGACTTTTGGAATTGACCTGAGGACAGTTAATCCTTAGAATCTTCAGAGTCAAGGCATTGTAGAGCATGCCTATCAAACGCTTAAAAGTCAATTAGAAAAAATAAGAAAGGGAAAGTTATATTTTGGAACTCCTGAAATCTTTATCACACTCTTTTTACTTTAAATTTTTTGAATACTGATACGCAGGGCCATTCAGTGGCCAAGAGACTCTGGAATCCAACAAAGAAAGCCTTTCTCTGAAGTATGATGGAGGGACCTGCTTACAGGAATATGGCAAGTGCGAGACCCTGTTCTCTTGTGGGGTTGAGAATATGTGTGTTTTTCCTAGGTATGCTAAAGCTTCTCAGTAGGTTCCTGAAAGTTTAGTAAGACACCATGTGTCAAGAGGAGAGATTCACTGCACAAGAGCAATTATATAAGACTTATTCTACTTAAAAAAAAAATTTTTTTAACATTTACTCCTCAGGACTTAATGCAGCTGAGGGACATTTTACAACAACTGAGTGATGGCCTAAGTCTCTCATTTTCTACTGGGATGTATTAACTGGCTCTAAGTGGCTAGATTCAATCAAATTACCAACTTAAGGGAGAGGGTGTATTCCAGTTTTGTTAACAACAGGTCCTCTTTGAATGCCAGTGAGGAACCAGGTTGCTTTCTAGGGGCATTAGCCCCTAGAAAGCAACCTGGTTCCAGAAATCCAGAATGTCCATTAAGCTTAAGGCAGAAGCTTAATGTGCTGTAAGCAGTGTCATGGGACTTGGAAATGAGCTATAGAGAGTGAGAATGTGATAACGGTTCCAGTGCTATGCGGGCTTTTCCTGAATGTGACTTCTGCTCCTTGTGACAGTTCTCAATGGAACTGAAGTGGGGTTGAGTTGCATCTACAGTAAATGTGGAATGGTGATAGTGTCAACATGAACTTGGTGAACATATTAAGAACATTGAGCACAGCGAAGAGTCTATTATAGATCCTGCTGAATTGGCTAAAAGTTTACTTGATAATCTAAAAGGCTTTAATCCCTTCAATGTATTAAGACACTCATTTTGGTATCTGTTAGCACTGGCTATATTAATTTTGTGTTCTGTATTTTTCTAGTCTACATCCAAATTGAAATCTGGGAAATAGATGAGTGCAAATCTCAGCACACAAATTAAAAATAAAAAAGGGGATATGTGGGAGACTGTAATCTGGTAAAGCCCTCACAGTTTAAGGCTTAGCCAAAAACTAAGCTCTTGCCTCACACTTTCATATTGGCCATGAAGCTGAGTATTTGTACTTGTCCCATCCCCCCACTTCACTTGCTTCCTTAAGTTGCTAGAAACAATTTACATGCCCTTCTTCTCACCCTTCATTTGTTCTAATGTTGGTTGATTTCAGTTATGCGGGGTAGAGGGTTTTCTGCACTTGGGAGAATTCTTGGGTTGCCTTAGAAATGTGACTTTTTATTAGAGATATCTTTGATTTGCTAAGGAATTTGCTCTACCCTATAAATAGTGGTTTGTGGGTGGAAGCTAGCTTTTTGCAAGCTATCTTGGTGGGGCAAAGAGACCTCCCAATCCCATCCTTTTTCTTTCTGAGTTTTTTCTTCATTCTGCACTGTTCTCATTCAGGACCTGGATAATTACTAGCTGTGCTGGTCTGTGGCAACAGACAGAGAGACAAACAGACAGGAAGGGAGAAAGATGAGAAACATCAATTCATAGTTGCTGCACTTTGGTTGTTCATTGATTGCTTTCTCATATGTACCTTGACTGGGGGTTCCAGCCAAGCTAGTGACCCCTTGCTCAACTCAGTGACCCTGAGCTCAAGCTGGTGAACTCATGTTCAATCTGGGTGAGCCCATGCTCAAGATGGCAACCATGGGGTTTTGAATCTGGGTCCTTACTGTCCCAGGATATTGCTCTATCCACTGTGCCACTGCATGGTCAGGCACAGTGCTCCTCTTTCATCCATGGGAGGCCAATGTTTTTTTTATTTCAGGGCTAAGGAGAGTTCAGTCTCTCTTTCAACCAGAAAAGATTTTGTTCAGATGCTCAGTAGCCAATCCAATAAAAAACAAAATCAATAGCAGCCACCCATTTTCCTTCTTTCCCTGAGTTATCTCAACCCTTCTCCACCTCAAGGATTTTCTAAGAACAGCTCAAATTAAGTCAGAACCTGCTACCAAAGCATGGAGGTTTGGGATTCTGAAAGAAAACTCACCCACATTCACCAAATCCAGAATGGGGAGTCTATGGGATGCAATGGGCCCTTGCTAGTTTCTAGGTTTACAGGGCTGTCCTTAATGAACTTTGGAATCCTGCCAACTACACCAAGTACATGTTTTTTTCTTTCTCTTCTCTCTGGATAAAATACAGACACAGTGGAGAGCTATTTTCGATCATGAGAACACTTGTAATAGCCTAGGGATATCAGAGTGAAAAGGTAGAAAGGACCTAAGCTTTGCAGAGCAGAGCACCATTTTTGGTCAGGCATTAACGTCAGAGCTATGTTTTTTAACCATTGGTCTGCAGACTGATGCTGTCTGCCAGAAATTTTGTGCCAGGCCTCAAAAGAATTAACTATTCTGATGTTGTAGGAAGATTAGAGAGTTTATAATCATTGGGGCTATAATCTTTCTACAACATCAGGGTGGTAACTCTTTCATAGACTGGGATGAAATTTCTGGGGGTCTGGTGGTTGAAAACCACTGTGTTAGAGAGAAAAAGAGTTCTAACTTTATTAAGCCACTGCTATTTTGGGTCTGTCAAATGATACAACCCTTTATCATAAGTTGTATTGAGCCATAGTGCTAATTTCATTATATTAGTCAAGGTTCAGTTGCAGAGAACAGAATTCACCATGGTCAATTTAGAAAGAATATTATATAAAATTAAATGCCTTGTAGACATGTTCAGATCAGATGCTAGTTGGAGCTTTCAGAAATGACTCTGAAAACCACACTTCAAATGGTGTTACCAGAGCAGTTGCTATGTCTTCCACATCAGAAAGCCACTACTACAGAAAAATACTGTCCTAATAAGGGTGCTTCCTATAAACAGGAAACTGTCATTACAGCTGCAGGCTCCAGAACCACACAGCCTCTGTTCTAATCTATGCAGGAAAATGCTGATGCTCTGTGCCTGCCTTCTGATATCCACAAAACTAGTGACTGTCACTGGCACCTCTGCTGTTCAGCTGCATAGAAATTAACTGCTTAGAACTGTACCTGCCAGCAGAAGCAGCATGAGCTCTGCCTCTGCCTTTCTTCTGCTCTTCAGAACTTGAAAAGATAAATCTGGTCAGCAAGATCTACTTCTCCTTCAAACCCTTATCTGCTAGGAAATCTGGAAAACTTAGTTTTTAGCTTTTCAGATTCTGTAGTTTAGGAAGGCACATATTAAAGCATAACAAAATAAATATTAAACATTAATCCACTGTGTAAAGCCAGTAGTCAAGGCCACCATCACAGCCGTCTGGCCCATGCAGGTTCACATTGGATTCGGACAGTCGGTAATGAAACAACGGAGCCAAGAACTGGTGAACCATTAGTTTTAATTCTAGCTTGCACCCAGCGGGCAAGAGAAAACACACACTGGGCTCCAAAACCCACTCATTCAGTGCTCACAAAGCTTCTGACTTATCCGAGTTTCCTAGAATCAAAAGGTATCTAGCTCACCAGACTTATTCACCTCTGTTTCCCATCTCCTCTCTACACAAACTCTGCACAGACTGGCTTCTTCCTCAGCATTTCGCCATCTTGGCTGCTTCCTCTCCTCCACATGGACTTACTCTGCTCTCCTTTCTAATACTAACCTCAGGAACTGAGCGAGAGGAAGCTCCCGGTCCATCTCACTTTATAGTGTAGAAATCTAAACCTTTAATCCAATCTACAAACAAGGAAGTCTCTGATACAAAGCCACTTATCTGAGACATAATGGGATTCCTCAGGAGAGGGCACCACCCCCCATCATCCCATCAGTCAAGGGTGTGGGGAAAAGCTTATTCTTAAAACTTGCACGTGGGCAGCGCCATCTTTAACAAAGTGAGCATAATATATTTTATCTGCCCAACACAATGTATGAACAATATCCTTTCACACAAACATAACTGTCAAAACTTATGAGATACATTAAAATTGTAGGCAAAAAGAAATTCATAGCTTACATGCTTTAATTTGTAACCAGGAAAAAAAAACCCTAACCATTCAACTCAAGAAGCTATACAAAGAACAATAAAATTAACTTTAAAAATACAGAACAAATTGTAGTTTAAATAGTTTTATATTTCTTTTAAAGCAGAATTAGTTAATAAATATAAAAGTTTGTCCTCTAAACTAGCAACAACAAAACATCTTTAGAAGAGTAATCTAGAAGAAATGAAGAAAATGTAACATTTAGAATGATAAAAGAGCTAACCCATAAATACAGAGGAAAAGCTTTTAGACATTTAGACATTTCAAGTATTTTAAACAATACAATGATCTTGCCTTGCCCTGCATCAATCAGCTTCAACAATTACCATCTCTTTGGCCATCTTGTTATTTATGCCTCCTTTTTTCTCTCTTCCTCACTTTTTCTTTGAAGTATTTTAGGGAAATGCATACAAAATAGCATATTACTCATAAATTCCTCAGTATATATCACTAACAAATTAAGACTTTGAAATGTATAGCTTAAGCATATTATTATACTGAACAAATTAACAATAATTTAAAAATATAATCTAATATCCAGTCTATGTTCAACTTTTCCTGATGGTCTCAAACTCTTCAAACAACTGTTTATTCAAATCTGTATCTAAATAAGGTCCACACATTGCATAATATCTTGCATCTTGCCTACATCTTTTGAGTCTCAAACAGCCATTCTACTACTTTTTACCACATGCAATTTATTTCTTAAAAAAAATAAGGTTATGTAAGCCCTAAATTTTCATCATTCTTAATTTGGCTGATTGCATTCTCATGAAAAGTGTTTATAAAATGAGAAAATATCAGATACAATTTTATAATGATAAATTTTAATATTCTAAGGATATAAAGTGGTTTCAAAAGAAATTAAAATTCTGAAATTTACTAAAAAAGAGGTGAAAAACATAAATTCAGAAAGACTTTGGAAAAAAATGGAAGAATTTCCAAAAAATGCTCCCACACCCAGAAGGTTTTACAGTTAAATTCTATCAAATATTCAAGGAGCAAATAATTTTTTCATTTTTAAGCCTTTTAAGGGCATGGAGAAATCAGAATTATTTCAAACTGTTTTTTTTTCAAATTACTATAAAAGTAATTCCCTAAATTGAGAAAAAAACATAAAGAGACAAACTACACACCAGTTTTTTTATGAAAAAAATACATTATATAAAGAGTGTACATGTAAGTACATCTAAATGTATTAAAATTTTTCTTTCTAAGTTTATTAGACTTTATTTGAACCTCACAAGATAGAAGGAAGATCTCAACAGACTGAGAAAATTGCTTCCCAGGGCAACACTCCGAAGCTTCTTTTGTACAGTTTGAATTAAGGAGGGAAGGTGAGGAAGATTAAATGAATGTGGGAGAAAAGAAGTTGGTGATGGAATTACAGGAGAGGTAAGAAGGTTATGTGCTCCCTTCAGGGTGGTTGTGCCTGCAAGGCTCTGAAAAAGACGATTACTCTTGTTCAAGGCTGTGTTGGCACAGATGCACAAGGACAGTGGACGAGGCTGGCTTAAGGCAAAGGTATGCCTGGAGAGTGATTACGCACCATGAGCTGCCCAGTTAGAAATTGACTGGACTTGTCAGTTTTGTTATAGAATTCCTTTCTTCATCTACAAGAGAATATTACCAAAATGTTAAAATAACCACACACTCTAAGCAGATAAGTTATATTTTAACAATTAGAGATAGATCAGTATTAGAAAAATTTATTAAAATAATTTATCACATCTGTAAATTAAAGAAGAAAACTCATAAAAATATCAAAATAGATGCTAAAAGGGAGTGTAATACTATTGAACATTTATTACTCATCAAAAACAAAATTTGGCAAATCCAGCTTCTAAACATAGTTTGTTCATGTAATAATAAATTTAAAGAGTATATGAAAAGTCAGTGTCCTACTATTATCAGCTTATTATTACCCTTGTGTCATACTATTATCAGCTAATTATTACCCTTCTTAAGTGATAAAATGTATATGCTTGAAAAAAGAAAATTATTGTTTCGAGGTGATCTAAAAAATATAATAAAAAATTCATCTATAATAGCAAGAAACCAATAAAATACATAGAAACAAACTTAGTAAGAAATGTAGAGTTTAAAGAAAACTACAGGATTTTATGAAGGTTTTAAAAAGGCAATGTTAATACATAGCCAAATATTCAGGATCTTGAATAAGCACATAATGTGTTAAAGATGCAACTTCTCCCTTAGACTAATCTATAAATTTTAGAAGAGGAATAGACATAGGCTTCAGCAGATTGGTCAGTTCAATATTTTGTTTGCTTCTACCATCACTGTTTAAAGCTTTCATATTAAATACTTGCAGATGGAGTAGGCACTCTAGTATTCCTGCCACTCTCTTCTGTTTTAAACTTAGTGGCTTCACACATTTAGGTAGCCTGTGTGGCTGCTAATTTTATGTGATCCCTATTGTCAACCTATGGCTGTTGGTGCTAATTTAAACCGAATGGAAACCCCCAATTTGGAGTGTGGTGAAGAAAAACGTTTTATTCAATACAAGAGCTCAATGGTGATACAAGATGGCTGTAAACAGCACAGCTGTAAGGCAGTCCTGGGGCCAGGCCCCTCCTAAGCGAGGCTGCTCAGTTCTGTTCTAGTCTGGTCTGGAATGGCCTGTGTGGTGTTGCAGCTCTAGCTTCAGTGTTTTGGTACTAGCTGGCAAACTGCTCTTCAGTCCTGGTGGAAAGGGAAAGTAAACATGCTTCAATCTTTTTTTCTTTTCAATGTTACAAAGTTATTTTTTTAATATGAATATTTATTAATTTCAATTGGGTGACAAAGATAAATCAGGGTATATATGTTCAGAGAAAACATCTCCAGGTTATTTTGACATTTGATTATGTTGCATACCCATCACCCAAAGTCAAATTGTCTTCTGTCACCTTCTATCTGGTTTTCTTTGTGCCCCTCCTTTCACCCTACCCCCTCCCTCTCCTCCCCCCTTTGCCCCGCACCCCCCACCAAGAGTAATAAGCACACTCTTGTTCATGTCTCTGAGTCTCGTTTTTAGGTCCCATCTATGTATGGAATCATATAGTTCTTAGTGTTTTCTGATTTACTTATTTCACTCAGTATAATGTTATCAAGGTCCATCATCCATGTTGTTGTAAATGATCCGATGTCATCATTTCTTATGGCTGAGTAGTATTCCATATATATGTACCATAGCTTTTTAATCCACTCGTCTTCTGACGGACACTTGGGCTGTTTCCAGGTCTTCGCTATTGTGAACAATGCTGCCACGAACACGGGGGCGCATTTCTTCTTTTCGAACAGTGCTATGGTGTTCTTAGGGTATATTCCTAAAAGTGGCATAGCTGTGTCAAAAGGCAGTTCGATTTTTAAATTTTTGAGGAATTTCCATACTGTTTTCCACAGTATCTGCACCAGTCTGCATTCCCACCAGCATTGCAGGAGGGTTTCCTTTTCTCCACATCCTCGCCAGCACTTATTCTGAGTTTTGTTGATGAGCGCTATTCTCACTGGTGTGAGGTGATATCTAATTTGGTTTTAATTTGCATTTCTCTAATGATTAGTGATGTTGAGTATTTTTTCATATGCCTATTGGCCAACTGTATGTCCTCTTTGGAGAAGTGTCTATTCATTTCTTGTGCCCATTTTTTGATTGGATTGTTTGTCTTCCTGGTGTGCAGTTTTACAAGTTCTTTATAAGTTTTGGTTATTAACCCCCTATCAAATGTACTGTCAAATATGTTCTCCCATTGTGTAGTTTGTCTTTTTATTCTGTTCTTATTGTCTTTAGCTGTGCAAAAGCTTTTTAGTTTTATATAGTCCCATTTGTTTATCCTATCTTTTATTTCACTTGCTGATGGAGATAAATCGGCAAATTTATTGCTGCGAGAATTGTTGGAGAGCTCACAACCTATATTTCCATCTAAGATGCTTATGGTTTCACGGCTTACATATAAGTCTTTTATCCATTTTGAGTTTGTTTTTGTGAATGTTGTAAGTTGATGGTCTAATTTCATTTTTATGCAGGTAGCTTCCCTCTCAGAACTGCTTTTGCTGTGTCCCATAAATTTTGAGTATGTATGCTCATTATCATTTGTTTTTAGAAACTTTATTATTTTTTCTTTGATCTCATTGTTAATCCATTCATTATTTAATATCATGCTATTTAGTTTCCAAGTGTTTGAGTATTTTTCAGTTTTTCTTTTGTGGTTAATTTTTAGTTTCATGGCATTGTGATCAGAGAAAATGCTTGATATGATTTCAATCTTCTTAGATTTATTGAGACCATTTTTGTGTCCTAACATGTGGTCTATCCTAGAAAACGTACCATGAGCATTTGAGAAGAATGTATATTCTACTGCTTTAGGGTGAAAAGTTTTGAAGATATCTATTAAATTAAGTTGATCTAGTGTCTCCTTTAAGTCTTCTGTTTCTTTATTAATTTTCTTTCTTGAGGATCTATCCAGTGTTGTTAGAGGGGTATTGAAATCCCCTACTATTATAGTATTGCTGTTAATCTCGCCCTTTATATCCATCAAAGTCTGCTTTATGTATGTCTGGGCTTCTATATTTGGTGCATAGATATTTATAATAGTTATATCTTCCTGTTGAATTGTTCCCTTTATCATTATGTAGTGTCCTTCTTTATCTCTTACTACAGCCTTTGTTTTAAAGTCCATTTTGGCAGATATAAGTACTGCATGAAATATTTTTTCCCCTCCTTTTACCTTCAGTCTATGTGCATCTTTTGTTTTAAGGTGTGTCTCTTGTAGACAGCATATATATGGGTCCTGTTTTTTTATCCACGCAGCTACCCTATGTCTTTTGATTGGATCATTTAATCCATTTACATTTGAGGTTATTATTGATATGTAGTTGTTTATTGCCATTTTATTCTTTAAAGCTGTGTTTTTCTTTGGCTATATTCTTTCCTGCCTTTGAACTGTTCACAACAGGCCCCTTAGCATCTCTTGCAGAATTGGTTTGGTTTTAATGAATTCCTTGAGGCTTTCTTTGTCTGGGAATCTCTTTATTTCTCCTTCAATTTTAAAGGTTAGCCTTGCTGGATAAAGTAGCCTTGGTTGTAGGTTCTTGTTCTGCATTACTTTGATTATATCTTGCCATTCCCTTCTGGCCTCAAGTGTTCCTGTTGAGAAGTCAGATGTCATCTTTATGGGGGCTCCTTTGTAGGTGATAGCCCTTTTTTCCCTAGCAGCTTTTAAAATTTTTTCTTTATCCATTAGCTTTGGTATTTTAACTATGATGTGTCTTTGTGAAGATCTATTTGTGTTTCTCTTTAATGGAGTTCTGTGTGCTTCTTGAACGTGTGGGGTGTTTCTCAGCCTTAATTTAGGGAAGTTTTCTGCTATGATTATGATTGAACAAAGTTTCCATTTCCTGTCCTCTCTCCTCTTCTTCAGGTACCCCTATGATGCGAATGCTGTTTCTCTTCAGGTTGTCACAGAGCTCCATTAGAGTTTCCTCAGATTTTTTGAGTTTCTTTTCCTTTTTCTTCTCTAATTCTGTGCCTTTGTTTATTGTGTCCTCTAACTCTCTTATTTGATCCTCAGCGTGATTCATCCTGCTTTTAATTTCTTCCATTGTGGTCTTCAGTTCTGATACTGTATTTGCCATTTCTGTCTGATTCTTTTTTATTATTTCAATTTCATTTTTTTACTTGTTATCTCTTTGTTTAGGTGTTCATAATGACTATCCATTGTTGCTCTAATTTCTTTGAGCATCCTAACTATCATTATTCTAAATTCTGCTTCTGGTAATTTGGTTATATCTGGTTCATTCAGGTCCTTCTCTGGGGATTTCTCTTGATTCATTTGGTTTGCATTCCTCTGCCTGTCCATTTTTTCTGTGTATAAGCAAGTTGTGGCCACTGGAGTCCAGTAGGTGTTGCCTTTGTCTTCTCTAGGTGTGGTCTGTCTGCAGGCCCCCCACCCCCTCTGCCGGTGCCTAGGGTGGTTAGGTATGAGCGTTGCCAGGGCCGGCCCTCTGTGGCTTTTGCTGTGATTTCTGCCTATCCTCCGCGGGAGGGGCTGTCAGTCAAGCCACAAGCCTCAGCAACAAGGGTAGCGGTGAGCAACTTTGCTCAGCTGCGGACCCAGCCTGTTTCTTGACTTCTGCCTAGCACCCCCAGTCAGAGCCTGCTCACCACAGTTTAGTGGGTAGGGCGGGGCTTTTTACGTGTTCTCAGCTGTGAGCCTTTGCCCGTCTGGAGCGTTATCCCTGCCCTTGATGCCAGGGCCCTTCTGTGCAGGGTCGCAAACCAAGGTTTATTGGGGTGGGCGTGTTTGCCTTGAGCTTCTGCTGTCTCAGACTCTACCCCGCCCCTGCATTCGAGGCCCGCTCATGCACGTAGAATGGCAATCCGCGGATTCCCCGGCTGGGCGGAGATAGTAGCATGGGCTTAGCTGTGAGCTTCCGCTTGTCTCGGGGTCTACCTCGTTCCCCCTCTCGGAACCCGCTCGCACACGTAGAATGGCAAACCGTGGTCTCTCCGGCCAGGCGGTGCTGGTAGCGTGAGCTCAGCCGCAAACCCGCGCCTGTCTCTGGTGCTAGCCCCATCCCCGCGGTCAGGGCCAGCTTGCGCAGAGTCGCAGATCAGATCTCTGCCCGTTCCTGGCCTCCTGCTTTTTCCCCGCAGGTGAGATTACAGGCAGGCAGGCCCACAGCCTCCGGACCGCTTTTGCGCATCCCCTCCGCCCCTGCTGGGCTAGACCGAGCTTACACCGGCTTCGCCTCCGCCCACGCCGACAGAACCGCGTTTCAAAGTCCTGCTGCCACCATAACTTCAGCAACCCTCAGCAGAGTAGGAAGGGTGCTAATACTCCACACTGTAGGCCTGGGAGCTCCCTCACTTGTTTCACAACTCAAAACTGTTCAAACGCCTCTTCTAGGCTCTGGGACTGTAGGCTCGGGCTTGGTTTCTGGGACCCGGGTCCCTCCCTTTCTGCCAAACTCTCCTCCCGCCACGCGGGTCTCTTCGGGCTGCCGTTTGCTCTGGGGAGCTGGACAGCCCTCTTCGCATTTTTGCTATTCCTACCAGTCTTGATGTGGCTTCTGCAGTGTTCCTTGGTTGAAGAGTCCACTTAATTTAGTTCAAAGTTGGTTTACCCAGATGATGGTTCTTTTTTTTTTTTTTAATTTTATTTTTTTTAATGAAAACATCTCCAAGTTATCTTAACATTCAATTGTGTTGCATACCCATCACCAAAAGTCAAATTGTCCTCTGTCACCTTCTATCTGATTTTCCCTGTGTCCCTCCCCTCCTCCCTATCCCACTCTTCCCTCCCTCCCCCACCCCATATCCACCACTCTCTTGTCCATGTCTCATAGTCTCACTTTTATGTCCCACTTATGTATGAAATCATGCTGTTCTCAGTTTTTCTTTTTTTCTGATTTACTTATTTCACTTCATATAATGTTATCAAGGACCATCCATTTTGTTAAAAATGATCCGATGTCATCATTTCTTATGGATGAGTAGTATTCCATAGTATATATGTACCATCGCTTTTTAATCCACTCGTCTTCTGACGGACACTTGAGCTGTTTCCAGATCTTCGCTATTGTGAACAATGCTGCCACGAACATGGGGGCGCATTTCTTCTTTTCGAACAGTGCTAAGGTGTTCTTAGGGTATATTCGTATAAGTAGGATAGCTTGGTCAAAAGACAGTTCGATTTTTAATTTTTTGAGGAATCTCCAAACTGTTTTCCATAGTGGCTGCACCAGTCTGCATTCCCACCAGCAGTGCAGAAGGGTTCCCTTTTCTCCACATCCCCGCCAGCACTTATTCTGTGTTGTTTTGCTGATGTGTGCCATTCTGACAGTTGTGAGGTGATATCTCATTGTGGTTTTAATTTGCATTTCTCTAATGATTAGTGATGTTGAGCATTTTTTCATATGCCTATTGGCCATCTGTATGTCCTCTTTGGAGAAATTTCTACTCATTTCTTGTGCCTATTTTTTGATTGGATTGTTTGTCTTCCTGGTGTTGAGTTTTATAAGTTCTTTATAAATTTTAGTTATTAACCCTTTATCAGATGTGCTGTCGAATATGTTCTCCCATTGTGTGGTTTGCCTTTTTATTCTGTTCTTATTGTCTTTACCTGTGCAAAAACTTTTTAGTTTGATATAGTCCCATTTGTTTATCTTGCCTTTTATTTCATTGGCCCGTGGAGATAAATCGGCAAATATATTGCTGCTACAGATATCGGAGAGCTTGCTGCCTATGTTTTCTTCTAAGATGCTTATGGTTTCAAGACTTACGTTTAATTCTTTTATCCATTTTGAATTTGTTTTTCTGAATGGTGTAAGTTGATGGGCTAGTTTCATTTTTTTGCAGATAGATATCCAGTTTCCCAACACTATTTGTTAAAGAGGCTGTCTTTACTCCATTGTATGTTCTTTCCTCCTTTGTCTAATATCAGTTGTCCATAAAGCTGTGGGTTTATTTCTGGGTCCTCTGTTCTGTTCCATTGATCTATGTGCCTGTTCTTATGCCAGTATCAGGCTGTCTTGAGTAAAATGGCCTTATAGTAAACCTTGATATCTGGAAGAGTGATACCTCCTGCTTTATTTTTTCTTTTTAAGATTGCTGAGGCTATTCGTGTTCCTTTTGATTCCATATAAATTTTTGGAATATGTGTTCTATATCTTTGAAGTATGTCATTGGTATTTTAATTGGTATTGCATTGAATTTATAAATTGCTTTGGGTAATATAGACATTTTAATGATGTTTATTCTTCCTAGCCATGAGCACGGTATGTGCTTCCACTTGTTTGTATCTTCCTTGATTTCTTTTACCAATGTTTTATAATTTTCCGAGTACAAGTCCTTAACCTTCTTGGTTAAATTTACTCCTAGGTACTTTATTTTTTTGGCTGCAATAGTGAAGGGGATTGTTTCCTTAATTTCTTTTGCTGACAGTTCATTGTTGGTATATAGAAATGCCTCTGATTTCTGAGTATTAATTATATATCCTGCCAACTTTCTGAATTCATTCATAAGGTCCAGTAGTTTTTTGACTGAGACTTTAGGATTTTCTATATACAATGTCATAATATCCGCAAATAATGACAGTTTTACTTCTTCTTTTCCAATTAGGATGCCTTTTATTTCTTCTGCTTGTCTGATTGCTGTAGCTAGGACTTCCAGAACTATGTTGAATAAGAGTGGTGAAAGGGGGCATCCCTGCCTGGTTCCTGATCTTAAGGGGATTGCTTTTACTTTTTGTCCATTTAGTATGATGTTTGCTGTGGTTTGTCGTAGATGGACTTTATCATGTTAAGGAATGATCCCTGTATTCCCACTTTACTGAGAGTTTTGGGAATGAATGGGTGCTGGATTTTATCAAATGCCTTTTCTGCATCTATTGAAATTATCATGTGATTTTTGTTCTTCCTTTTGTTTATGCAACGAATCACATTTATTGATTTGCGAATATTGAACCAGTCTTGCCTCTGCAGAATAAATCCCACTTGATCATGGTGAATGATTTTTTTTCATACATTGCTGAATCCGGTTCGCTAATATTTTGTTGAGAATTTTAGCGTCTAAATTCATCAGGGATTTTGGCCTATAATTTTCTTTCTTTGTGTTGTCTTTGCCCGCTTTTGGGATCAGAATTATGCTCGCCTCATAAAAGGAGTTTGGAAGTCTTCCTTCCTCTTGAATTTTTTGAAATAACTTGAGGAGGATAGGAGTTAGTTCTTCTTTGAATTTTTGATAGAATTCACTTGTGAAGCCATCAGGCCCAGGACTTTTCTTTTTTGGGAATTTTTTGATAACTGTTTCTATCTCATTTGTTGTAATTGGTCTGTTTAGGTGTTCTGATTCGTGTAGATTGATTTTTGGAAGGTTATATGATTCAAGAAATTTTTCCATTTCACCAAGATTGTCTAATTTTTTGGCATATATTTCTTCATATTATTTTCTTATAATGTTTTGTATTTCTGTTGTGTCAGTTGTTATTTCTCCACTGTCCTTTCTAATTTTATTTATTTGAGTCCTCTCTCTTTTTTTCTTGGTGAGTCTTGTTAAAGGTTCATCAATCTTGTTTACCTTTTCAAAGAACCAGCTTTTGCTTTCATTGATCTTCTGTATTGTTTCCTTCGCCTCTATGTCATTTATTTCTGCTCTTATCTTTATTATTTCCTTCCTTCTACTTGTCTTGGGTTTTATTTGCTGTTGTTTTTCCAGTTCTTTTAGATGCAGGGTTAGGTTGCTCATTTGAGCTTTTTCTAGCTTCTTATGATATGCCTGTAGTGCAATAAACTTCCTTCTCAGAACTGCTTTTGCTGTGTCCCATAAATTTTGAGTTGATGTATGCTCATTATCATTGGTTTCTAGAAACTTTTTTATTTCTTCTTTGATCTCATTGTTAATCCATTCATTATTTAATATCATGCTATTTAGTTTCCAAGTGTTTGAGTATTTTTCAGTTTTTCTTTTGTGGTTAATTTCTAGTTTCATGGCATTGTGATCAGAGAAAATGCTTGATATGATTTCAATCTTCTTAAATTTATTGAGACAATTTTGTGTCCTAACATGTGTTCTATCCTAGAAAACGTACCATGAGCGCTTGAGAAGAATGTATATTCTACTGCTTTAGGGTGAAAAGTTTTGAAAATATCTATTAAATCAAGTTGATCTAGTGTCTCCTTTAAGTCTGCTGTTTCTTTATTAATTTTCTTTCTTGAGGATCTATCCATTTTTGTTAGAGGGTTATTGAAATCCCCTACTATGATAGTATTGCTGTTAATCTCACCTTTTATATCCATGAAAGTCTGCTTTATGTATGTCTGGGCTTCTATATTTGGTGCATAGATATTTATAATAGTTATATCTTCCTGTTGAATTGTTCCCTTTATCATTATGTAGTGTCCTTCTTTATCTCTTACTACAGCCTTTGTTTTAAAGTCCATTTTGGCAGATATAAGTACTGCTACCCCGGCTTTTTTTTCATTTCCATTTGCCTGAAATATTTTTTTCCATCCTTTTACTTTCAGTCTATGTGCGTCTTTTGTTTTAAGGTGTGTCCTTTGTAGACAGCATATGTATGGGTCCTGTTTTTTTATCCATGCAGCTACCCTATGTCTTTTGATTGGATCATTTAATCTATTTACATTTAAGGTTATTATTGATATGTAGTTGTTTATTGCCATTTTATTCTTTAAAGTTGTATTCTTCTTTTGCTATATTCTTTTTTCCCTTTAAAATGTTCACAACATTCCCCTTAGTATCTCTTGCAGAATTGGTTTGGTTTTTATGAATTCCTTCAGGGTTTCTTTTTCTGGGAAGCTGTATATGTCTCCTTCAATTTTAAATGTTAGCCTTGCTGGATAGAGTAGTCTTTGTTGTAGGTTCTTGTTCTGCATTACTTTGATTATATCTTGCCATTCCCTTTTGGCCTCAAGTGTTTCTGTTGAGAAGTCTGATGTCATCCTTATGGGGGCTCCTTTGTAGGTGATAGTCTTTTTTCCCTAGCAGCTTTTAAAATTTTTTCTTTATCCATTAGGTTTGGTATTTTAACTATGATGTGTTTTGGTGTAGATCTATTTGTGTTTCTCTTTAATGGAGTTCTGTGTGCTTCTTGAACGTGTGGAATGTTTCCCAGCCTTAATTTAGGGAAGTTTTCTGCTATGATTTGATTGAACAAAGTTTCCATTTCCTGTCCTCTCTCCTCTTCTTCAGGTACCCCTATGGTGCGAATGTTGTTTCTTTTTAGGTTTCACAGAGCTCCATTAGAGTTTCCTCACATTTTTTGAGTCTTTTTTCTTTTTCTTCTCTGCTTCTGTGCCTTTGTTTATTGTGTCCTCTAATTCGCTTATTCGATCTTTAGCGTGATTCATCCTGCTTTTTATTTTTTCCATTGTGGTCTTCAGTTCTGATACAGTATTTGTCATTTCTGTCTGATTCTTTTTTATTATTTCAATTTCGTTTTTTATACTTCTTATCTCTTTATTTAGGTGTACATAATGACTATCCATTGTTGCTCTAATTTCTTTGAACATCCTAACTATCATTATTCTAAATTCTGCTTCTGGTAATTTGTTTATATCTGGTTCATTCAGGTCCTTCTCTGGGGATTTCTCTTAATTCATTTGGTTTGCATTCCTTTGCCTGCCCATTTTGTCTGTGTATAAGCAAGTTGTGGCCACTGCAGTCCAGTAGTTGTTGCCTTTGTGTTCTTTATGTGTGGTCTGTCTGCAGGCCCCCCACCCCCTCTGCCGCTGCCTCGGGTGGTTGAGTATGGGCGTTGCCAGAGCCGGCCCTCTGTGGCTTTTTCTGTGATTTCTGCCTCTTCTTCGCGGGAGGGGCTGTCACTCAAGCCTTAAGCCTCAGGACCAAGGATAGAGGTGAGCACCTTTACTCTGCTGCGGACCAGCCTATTTCCGGACTTCTGCCCAGAACCAGCAGTCAGAGCCTGCTCGCTACAATTTCGCGGGTTTGGCGGGGCTTTTGACGTGCTCTCAGGTGTAAGCTTTTGCCCGTCTGGAGCTTTAGTTCCGCCCTCGAGTCCAGGGCCCTTCTGCGCAGGGTCGGAAACCCAGGTTTATTGGGGCGGGCGTGTTTGCTGGCTTTCGCTCAGCTGCGGACTTCCGCTCGTCCCGGACTCTACCTCGCCCCCGCTTTCGGAGCCTGCTCGTGCACGTGGGATGGCAAATCGCGGTTTCTCTGGCCTGGCGGGGATATTAGCGTGGGCTCAGCTGCGAGCTTCCACTTGTCTCGGGGTCCACGTCCCCGCGCCTGCTCCCGCACGCAGAATGGCAAACCTCGGTTTCTCCGGCCAGGCGGGGCTGGTATCGTGACCTCAGCCGCAAGCCCCCCGCCCGTCCCTGTTCTTATCCCGGTCCCCGCGGTCAGGGCCGGCTTGCGCAGAGTCGCAGAGCAGATTTCTGCCTGTTCCTGGCCTGCCGCTTTTTCCCCGTAAGTGAGATTAAAGGCCGGCACGCAGCTTCTGGACCGCTTTTGCGTGTCTCCTCTGATCCTGCTGGGCTATACCAAACTCCCACCGGCTTGGCCTCCTCCCACGCCGACAGAGCCATGTTTCAGAGTCCTGCCACCCACCATGCCCTTCAACAACCCTCAGCAGAGTAGGATGGGACCTAATACTCCACACTGTAGGCCTGGGAGCTCCCTCACTTGTTTCACAGCTCAAAACTGTCCAAACGCCTCTTCTAGGCTCTGGGACTGTAGCCTGGGGCTTGGTTCCTGCAACCCAGGTCCCTCCATCTCCGCCAAACTCTCCTCCCGCCACGCGGGTCTCTCTGGGCTGCCGTTTGCTCTGGGGAGCTGGGCAGCCCTCTTCGCGTTTTCGCTATTCCTACCAGCCTCAGTGTGGCTTCTTCTGTGTTCCTTGGTTGAAGAGTCCACTTAGTTTTGTTCAAAGTTGGTTTATCCAGGTGATGGTTCTTAGAATTGAGTTGTAATCCACTTTGGTTCTGGGAGTTGGAAGTTGGTACGTCCGCCTACTCCATCGCCATCTTGCTCCTCCCAATAAGGGACTTTTTTGTAGAAATGTTTTCATATGAGGATAAATTGTTGTCTGAAGTGTATCAGGGTAAGCCAAAAATAGAGGGATGTGAATATGAGAAGAACTTGGGGTCAGAGAATAACTCATGAGATGAGAATATCACGGCTGTGGCCATTGTAATTTTTGTGGTTCTGCAGCCCTCTGCTCCCATAGTCTTTGTCTCAGACCCTTGGAAATCCCTGCTCTGAGGAGGGATCAGGCTCAAGATAAAGAGGACTATATCAGAATAAGTGCTGATATTGAGCTTTTTGCCACAGCAATTGGGGAGAAGCTTCCAGAATTTTTTGATAAGAGGCAGGACAAACCAAGGTAGAAAGGTCTGGGAAACGCTTCTGCCAGTGAATCTCATTTCCAACGTGGTGGTGATAGAGCAGGCCCTCGGTGCCACCCAATCCCCGAGGGTTGCTGGCCTGGGAAGGTGGTGGCGGCTTTTGAAGCAGTGGCTTCCCACATCAGCAGGGCATGTGGCAATAAGGTGCAGGGTGCAAAAGGCACAAATATAGCTGGAAAAATCTCCGGCCAGTGCTTGGGACAAACATACAAGAGGTGCATGGCAGGGAAGGTGCACCTAAAATACAAGCTCCAGATGTTGCCAAGTTATCAGGCACACAAGTGGGAGGAGCCATAGCCTCCGCACCTGCGCTGACAGAGCGTGGGCTGCCATGGTCCTCTCTTAAAAGTGCAAGCTTCAGTGGTAGGTGTGTGGAACAAAACACCGGCACAGGGCCTGCAGGCAGCTCGGGGCTGTGATGGGTGTGGCAGGCCCAAGGCGTCCACAGCATTAGGGCAGGCTGACCTTCGAGCGGGCTGGGTGCAGCTCTAGCCTTGCAGCCCAGCCCTGGAAGTCACCGCAAGTTAAAAGCAGGGAGATGGACAAATAGCTCAGCTAAGGTTGAGATAAAAATATCTCAGTTTAATTAATCTATGCTGCCAAATGCAGTGGCTGTTAAAAATTAGAAGTAAATAAAAGACTTAAAAGTTTGGGAAAATTAAAGCTTTTATCCATTATTCTCTGAACTGTTTTTTTCTATTCCATGCCTGGAAAGAGGGGGCAGAGGGTGCCCTTTTGAATATAGCTAAAAAAGAATCTCATGTGACCATCTCAAGATTTTTTGAAAGAGAGTTCTGTTTGGTCTTATTCTTCTTAAGTATTCTCTTAAAAAATAACCCTAAGTAAAATCAAGAAAGCAACTTTCTAATATAATTGTGCTTTGAAATCCTGGGTTTCACTCTGATTTGTCTGATTCTTTTTGTGTCTAGTCTTTGTTTAATGTTGTCTAAATGTGACATTTTAAGGCCTGAATTAAGTTCTTGCATGCAAAAATTGGAAATGGCTCTAATATTAAAAAATGGTATTATCTCTAAAAAATTTTTAATTTTAATTGGAAGTTTTACAGATTGCTCATTTAAATTTAAATGAAATGAAATTTGAATCCTAAAGACTTGGTAATTTGGCCAGGCTGCTCTAGGCTGCAAACTGCTGGGAAGCTTGAAGCAGGGTAGATTTGCTTAACAAAAATGTAAATTTCTTTTTACTATAGGTAGATAATTTAAATCATACTGGATTTTTCCAGCCTTAATGTAGTTTTTAAATTGCCTGTTAATTAATGGGTTAGAAATGTTTTGATAAGTATGGAAATGTTACTTGAAAAAGCATATATTGTATTTTTTTATAAGTTAACATAAAGACAATTATTTCTTATAATCTCTAAAGCAGTGGTTCTTAACCTGGGTTCTATCAAACCTTAGGGGTTCGATGTGTTGGTCTCAGGGGTTTGGAGAAGCCTCTGCCGCGGAGGCCAGAATAAAGTAATACCATAATTTGTTGTGAGTTTATGCACTTTGTTGGTTTTGTTCTTTGAGCAAGGTAATGTTCATGCACAGCTCATTTTGTGCACCGTAAAAAACCATATGCCTATGTCTTGAATTTGGAAAAAAACCTCATATTTTATTTATCACTAAAGAAGGGTTCGGTGAATGCGCATATGAAACTGGTGGATTTGGTACCTCAAAAAAGGTTAAGAACCACTGCTCTAAAGTCAAGGTATTATAAAGAGTACCGACCAAATGCTTAAAGGTAAATTGTAAATAATATTTAAAACAGGGGGATTCATATATAGAACTTCTGCAAATCTTTGTGTATGTGTGTGTGTGTGTGTGTGTGTGTGTGTGTGTGTATAAACAAAAGCTTTATTTATTAGAGTGCTTCCCAGATGATGTTCTCTGGTTCCGGGAACAGAGGCCAGAGAAGTTGCCAGCAAATCTTCTTTATCATGCTTTTTACTTTAAAAAATTTCTTTTGAATGCTGATGTACAGGATTATTTAGCAGCCAAGGGACTCTGGAATCCTACAAGAGATTCCAAACCTCTTTATCCTGCAAATTTCTACTCTTCTTCATTTGATCCAGCTAATAACACTCTTCTGTTTCTTTTTCCAATCAGCTCCAGATATATGGAAAAAGTTTATATAGGCAGATGAGGACCCTCAAACCCCTCAGCGAGATCTTCTGAGCATGGCTTTTAATGTCTATAATAACCAAGAGAGAAACAGAAAAAGGCTGACAGAGCTCAAAAAGAGATTAGGCAAAATACAAGCTGTTGGCATACGCCCTTAAAGGCTCCATTGCCCCTAAGGGGCCTCATAAACCTCCATCAGGGCCCTGCTTCAAGAGTGGAAAGGAAAGTCATTGAGCTAAATAAAACCTGTCTGGCTTTTCGGTTCCTGCCAGGGCCATGACTTTGCTGTGGGAAAAGGGAACACTGGAAGGTAGGTTGCCCCCTCACTTCTCTAGGGAGGGTTCAATCTCTTCCAGCCCTACTCCAGGCACCTGTGACCTAACCTTGCCCAGCCTGCTGCAACTTGCCACTGAAGGTTAAAGTGCCCAGGGCCAGTAGCCTCATCTCACATCACTGTGGACGAGCTCATGGTATTTCTCCCAAGTAGCAGGTAAGCTGATCTCATTTCTTATATACATGAGGGCCACTTAGTCTTCCATGCCTAAATATTCAGGTTCTGCCCCTTCCTCAGAGATCTCTGTTGTGGGTGTTGATAGTCTTATTTTCTGCTGCTATGTTTAATATATAGTTTCTTTTATTCCTTCTGTCTCAATGTCCCATGCCTATTTTAGGCTGGGACCTATTTCTAATTTAGAACTCTCTCTCCTTTTTGCCAAATTCTGTTACAAATTTACATTTGCCAAACAGCATAGTGTTTCCCAAGGTTCCCAAGGTTCTCCTCACCACCCCATGGCTGCAAAGCTCCAGGGAAAGGCCCCCTGGGTTCATCTTTCCAGTTTAAAGAAAGTGGAAGCTACTTCTCCATACATGCTGCAGATGGCTTTTCCAGTCTACCTGAATCTTTACCAGCTAGAAGCAGTGGTCATTGGAACTTGGACTCTAGCTGCAAAATGTAAAAATGTGACCACAACTCTAGTGCTTTGTGGAATTTTTCTGAATGTTTGTGACTCCTGCTCCTTGAGACAGTTCTCAGACTGAAGTGGGGTTAGGTTTAAGAACATTCAAAACTACAAAGTCTTTATTTTAGATCTTGCTGTATTAGTTAAGAATTTGCTTGATAATCTAATAGGCTTTAATCACTTCATTGTTTTAAGACACTTATTTTGGTATTTGTTAATATTGGCTATTTTAATTTTGTTGTTTATTTTATATTTTTCCAGTCTGCCTCCAAATTGGAACATGGAAAATCAGATGAGCATGAATCACAGCACACAAATTGAAGTTTAAAAAATATAAAAGGGGGAACTGTTGGGGACCAAAAAATAAACAGAGTACTTTGCAGTCCAGATTTTGGAAACAGAAGTGTTGGACCCAACCCCCCATCTTAGCTGCCTAATTAAGTTAACAAAGGGCTGTGCTGCAGTACTCATCCTACCCGCCCATGTTTCCCGGAAGGACTAGAAGCTAGTTACCTCTTTGTCTAAGTTAAGATGGTGAGAATTTTTCTGCACCTGGTAGTTTTCTTGTGTTGCCTTGGAAACGTCATTGAATTGCTAATGGCCCATCTTACCCAGAAAATGAAGACGAATGTTTTTCTGGGGGCAGCCATGTTTTTGAGGCTCGGACAGTAGTGATTGTTAGCAAGGAGCTGTGGCATCCTCCTGAACCCATCCTGCATATATCTTTAAGTCTCTATCTTTCATTCAACTTCATACCATTTCTGCTTGAGACACTGGAATAGACTTGTTGCGCTGGTAATGGCACTCCACTCTCATTTCTAATTTTATTTATTTGAGTCCCCTCTCTATTTTTCTTTGTGAGTCTGGTTGAAAGTTTATCAATCTTGTTTATCTTTTCAAAGAAACAGCTCTTTCAGTGATCTTCTGAATTGTTTTCTTTTAGCCTCTATGTAATTTATTTTCACTTTGATATTATTTCCTTCCTTCTTCTTCCTCTGGGCTTTATTTGTTGTTCTTTTTCTAGTTCTTTTAGATGCAGGCTTAAGTTGTTTATTTAAGCTTTTTCTTGCTTCTTAAGGTATGCCTATAATGCTGAGGTTTTCTCTAAGGACTGATTTTGCTGTGTCCCATAAATTTTGAGTTGTAGTATGTTCATTTTTATTTGTTTCAAGGAAATTTTAGATTTCTTCCTTTATCTCATTGTTAACCCATTCTTTATTTAATAACATGCTATTTAGCCTCCAAGTGTTTGAATGTTTTTTAGTTTTTCTCTTGTAGTTGATTTTTGGTTTCATGCCATTGTGATCAGAGAAGATGCTTGATATGATTTTAATCTTCCTAAATTTATTGAGACTCATTTTGTGTACTAACATGTAATCCTAGAGAATGTACCATGAGCACTTAAAAAGAATGTATTTTCTGCTGCTTTAGGGTGAAAGGTTCTGAAGGTATCTATTAAATACATTGATCTAGTGTGTCCTTTAAGTCTGCTGTTTCTTTAATTTTTTTTCTTGAGGATCTATCTAGTGATGTTAGTGGGGTATTAAAATCCTCTACTATTATAGGATTGATGTTGATCTCCCCCTTTATGTCTATCAAAATCTGCTTTATATGTTTAGGTGCTTCTATATTAGGTGCATAGATATTGATAATGGTTATATCTTCCTGTTGGATTGTTTCCTTTATCATTATGTAGTGACCTTTATCTCTTACTATAGCCTTTGTTTTAAAGTCTATTTTGTCTGATATAAGTATTGCTACCTCACCTTTTTTATTCATTTTCATTTGCACAAAATATTTTTTTCATCCCTTCACTTTCATTCTATGTGTATCTTTTGTTTTAAGATGGGTCTCTTGTAGACAGCATATGTACAGGTCCTGTTTTCTTATTCATTCAGCTACCCTATGTTTTTTGATTGGATCATTTAATCTATTTACATTTAAGGTTATTATTAATATGTAGTTGTTTATTGCCATTTTATATTTTAAATCTATATTTCTCTTTTTCTAGATATTTCCCCCCTTTGTTCTGTTTACAAAAAGCCCCTTAACATTTCCTGCAGCATTGGTTTGGATGTAATAAATTCCTTGAGTTTTTTTTTTTTATTTGTCTTGGAAACTTTTTATTTCTTCTTCAATTTTAAACAATATTCTTGCTGGATAAAAAAACTTGGTTGTAGGCTCTTGTTTTGCATTACTGTGAATATTTTCTGCCATTCCCTTCTGGCTTCACGTGTTTCTGTTGAAAAGTCAAATGTCATCCTTATGGGAGCTTTTCTATAGGTATTTGACTGCTTTTCTTTTACAGCTTTTTGTATTCTTTCTTTATCTCTTATTTTATTTATGATTTGTCTTCGTGTAGATCTTTTGAGTTCCTCCTTAATGGGACTCTTTGTGCTTCTTGAACTTGTGTGACTTTTTTCTTTATTAATTTAGGAAAGTTTTCTGTTATAATTCTTCAATCAGGCTCTCTATCCCTTGTTCTTTCTCTTCTTTTTCAGTAACTCTTATGATGCAGATGTTGTTTCTCTTGTTGTCAGAGAGCTTTCTTAGAATTTTCTCAGGCTTTTTGAGCCTCTTTTCCTTTTGATGTTCTGCTTCTGTGCTTTTGTTTATCTTGTCCTCTAAATTGCTGATTTGACCCTCTGCTTCATCCAGCCTGCTGTTAATTTCTTCTAGTGTATTCTTCACTTCTGATATTGTATTTGTCATTTCTGACTGATTCTTTTTTATAATTTCAATGTTCTTTTTGGTGCTTGCTATCTCTTTATTTAAGTGCTCATTATGTCTATCCATTGTTGCTCTAAGATCCTTGAGCCTCCTAACAATCATTATTTTAAACTCTGCATCTGGTATCTTGGTTATTTACATCTCATTTAGTTGTTTTTTGGTGGATTTCTCTTGTTGATTCATTTGGATTGCATTTTTCTGTCTTCCCATATTTTCTGTGTATAGACTTCTCCTTTGGGTGTGTTGTTTGTGTAGCTAGCTGAGTATAGAGTTGGTGTTGTCATCCTCCAGCTTCCAGTTGTGCTTTTTCTAGATCTTCTTGGGTTGGCATCAGCTGCTGTTTATAATCTGCTGTGGGCTACTTGTCTTCTGCTATTTCTCTTTTTACTATTTGTGTTGGTGTTTTCTCTGCCTTAGCTGGGTCAGGTGTAAAGAGCCTTTTCTTAAGATACCACTATAACAAGGGTTGTTAGGTCCCGAGCTGACGCTCTCCATATCTGGTCACTGGATGTGCCAGCCCTGGACCTCCTTGTCTGGAACATGGCACATAACAGTGGAAGTCACTGCCTATGACTGGCCCTTAGCAACTTTCTTGGAGCTACAGGTCATCCAGAATTTGTGGCTGCCTCTGCTTGGCTCAGGTGCCATTGTAAATATCATCAGCAGCATTCCTAAGCTGGCTTATCTACTCTTTGCCAGTGGGTGTGGCCTCTGTGTTCCCAAGGTGTGGTCTGCCTGCTGGCCCGCCATTGGCACCACTGCCACTGTCTTCTCAGGTGTTCAGGCATGGGCACCACTGGCACTGGCATGTAGCCACTGCCATGAGTGCACAAATGCAGGTGTTACCCCTGTGCCACCTCAGGTGTACCCTTCTGTTCTTTGTTGGGTATTCATCAGCAAGGAGGGACAGTGCATCTCAGACCTCAGCACTCAAAACCTGTGTCTCTGCTTCTAAGTGACTCTTTACTCTGACTGGAGTAGGAGAGCCTCCAGTGTGCAGGGTAATTGCTTCCCTTTGCTGGTATTGCTGCTCCCCCCAAAAATGACCACTTCAGATTTGGGTAGTCACTCAGCACAGGGGTTAGGGTGGCTGTCCCCCACAGTATTTCTCCCTGTCCCTCCAAGATTATACTTTCCTTTTGCAACTCCAGTTCTCTCAGCACTCTGTGCTCCCGGAGCCCTGGAAATGCGGTTTCCTGCGTAGTCCCTTTAAGACACAGCCTGGGTCTGAGAGTTTTGTCTCCCTCTCGCAAAACAGTAACTTGGCTCTTCTCTCAGCTAAATACTGTCCATATGCCTCTTCTAGTCTCTGGGACTCTAGACTGAAGCTCTGGTCCTGGAGCTGAAGACCCACAACTCTCTGGACAACCCACCCCACCGTGAGAGTCCCTCCAGGCTGCTGCTTGCTCTTGGGAGTGTGACAGCCCTTTCTGCATCTCTACCCTTCCTACGAGTCTCAGTGTGATTTCTTTGGTGATCCTTGGTTATAGATTCCTCTTAGTTTACTCCAAAGTTGGTTTTTCAAGATGATTGTTTTCAAGTTAAGTTGTAATCGACTTTGGTTCTGAGAGGTGGGAGTTGGAATGTCCGCCTACTCTCTCACCACTTTCTGTTCCTTCTATCAGATCATTCTTATTGTCTTGTGTTTCTCATCCACTGAAGAGCCAGAGAGGAAAACCTGATACATCACTCTCTTGAGGACATGGACACAGAAACAGAACTAGGTCGTCAGGGGTCAGGAAAGCTTGAGAACTGGGAGGCTGCAATCTGGCTCTGACCTCCACAGTGTGCAGGGATAGAAACCTATGTTCTCTTATTGATCAATGTCACTCTATTAAATTTAGTTTTCCAAATAAAATAAAAAAAGACATCAGTCATCTTTCTAAATTTTCTTCTCCTCCCAAAGTTTACATTGTAACTTTTAGCTAGATTAGTATTTACCATTTACAGTATTATGACTGTATTACCAGCATTCCCACCTGAGTTATGTAGTATACTATTTTTTTTTTTAACAGAGACAGACAGAGAGAGTTAGAGAGAGGAATAGATAGGGACAGACAGACAGGAACAGAGAGAGATGAGAAGCATCAATCATTAGTTTCTCGTTGCCATTGTGGCACCATAGTTGTTCATTGATTGCTCTCTCACATGTGCCTTGACCATGGGCCTTCAGCAGACCAAGCCATCCCTTGCTGTAGCCAGCGACCTTGGGTCCAAGCTGGCGAGCTTTTGCACAAGCCAGAAGGGCCCCGTGCTCAAACTGGTGACCTTGGGGTCTCTAACCTGGGCCCTCCACATCCCAGTCCGACACTCCATCCACTGCGCCACCACCTGGTCAGGCTGTAGTATACTATTAATTTATTTTTTTCTTGTACATTTTTTGGTTTTCCCTTTATTAATAATTTCTCTCACCTATAGTTTAGTTTTCTGTTTCTCTCACTATTTCATTTTTAAACTATCTAGAAAATATGTACCTTTTCTCAATATATTTAAATACTCAGATATTCTATTAATTTTTAATAAAGATTTAATTTATTTATTTTAGAGAGGAGATAGGAGTGGTGGGGGAGGAGCAGGAAGCATCAACTTCCATATGTGCCTTGACCAGAGAAGCCCTAGTTTTTGAACCAGAGATCTCAGTGTTCTAGGTCGATCTTTATTCACTGCACCACCACAGGTTAAGCACTATTCTATTAATTTTATTTTGAGGAGAATGTTTCTTTGAGTGTGATTTGTTTTGTTCTCAACTTTTGATCTGGACTAGGTGTTCTCTGGGCCTGTATTAACTGCCATCTTGAGGTTTTCATTTGCTATAATCCTGTGATTTCCTCTCATCTCTCTTCTGTTAGATCTCATAATTTATGAATTATGTGACAGACCTTTTGTTTCCTTGGCTTACTCCTTTGTTTTGGTGGAGCATATGGTCCAGTAGCAATCTCAGAAAGGTTATTGGAGAAGTCAGTGATTTAACATCTTGTATATCTTAAAATGTCTCTGGTTTCTTACACTCCTTGGTTGATATTTTGTCTGAATATAAAATTTTAGATTGAAGTAAATTTTCTTTCAATTTTTTTTTGAGAGTACATTTATTAAAGCTGGAGACAGAAAGGGCTTAGGACAGATGAAGCAACAGGAGAGAGTCTAAGTGGGGATGCTTTGACTCTCTAGAAACATCGTAGGAAAGGAATGATCCCAGGTGAGTCTGCATTGGCTCACTGAAAAATTAGCAAAAAGGAAACCTTTGAGACACATTCAAAGGGTTAGCTGGGGAGGAGCTGCCACTGCCCATTGCTCCCCTAGTTGCAAGTCTTGTGGGGTACTTTAGAGTTTAGGAGATGCACACCTGTGTGGGGAGAACTATGAAAAGGAAAACGTGCAGGTGTGCTCCCAAGAGGGAGAGCGCACCTCCCTCAAAATGTGTGAGCTATGTTCGTTCATTGTCTTTTTGCTACTAATTTTGCAATAGAAGGCTAATGCTATCTTGATTCTAGATCACTTGGATGTAATCATCCCCCACCCCTATCCCAGGGACCTTAGAGCTTCTCTTTGTTCTTGAATTTTCAAGCTTTGTGACAATGATCTGAAAACTTTTATCTTTAAACCCATTATTTCATTCATGTTTCCTTCCTTTGTTTTTACTTTTTTCTGTTCTTTTTTTTCTGGAACTCTTGTAATTTAAGTGTTGGGTCATCTAGAGTCATCCTCTTTTGGTTTTGCTTTAATTTTGTCATTCAAGTCTTTTTGAGGTTTATATTTCTAATATCACTTAAAAAATTTTTTTGTTCTCTGACTGTCCCTCTTTATAA
This sequence comes from Rhynchonycteris naso, assembly GCA_037038555.1. Lineage (NCBI taxonomy): Eukaryota > Metazoa > Chordata > Mammalia > Chiroptera > Emballonuridae > Rhynchonycteris > Rhynchonycteris naso. The sequence goes on from CM073003.1 coordinate 84,547,423, forward strand.
CCTTCTATTTCTGTTTGTGAATGCATTATCTTTCCTAGTTTTTCTTAATATCAGTTATAATATTTAGAAATTATTTCTTCTTTAATTGTGTTTTATCCCAATTTGCTTTTGGGTAGTTGTTTTTTTATTCTGTCTTTTACATTGAAGACCTTTCTCAAATATTTGGTGATCCTTGATTGCCTGCCCATGTGACTGAGCAGGAACTAAAAGCTGATTTGAGGTCCTTTGTGTGAAGTCTGAGCTTTTTGATGAGGGCTTTACTATAGGGTCAGTAGGTAGGGCCTGGACAGTTTTACTGTGAGACTTCCAGATATCTCACTATCTAGAGGTCTCTTTTCTTGATCTGACCACTTTCCCCAGTGATAAATCTTCCAACCAAATACAGCTGATGCCCCCCCTCTTATAAAGTTTTTCCAGATCTAATTGGACCTTTTCTGAACAAGGTAGTACTCTCTATTCTTTACCAATTTCTGATGCAACATCTTTAAAACCAGAATATTAGTGCATAAAATACATTATTAAACTGTTAACATTTTTTATTTATTTAGAAAATTAAATTTAATGGAGTGACATTGATCAATAAAAGTACATAGGTTTCAGGTAAACATTTTCTATAGCATTTGTGTGGTGTACCCATAGCCCAAAGTAAAATACTCTCCCTCACCGTACACTTGTCCCTCTTTACTCTCCTCCTCCACTTCCTCTCTTACAACTCCCTCCACTTTGTGACCACTTCACTTTAATCTGTGTCCATGAGTCTCAGTTTTATATTCCACCTATGTGTAAAATCATGTTAACATTTTTTGAATTAGTATTTACACTCTTCTAAAAGAAAGTAAGTATTCTTATCTATTCCCCTGTCTCTATCCTCTAGCACACAAAATGTGCTCAATAAATATTTCTTCAGTAAATTTGTATCAGGTATTAGGTTGTGGAGTGAAAGGGACTGGGTGGAAGTGGGATATAAAATGTAGACCAAAAAGACTCTTTCCTTCAGAATGATTATGTTTATCTATACCCAATGTATTCTTTCAAGTTAGCTTTGGATTTTGCTTGTATGTGGTAAAAATTTTAAAGACTGTTCTCAACTATTTAAAAATGAAGGCTCTCTCTAAATTGATGAACATTACCTTGTTTGAGATTTTTTAATAATGCTGATTAAAAAAAATTTCAGTAGACTAGACATGACAGCTTGACTGCTTGAGCTGTAGTGTTATAAAAAATAGTAATAAAATAAGAATTCACATTTGCACAACAAAAGTAGAGGGTGTTGCATATTTTTAAATGGCATAAAAGTATTTATCACTAATCTCCCATAGTTATGCCTGGCAATTTCCTCTCTGCTCTTACTCTGCTCTGATATCAACAGAATGTGGCAAACTTCATAATCTATTATAAAGCTGAACACATTACAGCATAACAATTATAAATGCTACTTTCTTAATCATAGTAAAAAGTGTTTCTTTTAAGTGTAATCTAAAAAACATTTGCTTATATCTTTTAATTTTCTATCTGGTTCCACACACTTCCCCCATACATGACTATGAACTAAGTCAGAGTAAATACTCTTATTGCTTACTGTTCAGCTGAATCAACACTTCCGGAGACTGTGACTAAGAAAAGCCACAGCTCATGGTTATAGTTGAGCTTTGAAAATCCTTGTAAGGTTTAAGGATATCATCATAAGTACCCATGCTCACAGAACTAAAACAAGTTAGACTTCATCAATGATTGTCAACTCATTTGGCCTTTTATTTTTGGTTTTGATTGATTACTTATTCTGAGATCATTATCACGTAAACAGAAAGTGTTTGGTCTATAAGTTCCATAATGGTCCTTTGCTTTCCTATTCATGGCTCAGTATAATGGGAAATATGGAAAAGGAAAGATTGTGATCTCTGAAAGGCAATTTAACAGATACTATGTCTGTGAACATTATTTTGACAGCTAAATAATATGGAGATCAATTAATCTTCAAGGAAAAAGGGAGTGTTTTTTCTCTTCAAAAACAGAATAATCTCTTCCAATAATGTCACTGTGCATCTGTCACTGTACCATTAGTAGGCTTTTAATTTCCTCCGGAAAAAGGTTTGATGAAGAGGAAGCCTATTTGTTTTATTCTATTCTAAGTGTTTCATCTTGTTTGATCTCTGTGCCTATCAAGTCACTTCCCTTGATGAGTGCCCACTTTAGTCTAGTGACAAAGGGAAGGTCAGTGGTGCACTAGTCACTCATGAAGACCATGGGCCTAGCAGATATGATAGACAGGCTTAATGAATTTACCTAATTTTTTTCAATCACATCCCAAATGTCTTAAAAATGTAATCATAAATTTCTTTTTTCAGTTCCCTGTATTTCCTTCAGATATCAGATCTTCATACTCTTGCCTCCAACACACAATTGAACCTCTCTCAAGAAAAGCCATTACTGCTTTCCTAGTTGACAAATACAACAGACTATCTTTTTGACCTTATGTTTCTTGAATATTAAAAAAAAATTGATATAATTTACAACCTATTCTTCACTTATACTTCTCTGTTGGTGTTTTAGTTACTCTTTAGCATTTTCTCTCTTCATTTTTTAAAATTTAATATTACTATCATCTTTTTTTTCCAAAGTTTGTTTTACCTGCTTACTCATTCTTCTTGCATAGCGCCATGCACCTGGCAGATAGAAGGTTATTTTTTCACCTCTTAAATATAAGCACAGTGATGAAAGAAAGCAGTAAAGCAACCACAAGCTCTCTCCTGATATGAGAAGTATGTACAGGTTGACTGCAGAGCAGGCACTACTAAGTAAATACATTAGACAAATTGTTTTTCACTTTGCTGTCATCTGCATTCTTCTGCAGTTTCTGAATCCCAAGTTATGCTTGGACTGCAATGTGTCTGTGTAATATATTTGTGGCTCAATGCCATGGAGATGGAGTGAAGAGGAAAGAAATATAACCTTTTATATAACCTGCTTTCCCACTGTTGAGAATAACACAGAATATTTAGTTTAAATGGATTATACTAATTATATATTTACTAAATTAGATATGTGCTGTGTTGATAACTGAATACTAAAATGAATTAAAAACTTGACTTTGGCTGGTGGTCCCAACATACAATATATAGATGATGTATCATAGAATTTAACACCTGAAACCTATATAATCTTATTAATCACTGTCACCCTAATAACTTTAATTAAAAATAAGAATATATATATATATAAATTGACCATTCTTACATGATGAAGCCTCCATATAATTCCAATAGTAGGAGATTCAGAGAGTTTCTATATTGCTGAACACATCCAAGTATCAGGAAGTTGTTATACTCTAACTCCATGGGGATAGAAGCTCCTGCATTCAGGACACTCCTAGATCTTTCCCTATGCATCTCTTCATCTGGCTGTTCATCTGTATCCTTTATCATAGTTTTAATAAACCTATAAACATAAAAAAATGCCACCTGTGTAAAACATCCTGCTAATTTAAGCCTCTACCCATCCTAAATGTATTGCATAACATTGGAATTTATGTTTGATAATTTAGTTGTGAAAATCACATATAAAACATGGCATTACATGTAATCTTTAGAAAAGCTAAAAAAGACACATGGAATTTATTAACCTCCACAAATTTCACCAAAATACAAGAAAAAGGGAATTTTTAAAGATATAAACATCAAAAAGACAAATAGGTTGATGTTAGAGAAATAGTGCCGTAAGAAGGGCTTCCAATACCTCTCCCCAAAATCTCAACAAATTCAACAACTAGACACAAAAAAACAATCCCAGGAGCATTTGAAATACACACACACCAAACGAAGGTACAATTGGGCAAAACAGTAGCTAAATATATAATCAATTCTGAAGGAAAAAAGACAGAGAATGGAGCACTCCACATTCCTCACTGACTAAGCAAGGGCTGCTTTCACTTGGAACTGAGAGAAAGTGAGGGCTGGGGATGTGAATAAAGCTGGGCTGGGGCAGAGATGTTCAAGCTGAAGAGAGAGTGTGCCCATGGCTCAGCCCACATGGAGCCTGGAGCATGGAGCTAACACCAACTGTGAGCCCTGGCAGAGGTGGGCGAGCAGTTGCCTTGTTTACTCCCCATACCCTGGTCAGCGAGAGTGAACAGTATATGAGTGGTTCCTCCTAGTGCCCTGGGTGGGGGCGCCCATGTTCCCAGACAGAGGAACAGGGTCGGAGACTGTCCGCAGTAGCCTTCTGCATGGGCTGTGACCAGAGTCTCGGTGTAATCTCTGCTCCCCAAACAACAGCACATGGGGAGTGCAAGTCAGCTGGCTTCTCTATGCCTGGACGTCTGCAGGTGGGCAGGGCACCTCCGCCAGCCATAAAGGCTAACAAAGCACATTACCTAGGAAAAAAGAATATGAAAGTGCTAGGAGGAAGGGCGCGCAGGCAACTTGCAGACAGCTTTGGAGAGCAGACCCGGGAATCCGATATCACTGAAGGGAGCCTAACCCACAGTCTGCTCACTGCCCAGCTGGCTAAGGTTGGCAGCGGCTCTGTCTGACAAGGTCTTCTTTCTGAGAACTGTGATCTAAGAGAACCCAAAAAAGAGAAGTGATATTTTTTAGGGCCTCTTGCTCAGCACGCAGTGCATGGGGCAACTTCTTGCCAGCCGTTATAGGGTAAAAAACACATCTCTATGGAACAGACCTCAGAGAACACTGCAAAAGTTGGGCAGGCTAGGCTGTAGGCTTCTTAACAAGAGAAAGGCTTGCAGAGAGCAGTCCCATGGAATGTTAAGGCAAATTTGACTAGACATACCCAGGGAACCTTAGAAAAGAGCCTGGTCAGAAGTCAACTCTCCCCCTACTTGCTTAAACTGGTGGCTCTGGTCAGCAGAGCTTTCATACTCAGGGCTGTGCTCAAAAAGGACCTGGAGGAGAGACTTGGCAGCTTTTAAAACCTCCTGTTCTGCAAGCAGTGACTAGAGCATCCTCCTGCCAGCCAATACAGGTTACAAAGTGCAAAAAACTGGGGGAGAGTGGTCCTGCAGAGTGCTGAAGCATCCTAGACATGCCTGGAGGCTTATAGAAAGACACTTTGAGAGCATTTGGCTGCCAACCCCGCCTGATTATGCTGGGAACTCTGGCTAGCAAGCCTTGCCCAGAGTCCTGCATTGAGTAGGGATAGAAGGGGGATTTGGCAGCTCTTAGGGCCTCTTACTCTCCAGGCAGTGGCTGAGGCAACTTCATAGCTAGGTCACCAGGCTGCTGATTCAGGAAGAAGGAAGTTGGAGAGAGGCTCTGGAAAAACAATCTCTCGCATTGTTGGAGCCTGCAAATGCTAACAAGCCCCAACTACCAACGGGACTGAGGTCTAGTATATGTCATCGTCAACTGCAAATCTCTACCTAAGCATGCCACAGGGGCAGAACCTGGGGTACAGTGCCACCGACCAAAAAGAGAAAGAGGAAAAAAGAAAAAAGATAAACTCTCAAAATCAAGAATAATCCATAGTCTTTATAACTTTTTCTACCTCTTTTTTTCTTTCATTTTATTATCTTTTGTTTTCTTCCACCTTGGTCCTTTTATCCTCTTTTCATCTTATTCTTTACTTTTCATCTTGAACTTCATTACCCATAGGTGTTACATTTCCCATTCTTTTTTTTCCTATCTATGAGGGTTACATTCCAAAAACCTTAACTCTCTCCTTTTTTTTTCTTTTTATTTTTTTCTTCTCTTTTGGTTTCTTCTTTTCACTTTCATTTTTCCTCTCATTTGATCCAAACTCACAAACAAATTACTTTATTTTGGATTCAAATTTTTTCTTTGTGGCATTTTGTGTGCTTTTTACTTTGCTTTTTATTTCATTAGCATTCCCCCCAACCCAGACTCTCCATTCTATGTAGTTTTTGATCAACTTAATACAATAAATTTTTTTTCTCTTTTTCTTGTCTTCTTCTTTTCCCTTTCACTATATCTCTCATTCAATCATCATTTATAAGCCAATTATTTTATTCTTGATCTAAATATTTTCCTTGAAGCACTTTTTGGGTCCTTACTTCATTTTTTGCCCCTTTGTCACTTCTCCCCAACTCAGGCCCTCCATGCTAGGTAGTTTTTGTTCCATTTAGCACAATAGAATTCTCAGATTTTCACAGTATTTTTTCAAAAAAATATAATTTTTCTTTTAATTCTTTTCTTTTTATATTTTTTACTCTTTATGAATTCTTATTAATGTTATTAACAAAACCACCCTTAGATGCCATTAAGGAAAAGAAAATCGAATATTATGGATATAAAAGACAGAGATATAGCACAGATAGATGAGGAAAAATCTATAGAAAAAAATTTTAATAGGTTGGAAACCTTGGAGTTAAATGATAGAGAATTTAAAATACAAATCCTAAAAATACTCAGAAATATACAAAAAAGCACAGAAAGGAAATTTAGGGAGCTCAAAAAAAAAAAAGAACACTCAACAAACAGAAAGAATATATTACCAAGGAAATTAAAACCATAAAAATGAATCAAACAGAGATGAAAAACTATATTCATAAACTGAAAAATGAGGTAACAAGCTTAGCTAATAGAATAGGTCAGATAGAAGAGAGAATTACTGACATAGAAGACAGGCAACTAGAGGCACAATAGAGAGAAGAGGAGAGAGACTCAGAAATGAAAAAAAATGAAAAATCCCTACAGGAATTGTTTGACTCCATCAAAAAGAGCAACATAAGAATAATAAGTATATCAGAGGGCAAAAAGAGAGAAAATGGAATGGAGAACATATTCAAACAAATAATAGATAAGAACTTCTCAAGCCTATGGAAAGAACTAAAATCTTGAATTCAAGAAGCAAACAGAATACTGAGTTATCTTAACCCCAACAAACCTACTCCAAGGCATATCATAATAAAATTGGCATAAACCAATGATAAAGAAAAAATTCTCAAGGCAGCCAGGGATAAGAAGAATACAACATATAAAGGAAGGCCATTAGATTATCATCAGATATTTCAGCAGAAACTCTACAAGCTAGAAGAGAGTGGACTGCAATAAAGTTCTGAAAGAGAGGAACTTTCAGCCAAGAATACTATATCCATCAAAGTGATCCTTCATATATGAAGGAGAAATAAAAACATTAAAAAATACAGAAAAGATGAGGGAATTTATCACCAGAAAAACCCCACTTCCGGAAATACTAAAGGAGGTTTTCTGACCAGATACAAAGAACAAATAAAAAACAAAATCACAAAAAAAACCTCCACCAAGCATACAATAAAATCAAATTTAAACTGTGACGACAAAAACAAAAAAGGGGAGAGGAAGAAGATTAACAGTAGCAAAGGAGGATAAAGTGCAGAAGCACTCATGAGATAGTGTACTACAATAAAAATGGTAGGTACACTTTTTATTACTTAATGGTAACCACCCTTGAAAAAATCACCACATAATCACATAACTTGAAAAAAGAAGTAACAGAGGAGAGAAGTATGGATTACAACCAAACAAAAACAAATAATAAAAAAGTAAAGTGAAGAACCAAACAAGATAGAAAACTAACAGAAAGTAATATGTAAAATGGCAATAGGAAACCCTCAAGTGTCAATAATTACACTAAATGTAAATAGATTGAACTCACCAATGAAAAGACACAGAGTAGCAGAATGAATTAAAAAAGAAAATCCAACTGTATGCTGCCTACAAGAAACACATCTAAGCTACAAGGATAAAAACAAATTCAAAGTGAAAGGCTGGAAAACATTACTCCAAGCAAATAACATCCAAAAAAGAAAAGTAAGTGTAGCAACGCTCCTATTTAACAATGCTGACTATAAGACAGCAAAGGTAATTAGAGACAAAAAAGATCATTTCATAATGATTAAGGGGACATTGAATCAAGAAGACATAACACTTCATAATATACATGCACCAAACCAAGGAGCACCAAAATATATAAGACAGCTGCTAACTGACCTAAAAACAAAATCTGACAAAAATACAATCATACTTGGAAACCTCAATACACCACTGACAGCTCTAAGTCCTTCATCCAAACAGAAAATCAATAAAGAAATATTGGCCTTAAAACACTAGAACAATTGGATATGATAGACATCTACATTCCAAAGTACCAGAATATACATTTTTCTTCAGTGTACATGAAACATTCTCAAGAACTGACCATATGTTGGGCCACAAAAATAACATCAGCATATTCAGAAAGATTGAAATTATACCAAGCATATTTTCTGATCACAAAGCCTTGAAACTAGAATTCAACTGCAAAAAAGAGTAAACAAATCCACAGAAATGTGAAAAATAAACAACATACTTTTAAAAAATGAGTGGGTCGAGTTGTGGAGAGGATCGTGTGGGGAGGGTTGGTAAAAGTGGTGGCTCTTGGTGTTGTTCGATCTCTCTTCGAGCACACTGTGGGTCTGGCAATGGGGGGCACCACAGCTGGCGATCCTTGTGTCTGGGTGCATCAGCAGCTGCATGGAGTGGGTTCTACCTGGGAGCCTGACTCTTCTGGAGGCTTTAGGAGGAGTCCTGAGAGCTAAGAAGGACCAGTGGCTGTCACCAAAGCATTAAGAAGGGGTAAATCAAAAGCCCCCTAAGATTTCTTGAGACCTGAAGATGGCATCAGAGTAGGCAGATGCACAGACTCCCAGCTCACACCACCAAACTGGATTACAAAGTAATTTAGGAATAATCAGCATAAAAAACCAACTCTGGACTACAAGAACAGCTCTCAAAAACCAAGAAGCAAAGAAGAAACCACACTGAGCCTTGTAAGAAGCACCGATGAGTGGTGGGGCTCTCATTTCAAGGAAAAGAATAGAAAATATCACTCACAGCCACTTGCCTGGGGACCTGGGAATAAGGTATGTTGAAAGAGCTGCGTTGTCTTCCAAAAGAAAAGAGGGGAGAGAGAGACAGATGGTGACGGGCAGAGGAATGCATAGGATGACCTGAGAAACTGACTCATTCAGTGCTGGAGGCAGCCATAGCTGGGGGAGGGGTTGATCCTTCCACATAACACAAAACTAAAAGGGTTCCGGGTCACCCATCTCAAGATATCTCTCCAGCTCCAATCAGCATAATAAGACACAGCTGAAAACAAGAAGTGGGGAGGAGGGGCAGTAACTCAGGTCTCCACAGAGAAATGAGATACACCTCCCGCTACTGAAAAAAGACACCTCCCCCCCTGGAGAGAGTAACTGGCAGATCAGGCCTTCATAGTCTCAGGTTACACCCATCGCATTCCTGAATACAGTTTTAAATAAGCCTCCTGCTGAGATCAGTAAACAAGACTACCACCGAGTTAAGACAACTGAGAAGAAAACAAACAAATCAAGACTACCAAGCAGCTCTACTAGAAAAGCCAAATTCCACAGTGGATTACTAACAGCAGCTGATGCCAACCCAAAAAGATCTAGAAATAACAAAACTGAAAATTGGAGGCAGACAACACTCAGCCTAGACTCAACCAGCTCTACAAACAATACACCTAAACACACAGACATAATGAGAAGACAGAGATGCAATCCAAATGAAACCACAAAAAACCTTCAGAAAATGAACTGAGTGATATGGAAATAACAAACTACCGAATGCAGAGTTTAAAATAATGATTGTTAGGATGCTTAGAGATCTTAGAACAACAGTGGATGGTCATTATGAACACCTAAGTAAAGAAATAGCAAGTATAAAAAACAACATTGAAATATTAAAAAAAAATCAGTCAGAGATGGCAAATACAATATCAGAAAAAAAGAACAAATGAAAGGAATAAAAAGCAGCATGGATGAAGCTGAGGATCAAATCAGAGAGTTGGAGGACAAGATGAATGAAGGCATGGAAGCAGAGCAGAAAATAAAAGAGACTCAAAAAGTCTGAGGAAACTCTAAGAGAGCTCTGTTATGACATGAAGAGAAATAACATTCACATCATAGGGGTTTCTGAAGAAAAAGAGAAAGAACAAGGGATAGAAACTTCATTCAATTAAATTATAGCTGAAAACTTCCCTAAATTGATACAGGAAATGTTCTCACAAGTTCAAGAAGCACAGAGAACTCCATTGAAGAGAAATAAAAAAAAAAAACCTACACCAAGACACATCATAATTAAAATACCAAAGCTAAGTGATAAAGAGAAAATATTAAAAGCTGCAAGAAAAAAAGGCTATTACCTACAGAGAAGCCCCCATAAGGATGACTCCGACTTCTCAAGAAACACTTGAGGCCAGAAGGGAATGGCAAGAAATATTCAAAGTAATACAGAACATGAGCTTACAACCAAGACTACTTAATCCAGTAAGGCTATCATTTTAAATAGAAGAAGAAATAAAAAGCATCCCCACCCCACCAAAAAAAACCCCTCAATAATTCATTATAACCAAACCAATGCTGCAGGAAATCTTAAGGGGCCTGTTGTAAATAAACAAATCAAAGTGGGAAATGATTATAGCAGAAGAGGAATACAATTTTAAAGAATAAAATGGTAATAAACAACTACATATCAATAATAACCTTAAATGTAAATGGATTAAATGATCCAATAAAAAAACATAGGGTAGCTGCATGGATAAGAAAACAGGACCCATACATCTGCTGTCTTCAAGAGACACACCTTAAAACAAAAGATGCATTTTGACTGAAGGTGAAAGGAAGGTAAAAAATATTTCATGCAAATGGAAATAAAAAAATAGCTGGGGTTAGCAATACTTATATCAGACAAAATGGACTTTAAAACCAAGGATATAGTGAGAGATAAAGAAGGTCACTAATAATGACAAAAGGTACAATTCAATAAGAAAATATAAACATCATAAATATCTATATACCTAATATTGTAGCACATAAATATATAAAGCAGACTTTGATGGATATAAAGGGCGAGATAAACAGCAATACTATAATAGTAGAAGATATCAATACCCCACTAACATCACTAGATAAATCCTCAAGAAAGAAAATTAACAAAGAAACAAAAGACTTAAAGGACACACTAGATCAACAGGATTTAATAGATATCTTTAGAACCTTTCATCCGAAAGCAGCAGAATATACATTCCTTTCAAGTGCTCATGGTACATTCTCTACGACAGACCACAAGTTAGAACACAAAAGCAGTCTCAACAAATTTAAGGAGATTGAAATTATATCAAGCATTCTCTCTGATCACAATGGCATGAAACTAGAAATCAACCACAACAGAAAAACTGAAAAATACTCAAACACATGGGAACTAAATAGCATGTTATTAAATAACAAATGGGTTAAGAATGAAATCAAAGAAAAATAAAATAATTCATAGAAATAAATGATAATAAACATACAGCAACTCAAAATGTATGGGACACAGCAAAAGCAGTCCGGAGAGGGAAGTTCATAGCACTACAGGCATTTCTTAAGAACCTTGAAAAAGCTCAAATAAACAACCTAACTCTTCATCTAAAAGAACTAGAAAAAAGAACAGCAAGTAAGTCCCAGAGTTAGTAGAAGGAATAAAATAATAAAGAACAGAGCGAAAATAAATGACATAGAGGTTAAAGAAACAATACAGAGAATCAATGAAACCAAGAGCTGGTTCTTTGAAAGGGTAAACAAGATTGATGAACCTTTAACGAGACTTACTAAGAAAAAAAGAGAGAGGACTCAAATAAATAAAATTAGAAATGAGAGTAGAGAAATAGCAACCGACACAACAGAAATACAAAATATTGTAAAAAAATACTACGAAGAACTGTATGCCGAAAAATTAAACAACCTAGATGAAATGGGTAAATTCCTTGAAACATAATCTTCCAAAAATTAATCTGGAAGAATCATAAAACCTAAAAAGACCAATTACAAAAAAAGAGATTGAAACAGTTATCAAAAAGCTTCCAAAAAACAAAACTCCTGGGCCCAATGGCTTCACTGGTGAACTTTACCAAATATTCAAAGAAGAACTTACTTCTATCCTTCTCAAGCTATTTCAAAAAATTCAAGAGGAAGAAACACTTCCAAGTTCCTTTTATGAGGGGAGCATAATTCTGATTCCAAAACCAGCAAAGACAGCACAAAGAAAAATAATTATAGGCCAATATCCCTGATGAATTTAGATGCTAAAATCCTCAACAAAATACTAACCAATCAGATCCAGCAATACATAAAAAAAATCATACATCGTGATCAAGTGGGATTTATTCTGGGGAGGCAAGGATGGTATAGCATTTATAAATCAATCAATGTGATTCACCACATAAAAAAAAGAAAGGAGAAAAACCACATGATAATTTCAATAGATGTAGAAAAAGCATTAGATAAAATTTAGCACCCATTCATGATCAAAACTCTCAGCAAAGTCGGAATACAGGGAACATACCTAAACATGATAAAGGCCATCTATGACAAACCCACAGCCAACATCATAATCAATGGACAAAAATGAAAAGCAGTTCCCCTAAAATCAGGAACAAGGCAGGGGTGCCCCCTTTCACCACTCTTATTCAACATAGTACTGGAAGCCCTAGCTACAGCAATCAGACAAGAAGAAGAAATGAAAGCATCCGAATTGGAAAAGAAGAAGTAAAACTATCATTATTTGCAGATGATATAATGCTGAATATAGAAAACCGTAAAGTCTCAGTCACAAAACTACTGGATCTGATAAATAAACTCAGTTAGGTGACAGGATATAAAATTACTACACAGAAATCAGAGTCATTATTATACACAAACAATGAAATGTCAGAAAGAGAAATTAAGAAAACAATCTTCTTCACTATTGCAATGAAAATAATAAAGTATCTTGCAGTAAATTTAACCAAGGAGGTTAAAGTCTTGGACTCATAAAATAATAAAACATCTATTAAAAAAATCAAGGAAGACACAAACAAATGGAAGCATATACTGTGTTCATGGTTAGGAAGAATAAACATCATTAAAATGTCTATATTACCCAATACAACTTATAAATTCAATGCAATACCAATTAAAATACCAATGACATACTTCAAAGACATAGAAAACATATTACAAAAATTAATATGGAGCCAAAAAAGAACACAAATAGCCTCCGCAATCTTGAAAAAGAAGAATAAAGAGGGAGGTATCACATTTCCTGATATCAGGTTATACTACAAGGCCATTGTGCACAAAACAGCTTGGTACTGACATAAGAACAGGCATATAGATCAATGGAACAGAACAGAGAACCCAGAAATAAACCCAACCCACATCTTTATGGGCAATTGTTATTTGACAAAGGAGGGAAGAGCATATATTGGAGTAAAGACAGTCTTTTTAACAAATGGTGTTGGGAAAACTGAATAGCTACCTGTAAAAAAATGAAACTAGACCACCAACTTACACCATGCACAAAAATAAACTCAAAATGAATAAAGGACTTAAATGTAAGTCATGAGACCATAAGCATCCTAGAAGAAAACATAGGCAGTAAGCTCACCGACATCTATCGCAGCAATATATTTGTTGATTTATCTCCACAGGCAAATGAGAAGAAAGACAGGATAAACAAATGGGACTATATCAAACTAAAAAGCTTTTGCAGAGCTAAAGACAATATGAACAGAATAAAAAGACAAACCACACAATGGGAGCACATACTCGACAATACATTTGATAAAGGGTTAATAAACAAAATTTATAAAGAACTTGTAAAACTCCATACCAGGAATACAAAAAATCCAATCAAAAAATGGGCACAAGAAATGAATAGACACTTCTCCAGAGAAGACATACAGATGGCCAATAGACAGATGAAAAAACGTTCAACATCTAATGCTAATTAAAACCACAATGAGATACCACCTCACACCAGTCAGAATGGCGCTCATTAACAAATCAACACACAATAGGTGCTAGCAATGATATGGAGAAAGGGAAACTGTCCTGCACTGCTGGTTGGAATGCAGACCGGTGCAGCCTCTGTGGAAAACAGTATGGAGATTCCTCAAAAATTAGAAATGGAACTGCCCTCTGACCCAGCTATCCCACTTATAGGAATATATCTCAAGGACACCATATCACCGACTGAAACAAAGAAATGCACCCCCATGTTTACGGCAGCATTGTTCACAATAGCAAAGATCTGGAAACAGCCCAAGTGTCCGTTAGTGGACGATTGGATTAAAAAACTGTGGTATATATATATACAATGGAAAACTATGGGGCTATGAAAAAGAAGGAAATATTACCTTTTGCAACAATATGGAGGAACTTGGAAACTATTATGTTGAGTGAAATAAGCTAGGCAGAGAAAGAAAAATATCATATGACCTCACTCATTTGAGAAATCCAAGGAACAATGAGAATTGAGGAACGGAATTGAGACAGAGGAGGGATCAAAGGGACCAGAGAAAAAGAGGACAGAGAAAAAGGGTATCATAGGATAGGATAAAGCTGAAGAGAAGGGGCGAGGGCGCTGTAGTGAGGGTAGCAAGGGAGATGTTGAGGGGAATTTGGGGGAGGGGTGATGCATTCGGTGTGACCCTAGAATCTATGTAAACACAATTAATTAAATAACAAAAATAAAAATAAATAAAAAATGAGTGTGTCAAAGAAGAAGTAATTGCAGAGATGAAAAGATACTTACAGACAAATAAAAATAACAATACGACATATCAGAGTCTCTGGGACTCAGCATAAGCAGTAATAAGAGGGAAGTTTATATCAATCACTACAGATCTTTATGAACAAACAAGAGAGAGTCAAGTAAACCACTTAATTTCATATCTTAAGGAACTAGGAAAAGGAGAACAAAGACAACCCAAAACCAGCAGAAGAAAAGAAATAATAAAAATCAGAGTGGAAATAAATGAAATAAAGAACAGAAAAACTATAGAAACAATTAATAAATCAAGAAGCTGGTTCTTTGAAAAGATCAACAAAATTGACAAACCCTTGGCAAGACTTAACAAGAAAAAAAGATGAAGGACTCATATAACAAAATTTAAATTGAAAGAGGAAAAATAACCACAGATATTATAGATATACAGAGAATTATTGTAGAATACTATGAAAAGCCATATGCCACCGAATTTAACAATCTAGAAGAAATCGATAAATTTCTAGAACAATACAATCTTCCTAGACTGAGTCATGAAAAAGCAGAAAGCCTAAACAGATCCATAAGCAGAAAGGAAGTAGAAAAAACTATTAAAAACCTCCCCCAAAATCAAAATCCATGGCCGGATAGCTATCCTAGTGAATTTTATCAAATATTGAAAGAAGACTTGGTTTCTATTCTACACAAAGTCTTCCAAAAAATTAAAGAAGAAGCAATACTTCCAAACATATTTTATGAGGCCAACATAACCCTCATACCAAAACCTGGCAAGGACAGCACAAAAATAGAAAACTACAAACCAATATCTCTAATGAATACAGAATCTAAAATACTAAACAAAATACTAGCAAATCAAATACAATAATATATTTTAAAAAATGATCAAGTGAGATTCATCCCAGAATCACAAGGATGGTTTAACATATGTAATACACCACCATATTAACAAAACAAAGAACAAAAATCACATGATCTTATCAATAGATGTAGAAAAGGCATTCATTAAAATACAACATAATTTTATGTTTAAAACACTCAACAAAATGGGTGGGTATAGAAGAAAAATATCTGAACATAATAAAGGCCATATATGATAAGCCGTCAGCTAATATCATATTATATGGCATAAAACTGAGGACTTTCCCCCTTAAATTAGAAACAAGACAGGGATGTCCACTCTCTCTGCTTTTATTTAACATGGTGCTGGAAGTTCTAGCCAGAGCAATCAGACAAGAGAAAGAAATAAAATGCATTCATATTGGAAAAAGGAAGTAAAGGTTTCACTTTTTGTAGATGATATAATTCTATACATCAAAAACCCTAAACACTCCACAAAAAGATTACTAGAAACAATAAACCAATACAGTAAGGACACAGGATACAAAATTAATATCCAAAAGTCCATTGCCTTCCTATATGCCAACAATGAAACATCAGAAAACGATCTAAAAAAATAATCCCCTTCAGGGTTACAACAAAAAAAAATAAAATTCCTAGGAATAAGCATAATAAAGAATGTAAAGGACCTATATAATGAAAACTACAAAGCATTGTTAAGAGAAATAAAAAAAGATACAATGAAATGAAAAAATATTCCATTTCCTGTATAGAAAGAATAAATATAGTCAAAATGATCATATTACTCAAAGCAATATACAAATTTAATGCAATTCCCATCAAAATTCCAACATCATTTTTTAAATAAATGGAACAAAAAAGCTCAGATTTATATGGAACTATAAAAAACCCCGAATAACCAAAGCAATCCTAAGAAAAAAGAACGAAGCTGGGGGCATTACAATATCTGACTTCAAATTATATTATAGAGCCACGACAATCAAAACAGCATGGTATTGACAGAAAAACAGACACTTAGACCAATGGAACAGAATAGAAATCCCAGAAATAAAACCACATATATGTGGTCAAATAATTTTTGATAAAGGGGCCAACAACACACAATGGAGAAAAGAAAGTCTCTTCAACAAATGGTGCTGGGAAAACTGGAAAGCCACATGCAAAAGAATGAAACTCAACTACAGTTTGTCCCCTTGTACTAAAATTAATTCTAACTGGATCAAAGACCTAAATATAAGACCTGAAACAATAAAGTACATAGAAGAAAACATAGGTACTAAACTCATGCACCTTGGTGATAAAGAGCACTTTATGAATTTGACTCCAAAGGCAAGGGAAATGAAGGCACAGATATATGAATGGGGGGGGGGACCACATCAGAATAAAAAGTTTTTTCACAGCAAAATAAACTGACAACAAAACAGACAACCAACTAAATGGGAGATGATATTTTCAAACAACAGCTCAGGTAAGGGCCTAATATCCAAAATATACGAAGAACTCATAAAACTCAACTAAAAACAAACAAACAATCCAATAAAAAATGGGAAGAGGACATGAACAGACACTTCTCCCAGGAAGAAATACAAATGGCCAACAGATATATGAAAAGATGCTCATCTTCATTAGCTATTAGAGAAATGCAAATCAAAACTGCAATGTGATACCACCTCATCATACCTGTTAGATTAGCTATTATCAACAAGACAGGTAATAACAAATGTTGGAGAGGCTGTGGAGAAAAAGGAACCCTCATCATCCACTGTTGGTGGGAATGTAAAGTAGTACAACCATTATGGAAGAAAGTATGGTGGTTCCTCAAAAAACTAAAAATAGAACTATCATATCACCCAGCAATTCCTCTACTGGATATCTACCCCCAAAACTCAAAAACTCTGGTATGTAAAGACACATGCAGCCCCATGTTCATTGCAGCATTGTTTACAGTTGCCAAGACATGGAAACAACCCAAAATCCCTTCAATAAATGATTGGATAAAGAAGATGTGGTACATATATACTATGGAATACTGCTCAGCCATAAGAAATGATGACATAGAATCATTTACAACAACATGGATGGACCTTGATAACATTATACTGAGTGAAATAAGTAAATCAGAAAAAACTAAGAGCTATATGATTCCATACATAGGTGGGACATAAAAATGAGACTCAGAGACATGGACAAGAGTGTGGTGGTTACCGGGGAAGAGGTGGTGGGGAGAGAGTAGAGGGAGGGGATAGGGGGAGGGGAAGGGCACAAAGAAAACCAATTAGAAGGTGATGGAAGACAATTTGACTTTGGGTGATGGGTATGCAACATAATTAAATGTCAAAATATTCTAGAAATGTTTTCTCTGAAAATATGGACCTTGATTTATTAATGTCACCCCATCAAAATTAATTTTAAAAAGGACAAAGAGAATGGAAATGAAGATCATTGTAATGAAATCTTGAGTACACAAAGCATACAATGATATCAGAAAAAAACGAAATACTAATTTAACATTAAAGGATGGCCCGGGGCAGATAAAATTTTGCTGCAGAACCTCAGAAAGATCCAGAAATTGAATCTGAAAGTGAATTGAAGTGATACTCTAAATGAGAATCAGTTAGATCCCAGGCAACTACTTCTCTTTCAACCTGGTGGGCAAAGGTGATTCTTTAAAGTAGGCATATTCTCTGGCAGAGAATTACTCTGAAAATAGGATAATTCTATGCATTAAACATATGAATTCTTTTCTACCCATAGCCTGTTTTCCCTACACAGCTCTAAAAAAATGTTGACAGAGGGACTCATACAACTCAGAGAGGAACTTAAAGGTTTACTCTTCAGGGGACTTACCAACCCACAAGAAAATCTGACAGATACTGACGGTGTGGGATTCTCAGTAAATGGCTGTGTCTTTGTGAAGTCAGTGAAGTATAAAATACTTATTCAGTGCTTCATATTTAAATATGATCAAAGAGCCAAGAGACACCAGACAATTGTGGAAACCCTTTAACATGGAATAAAGTGCACAGAACTGAAGAAAAAATTAAAAAAGGACTTGGAGGATACATGAACAAGGCAGGGATCAGAAGACACTAAAAAATTATCATTAATATTTGAGAGGCAAAAAAAGATAATGATGAATGAAAAGAAATATTCAGAGGATAACAACAAAACTCTTAGAAATTAAGTATATGAGAGCAGAAGTAAAAATTTAACAGAAGAGTTAGGAGATAAAGATGAGAAAACCTTTCAGCATTCAGAAAAATAATAGAGATATAAAAGAGAAAATAAAGAAGACAGTTAGCCAAAGAAAAAGAGTTCCAGAAATCAAGGGATAGAAAAACAAACAAGAGAAAATGAACAGAAACTGTACAAAAAATTCCCAAAATAGAAAGGTTTGAGTACCATTACTAAGTACCCAGGGAAATAAATTTAAAAAAATCAACAAACAAACAAATAAAAACACTCACAGCAAAACAATAATAATTAATTTTCAGGTCTCTGGAAACAAAGTGAAGATGCTATAGCTCACAGAAGAAAAAAATAAATAAAAGGTCACATGCAAAGATTCAGGTATCAGAATGGTTTCTCAACAGCAAAATGGAAACTTAAGAGAAAATGCAACCATTTCATTTAAATGTTGAGAGAAAGTGATTAGCAACCCAGAATTTTATTCCTGTCATACTTTCAATTAACTGTGAAATTTGGGTACAAAGCTCTCAAAAACATGCAACTCATGTTTACCTTTCTTTCAAGAGACTATTGGAGGAGGTGTTCTACTAAATAAAGGAGTAAATCAAGAAAAATGATGACGTAGGATCCAGATATTCAAAGAGACCCAAGCAGGAGGAGAGAGATGAAAGGAATCCCCAGGCTGGTGGTAAAGAGAGAATCCAGGATGACATCAAAGAAGCAAGTTAAAAGAAATACTAATTTATTTTGGCACAAGAGGGATGAGGAAGCCAAACAAAAAGTCTGTAAGAAGTAATGAAACTGATATTTTTTTCAAATGTGCTTAACAGTTTTGAGGGAGTATATATAAATCTATTGAATGTCTGTATTATAAATAAGAAATAGGTGGACAAAGAAACTAAAGAAATGAAAAGGAAGCTATTAATAACTCCAGGGACAACAGAAAATCAGTAAATAATAATATATGATCATATTACCCTACATGTTCAGCTTGAAATAAGTCATATAATATAAATAGTGACCATTGACTTAACATAATTATGATACTAATGGGGCTAGATATTGAAGTAGAAAGTGTGCATGGGTGCTGGTATGGTGTAAGAGAGCTAAATACTCATCTTTTATTGGAAAAAATCAATAAATTACATTTAACAAGAAAAACGTCAAGAAACAGTATAACCACACTATTTACAAATATGGACCCAACTACTAGAATAACAACTATAAATAAAAATGATCTCTCACCTCAAAATTAATGTACACGTTTACTACTTTCCTTAGGGAATGGAAATAGGGAAAGAAAGGGGTAGCGTTTGGAATTTTGATTGTTTTGTAAACATTTGTAGAATTATTTGAGTTTTAAAACTATATACAAATATAATGTACAACATAATTTACAAATTAGTCATGCAGAAACTAGAAAATTTGAGCATTATTGTAAGATCTCAGTGTTGGAAAAGATGTTAATAGTTCATTTACTCAGTGGCTTTCAAACTTTCTGTACCACTACTCACCATTAGAATATATTCACCTAACAACCTAGCACTCACGCATACACACACACTCATTTTCTCTTTCCTCTCACACAACTAATATATATCTCATGAACCAATGCTTAGGCATTGGTAACATGCTTATACTTTTCCCATCTCTTCTCAATTCTATTCTATATATTTAAAGAATATTTTGGGTTGTGACCAAATAATTGATGCTTTTTAAACCTAAAACTTGAAAATCACTGATCTAGTCCAACTGTTTGATATTTTGGACCCTGCCCCGTATAGGAAATTTCCTGATTCTCACTCAGTACTGATCCTTTCGCCAAAAGATCTAAACATTCTTGAAGTGATTTGGTGTTGGGCAGAGTGCAATGGGACCATCTTACATCCAACCAGACAATCTCCTTCAAGTTCTCTAGGGGTATGCCTGCAGGTTGGGCCATGTATCAGTGAATGGAATATCTTTCTGGGTCCTAGAGTAATATAAACATTTTCATCAATCTTTTGCATATAAAAAGTGTTTAATAAATATTTACTAATTTAGCTTGATTAGTCCTTTTTTAAATTTTATTTTATTTTTATTAAAAATTTTAATTTATCATGTTAATATGGATTCAAGTGTTCCACTCAATATAACTCAATCCCTAACAATGTGCCCCCCCATTAAGCTCCCTTTGTACCCTTTCTTCCTCCCTCCTCCCCTTTCTTCTGGGACTTGTTGTCCTGTTATCTGTATCTATGTGTTATGTATATATAATTTGACTAATCTCTTTACCTTCTCTGATCTCGTTTCCTTATCCCTCTTCCCTCTGGTAGTTGTCTCTCTGCTCCCTGATACCCCACCTCTGCCTATCTTCCATTCCACAGTTCATTAGATTTCACATATAAGTGAGATCACATGATATTTGTCTTTCTCTGCCTGGCTTATTTTACTTAGCTTAATCATCTCCAGATTCATCTATGCCATTGCAATAGGTATGATTTCCTTTTTCGTGGCTGCATAGTATTCCATTGTGTATATACACCACAGCTTTCTTATCCACTTGTCCAGTGTTGGACACTTGGGCTGTTTCCAGATCTTGGTTTTTGTAAACAATGCTTCAATAAACATGGGGGTGCATATGTTATTTTGATTTAGTGTTTTGGGATTCTTAGGATATATTTCTAAAAGGTAGTTTTATTTTTAATTTTTTGAGGAAGGGTTATACTGTTTCCACAGTGGCTGTACAAATCTACATTCTCACCAGTAGTAAAGGAGGGTTCCCTTTTCTTTACACCCACACTGGCACTTGTTTGTTGACTTGTTAATGAGAGCCATTCTGACAGATGTAATGTAGTACCTCATTGTGGTTTTAATTTTCATTTCTCTAATGATCAGTGATGTTGAACATTTTTTCATGTGCCTATTGGTTATTAACCACTAATCTAATGTTTCAGAGAATATGCTCTTCCGTTAAGTGGGCTATCTTTTTATTTTGTTAATGATGATTTTTGCTGTGCAAAAGCATTTAGTTTGATATAGTAGTCCCATTTGTTTATTTTGTCCTTTATTTCATTTGTCTGAGGAGATATATCAGCAAAAATCTTTCTACGAGAGATATTGGAGAGTTTACTGCCTATGATTTCTTTCAAGATTTTTATGATTTTGCAACTTATATTTAAATCTTTTATCTATTTTGAGGGTTTTTTTGTTTATGGTGTGAGTTGGTAGTCTAATTTTATTTTTTTGCATGTACCTGTCCAATTTTCCCAACACCATATATTAACGAGACTGTCTTTACTTGATTGTATACTCTTGCCTCTTTTATCATATATATATATATATATATATATATATATATATATATATATATATATATATATATATATATATATATATTATTTAACAGAGACAGAGAGTTAGAGAGAGGGACAGAGGGACAGATAGGAACAGACAGACAGGAAGGAAGAGAGATGAGAAGCATCAATTCTTTGTTGTGGCACTTTAGTTGTTCATTGACTATTTTCTCATATGTCTCTTAACCTGGGGCTACAGCAGAGCAAGTGACCTCTTGCACAATCCAGTGACCTTGGACTTCAAGCCAGTGACCTTGGGCCTCAAGCCAGTGACCTTTGGGCCCAAGCCAGGGACCATGGGGTCATGTCTATGATCCCATGCTCAGGCCAGCAACCCTGTGCTCAAGCTGGTGAACCTGTGTTCAAGCCTGTGACCTCGGGATTTTAAACCTGGGTTCTCTGTGTCCCCCTCTGACACTCTATCCACTGAGCCACTGCTTTGACAGGCCTTAATTAAATATTAATAGGCAATGAAGCATGGGTTCTTTGTTCTGTTTCATTGATATATATGCCTGTTCTTATGCCAGTACCAAGCTGTTTTAATTACAATGGCCTTTTAGTATAACTTGATATCAGGAAGTGTGGTACCTCCCACTTTGTTCTTCATTTTCAAAGTTGCTTAGGCTATTTGGGTTCTTTTTTGGTTCCATATAAATTTTTGGAATATTTGTTCTAGATCTGTGAAGTATGCCATTGGTATTTTAACAGAAAGTGCATTGAATCTATAGATTGCTTTGGGTATTTGGGGCATTTTAATGATAATAATTTGTCTGATCCATGAACACAGTATTTGCTTCCACTTGTTTGTATCTTCCTTGATATCTTTTTTCAATGTCTTATAGTTTTCCAGGTATAAGTCTTTCACCTCCTTGATTAAATTAATCCTAGGTACTTTATTATTTTTTTTTTGCAATAGTGAAGGAGATCGTTCTCTTAATTTCTCTTTCAGATAGTTTATTGGTGTATAAAAATGTCACTTATTTCTGAATATTAATTTTATATTCTGTGACCTTTCCAAATTCATTTATCAGGTCTAATAGATTTTTGACTGAGACTTTAGGGTTTTCTATGTACAGTACCATATCATAGCTTAATTTATTCTTAAAAGCCCACTAAAACCTCATCATGAGCATTCATTAATTCATTTTCTTTATTTTTTGGCTACCTAAATATAGCTAAATGGTTTATATTTCTGTTTTCATTTGACTTGGAAGAGATTGCTCCATTGCATCTTGAAGGGTTCAATACTTAGAATAACATTGAAGCTCCATCACTAGTGCTATTCTTTTTAAGGGTGTTTATACCTCATTGCTCATTCAAGTACATTCAATTTCATTCACAGAAGATGGACTCTGGCAGACCAGCCACAGAGGGCTTTTTGTTAAGCATACTCGAAGGGTGCACATTTCAGACATCTTAATGGACTAGATCCTCACAAAAGAATAAAAAGCATTTGAAAACAGGAAACACAGGAGCCTGGAAGAATTCACTTGAAAAAAAAATATAGGCTCCTGGAAATTCTACTCTGCTTTTAATTCTCACACTTCATATATTACAAATGAAGACTGAACTCCTAATGGTATAAAGATTAGCCCTTGTCTCTGAATGGAGAGTGGGTAGGGTATAGCTGCAAAGCAATTAAAGATTTATGGGAAGTCTGTCTGGTGTGCACTGAACTTACGGTATAATCTTGGCTGACTTACTCTTTTGGCACCTGCAAATTTTCTTGAAGGTTATACAGAAAAAAACACTGATCACAAGTTTTAGGTAATTTTTTAACAAAGAATACATTAATAAACATGCATTATAAAGTTGTCAACCATTCTAGTTGCTTTCTTTTTATTCTGTTTTTCTTTTTCAAAGTTGTGAAAACTGTATTTCTCCAAATAAGGCACACATCTAAGGCAAACATTTTATTTCCTTGGAACAATTTAAAATACCTTAAATTTTTTTTTGTATCATCCTGAAATTTTATGAAACACATCAAAAAAACTTCTGGTTTAATGGAAAGCATATAGGAGACTTACTTAAAAACAAAAGGATTATAGATACATATCTGTGCCTATATGGTATAGAAGCTAATTTATGACCAAAGAGAAGTTCTTAGAAATTATATGTAGATCTTGAAAGTGGGAGGATAAGATCACCTGTGGATTGTTGCCACTGAAAATGTACTTAATAAGGCTTAATTTAGGCTCTAATAAAGTGTTTTTCAAAGTGTTATATGTGGACCATTTTCATCAGAATTACTTGAAGTGCTTGTTAAAATTAGTGGTTAACTGGCTCCATCCTAAACTTACTGAATTAAGATATCTGGGAGTGAGGACCAAAAATGTGTGTTCAACAAGTTTGTTGAGTGAGTCTTTCTGAGAGAAAGAACCAGTACTCTGATGATTGGGGTGTGTCCACAGACTGGTGATTGTTACAAATGCAACCGGCATATTTCATGCCAGATCACTATTGTATAATAGGTGGGCAATGTAGCTAAAAATGCTACATAGCAAAAAATAGCATCAGCCATCTAAATAGGAGATCCAGGTTACCTCGCGGTTCTTTATTTCTTCAAGCCATTTAATGGTAAATATGCTGAAGTTTCAGAATGACATGATTGAGGGTATAAGACACTTGATTAGGTTCCACTGATTGTTTCTGGCACCTGGTAGGATCTTATCTGGAACAAGAAGGTTGTTATTACTGTCAACTGAAGCCTCCCACTGTAAGAGTAAAGAAACCACACCGAAATTCTGATGTTCTTGGTGAAGAATAGTTCTTTTATGCATACTGCAGCAAATTGTAACTTATGAAAGCTCAGGACAAAAACCTGAGCATTTTGTCAAGCTTAAGACCAAGTCTTCAGTGGGATGATGTTAGCTATATAAAAATTATTAGAGCCTGACCTGTGGTGGCGCAGTGGATAAAGCGTCGACCTGGGAACACTGAGGTCGCCAGTTCAAAACCCTGCACTGGTCTGGTCAAGGCACATATGGGAGTTGATGCTTCCAGTTCCTCTCCACTTTCTCTCTCTCTTTCTCTTTCTCTCTCTCACTCTGTGTCTCTTCTCTAAAATGAATAAATAAAAAGAATTAAAAAAAATTATTAGAGAAATCCAAATAAAAAGAAGATGGTAGGGAAAACAAGTATACATACCTATACACACACTTGAAATTAAGGAAGAAACCAATTATTTAGAAGGCTTAAGAGAAAAGTTTTAAAATTTGAACATTTGAGTAGTAATTACTCCAAAAAGCTGCCTATTGTATAGTTAGTGAACTGATATATGCATTAGTTCAACAAATATTTACTGAAGACCTAAGCACCAAGCTCTCTGTTAAGAGCTGAGAGTCAAAAGAAATTGGACTATTTATGTCTTCAAAACTTTTAGGAAAGAGAGATATATAAATAACTACAAAATAATATAACTGTTAAAATTTAGATATGGATAAAAAATTACATGAGAAATAGGGCTAATAGTTTTAAAACAAGTTAAAACATATTCTTAATATATATGCTCTCAATCAGGGAGCACTAAGATCCATAAAACAACTACTAACAGAACTGAAGAAAGAAACTGACAAAATATAATTATAGCAAGGTATCTAAATACCCCATTGACACTAATAGATTGCTCATCCAAACAGAAAACTAATAAAGTAATATAGGCCTTAAATGACACATTAGGAAAAATGGGCATAATATATATTTGCAAAGCCTTTTATCTCAGAACATCAGATTATATATTCTTCTCTCAATGTACATGGGACATTTTTAAGTGTAGACCATATGTTGGGACACAAACCTAGCCTCAAGAAATTTAAGATATAAATGATACCAAGCATATTCTCTGACCACAATGCTTTGAAATTAGAAATCAACTTTAAAAGAGGAAGTAAAGAAACCCACAAATATGGTGTAGATAAAATAACATGTTACTGAAAAATGACTGGGTTAGAGAAATAAAAGGTGAGATCAAAAGATATATATATAGTACAGTGAGAATGACCATAAAACATATCAAAATTTTGGTGATGTCAATGAGATATCACCTCACACCAGTCAGAATGGCGCTCATCAGCAAAACAGCACAGAATAAGTGCTGGCGAGGATGTGGAGAAAAGGGAACCCTCCTGCACTGCTGGTGGGAAGGCAGACTGGTGCAGCCACTGTGGAAAACAGTATGAAGATTCCTCAGAAAATTAAAAATCGAACTGCCTTTGGAACCAGCTATCCCACTTTTAGGAATATACCCTAAGAACACCATAGCACTGTTCGAAAAGAAGAAATGCGCCCCCATGTTTGTGGCAACATTGTTCACAATAGGGAAGATCTAGAAAAAGCCCAAGTGTTCATCAGAGGACAAGTGGATTAAAAAGCTTTGGTACATATATACTATGGAATACTACTCAGCCATAAGAAATGATGACATCGGATCATTTACAACAAAATGGATGGACCTTGATAACATTATACGGAGTGAAATAAGTAAAATAAAATAAAACTGAGAACTGCATGATTTCATACATAGGTGGGACAGAAAAACGGGACTATGAGACATGGACAAGAGTGTGGTGGTTACGGGGTGGGAGGAGGGAGGAGAAGGAGGGAGAGGAGGAGCGGAGGGGCACAAAGAAAACCAGATAGAAGGTGACAGAGGACAATTTGACTTTGGGTGACGGGTATGCAACATAATTGAATGATAAGATAACCTGGAGATGTTTTCTTTGAACATATGTACCCTGATTTATTAATGTCAACTTATTAAAATTAATAAAAAAAATTTTTGGTGATGTATTGAAAGCAGTAATAAGAGGGAAGTTTATATTATTACAGGTCTATCTCGACAAACAAGAAAAATTTCCAATAAACAACCAAACATTACAACTTAAAGAACTAGAAAACAAAGACCAAGAGAAACCAAAAGTCAGCAGAAGAAAGAAAATAATAAAGTTAGAGCAGAATTGAATGGACGAGACAACAAAAAGACTATACCAAAAACTAATGCAACAAATACCCGATTCTTTGAAAAAATTAATAATGTCAATAAAGCCCTGACTAGACTCACTAAGAGAAAAAGGAAAAACACTAAAAAAAGAAGAAGTGAAAGAGGAGTAGTTACCACAGACATCACAAAAATACAAAGGATCATGCAAAAATATTATGAAAGACCATATGTCATAAAATTCAAAAACCTAGAAGAAATGGATATATTTCTGAAAATATCACAAATAACTGGAAAATTTAAACAGACTTATCAACAGTGAGGAAATTGAAACAACCATCATAAACCTCCCCTAAAGTAAAAGTCCAGGACCAGATGGTTTCACTAGTGAATTTTACCATTGAAATAAGATTGAATACCTATTCTTCTCAAATTTTTCCAAAAGTTTGAATAAGAGGCAATACTTGCTAACACACTTTATGAGACCAGCATAAACCCTTATACCAAACCTGGCAATAATAACACTAAAAAAAGAAAACTACAGACTAATATCTCTGATGAATACAAATGCAAAAACCCTAAACAAAATACTAACAAATCAAATACAACAACATATTAAAAATATATTATGTGGGGTTTATTCCAGGGACACAAGGATGATTCAATATATGCAAATTGATTAGTGTAACAGACCATACTAACAGAACAAAGAATAAAAATAATATGATCATATCAATAGATGCAGAAGAATTAGATAAAATACAGTATCCACTTTTTTTCTTTTTTTTTACAGGGACAGAGAGAGAGTCAGAGAGAGGGATAGATAGGGACAGACAGACAGGAACGGAGAGAGGTGAGAAGCATCAATCATTAGTATTTTGTTGCCATTGCAACACCTTAGTTGTTCATTGATTGCTTTCTCACATGTGCCTTGACCATGGACCTTCAGCAGACCGAGCAACCCCTTGCTGGAGTCAGCGACCTTGAGTCCAAGCTGGCAAGCTTTTTGCTCAAGCCAGATGGGCCTGCGCTCAAGCTGGCGAGCTCGGGGTCTCACAGCTGGGTCTTCTGCATCCCAGTCTGACACTCTATCCACTGTGCCACTGCCTGGTCAGGCCAGTATCCATTTATGATTAAACATTCAATATAATGGGCATAGAAGGAAAGTACCTCAACATAATATAGGTCATGTATGACAAATCTTGAGCCAATATCATAATCAATGATGTAAAACTGAAAGCTTTTTCTCTAAAATCAGGAACAAGAGAAGAATGGTCACTCTCACCACACTTACTCAACATAGTTCTGGAAATCCTACCTGGAAAAATAAATAAAAAGCATCCAAATTGGGAAGAAAGAAGTAAAAATGTCACTATTAGTAGATGATGTAATTCTGCTTATAAAATACCCTAAAGATTCTACCAAAAACTATTATAAACAATAAACAAATACGGTAAAGTTGCAGGATACAAAATCAGTGTGCAAAAATCTATTACATTCTTTTTTTTTTTTTAAAGAGACAGAGAGAGAGTCAGAGAGAGGGATAGATAGGAACAGACAGACAGGAAGGGAGAGAAATGAGAAGCATCAGTCATCAGTTTTTTGTTGCGACACCTTAGTTATTCATTGACTACTTTCTCATACGTGCCTTGACCATGGGCCTTCAGCAGATCGAGTAACCCCTTGCTGGAACCAGCGACCTTGGGTCCAAGCTGGCGAGCTTTTGCTCAAGCCAGATGGGCCCGCACTCAAGCTGGCGAGCTCGGGGTCTCAAACCTGGGTCTTCCGCATCCCAGTTCAACACTCTATCCACTGCACCACCGCCTGGTCAGGCTATTACATTCTTGTATACTAACAAAAACACTTCAGAAAATGAAATGGAAAAAGCAATTTCTTTTGCAATTGCATCAAAATGAATAAAATACCTAAGAATAAACTTAACAAAAGATGTGAAGGACCTATTATAACAAAAACTACAAAACACTATTAAAATAAATTGAAAAGAAAAACAATGTAATGGAAAGATATTGATACAATTCCCATTAAAATCTCAATGACATTTTTTTATTTTTTATTTTTTTTAATTTATTGAATTTGTAGTGATAACACTTGTTTGCAAAACCATACAGGTTTCAAGTGTACAACTCAATAAAACACCAGCTGTATACCAACCACATCATTTGCCCTCCTCTCTAAGCAAAGTCTCTTTCTGTCCCTATGTCCCTCACCTTTGTGCACATCTCCCTTGCCCCCACCCCTCTTTTCCTGAGGCTAGCACCACATTGTTGCCTGTGTCTATGTGTTATGTATGTATGTTTTTTGACTAATTATTTCACCTTCTTTCATCCAGTCTCTTCACTGTCCTCCCCTCTAATAGCTGCTAGTTATTTCCATGTATTCATAGCTCTGTTTCGATTTTGTTAATCACTTTATTTTGTTCATTATATTCTACACATAAGTGAGATAATATGGTATTTGTCTTTCTCTGACTGGCTTATTTAACTTATATAATAATCTCCAGGACTGTAATCCTTCAGCGCACTGGAAACTACCAGTGTCGCTGGAAAAACTGCCCAAGACACAAACTAATGTCAAAAGAAGAGGGAGAGGCAGTCAAAAGAGACTGACTAACCTCACAAGACTCCTTCTCCTAGAGCTTTTATTGACTAGGAGCAGAAACTTTTTTACAAGAACAAAGGTAACAGAATTGCAGGGGTGGGAGATCTGCTAATAAGGGAAAAGAATTACTTATGTATTTCTTGATATGAAAAAGGTCTAGTTTCAGTCAATATATTCTTTTTCTTTTGCTAATAGTTGGTCAAATAAATTTGTAAATATAATATATATGTTTTCTTGCTTATAGTTTGCATTGGGTGTGGGAGACAGGCTGTAAGCTGGCAAAGTTATTATAGCCTAAGGCTTAGTTTTAAAACTAAGCTTTCCCCACACCCTTGACTGTTGCATGATAGGGGGTGGTACACTCTCATGAGGAATTCCATTATGCCTCCGATAAGTGACTTTGTATCAGAGACTTCCTTGTTTGTATATTGGATTAAAGGTTTTGATTTCTATACTATAAAGTGGGGCAGAGGAGCCCATGCAGGAAGAAAGCAGAGAAAGGCCACGTGGAGGAGAGGAGAAGCATCCAAGATGGCAGAATGCTAAAGGAGAAACTAGTTTGTGCAGAGTTTGTAGAGAGAGAAGAAAATGGGGAACAGAGATTGTAAAGCCAGTGCCCGTGGCCACCATCACAGCAGCCTGGCCAGTGCAGGTTCGCATTTGATTCGGACAGTTGGTAATGAAACAACAGAGCCAAGAACTGGTTAGCCATCAGCTTTAATCATAGTTTGCACCCAGCGGGCAAGTAAATACACACACTGGGCTCCAAAACCCACTCATTCAGTGCTCACAAAGCTACTGATTTATCCGAGGTTCCTAGCATCAAAGGTTTCTAGCTCACCAGACTTATTTATCTCTGTTTCCCATCTCCTTCTCTCTGCACAAACTGGCTTCTTCCTCAGCACTCCGCCATCTTGGCTACTTCTCCTCTCATCCACGTGGCCTTAATCTGCTTTCCTCTCTAATGCTAACCTCAGGAACCAAGAGAGAGCAAGCTCCCAGTCTGCCCCACTTTATAGTGTAAAAATTCAAACGTTTAATCCAATCTACAAACAAGGAAGCCTCTGATACAAAGTTACTTATCTGAGGCATAATGGCAGGATTCCTCATGAGAGTGCACCACCCCACATCATCCAATCAGTTAAGGATGTGGGGAAAAGCTTACTCTTAAAACTAAGCTTTAGGCTATACTGACCCGGCCTGCCCACAGCTTGTCCCCCAACATATATTAATATCAACGAACTTGCATGTGGGCAAGGCCATCTTTAACAAAGTGAGCATAATATATTTTATCTGTGCCCAACAGAGGAGAATAAGACTGGTTAGGTACAAACTTTTGATTCTAGAAAACTTGGATAAGTCAGTGGCTTTGGGAGCCCCGAATGGAAAGGGAAGTGTTTTCTCATTGTGTGTATTTCTTGCCTGACTGGTGCAAGCTAGAATTAAAGCTGATGGCTCACCAGTTCTTGGCTTCGTTGTTTCATTACCATCTGTCTGAATCAAATGCAAACCTGCCCGGGCCAGGCAGCAGTGAAGGTGGCCATGGCTACTGGTTTTACACTAATTAACAAGCACAAAGGGAGGGGCAATCTGTGAACCTCTAGGCTAATTTCCTAAAGCCTGTTCATATACATTTCTTTGTGTTTGTACAAAGGCCACTCACACAGTTTCTTGGTGTTTGCATTTAAGAAACTTATTTCCCTGTGTTTGCAGCAGGGTATTACATTCACACTACTAATCACACTATGGGCTTTTTAACTAAACTTTCCTAATCCAAGTTATAGAGGGTTTAAGATTAGATGGATAATTTCGTACACAGGACTATCCATGTTGCCAATGACATTTTTAAAAGAAGTAGAACTAAAACCATCAGGGTTTTATGGAAATACAAAAGACCTCAAATAACCCAAGCAATCCTGGAAAAAAAATCTGTAAGAATCACATTTCCTGACTTCAAATTATACTACAAAGAGATGATAATTAAAACAGCATGGTACTGGCAGGAAAACAGACATACAGATAAATGGAACAAAATTGAGAGCCTAGAAATTATATGGGCAAATAATTTTTGACAATGAAGCTAAAAAAATAAATGAGAAAAGTTAAAGCCTTTTCAATAAGTGGTGCTGGGAAAATTGGAATGTCCCATGCAAAAGAATGAAACTAGACTACAGTTTGTTCCTATCTACAAAAATTAACTTAAAATGGATCAAAGACCTAAATATAAGATCTGAAATAATAAAATACACCAAAGAAAATCTTATAGATCTTGGTAATAGAGAGAATTTTATTAACTTGATCCTAAAGGCAAGGGATGTATAGGTTAAAATAAATGATTGGGACTATATCAAACTAAAAAGGTTCTGCACAGCAAAAAAAAAAAAAAAAAAAAAAAAAGAAACAAAAAGAAACATCCAACAAATCAAAAAGCAATCAACAGAGTGAGAGTAGATATATACAAAACAACACCTAAGAAAAGAGGTTAATATCTAAAATATACATCTGAAGAACTCATGCAACTCAATACCAAACAAAAAATCCATTAAAAATTGGCAGAGAGGGGAGGAGCAAGATGGCGACGGAGTAGGCGGACATAACAACTTCCAACTCCCAGAACCAAAGCAGATTATAACTCAATTTTAAGAACAATCATCTGGATAAACCAACCTTGAACTAAACTAAGTGGACTCTTCAACCAAGGAACACAGAAGAAGCCACATTGAGACTGGTAGGAATAGCAAAAACGCGAAGAGGGCTGCCCAGCTCCCTGGAGCAAACGACAGCCTGGAGAGACCAGCAAGGCGGGAGGAGAGTTTGGCGGAGAGGGAGGGACCTGGGTCCCAGGAACCAAGCCCCAGCCTATAGTCCCAGAGACTAGAAGAGGCGTTTGGACAGTTTTGAGCTGTGAAACAAGTGAGGGAGCTCCCAAGTCTACAATGTAGAGTATTAGGGCCCTTCCTACTCTGCCGAGGGTTGCTGAAGGGTATGGTGGCAGCAGGACGCTGAAACGCGGTTCTGTCAGCGTGGGAGGAGGCCAAGTCGGTGTGAGCTTGATCTAGCCCAGCAGGGGCGGAGAGGACGCGCGAAAGCGGTCCGGAAGCTCCAGGCCCACCTGCAATCCCACATGTGGGGACAAAGTGGGAGTCCAGGAACGGGCAGAGATCTGCTTTGCGACCTTGCGCAAATCGGCCATAACTGCGAGGACAGGGCTAGGACCATGGACAGGTGGGGGCTCGCGGCTGAGCTCATGCTACTAGCCCCGCCCGGCCGGAGAAACCACGGTTTGCCATTCTACGTGCACAAGCGGGCTCCGAGTGCGGGGGCAGGGTAGACCCCGAGATGAGCGGAAGCTCAAAGCTGAGCTCATGCCAGCAAACATGCCCGGCCCAATAAACGGCGGTTTGCGACCCTGCATAGAAGGGCCCTGACCCCGAGGGTGGGGCTAAATTCCGGATGGGAAAAGGCTCACAGCTGAGAGCACGTCAAAAGCTCCGCCTAACCCACGAAACTGTGGCGAGCAGGCACTAACTGCGGGTTCTGGGCAGAAGTCCGGAAACAGGCTGGGTCTGCAGCTGAGCAAAGGTGCTCACCTCTACCCTTGGTGCTAAGGTTTGTGGCTGGAGTGACAGCCCCTCCCGCAGAGAAGAGGCAGAAATCACAGCAAAAACTACAGTGGACCGGCGTTGGCAACACCCATACCCAACCACCCTAGGCACCGGCAGAGGGGGTGGGGGGCCTGCAGACAGACCACACCTAGAGAACACAAAGGCAACACCTACTGGACTCCAGTGGCCACAACTTGCTTATACACAGAAAAAATGGACAGGCAGAAGAATGCAAACCAAATGAATCAAGAGAAATCCCCAGAGAAGGACCTGAATGAACCAGATATAACCAAATTACATGAAGCAGAATTTAGAATAATGATAGTTAAGCTGTACAAAGAAATTAGAGAAACAATGGATAGTCATTATAAACACCTAAATAAAGAGATAACAAGTATAAAAAACAAAATTGAAATAATGAAAAAGAATCAGACAGAAATGACAAATACAGTATCAGAACTGAAGACCACAATGGAAGGAATTAAAAGCAGGATGAATCACGCTGAGGATCGAATAAGCGAGTCAGAGGGCACAATAAACAAAGGCACAGAAGCAGAGAAGAAAAAGGAAAAGAGACTCAAAAAATGTGAGGAAATTCTAAGGGAGCTCTGTGACAACCTGAAGAGAAACAACATTCGCATCATAGGGGTGCCAGAAGAAGAGGAGAGAGGACAGGAAATGGAAACTTTGTTCAATCAAATCATAGCAGAAAACTTCCCTAAATTAAGGCTGGGAAACACTCCACATGTTCAAGAAGCACACAGAACTCCATTAAAGAGAAACCCAAAAAGATCTACAACAAGACACAGCATAGTTAAAATACCAAAGCTAATGGATAAAGAAAAAAATTTAAAAGCTGCTAGGGAAAAAAAGGCTATCCCTTACAAAGGAGCCCCCATAAGGATGACATCAGACTTCTCAACAGAAACACTAGAGGCCAGAAGGGAATGGCAAGATATAATCAAAGTAATGCAGAACAAGAACCTACAACCAAGACTACTCTATCCAGCAAGGCTAATGTTTAAAATTGAAGGAGAAATAAAGAGCTTCCAAGAAAAAAAAAGGCCTGAAGGAATTCATAAAACCAAACCAATTCTGCAAGAGATACTAAGGGGCCTCTTGTGAACAGTTTAAAGGGAGGAAAGAATATAGCAAAAGAAGAACACAGCTTTAAAGAATAAAATAGCAGGAAACAACTACATATCAATAATAACCTTAAATGTAAATGGATTAAATTATCCAATCAAAAGACGTAGGGTGGCTGCATGGATAAAGAAACAGGACCCATACTTATGCTGTCTACAAGAGACACACTTTAAAAGTGGCACATAAACTGAAGGTAAAAGGATGGAAAAAAATATTTCATGCAAATGGATATGAAAAAAAAGCAGGGGTAGCAATACTTCTATTTGAAAAAATGGAGTTTAAAACAAAGGCTGTAGTAAGAGATAAAGAAGGACACTACATAATGATAAAGGGAACAATTCAACAGGAAGATATAACTATTATAAATATCTATGCACCAAATATAGGAGCCCTGACATATAATAAAGCAGACTTAGATGGATATAAAGGGCAAGATTAACAGCAATACTATCATAGTAGGGGATTTCAATACCCCTCTAACAACACTGGATAGATCCTCAAGAAAGAAAATTAATAAAGAAACAGCAGACTTAAAGGAGACCCTAGATCAACTTGATTTAATAGATATCTTCAGAACTTTTCATCCTAAAGCAGTAGAATATACATTCTTCTCAAGCGCTCATGGTACGTTTTTAGGATAGACCACATGTTAGGACAAAAGAATGGTCTCAATAAATTTAAGAAGATTGAAATCATGTCAAGCATTTTCTCTGATCACAATGCCATGAAACTAGAAATTAACCACAAAAGAAAAACTGAAAAATACTCAAACACTTGGAAACTAAATAGCGTGTTATTAAATAATGAATGAATTAACAATGAGATAAAAAAAGAAATAAAAAAGTTTCTAGAAACAAACGATAATGAGCATACATCAACGCAAAATTTATGGGACACAGCAAAAGCAGTTCTGAAAGGGAAGTTTATTGGACTACAAGCATATCATAAGAAGCTATAAAAAGGTCAAATAAGCAACCTGACCCTGCATCTAAAAGAACTAGAAAAACAAAAACAAATAAAACCGAACACAAGAAGAAGGAAGAAAATAATAAAGATCAGAGCAGAAATAAATGATATAGAGGCTAAGGAAACAATACAGAAGATCAATGAAACCAGAAGCTGGTTCTTTGAAAAGGTAAACAAGATTGATGAACCTTTAACTAGACTCACCAAGAAAAAAACAGAGAGGACTCAAATAAATAAAATTAGAAAGAACAGTGGAGAAATAACAACTGACACAAAAGAAATACAAAGCATTGTAAGAAAATACTATGAAGAACTATATGCCAGAAAATTAGACAATCTCGGTGAAATGGACAAATTTCTTGAATCATATAACCTTCCAAAAATCAATCTGGAAGAATCAGAAAACCTAAATAGACCAATTACAACAAATGAGATTAAAACAGTTATCAAAAAACTCCCAAAAAAGAAAAGTCCTGGGCCTGATGGCTTCACAAGTGATTTCTATCAAAAATTCAAAGAAAAATTAACTCCTATCCTCCTCAAGCTATTTCAGAAATTCAAGAGGAAGGAAGACTTCCAAACTCATTTTATGAGGTGAGCATAATTCTGATCCCAAAACCGGGCAAAGACAACACAAGGAAAGAAAATTATAGGCCTATATCCCTGATGAATTTAGACGCTAAAATTCTCAACAAAATATTAGCCAACCGGATCCAGCAATATGTGAAAAAAATCATACACCATGATCAAGTGGGATTTATTCTGGAGAGGCAAGGCTGGTTCAATATTCGCAAATCATCACATAAACAAAAGGAAGGACAAAAATCACATGATAATTTCAATAGATGCAGAAAAGGCATTTGATAAAATCCAGCACCCATTCATGCTCAAAACTCTCAGTAAAGTGGGAATACTGGAATCATTCCTTATCATGATAAAGGCCATCTACGACAAACCCACAGAAAACATCATACTAAATGGACAAAAATTAAAAGCATTCCCCTTAAGATCAGAAACTAGGCAGGGATGCCCCCTTTCACCATGCTTATTCAACATAGTTCTGGAAGTCCTAGCTACAGCAATCAGACAAGAAGAAGAAATAAAAGGCATCCAAATAGGAAAAGAAGAAGTGAAACTGTCACTATTTGCAGATGATATGATATTGTATATAGAACACCCTAAAGTCTCAGTCAAAGAACTACTGGACCTTATAAATGAATTCAGCAAGGTGGCAGGATATAAAATTAATACTCAGAAATCAGAGGCATTTCTATATACCAACAATGAACTGTCAGCAAAAGAAATTAAGAAAACAATTCCCTTCACTATTGCAGCAAAAAAAATACAGTACCTAGGAGTAAATTTAACCAAGGCGGTTAAAGACTTGTCCTCGGAAAATTATAAAACATTGATAAAAGAAATCAAGAAAGATACAAACAAGTGGAAGCATATAACGTGCTCATGACTAGGAAGAATAAACATCATTAAAATGTCTATATTACCCAAAGCAATTTATAAATTCAATGCAATACCAATTAAAATACCAATGACATACTTCAGAGATATAGAACATATATTCCAAAAATTTATATGGAACCAAAAAAGAACACGAATAGCCTCAGCAATCTTAAAAAGAAAAAATAAAGCTGGAGGTATCACTCTTCCAGATATCAAGGTTTACTATAATGCCATTATACTCAAGACAGCCTCGTACTCGCATAAGAACAGGCACATAGATCAATGGAACAGAACAGAGGGCCTAGAAATAAACCCACAGCTTTATGGACAACTGATATCTGACAAAGGAGGTAAGAACATACAATGGATTAAAGACAGCCTCTTTAACAAATGGTGTTGGGAAAATTGGACATCTACCTGCAAAAAAAGGAAACTAGACCATCAACTTAAACCATTCACAAAAACAAACTCAAAATGGATAAAAGACTTAAACGTAAGCCGTGAAACCATAAGCATCTTAGAAGAAAACATAGGCAGCAAGCTCTCCGACATCTGTAGCAGCAGTATATTTGCCGATTTATCTCCACGGGCCAATGAAATAAAAGGCAAGATAAACAAATGGGACTATATCAAACTAAAAAGTTTTTGCACAGCTAAAGACAATAAGAACAGAATAAAAAGACAAACCACACAATGGGAGAACATATTTGACAGCACATCTGATAAGGGGTTAATAACTAAAATTTATAAAGAACTTATAAAACTCAACACCAGGAAGACAAACAATCCAATCAAAAAATGGGCACAAGAAATGAATAGAAATTTCTCCAAAGAGGACATATAGATGGCCAAAAGACATATGAAAAAATGCTCAACATCACTAATCATTAGAGAAATGCAAATTAAAACCACAATGAGATATCACCTCACACCAGTCAGAATGGCACTTATCAGCAAAACAACACAGAATAAGTGCTGGCGAGGATGTGGAGAAAAGGGAACCCTTCTGCACTGCTGGTGGGAATGCAGACTGGTGCTGCCACTGTGGAAAACTGTTTGGAGATTCCTCAAAAAATTAAAAATCGAACTGCCTTTGACCCAGCTATCCCACCTATAGGAATATACCCTAAGAACACCATAGCACTGTTCGAAAAGAAGAAATGCGCCCCCATGTTCGTGGCAGCATTGTTCACAATAGTGAAGATCTGGAAACAGCCCAAGTGTCTGTCAGAAGACGAGTGGATTAAAAAGCTTTGGTACATATATACTATGGAATACTACTCAGCCATAAGAAATGATGACATCGGATCATTTATAACAAAATGGATGTACCTTGATAACATTATACGGAGTGAAATAAGTAAATCAGAAAAAAAGAAAAACTGAGAACAGCATGATTTCATACATAGGTGGGACATAAAAGTGAGACTATGAGACATGGACAAGAGAGTGGTGGTTACGGGGTGGGGGGAGGGAGGGAAGAGTGGGATAGGGAGGAGGGGAGGGACACAGGGAAAACCAGATAGAAGGTGACAGAGGACAATTTGACTTTTGGTGACGGGTATGCAACACAATTGAATGATAAGATAACCTGGAGATGTTTTCATTGTACATATGTATCCTGATTTATTGGTGTCACCCCATTAGAATTAATAATAATAATATATATATATATAAATAATAATAATAATATATATATATATATAAAATAGTGTTGGGAAAATTAGACAGGTACATGCCCTAAATAAATAAATAAATAAATGAATAAATAAATAAATAAATAAAGCTTGACCGCCAACTTACACCATTCAGAAAATAAACTTAAAATGGATAAAAGACTTAAATGTATGTCGCGAAATCATAAATGTCTTGAAAGAGAACAGGCAGTAAACTATCCGATATCTCTTGTAGCAATATTTTTGCTGATATATATCCATGGGTAAGTGAAATAAAGGACAAAATAAACAAATGGGACCACATTAACCTAAAAAGTTTTTGCATAGCAAAATGCACCATGAACAAAATAAAAAGACAACCCACGCAATGGAAGAATATATTTGCCAATATGTCTGATAAGGGGTTAATAACCAAAATTTATAAAGAACTTTTGAAACTCAACACCAGGAAGGAAAAGTATTCAATTTAAAAATAGAAAAAAGAAGTGAATAGATACTTCTTTAAAGAGGACATACATATGGCTTATAGGCATATGAAAAAATGTTCAGCTTCACTAATCATCTGAGAAATGCAGATTAAAACCACAATGAGATACCACCGCACACCTGTCAGAATGGTGCTCATTTACAAATCAACACACAATAAGTGCTGGCGAGGGTGAGAAAAAAGGGAACTCTTTTGCACTGCTGGTGGAAATGAAGACTTATGTATCTACTGTGAAAAACAGTATGGAATTTTCTCAAAAAATTAAAAATGGAACTGCTTTTTGACCCAGTTATCCCACTATTAGGAGTATATCCTAAGAATACCAAATCACTGATTCAAAAGAAGATACGCACCCCCATGTTTATGGCAGCATTGTTTACAATAGCCAAGATCTGGAAACAGCCCAAGTGTCAGTCAGTGGACGAGTGGATTAAAAAGCTATGGTACATATACATAATAGAATACTACATGGCAGTGAAGAAGGATGTGATGACATGGATGGACCTAGAGATTATTATGCTAAGTGAAATAAGCCAGGCAGAGAGAGAAAGACAAATATCATATGATCTCATTTATATGTGGAATTTAATGAACAAAGTGAACTGAGGAATGGAATAGAGGCAGAGATGAGGTCACAGGGACCAGAGGGACAGCTGTCAAAGAGAAGGGGATGAGGGGATGGGATCAGAGAAGGTGAAGACATTAGTGAAATTATATATATGTAACCCAGAGATACAGATAACAGTACAGCAAATCCTGGAGGGAAGGAGGAAGGGAGATAGGGGTAGAGGGGCAAAAGAGGTGTAAATAGGGACACAGTGGTGAGTGATTAGGGTACTATATTGAGTGGGACACTTGAATTCGTGTTAACCCAATAAATTAAAATTAAAAAAAAAAATTCTCTGTGCTTTGTTTTTTCTTTCTTTTTTTTTACAGGGACAGAGAAAGTCAGAGAGAGGGATAGATAGGGACAGACAGATAGGAAGGGAGAGATGAAAAGCATCAATTCTTCTTTGCAGCACCTTAGTTGTTCATTGATTGCTTTCTCATATGTGCCTTGACCACGGGTCTTCAGCAGACTGAGTGATCCCTTGCTCTAACCAGAGATCTTGGGTCCAAGCTGGCAAGCTTTTGCTCAAGCCAGATGGGCCCCGCGCTCAAGCTGGCGACCTCGGGGTCTCCAACCTGGTTCCTCCACATCCCATTCTGAATCTCTATCCACTGCACCACCGCGTGGTTAGGTCTCTCTGTGCTTCTTATACCTGTGTATCTATTTCCTTCACCAGGGTAGAGAAGGTTTCAATTATTATTTCTTCAAATAGAATTTGGTTCCTTGCTCTCTCTTTCTCTTTTATTTTTTGGTACCTCTATGTGAATGCTGGTATGCTTGATGTTGTCTCAGAGGCTCCTAAAACTATTCTCAATATTTTGGATTTTTTTTTTCTTTGTTCAATTTGGGCATGTTCTGCTACCTTCTCTTCCAAGTCACTGATTTGATTCTGTAATACATCCAACCTACTATTTATTTTTCCTAGTGTATACTTCATTTTGTATATTTTATTTTTTCTTTCTGACTGGTTCTTTTTTATGGATTCTATGTCTTTTATTATGCTGTTGAAGTTCTCACTAAGATACTTGAACATCCTTATAACTTGTTTTGAACTCTGTATCAGGTGATTGTTTGCCTTCATTTCATTTAGTTATTTTTCTGAAAATTTCTTCTGCTCTTTCATGTGGGGCATGTTTCTTTGTCTCCCCATTTTGGCTTGCCTCTTGTGTTAGTTTCTATATATTAGGTAGAGCTCTTATGTTTCCCATTCTTGGTATAGTGGCCTTATGTAGTAGGCATTCTGAGGAGCCAAGTGGTATAGTCTCCCAGGTCACATGAGCTGGGTTCTCCAATTGTGTGCTTAGTGTAGGTTATGTGTGCTCTTCTGCTATGGTTGAGACTTGATGGCTTTTTGGAGGGACTGACCCTCAGGCTGATTGGTTGTAGGACTGGCCATGACTACAGTGGAGGAGCTGTTGTGTGGGAGCTAACTCTACATAGCAGAATTCACTTTGATACATCCTTCTAATTTTTAAGTAAATTTTTAAGTGTGTGTGAGGCTCTGATGTCTACTGAGTCTGTCCTTTTGGTGTCATTTGTCAAGGTGGATGGGTGTTGCTCTGGTGTTATATAAAGCTGTCATCCAAGTATGTTGATTCTGGGGCCTTTGGGGGGTGCAGGCCAAAGTTTAATGTTGCCTGTGCCCTGCCTGTGGCCATCTGGTATGAGCTTTAAAGTTATCTGGAGGTGGCTGCCTCTTGTCCTCGGCTTAGAGGTTCCTGGGAGAGGCTAAGCATTGAACTGAGGCCAGCTGCTGCCAGTGCTGGAGATGGGGCTGCTTATCAATAGGTACATGGTATGCCAAGGCCAGATGCTACTTGTTTGGGGCTTGTGAAATTTAAGAATTTTTATGGAAGTATGCAGCTTGAACCAAGAAGTGCCACTTGTATGGAAATGGCACTGAAAGTGGCTTTGGTTGGGTTGGGTGTGTTGGGTGTCTCAAGGAATCACCAGGGCAAGGTGAACAGTGTTAATCAGTTTTATAAAAATGCATATATGGTTCCTATAGTGGGAGGGTTCAGCAAAGTAACAATGACCTCTGCTACCTCTTCTGTCTGGTAGAAAGCTGCCCCTCCAGTTCTCATCATATAGCCAGACAATTCATTTCTGCCCCTCCAGTTAACACTCTAAAATCATACAACTCAGTTTCTCTTCATATGTCCCTTGTGCTTTTTGAGCTGCTTCCCCAGCCCTGGATTTCAGAAGGAGTGAATCTATTTATGAGTCCTTTAAGAGAAACACATGGAACTCCAACAGTTCTCTGTCTCACCCTGCTACAATCCACACTTATTTCACAGTCAGAAGTTATAGGTACTTTTCTTCTGAGCACTGGAAACCTTGGCTAGGGGTGTTTGGTGTGGGTCTGGATACCTTCCCTCTTCACGGGGGAATCTCCGTAGCTGATACATGAGTGTGGGACCAATCTATACCATGTCTATATGTCTTCTACCAATCTTGAGGTGGCTTTTCCTGTAAATCCTAAGTTATAAGAATTCTGTTGAGCTAGATATCAGGTAGTTCTCAATGATGGTTGTTATATAGTTTAGTTGTATTTTTGAAGTGTTTGTGGGAGGAGGCAAATATTGTGTTTACCTATTCTGCCTTCTTGACTGGAAGAGGCCTGGGTATCTTTAGTGATTTAAAAAGATCCTTAGGGAATTCAGGAAAATGGTGTCCTATCATTTTAATCCTGAACTGTGGTAATTCACTTTTTTAAAAACATTAATTAATAACTTTCTTAATATATTCCTCATTGACAGCGTATCAAAAGAATATTTTTTCTTTCAGGCTGTCTTACCTTTTTAATGGAATTGATGACCCATAAGGTCTTTTGCCTCATAAATATAATCCAAAATTTTTGTGAACAAGCAAATAAAAACAGAAGACTAGTTTCAACAGAATAGAATTAAAAAGTTGAATTGCTAAATATTATTATGATAGCTGTCTCCATTGAAGAGTGTAAAAGTCATCTTTATTATCATCTCTGACTATATATTTTATTCTTCAAATCACTGGTATGTAACTTAAATTCCCTGAAGCTACCCAGGACTTGATAAATAGTAGCGTAAGGCTAAATTGTACAACAACTATTAAGGCAATAATCTTTAATTTGATAACCTTGAGATTTCACAGAGCCCAAGAATTGCAAATTCAAACATGTTAGCAAGGATACACAGATGGCAAAACTTGCTTAGCTCTTGCCCTGTGACTATGTTGAATGAAGACTCAGTGATGACCAAGGTAACAATTTTTCAGAACAGCCAGAGGTCTGAAATTCTTTAAAAAATTTTTTTTATACTCATAAATTTTATTTATATATTAGTGGGGTTTTAAACATGAGTATTGTTTTATCATAACAGTGGTTTCTAAATTTCACTGTACTTTTCAGTCTGTTCTTTTCAATACATATTTCCTTTTTTTATTATTAATTTTAATGGGGTGACACCAAAAAAACAGGGTACATATGTACAATGAAAACATCTCCACGTTGTATTATGATTCAATTGTGTTGCATACCAGTTACCCAAAGTCAAATTTTCCTCTGTCACCTTCTATCTGGTTTTCCCTGTGCCCCACCCCTCCTCCCTATCTCACCCTTCCCTCCTTCCCACCACCCTGTAACCACCACTCTCTTTTCCATGTCTCATACTCTCACTTTTATGTCCCACCTATGTATGATATCATGCTGTTCTCAGTTTTCCTTTTTTTCCGAATTACTTATTTCACTCCATATAATGTTATCAAGGTACATCCATTTTTTTGTAAATGATCCAATGTCATCATTTCTTATGGCTGAGTAGTATTCCATAGTATATATGTACCAAAGCTTTTTAATCCACTCGTCCTCTGACGGACACTTGGGCTGTTTCCAGATCTTCACTATTGTGAACAATGCTGCCACGAACATGGGGGCGCATTTCTTCTTTTCAAACAGTGCTAAGGTGTTCTTAGGGTATATTCCTATAAGTGGGATAGCTGAGTCAAAAGGCAGTTCGACTTTTAATTTTCTGAGGAATTTCCAAACAGTTTTCCACAGTGGCTGCACCAGTCTGCATTCCCACCAGCAGTGCAGAAGGGTTCCCTTTTCTCCACATCCTCGCCAGCACTTATTCTGTGTTGTTTTGCTGATAAGTGCCATTCTGACTGGTGTGAGGTGATATCTCATTGTGGTTTTAATTTGCATTTCTCTAATGATTAGTGATGTTGAGCATTTTTTCATATGCCTACTGGCCATTTGTATGTCCTCTTTGGAGAAATTTCTATTCATTTCTTGTGCCCATTTTTTGATTAGATTGTTTGTCTTCCTGGTGTTGAGTTTTATAAGTTCTTTATAAATTTTAGTTATTAACCCCTTATCAGATATGCTGTCAAATATGTTCTCCCATTGTGTGGTTTGTCTTTTTATTCTTTTCTTATTGTCTTTAGCTGTGCAAAAACTTTTTAGTTTGATATAGTCACATTTATTTATCTTGCCTACTATTTCATTTGCCCGTGGAGATAAATCAACAAATATATTGCTGCTACAGATGTCGGAGAGCTTGCTGCCTATGTTTTCTTCTAAGATGCTTATGGTTTCATGGCTTACATTTAAGTCTTTTATCCATTTTGAGATTGTTTTTGTGAACGGTGTAAGTTGATGGTCTAGTTTCATTTTTTTGCAGGTAAATGTCCAATTTTCCCAACACCATTTGTTAAAGAGGCTGTCTTTACTCCAATTGTATGTTCTTTCCTACTTTGTCAAATATCATTTGTCCATAAAGGAGTGGGTTTATTTCTGGGTTCTCTGTTCTGTTCCATTGATCTATGTGCCTGTTCTTATGCCAGTACCAGGCTGTCTTGAGTATAATGGCCTTATAGTAAACCTTGATATCTGGAAGAGTGATACCGCCTGCTTTATTTTTTCTTTTTAAGATTGCTGAGGCTATTCGTGTTCTTTTTTGGTTCCATATAAATTTTTGGAATATGTGTTCTATATCTTTCAAGTATGTCATTGGTATTTTAATTGGTATTGCATTGAATTTATAAAATGCTTTGGGTAATATAGACATTTTAATGATGTTTATTCTTCCTAGCCATGAGCACGGTATATTCTTCCACTTGTTTGTATCTTCCTTGATTTCTTTTATCAATGTTTTATAATTTTCCGAGTACAAGTCCTTAACCTTCTTGGTTAAATTTACTCCTAGATACTTTACTTTCTTTGCTGCAATAGTGAAGGGAATTGTTTTCTTAATTTCTTTTGCTGACAGTTCATTGTTGGTATATAGAAATGCCTCTGATTTCTGAGTATTAATATTATATCCTGCCACCTTGCTGAATTCATTTATAAGGTCCAGTAGTCCTTTGACTGAGAATTTAGGGTTTTCTATACACAATATCATATTATCTGCAAGTAGTAACAGTTTTACTTCTTCTTTTTTAATTTGGATGCCTTTTATTTCTTCTTGTCTGA
The DNA here is from genome assembly GCA_037038555.1 of Rhynchonycteris naso. Lineage (NCBI taxonomy): Eukaryota > Metazoa > Chordata > Mammalia > Chiroptera > Emballonuridae > Rhynchonycteris > Rhynchonycteris naso. Next base: position 84,592,306 of record CM073003.1, read on the forward strand.
TTGCTGTAGCTAGGAATTCCAGAACTATGTTGAATAAGAGTGGTGAAAGGGGACACTCCTGCCTGGTTCCTGATCAAAAGGGGATTGCTTTTAATTTTTGCCCATTTAGTATGATGTTTGCTGTGGGTTTGTCATACATGGTCTTTATCATGTTAAGGAATGTTCCCTGTATTCCCACTTTACTGAGACCTTTGAGCATGAATGGGTGCTAGATTTTATCAAATGCCTTTTCTGCATCTATTGAAATTATCATGTGATTTTTGTCCTTCCTTTTGTTTATGTGATGAATCACATTGATTGCTTTGAAAATATTGAATCAGCCTTGCCTCTCCAGAATAAGTCCCGCTTGATCATGGTGTATGGTTTTTTCATATATTGCTGGATGTGGTTGGCTAATATTTTGTTGAGAATTTTAGCGTCTAAACTCATCAGGGATATAGGCCTATAATTTTCTTTCTTTGTATTGTCTTTGCCGGGTTTTCGGATCAGAATTATGCTCGCCTCATAAAGGAGTATGGAAGTCTTCCTTCCTCTTGAATTTTTTGAAATAGATTGAGGAGGATAGGTGTTATTTCTTCTTTGAATTTTTGATAGAATTTTCTTGTGAAGCCATCAGGCCCAGGACTTTTCTTTTTTGGGAGTTTTTTGATAGGTGTTTTGATCTCATTTGTTGTAATTGGTCTGTTTAGATGTTCTGATTCTTCCAATTTGATTTTTGGAAATTGGTGAAATTTGTCCATTTCACGAAGATTGTCTAATTTTTTGGCATATAGTTCTTCATAGTATTTTCTTACAATGCTTTGTATTTCTGTTGTGTCAGTTGTTACTTCTCCACTGTTCTTTCTAATTTTATTTATTTGAGTCCTCTCTGTTTTTTTCTTGGTGAGTCTAGTTAAAGGTTCATCAATCTTGTTTACCTTTTCAAAGAACCAATGTCTGGTTTCATTGATTCTCTGTATTGTTTCCTTAGCCTCTATGTCATTTATTTCTGCTCTTATCTTTATTATTTCCTTCCTTCTACTTGTCCTGGGTTTTATTTGCTGTTGTTTTTCTAGTTCTTTTAGATGCAGGGTCAGGTTGCTTATTTGAGCTTTTTCTAGCTTTTTATGATATGCCTGTAGTGCAATAAACTTTTCTCTCAGAACTGCTTCTGCTGTGTCCCATACATTTTGAGTTGATGTATGGTCATTATCATTTGTTTCTAGAAACTTTTTAATTTCTTCTTTGATCTCATTGTTAATCCATTCATTATTTAATATCATGCTATTTAGTTTCCAAATGTTTGAGTATTATTTAGTTTTTCTTTTGTGGTTAATTTCTAGTTTAATGGCATTGTGATCAGAGAAAATGCTTGATATGATTTCAATCTTCTCAAATTTTTTGAGACCATTTTTGTGTCCTAACATGTGGTCTATCCTAGAAAACGTACCATGAGTGCTTGAAAAGAATGTATGTTCTACTGCTTTAGGGTGAAAAGATCTGAAGATATCTATTAAATCAAGTTGATCTAGTGTATCCTTTAAGTCTGCTGTTTCTTTATTAATTTTCTTTCTTGAGGATCTATCCCGTGTTGTTAGCGGGGTATTGAAATCCCCTACTATGATAGTATTGCTGTTAATCTTGCCCTTTATATCCATCAAAGTCTGCTTTATGTATGTCGGGGCTCCTATATTTGGTGAGTAGATATTTATGATAGTTATATCTTCCAGTTGAATTGTTCCCTTTATCTTTATGTAGTTTCCTTCTTTATCTCTTACAACAGCCTTTGTTTTAAAGTCCATTTTGTCAGATGTAAGTACTGCTACTCCGGCTTTTTTTTCATTTCCATTTGCATGAAATATTTTTTTCCATCCTTTTACCTTTATTCTATGTGCATCTTTTGTTTTAAGGTGTGTCTCTTGTAGACAGCATATGTAGGGTTCGGTTTCTTTATCCATGCAGCTACCCTATGTCTTTTGATTGGATCATTTAATCCATTTACATTTAAGGTTATTATTGATATGTAGTTGTTTATTGCCATTTTATTTTTTAAAGGTGTATTCTTCTTTTACTCTATCCTTTCCTCCCTTTAAACTGTTCACAACAGGCCCCTTAGTATCTCTTGCAAAATTGGTTTGGTTTTAATGAATTCCTTGAGGCTTTCTTTGTCTTGGAAGCTCTTTATTTCTCCTTTCATTTTAAACATTAGCCATGCTGGATAGAGTAGTCTTGGTTGTAGGTTCTTGTTCTGCATTACTTTGATTATATCTTGCCATTTCGTTTTGGCCTCATGTGTTTCTGTTGAGAAGTCCAATGTCATTCTTATGGGGGCTTCTTTGTAGGTGATAGCCTTTTATTCCCTATCAGCTTTAAAAATTTTTTCTTTATCCATTAGCTTTGGTATTTTAACTATGATGTGTCTTGGTGTAGATCTTTTTGGGTTTCTCTTTAATGGAATTCTGTGTGCTTCTTGAACATGTGGAGTGTTTCCCAGCCTTAATTTAGGGAAGTTTTCTGCTATGATTTGATTGAACAAAGTTTCCATTTCCTGTCCTCTCTCCTCTTCTTCAGGCACCCCTATGATGCGAATGTTGTTTCTCTTCAGGTTGTCACAGAGCTCCCTTAGAGTTTCCTCACATTTTTTGAGTCTCTTTTCCTTTTTCTTCTCTGCTTCTGTGCCTTTGTTTATTGTGTCCTCTAACTCGCTTATTCGATCCTCAGCGTGATTCATCCTGCTTTTAATTCCTTCCATTTTGGTCTTCAGTTCTGATACTGTATTTGTCATTTCTGTCTGATTCTTTTTTATTATTTCTATTTTGTTTTTTATACTTGTTATCTCTTTATTTAGGTGTTCATAATGACTATCCATTGTTGCTCTAATTTCTTTGAACATCCTATCATTATTCTAAATTCTGCCTTTGGTAATTTGGTTATATCTGGTTCATTCAGGTTTTTCTCTGGAGATTTCTCTTTATTCTTTTGGTTGGCATTCGTCTGCCTGCCCATTTTGTCTGTGTATAAGCATGTTGTGGCCACTGGAGTCCAGTAGGTGTTGCCTTTGTGTTCTCTAGGTGTGGTCTTTCTGCAGGCCCGCCATCCCCTCTGCTGCTGCCTAGGGCGGTTGGGTATGGGCGTTGCCAATGCCGGCCCACTTTGGCTTTTGCTGTGATTTCTGCCTCGCATCTGCGGGAGTGGCTGTCACTCAAGCCACAGGCCTCAGCACCAAGGGTAGAGGTGAGCACCTTTGCTCAGCTATGGACCCAGCCTATTTCTGGACTTCCGCCCAGCACCCACAGTCAGAGCCTGCTTGCCACAGTTTCACGGGTTGTGTGGGGCTTTTGATGTGCTCTCAGCTGTGAGCCTTTGTTCGTCCAGAATTTAGCCTCGCCTCGAGGCCAGGGCCCTCCTGTGCAGGGTCGCAAACCAAGGTTTATTGGGCCAGGCGTGTTTGCTGGCTTCTGCTCAGCTGTGAGCTTCTGCTCGTATGGGACTCTACCCCGCCCCAGTGTTCAGAGCCCGCTGGTGCACGCAGGATGGCAAACTGCAGTTTCTCCGGCTGGGCAGGGCTGGTAACATGAGCTCAGCTGGGAGTCCCCGCCCTTTCTTGGTCCTAGCCCAGTCCCCGCAGTCATGGCCAGCTTGCACAGGGTCACAGAGCAGATCTCTGCCTGTTCCTGGCCTCCCACTTTGTCCCCGCAGGTGGTATTGCAGGGGGGCCCGCATCTGCTGGACCACTTCAGCAACCCTTGGCAGAGTAGGAAGGGCCCTAATACTCCACACTGTAGGCCTGGGAGCTCCCTCACTTGTTTCACAGCTCAAAACTGACCAAATGCCTTTTCTAGGCTCTGGGACTGTAGGCTGGGGCTTGGCTTCTGGGACCCAGGTCCCTCCCTCTCCACCAAACTTTCCTCCCACCACGCTGGTCTCTCCGGGCTGCTGTTTGCTCCACGGAGCTGGGCAGCCCTCTTCTCGTTTTCGCTATTCCTACCAGTCTTGATGTGACTTCTGCAGTGTTCCTTGGTTGAAGAGTCCACTTAGTTTAGTTCAAAGTTGGTTTATCCAGATGATGGTTCTTAATATTGAGTTATAATCCACTTTGGTTCTGGGAGTTGGAAGTTGTTACGTCCGCCTACTTCATTGCCATCTTGCTCCGCCCAATTCTTTTAAAATTTTATGAGCACTAAATTCTGTACAAGTCAAATGAAACATTTCTATGAATTTGCAACCCTTGACCAGGGTTATAGTCCTATGTTGGTCAAATATGTTTGCAAAATATGATTTCTATGTTTGCCCACTTATAGTTTGTATTGGGGGCTGGGCAGCACAAGGTATATTTGGTCTGGGAAATTGTAAATTACCTACCTGCTTGGGAAAGGACATTGTTTTGCTAATGTTAGCTAGAGGAGAGGTTTTTGCACCAGAAAGTTTTGAAAAGAGAGAGAAGAAGGATAAGAGGCTGAAAGAAGCCATGTTTACAGAGAGAAAGAGTGAGAGAGAATGCAGAGTGCTGAAGAAGAAGCCAGTTTTGCAGTGAAAAAAGCCATGTTGGCAGAGAAATGAGAAGATGTGCAGATGGAGAACCAGAGGTGAGAGGTTTTGTGAGCTCTGCTGAGACTGGTGAGGCCTTTGATTCTAGGAGAAACCAGAGAAGATTCTCCTGGTTGTGGAACTGGAGGGAATTGTTTTCCCTGTGTGTTCGCTTTTCGTCTGGTGTAAGACTTTAATAAAGGAATGGCCCACTATTTTTTGGCTCCATGGTTTCTTTACCACCTGTCTGAATTAATGCGAACCTGCATGTGCATGGCCAGGATGGTTGCAACTACTGGCCCTATATCTGGTGTACTTTGCTTCAGGATTCGGGTAAGATTGGTATAGAGCTGCCACCACTTTTGAAAGTTGAGATAGAGGACTGTTGTTGTTGTGGTTTCCCATGGCTGTCCTTTCGGAAACTGTGGACTGGTTGTTTTTCACAACCCTGCAAGAGGAAACTGAGAGCACTATGCAAGAGTCTGCCTGAGGCCTACAAACCAAGAAGCAATGAAAGGAGTTGGAATAGCTATGGGAGAAAGAGATGCAGATCCTGGAATTGGAGCAAGCATTGGAGAAAGAGGCTACATGGGTTTGTGAGTTGCAGTTTGCCCTGTCAGTTGAATGTTGGTAGAAGCAGTTGTTGGAGAAACAATTGTGGGTTCAGCTTCACAAAAGCTGGCAGCCATTGGAACCTAAGATGGAGCTGTGCCAGCGTAGTGACTCTGAGTTGGGGGAAGTAAGCATTTCCAGCTCCTCTTCTGAGGAAGAGGAGACTTTGACTGGAACTACCATCTGCAGACTCCAGAAGGCAAAAGCCCAGCAGCAAAGAGTACATACTAAACCCCTGTTAGGTTTGCTGCAATTCTGGGATATAGGGGTGGATGGCATCATGCTCTCTGGAAAAAAGGTGAAAATGTTGGCCGCCATTACCATGTGCTCCTCCTTGGGGTAGCATCTTCAGAGTTGCCAAGATGTCAGGGATAAGGGGGTGGCCTGAGGCTCCATGTGTGTGGACTGACTCTTGGACTGTGACCAGAGGGGGCACCAGCTCCCTGTTGGATAAACATGAGGCTTTTGGATAATATGAGAGACCCTGATTTGGGGGCAGCATTGGTGGGAAGCCCTCCTGCAACAGGAAGCTTTTAATCCAGTTGGAGAGAAGCTCCAAGAACATTTTGTGCTTTGGGCAAAGTGTTCAGAGAGACATTGTGAAGGGCACCTTTGTAATTGTTGCAATTGCATGACTTGTACTGTTACTGTAATTTGTTTGTATAATGTACCTCATTTCTTGCACAGGAATGCCTGTGGTGTGGATTGCAAAGTGAGCAAAAGGGGTGGAATGTTGGTCAAATAAGTTTGTAAAATATTATTTTTATGTTTGCTCTCGCTTATAGTTTGCATTGGGGCTGGGCAGCACCAGGTATATGTGGTCTGTGAAATTGCAAATTATCTTCCTGCTTGGGAAGGGACATTGTTTTGCTAATGCTAGCTGGAGGAGAGATTTTCACACCAGAAAGTTTTGAAAAGAGAGAGAAGCAGAAGCAGAAAGAAGCCATGTTTGCAGAGAGAGAGAGAGAGAGGGAGAGAGAGAATACAGAGTGCTGAAGAAGAAGCCAGTTTTGCAGAGAAAGAAGCCTGTTGGCAGGGAAAGAGAAGTTGCACAGATAGGGAACCAGAGATTAGGGGCTTTGTGAGCTCCGCTGAGACTGGTGAGACCTTTGATTCTAGGAAGAAGCAGAGAAGATTCTCCTGGCTGTGGAACTGGAGAGAAGTGTTTTCCCTGTGTGTTTGCTCTTGGGTTGGTGTAATACTTTAATAAAGAAATGGTCCACCATTTTTTGGCTCCACAGTTTCTTTACCATCTGCCTGAATCCAGTGTGAACCTGCATGTGCATGGCCACAATGATGGTGGCCTCTGTCCATACATCTTATTTCAAAATAGCAATTGGTCTTATAGAAAATCTTCTTGCACTGAAGATCAATCTTATGGTTCAAAGTTAAGAGAATTTTCCAAATAGGTTTTTCTGTTTTGTTATGTTTTCATGGTATATTACTTAAATTAATGTGGTAAAGCATTCTTCTCAGAGGCTAGCATGCTGCTGAATAAGAGATATAACCTGTCTATATACCATTTTATACTGAGAGAAATTAATAGACTAAATAAACATAGTTTCAAGTGAATGAAAGTCATTATTATTCAAATTAAAGTGAAATAATAATTTCTATCAGAAAGGTGTTAGTGCTGGAGGTCAAGAAGATACTCTCAAACATTAAATAAAGGCTTTGGTTTTACTCTGGAATGCCTCTTAGTTACATAAAATTTTATCTAGTTCTACACAGAATCCCATTTCTTGCTCTGCTACAAGTCTAAACATTAGTAGCCTCTGTTATAACAAAAATTCATGCATTTGTATAGATATGTTTGGTATCTTGATGGACAAAAGTAAAAATAACTTGAATCTAAATTAGTCCTCATCTTAATTCTTGTTACCAAGCCACCCTATCATCACACTGAAACAAGTGAAGTAAATCCACACATGTTCAGGACTTCTAGATGCCCTTTGGAAGCCGGAAGCCCTGGAAAGGCTGTGGAGCTCCTTCTCTCATTTGCTACTCTCTGTCATAAAAAATAACAACAGCCTGACCAGAGGTGGCGCAGTGGATACAGCATCAACCTGGGGTGATGAATCCCAGGTTCAAGACACTGAAGTCCTTGACTTGAGCATGGGCTCATCCAGCTTGAGCACAGGCTCATCGGCTTGAGCGTGGGGTTACTGGCCTCAGTGTGAATTTATTGATATGATCACAAGGTCACTGGCTTGATCCCAAAGGTTACTGGCTTGAGCAAGAGATCACTGGCTTAGCTGGAGCACCCCCGCCACACATCCTACCCCCAGTCAAGGCACATATGAGAAGCAATCAATGAACAATCAAAGTGATGTAACTATGAGTTGATGCTCCTTATCTCTCTCTGTTCCTGTCTGTCCCATGCCATGACCCCTTGCTAAAAATAAATAGATAATAAAATAACAACAATATTAAATTCTAAGTAAGTCAGGAAATCTATAAAGATTTGGGCTTCCCCCACCCCATGATGATTACTTTGATGTTTTTTTTGGAAATACTAAATAACAGTTTCTTTCATAACAAATATTACCAATTAAAAGATTACCTGACATTTACTGGCATTGTGAAATATAAAGATAAGAAAGATAAGAAAATATCTGCCTTTCAGATATTTATGGTTTCTAGGAACTTGCTAATCTTTCAAGATATTTTTGGAAGGTTTTAATTGCTTAAAACATTGCTTTATTTACATAACCATAGCAATGTAAATTGCAGAAACAAATTTAGCAAAAACATGTTCTATAAATATATTAGGAGGCAGGGCAAAAGAGAATTCTCATCTTTCATAGTAAGAAATACATAAATAAGTGCCCTGGCCAGATGGCTCAGTTGGATAGAGCATCATCCTGAAGTGCAGAGGTTGCTGGTTCAAAACTCAGGCACATACAGAAACAGATTGATATTCCTTTCTCTCTCTCTCTACCTTTCTCACTCTCTAAAATCAATAAAATAAACATTAAAAATTTAAAAACATAAAAATACATAAGTAATATTTAAAATTGAAGACACAAGAAATAACAGTATTAGCATGTTATTTAGAAATGTGGACAGAAGAAATGCCAGAGAGTTGAGAATGGTTGCTTCTGGGACATGAAAATTGAAGAGTGAGGGATGGAGGGCAGGTACTGCTATTTTTTTGCTTGTCTCATAACAATGAGTTTTAAAACTATATATGTGTGCCTTTTGATCAAAAATTTACTAAAAATAAAATAAAATAAAGAGAACAGAGATGGGAAATGGAGATCAAGGACTTCTTGGTTCCCTACTGGGTTCAGTTCTACTTTTCCTTTTCTGAGTCCCAGGGGCACCTCCTCCACTGGATTCTCAGAAACAGAGTCACCCTTCCAATACCCTATTCTTGTTTAATGAAAACCAAATGAGTTTTGGTTATTTAACAAGCAGAAGTGTTTTACACATAACAGTGATGGATGACTAAAGGGCAATCAAACAGTAGAATAATAGAAGTTTCAAATTTTTTTTTCTAATATCTGTTTCTTAAAAATTAGCACTCATCCTTTAAATTCTTAATTGTTTCCCAAATTCTGGTATTTGTGAACAGAAGAAAGTGAAAAAGCATTATAGAGCAGGAGCTGGTAAATTTTTTTCTGTAAAGAGACAGCCAGCATGTTAGGCATTAAGGGCCATGCCTGACTCTGCCGCTGAAGTGGAAAAGTAGACACAGACAATGCAGAGGAGTCTCATGTCTTATGTTTGCTCAAAGAATGGACTTTTCTCTAATTTATCTGCCCAGTGGGGGTGCTTTTTTTAGTTTTAAAAAGAAGCAACATGACTAGTCGATTCTCTGTTTAAAACCTTCGAGAACATGTAAATATTAAAATGTTTGCAAGTCATTAATAGCATCTTACATGAGATTTCTATTCCAAGAAAATTATTTCAAGTTATTTGTCCATTCTTTCTATGAGCTAGTGTTGAGTCATTTCATCTTTCTGACCATTCCGCTGGGCCTGGGGAATAGGCTTCAGTGTACCAATACCATGGCTCAGCCATAGTTCAGTGTCCCAGAACTATGCACAATGGTCTAGAAATGGTCTAAGGAGTGCAGAGCAGAGTGGTTATTAATACAGTTGTAGGATCATGTAAGTTTTTGGTCAGAAGATGTCTACCATGGACTCATATTAAGCTTGCTGCCATCTGAATCCTCTTGGTTTTTTAAATTTGCACTGCTATTAAGATAGAGTTCTTTTGGAGGGACTAGGTAAGCAGGTGGAGAAATTGAGCAAAAGGAAAAAATAGATAAAACTCATGGACATGGACAACAATGTGATCATTGCAGGGGGAGGAAAGGGTGGGGAGTGGTGGAGGAGTATATGGGGTATAAATGGTGATGGATGGAAACTTGACTTGGGGTGGTGAACACACAACACAGTGTACAGATGATGTGTTGTAAAATTATGTGCCTGAAGCCTGTATAATTTTGTTAACCAGTGTCATCCCAATAAAAAAAATGCTAAAAACAATAATACCACTATAGTATTTGTAGAGAAAAGACTGAAAATAATTTAACTCTCCATTAAAAGAAAACTGATTAAATTATGACATGTCTATATAATATGGAATACTATGCAACTGTTCACAGTGAACTAAATCTATGTGTGCTGATATGTGTTGATGGCTGAGTTCAAAAAACACTGTACAGAATATTACTAGTTATGTGACAAAAGAAGTATACACACACATGTTGCATATGCATAGAGAATCTCCAGAAGATTGTGACAAGAAGCTGTTCTATCTGTCAGGGTCTATTAGGAGACAGAACTTACACAGTAATTTGTATAGTGTAAATTTAATATAAACAATAATTAATTATTTACTAAGTGGGAATAAGAGAACTCTAATGAATACCCTACGACTGAGAAAGAGTACCCAAGGAAGGCATGAAATTGGGAGGCAGAACTCTTCAAGGTCAGACTCAGGTCTCCTTGTAAGGGGGTAGCCCCCTGAGTGATGTAATACTTTGCTGGGTTACCTCATGTCAAAGCTGGTCCACAGTTGACAAGCTGGAAGTCATACACCAGGGCTGACAAGCTGGAAATTCCTTCACATAGAAAGTGGGAGTGTGAGGCTAGTGGAAAGAAATCACCTGCTGGGGGTGCTGATGAAATTCACTGGGAAACCGCTGGTGGAGAGTGCTGTTGAACTTGATGGGAAACTGGCTGGTCCACAGATTGGATTTATTAGAGGGCTGCCAGGAAGCTGCTTACAGGCAGTGTCACTGACATGGCTCTGGGAAAACCAGCTGGGGCACCCATGGAACTTGCTGAGGTGAGCTCCTTCATTGGCTCTCCCACACCAGCAGCACAGGAGCAAGAACAGAAGGCCAACCAGAACCAGGAAGAGAAGCCCATTTATCTTCAGAGCCCCTCCAGCTCCAGTGTACCCTACTGGCAAGGTTTAACATTGTGCTGGCTGCCAAAGGAAATGTTGCATTGTCATAAACTGAGAAATGAAGGCTGTACTTAGGGCTGAAAGGCAATAAATTTATAAATGTCACAACTGCTAATAATTGTATCTGGGGTGAAAAGCTGGTTGATGAGGCTCAGATGTGAAAGAGAAACTTACTTTTCACTGTAAATCTTTGTACTGTTTGATTTGGGCGGGGGTTTGAGAAATTTCTTTAATGCATTATAATGAATTTCATGCTAGAAAATAATTCTCTTGATGATAGTAATATGCCAGCCACTGTTCCAAATGCTTTAACTATATTAAATCACCAAATTTTCCCCATGTATTATTATTAGATTCAATTTTATACCAGATAAAAGTGAGGCACAAAGAAATTAAGTAATTTGCCCCAAATTAGTTGGTAAGTGATTGAGCTGGTAACCTGGCTGCAGAGTCTGTGCTCTTAGCCACTACACTATATTAATTTTCCACATCTGTCCATTTTTACTGTGGCATAAGACACAAACAAAGTGATAGTTGTTAATATTGCTCATCAGATATTTCCCTATCCCTGACTCTTTTTAGGAGTGAGTTGGATTATATGATTATTAACCTGTGTGTGTCATTACCAGTCAAGCACTTCATTATGTGAGAGATTCTTCATAGCTCTCTTTCTCTTTTTTGCATGAACTCTCTGTGTTGGCTGCAATGGGTAGATAGCTTGAGCAAGAAATAAACTTTGATTTTCTAAGCCTTTGATATTTTGATGTTGTTTCTTACTGAAGCAAAACCTACCTTCTTTTTACTGATATAAATTATGTATTCTGATTAGAGTTAAATAGAAAATAAGTGTTTTATAAAATCCCCAATAAGATATATTACTATTTTGAAAAACTTGAACTTAGAAAAATTGAAAAATAACTAGAATTATATAATGATCACTGTTCATCCTTCAACTAGATTTATCGATTGTTCATATTTGGCTTCTTATGCTTATGTTCTTCACATGCTTTATTTTTCTGAATCATTTAAAAGGAAGTTGCATACATCTTAAAATTTCACAGGAAAATTTTTAGTAGGTGTCTTCTAAGACCAAGAACATTCTGCATGACCACATCAAAAATCTTGGTTCCTAATGACGTGCAGAAAAAAAGGCTCTTAACATAGATAATTTTTGGCAAACTTATTTTCTCTAAAGCAAAGAGATTTTTAGCAAAACTTGCTCTTTCTGAATAGATTTCCTATTCTTGGCCTTGAGGCTGTTTTCCCAGAATGTGGCTTTGGGACTAGCTTTGCAAAGTAGCAGGTGTTCTCAGAATGTTTCTCCCTGAATTAACTCTATAGATAAATATTGTAAGAAAGCTTGTTTCACTGCTTTGTTTTACTGCTATGCTATCTCCCTTCCCCATTCCTCAGTCAGTATCTAATTCTCCCTATAAAACCTAACTCCAAAATGCAATTGGGGCCACATTGATATGAACAACTTAGGTTTCCATGCAGTTTGCATAGCCAGCTAATTAAAGACTCCTAATTTCTTAATTTGGCTAATTGATTGATTGTGTGGCAAGATGTCTTATCTCGCTGTTCCAATACAACACTAATAACATTAGCATGTTTACTTTTTAGCTTTACTCAACACTACAAAAAACAAACAGCTTTAGAATTACAATTCTAAAATTACTATCATAAATCTATGAACTAGAGTTTAGATTTTTGCAGTGCCTTTTTCTTTAGACTTTAAGGACACCAAGGATGAGCACTCAGGCTACTGTTTCTAGTGCAGAACAGAGTAATTCAAGTAACTTTGAAAACAATCTTTAGCAAGACATATTCTAAAGTCAGAAGAATTGCAAAGAAATCTTGATAATAATTTGCTACAGAGATTCATTTTCTTCTTTTTACTATCAATTTTAGAATCTGCTTTTAAATATTTTTACATTTTAATGGGTTGCTTTTACTTTGTTCAAAAGTCAGAATAATATAAAAAAGTAATTCAAGGAAGTGCCATTTTCATTGCTTTTCTCCACTCTGTTCCCACTTTCTCCATAAGTAGGTATTTTCTTTACTCTCTGTTTTATCCTTCCTGCATTACTTTCTGTGCAAAAATTAAGCAAAAAGTATATATATATACACACACACACATTCTTATGTACCCTTTTTTACATGGTAATGTACCATATGAACATTAGTTTTCACTTAATAATATATTCAAGTAATCACTCTATATCAGTTAATTACATCTTCCATATTTTTTTGTTATGACTGCATGTAGCTGTACTACAATTTGATTTATTAGTGGCTATTTGGATTACCCTATTATATTGTTACTATAAATAAAATTTTAATGAAAAGCATTGTACATGCATTCTTTTATATTTGTGGCAGTTGACTTTCAAGGTAGTTTCCTAGAAGTGGTTTTCCTGGGCAAATACATTATTGTTGTTGTTAGATACTGCTTAGTTCCCTTCACCAGGAGTTGGATCATTTTGTATTCCCACGTGCATTGTACGATGGTGCTTGCTTCCTCCCAATTTTGCAACAGAGTGCACAGTCAAACTTTTGAACTATAGTCAACCTGAGAGGTGAGAAATGATATCTCTGTAGAGTTTTAATTTGCATTTATCTTATTTTGAGTAATTTTTTATTTATTATTTCTTTATTTATTGATTTTAATTTTAATGGGGTGACATTGATAAGTATGTTCAGAGATATTTTGAGTAAATTTTAACATCATTTTACATTTACAAAGATATATAGTTCTTTTATACTTCTACAGTTCAGTTGTTAGACCTAAGTTTAGACTTTATACTTATTTCTAAGAAATTGAATTTTTTAGAATTGGTTTAAATTTTTAGGTAGTTCAAAAGATTCGATTACTTATCTATTATTGCTCTATATGATTCATAAGTTTGATAAGCCCAACAGTGGTTATCTTATCTAAATCACAGGTCAAAATGTTGAAAATGGTAAAAGCCAGAGCATAGAAAATTGCTTGTTCATGACCTAAATAGAAACCTATAATTTAAAGCAAGATATATGCCTTATTAAGTGCAATAATAACTAACCTATAAAGAAAATATCATCTCTATAGATCTAAATGTTAAATTTTAGTCAAAATTTTATTAACTTTTATAATATATATAGTAATATTTAACAAAAAAGTTAATGTTTCAAAAGCATAGTAAATCAATATATTTTATTTTAAATGTTTACCACCAAGAGACTACAATAAATAATTAATTGTGAGAGGTCATGAAGGGACAATTGAAATAACAATAAAGATAAGAAATGTAAAATAAAATGTTCATTCTCACTAGTATTAGAATAAATACAAATTGAAATAGTAATAATTAAAGACAAGCAAAATGCTCAAAATATATAAAACATCTAATGCTGGAAAGTTTGGGGTAAAACACACACTCTTATATTGCTGCAAGTGTTGTAACTTGGTATGTTTTAAGAAGTCTAAAATTTTTTCTATAATCCTGAAAACAATGTCTTTATCTCCTAAATGTTCTACAGATATTATGTTTGAATATCTCAATGAAAGAAATATTATATTATATAAAGAATGGGAAGTATTAATTATTAAAAACATGTAAAAATATAGAGAAATGTTTATATGTTAAGGAAAAAAATGACAATGGAAAATTGGACAGAACTATAGAAACATGAAAATACATATCTGAGCCTGACCTGTGGTGGCGCAGTGGATAAAGTGTCAACCTGGGAACACTGAGGTTGCCAGTTCAAAACACTGCACTGGTCTGGTCAAGGCACATATGGAAGTTGATGCTTCCAGCTCCTCCCTTCTTTCTCTCTCTCTCTCTCTCTCTCTCTCTCTCTCTCTCTATCTCACTCTGTGTCTCCTCTCTAAAATGAATAAAATTAAAAAAAAGTTTTAAAAAAATGTCATGACCTTTAAAAAAAACAAAAAATACATATTTGAATATTGATATTTTGAAGTAAATAGTTATTTAAAAATTTTAAATTAATGTTACTGTGATATTGTTTTAACAATAAATGCATTTTATATTAAAATTTATGCCATATAAATTACATCTTACTGTCTGATTAGTTATAAGAATCATTGGTGGGGGCAATGCAATAAAAGCTGGAAAATAAAAAGAATCAGACAGAAATGACAAATACAGTATCAGAACTGAAGACCATAATGGAAGGAATTAAAAGCAGGATGAATCACACTGAGAATCGAATAAGCGAGTTAGAGGACACAATAAACAAAGGCACAGAAGCAGAGAAGAAAAAGAAAAAGAGACTCAAAAAATGTGAGGAAATTCTAAGGGAGCTCTGTGACAACATGAAGAGAAACAACATTCACATCATAGGGGTGCCTGAAGAAGAGGAGAGAGGACAGGAAATGGAAACTTTGTTCAATCAAATCATAGCAGAAAACTTTCCTAAATTAAGGCTGGGAAACACGCCACACATTCAAGAAGCACACAGAACTCCATTAAAGAGAAACCCAAAAAGATCTACACAAAGACACATCATAGTTAAAATACCAAAGCTAATGGATAAAGAAAAAATTTTAAAAGCTGCTAGAGAAAAAAAGGCTATCACCTACAAAGGAGCCCCCATAAGGATGACATCGGACTTCTCAACAGAAACACTTGAGGCCAGAAGGGAATGGCAAGATATAATCAAAGTAATGCAGAACAAGAACCTACAACCAAGACTACTTTATCCAGCAAGGCTAACGTTTAAAATTGAAGGAGAAACAAAGAGCTTCCCAGAAAAAGAAAGCCTGAAGGAATTCATAAAAACCAAACCAATTCTGCAAGAGATACTAAGAGGCCTCTTGTGAACAGTTTAAAGGGAGGAATGAATAGAGCAAAAGAAGAATACAGTTTTAAAGAATAAAATGGCAATAAACAACTACATATCAATAATAACCTTAAATGTAAATGGATTAAATGATCCAATCAAAAGACATAGGGTAGCTGCCTGGATAAAGAAACAGGACCCATACATATGCTGTCTACAAGAGACACACCTTAAAACAAAAGATGCTCATAGACTGAAGGTAAAAGGATGGAAAAAAATATTTCATGCAAATGGAAATGAAAAAAAAGCAGGGGTAGCAATACTTATATCAGACAAAATGGACTTTAAAACAAAGGCTATAGTAAGAGATAAAGAAGGACACCACATAATGATAAAGGGAACAATTCAACAGGAAGATATAACTATTGTAAATATCTATGCACCAAATATAGGAGCCCCAACATACATAAAGCAGACTTTGATGGATATAAAGGGCGAGATTAACAGCAATACTATCATAGTAGGGGATTTTAATACACCTCTAACAACACTGGATAGATCCTCAAGAAAGAAAATTGATAAAGAAACAGCAGACTTAAAGGAGACACTAGATCAACTTGATTTAATAGATATCTTCAGAACTTTTCATCTTAAAGCAGTAGAATATAAATTCTTCTCAAGCACTTTTGGTACGTTTTCTAGGATAGAACACATGTTAGGACACAAAAATTGTCTCAATAAATTTAAGAAGATTGAAATTATATCAATCATTTTCTCTGATCACAATGCCATGAAACTAGAAATTAACTACAAAAGAAAAACTGAAAAATACTCAAACACTTGGAAACTAAATAGCATGATATTAAATAATGAATGGATTAACAATGAGATCAAAGAAGAAATAAAACAGTTTCTAGAAACAAATGATAATGAGCATTCATCAACTCAAAATTTATGGGACACAGCAAAAGCAGTTCTGAGAGGGAAGTTCATTGCACTAAAGGCATATCATAAGAAGCTAGAAAAAGCTCAAATAAGCAACCTGACCCTGCATCTAAAAGAACTAGAAAAACAACAACAAATAAAACCGAGGACAAGTAGTAGGAAGAAAATAATAAAGATCAGAGCAGAAGAAATAAATGACATAGAGGCTAAGGAAACAATACAGAGGATCAATGAAACCAGAAGCTGGTTCTTTGAAAAGGTAAACAAGATTGATGAACCTTTAACTAGACTCACCAAGAAAAAAAGAAAGAGGACTCAAATAAATAAAATTAGAAAGGACAGTGGAGAAATAACAACTGACACTACTGAAATACAAAGCATAGTAAGAAAATACTATGAAGAACTCTATGCCAAGAAATTAGACAATCTAGTTGAAATGGACAAATTTCTCGAACCATATAACCTTCCAAAAATCAATCTGAGAGAATCAGAACACCTAAACACACCAATTACAACAAATGAGATCGAAACAGTTATCAAAATACTCCCAACAAAGAAAAGTCCTGGGCCTGATGGCTTCACAAGTGAATTCTATCAAAAATTCAAAGTAGAACTAACTCCTATTCTCCTCATGCTATTTCAAAAAATTCAAGAGGAAGGAAGACTTCCAAACTCCTTTTATGAGGCGAGCATAATTCTGATCCCAAAACTGGGCAAAGACAACACAAAGAAAGAAAATTATAAGCTTATATCCCTGATGAATTTAGATGCTAAAATTCTCAACAAAATAGTAGCCAACCAGATCCAGCAATATATGAAAAAAATCATACACCACGATCAAGTGGGATTTATTCTGGAGAGGCAAGGCTGGTTCAATATTCGCAAATCAATCAATGTGATTCATCACATAAACAAAAGGAAGGACAAATTTAAAAAAAAAAAATTACATGATAATTTCAATAGATGCAGAAAGGGCATTTGATAAACTCTAGCACCCATTCATGCTGAAAACTCTCAGTAAAGTGGGAATACAGGGAACATTCCTTAACATGATAAAGGCCATGTATGACAAACCCACAGCAAACATCATACTAAATGGACAAAGATTAAAAGCAATCCCCTTAAGATCAGGAACCAGGCAGGGGTGCCCCCTTTCACCACTCTTATTCAACATAGTTCTGGAAGTCCTAGCTACAGCAATCAGACAAGAAGAAGAAATAAAAGGCATTCAAATTGGAAAAGTAGAAGTAAAACTCTCACTATTTGCAGATGATATGATATTGTATATAGAAAACCGTAAAGTCTCAGTCAAAATACTACCTGAGCTTACAAATGAATTTAGCAAGGTGGCAGGATATAAAATTAATACTCAGAAATCAGAGGCATTTCTATATACCAACAATGAACTGTCAGCAAAAGAAATTAAGGAAACAATCCCCTTCACTATTGCAGCCAAAAAAATAAAGTATCTAGGAGTAAATTTAACCAAGGAGTTTAAGAACTTGTACTCAGAAAATTATAAAACATTGATAAAAGAAATCAGGAAAGATACAAACAAGTGGAAGCATATACCGTGCTTATGGCTAGAAAGAATAAACATCATTAAAATGTCTATATTACCCAAAGCAATTTATAAATTTAATGCAATATCAATTAAAATACCAATGACATACTTCAAAGATATAGAAAACATATTCCAAAATTTATATGGAACCAAAAAAAAACACGATAGCCTCAGCAATCTTAAAAAGAAAAAATAAAGCAGGAAGTATCACCCTTCCAGATATCAAGGTTTATTATAAGGCCATTATACTCAAGACAGCCTGGTACTGGCATAAGAACAGGCACATAGATCAATGGAACAGAACAAAGGACCCAGAAATAAACCCACAGCTTTATGGACAACTGATATTTGACAAAGGAGGAAAGAACATACAATGGAGTAAAGACAGCCTCTTTAACAAATGGTGTTGAGAAAATTGGACATCTACATGCAAAAAAATGAAACTAGACCATCAACTTACACCATTCACAAAAACAAACTGAAAATGGATAAAACACTTAAACGTAAGCCGTGAAACCATAAGCACCTTAGAAGAAAACATAGGCAGCAAGCTTACCGACATCTGTAGCAGCAATATATTTGCCGATTTATCTCCACGGGGAAATGAAATAGAAGGCAAGATAAACAAATCGGGCTATATCAAACTAAAAAGTTTTTGCACAGCTAAAGACAATAAGAACAGAATAAAAAGACAAACCACACAATGGGAGAACATATTCGGCAGCACATCTGATAAGGGGTTAATAACTAAAATTTATAATGAACTTATAAAACTCAACACCAGGAAGACAAACAATTCAATCAGAAAATGGGCAAAAGAAATGAATAGAAATTTTCCAAAGAGGACATACAGATGGCCAATAGGCATATGAAAAAATGCTCAACATCACTAATCATTAGAGAAATGCAAATTAAAACCACAATGAGATATCACCTCACACCAGTCAGAATGGCACTCATCAGCAAAACAACACCGAATAAATGGTGGCGAGGATGTGGAGAAAAGGGAACCTTTCTGCACTGCTGGTGGGAATGCAGACTGGTGCACCCACTGTGGAAAACAGTATGGAGATTCCTTAAAAAATTAAAAATTGCACTGCCTTCTGACCCAGCTATCCCACTTATAGGAATATACCCTAAGAACACCATAGCACTGTTCGAAAAGAATAAATGCGCCCCCATGTTTGTGGCAGCATTGTTCACAATAGCGAAGATCTGGAAACAGCCCAAGTGTCTGTCAGAAGACGAGTCGATTAAAAAGCTTTGGTACATATATACTATGGAATACTACTCAGCAATAAGAAATGATGACATCGGTTCATTTATAACATAATGGATGGACCTTGATAACATTATACGGAGTGAAATAAGTAAATCAGAAAAAAAAGAAAAACTGAGAACAGCATGATTTCATACATAGGTGGGGCATAAAAGTGAGACTATGAGACATGGACAAGAGAGTGGTGGTTACGGGTTGGGGGGAGGGAAGGGAGGGTTGGATAGGGAGGAGGGGAGGTACATAGGGAAAATCAGATAGAAGGTGACAGAGGACAATTTGACTTTGGTTGATGGGTATGCAACACAATTGCATGATAATATAATCTGGAGATGTTTTCATTGTACATATGTACCCTGATTTATTGGTGTCACCCCATTAAAATTAATAATAATAAAATATATTAATAAAGCTGGAAAATATTTTGGGAGACGGTATCCTTGATGTTTTTTCTGTACAGAAATGGAGAGTTATTCAGCTACAGTCTAGTTACTAGACAAAAAGTGCGAGAGAGTTGATAGAGGAATGTTTTGGAGCACAATTTGGAGAAAACATTTCCAGTAAATCTAGCCATAAATCTTAAAAAATAAGAGTTAAGAATGTGAAATTCACATTTTTAAAAACTGCTATAACCTTGTGGTCATTTTGGTCTTTTCTTCGCCAACATATTTTCTAAATTAATCATGTATTTCTTGAGACAGTGATCATTTTGACACTACCTAAATGTGGGCGAGTTTCCCAAGAGGGTAATTTCAACATATTTAAAATATATGGGTTTTGGCAAAATATCAAAAATCAGTAAATCAATGGGAGCAGGTGGGTTAAGGAAAATCCTTGGAGGGATGGATTGTACATCATAATTACCTGGGGGTTTATATCAGTGAGGGTGTGTTCAATTTCAAGTAACTGTAATCTGTTGTAAGGACATTTTCTAATTCCTTAACTAGATTCCATTAATAGGCAGTCTTAAGTTTTAACTGATGCTTCAACAATGTCGTTGAGGATCTACATTCTTTCTAGCCCTCCTCACCATCCTCAGATTGAATTTCATCCCCTACATTTTGCCTAATAGTTGCAAGAGGGCTACAGAAGTTTCATAGTTTCTTACTCTAGCTTATAAAGCAGAGAGGAAAGTTAATGTGTTACATCCTTCAGATGCTGGGTTGAGATAGATAAGATGTTAACTTTAATGGTGAAATTATAAAGGCCCCTTAGTGAAGTTACCTATGTACCTCCCTCTTTGTGCTTGGCTGACAAGTAGCTCCTCTATCAGAGGAGGTGAGTTTGGCTAAGTAGAGACAAGTTCTCTTTTGCGGTAGGGGTTAGAAGAAATAGGCCAAGAGAGGAGTGATTGGCTTTTCTCTTTTTGGTAGGAGAAATTCACCTCTGACTGACAAACAAACAGTGCCAAGGCAACATAGACTTGAGCTTATACTCTATGGTTCTTTGGTAGCTCTCACAAAGGAACACAAACTGGGATCTAAGTTAACTTCTCTCTTTCCTTTTTTCTGATCACATCAAATTTTATTCCCTTTGAATTCTAAAATATTCTACCAATTGTGTGCCTTGGCTGGGATGTGGCAACCACGGCCTGAAAAAAGCCATTGCTGTGGGAGAGGCTGCGTTGTGGGGCATTCTGCACTTGCTCTGGCTGGCACCTTCCAACCTGAACAAGAGCTGGCCACAGACCCTGAGGCACTGTATCAGCTATGTGGGTTTGGTTTACCAACTGGTTGAGAACCACTGGTCCATAATGTTTTACTTTCTATGTATTTTCATCATATAAGTTAATTTATTTTCTACCCCTTTTGTTCAAAGAATTTTAGAGTCTGATAGTGTCTTAATGGACTATCTAGTTTGCTCACATACTCATGGCTAAAATTAGAACAAAATGAGAATGGAAAGGATGAAGTTATAAATGCAGCCGAAGAAGATTCCATAATCTTTAACACTAAAAGACAGTTAAAAATAATTGTTGAATGTTTTTTTCTGTGAGCAAGAAGAAAAAGTACCAGAAAGAAACTCTGGTTCAAGTTTGACCTGCGGTGGTGCAGTGGGATAAAGCATCTACTTGGAATGCTGAGGTCACTGATTCAAAACCCCGGGCTTGCCTGGTCAAAGCACATGAGAGTTGATGATTTCTGCTCCTCCCCCCTTCTCTCTCTGAGTTTCTGTCTCTCTATCTCTGTCTCCTCTCTATATAAAATGAGTAAATAAAATCTAAAATAAAAGGTAAAAATAAACTAACCTTTAAAAAAAAAGTCTGGTTAAGGGTTGAGCTTTATCATTTTAACCTTGAACGCACAAGTTAACTTTACTGCACATCAGTTTCCTCATCCGTAAAATGAGTATAATAACATTTTTCTCTTGTTTCCCTTACATGGTTTTTAGAAAATCAAATCAGATAAATTATTATTATTATTATTATTATTATTATTATTATTTTACAGAGACAGAGCGAGAGTCAGAGAGAGGGATAGATAGGGACAGACACACAGGAACGAAGAGAGATGAGAAGCATCAATTATCAGTATTTCATTGTGGCACTTAGTTGTTCATTGATTGCTTTCTCACATGTGCATTGACCATGGGGCTACCGCAGACCAGGTGATCCCTTGCTCGAGCCAGTGACCTTGGGTCCAAGCTGGTGAGCTTTTTGCTCAAGCCAGATGAGCCCGCGCTCAAGCTGGCGACCTCAGGGGTCTTGAACCTGGGTCCTACACATCCCAGTCCGATGCTCTATCCACTGTGCCAATGCCTGGTCAGGCAGATAAATTATTTTTTAAAGTATAAATTACTATATGCAGAGAAATATATTAGGACACTATTGCTATATACCCTACAAATAAATGAATTGAAAGATAAGTAAGACACATCTTTTCATGTTTTTGCCCTTTAATGTTTTGCTGCAAAGTATATTATTTAGATAACTCATAACCTTCCTTTTGTCCCAATACAACTGAGAGATAATAGCACATTCTTTCAGTAGCAGTGGTTCTCCTGGGGGTAAGCATGAGGTGGAGTATGGATGGGGTGGGAAAGCATGTTCCTATGAAGATAAAAGAAAAATAATATAGTCCTTATATAGGAAGGAGGAACAGAGAGCATCAAATGGCTTTGGTAAGGAGCCTCAAAAGATGGATACAATTTTGAAAGAAGACAATGGGGAAAATGAGCAAACAAACACAAATGAGAAAGAATAATCCCAATCAGCTCATCATAGACTAATATTTACCTCATGAAACTGTGTGAAGATTAAATGAAGTGATCCATGTATATTTGTTAGAATAGGGGTCCCCAAACTTTTTACACAGGGGGCCAGTTCACTGTCCCTCAGACCGTTGGAGAGCCGGACTAAAAAATAAACTATGAACAAATCCCTATGCACACTGCACATATCTTATTTTAAAGTAAAAAAACAAAATGGAAATACAATATTTAAAATAAAGAACAAGTAAATTTAAATCAACAAACTGACCAGTATTTCAATGGGAACTATGGGTGCGGATGCATCCTGTACTCTTCTTACTGACCACCAATGAAAGAGGTGCCCCTTCTGGAAGTGTGGCGGGGTCAAATAAATGGCCTCAGGGGGCCGCTTGCAGCCTGCGGGGGCCGTAGTTTGGGGACCTCTGGGTCTGGCACAGAATGCAAATATTCAGTATATGTTAAACCTGTATTATTACTGGTTAAACCTATAATTCTGTTGGCAGGAAAATGGACCCCAGAGATATTCAGATATCCCTGGAACATGCAAGGATGTTAGGGAGCATGAAAAGAAATTAGGGTTGATAATCAGCTGACTTTCAAATAGGAAGATTAACCTGGGTTGTCGGATGGGTCCAGTGTAATCACAAGGATCTTTTAAAATTCAAGAAGGAGGCAGAAGATCTTTTAAAATTCAAGAAGGAGGCAGAAGATTTAAAAGATGTGGCTACTGAAGAATGTGGCTACTGAAGATTCTGCCTTTGCAGATGAAAGATGAGTTCATAAGGTAAGGAAAGTGGGTGGTTCTAGATGTTGTAAAAGGCAAAGAAATGGATTCACCCTTAGACTCTTCAGAAAGAAACATAGTCCTGCTGACAACTTGATTTTAGCCCAGTAAGTCCAATGTCAAAATGCAGTCCTTCAAAACTGTAAGATATTACATTTGTGTTACTTTAAGCCACCAAGTTTGTGGTAATTTGTTTCAGTAGAAATAAGAAGCTTACTAATAAAGGCCTAATAGCATCATGTGGCAGGTTCTTGATATGGTTCTACTCACTGTTTATTCCCCTCACTCAGCTTTGTATATAGTAGAGTCTGAATAAATTATTTTAAATGAGTTAATAAACAGACATTTTAGGAATACATTATGGTGAAGTTTGGCAGGGAATTTTGCTTCAGAGTAGGCATATATTTTAATATTCTTCTAATCTCATACTAATAGTCTCAAACTGGTTAATTATTTTTACATGGAATAGCAACTGAGCTCTAAAATTATTAAGAAAAAGGATGGAATAAGTGGGGTCTACCATGGAGATCAAACAATGTAAACTCATAAAAAATTATGTGATGGTTTCATTTCACTTTTGATAGGGATATCAGGTTCAGTAGGTTAGGGAAAGACCTACAGAGACTGTATTTTGATGTGACAAAGTATTTTATAATATCTTCCTGGATAAGAATGTGTGAGCTTGATGATAATAATATAAGGCAGGCTTCAGGCTACTTAACCAACCATACCCAAAAGTGGGCGTGTATCTGCATGTACAAGCCTCCAATAGAGTGACACAAGTGTTTGTTATTGAGTCTGTGTTAATTGGTTGTGCTGTTGATGACTTGTTTTAAGGTGGAAGGATGCTTGCTTAATTTACTGAAATGATTAGTAAAAATTATTCATGACAAAATCCAGATTCAAACTATCATAATAAGTAGAAATGTTGGGCTGAAACTAAAAAGATGAAATTTAATAAGGATAAATGTAAAATCTTCCAACTACAGTACAGTGCAAGACATACCTAATTTTAGATAAGTTTATGTGGAAAACAATTTAAGGTTTTTATTTGGCTTTAAACTTGAATTAACAGTATGAAGTTGCTTCCTTTGGAGTTTTGACATCTAAAACTTAATTTTCAAGATGAATATTATGAAGCTCTAGAAGACAGTGGGTTAAAAGAATGGACAGTGGAAGTAGATTTTGATTAAACATAAGGAAAATATTTTTTAAAATATTATATATATATATATTTAGACCAGTGATTCTTAATCTGGGCTCTATCGAACCCTAGGGGTTCAATGAGTCGGTTTCAGGGGTTCGGAGAAGCTTCTGCCGCAGAGGCCAGAAAAAAGTAATACCGTAATTTGTTGTGAGTTCATGCACTTTGTTGGTTTTGTTCTTTGAGCAAGGTGATGTTCATGCCTGGCTCATTTTGTGCACCAGTAAAAAAAACATATACTTATGTCTTGAATTTGGAAAAAGAAATCATATTTTATTTATCACTAAAGAAGGGTTCAGTGAATGCGCATATGAAACTGGTGTGTTCGGTACCTCAAAAAAAGTTAAGAACCACTGATTTAGACTTTATTAACTTTAGAGATAGGAGAGTGAGAGAGAGAGAGAGTAGGTGGGGAGAAGCAGGAAGCATCAACTTCCATATGTGCTTTGACCAAGCAAACCCAGGGTTTTGAACTGGTGACTTTAGCATTCCAGGTTAACACTTTACCCACTGCACCACCACAGGAACTAAGAATTTTGATTAATTCAGTTCTGGCTAACTTGAAGGTTGGTCAATTTCTTGGTCCATTTCCTATTTGGGCAATATCTAATCTGATCAATCATTCATCCATAAGTACGAATATGCAATGCTGTGTTGTAGATTTAGTCTCTCATTTTATTTTTTTTTCTGTTCCCTATTTTTTATTTCTTTATTTTTTCCTGCCTTCTGGTGTGTTACTTAAATAATATTTTAGAATTCTGTTTTGATTTATCTGTAATGTTTTTGAGTATGTCTCATTCTATAGGTTTTTTAGTGGTTGTTCAAAGTGTTTTTACTATATATACATAACTTATCCCAGATTTTACCAGTTTAGTGAGGTACAGAAACCTCTAAGATATGTGTTCTAAATATTTCTTTTACATATCTTTAGAACCATATTAAAGAGTGTTATAATTTTTACTTTAACCATTGTATTTAGTCTACTTGGCTTCCATAACAAAACACCATAGACAAAATAGCTTCAAAAACAGGAATTTATTTTCTCATTGTCCTAAGGGCTGAGAAGTATAAGATCAATGTGCCAGCTGATTTAGGTCCTGGTAAGAATTCTCTGCCTGGCTTGCAGATTGTTGCCTTCTCTCTCCGTTCTCATATGACAGGGAGAAAGAACTCTGATGTCTTTTCCTTTTTTTATAACCCTATTAGATTTGGATATCACTTTTATGACCTTTATTTAATCTTTATCACCTGCTCACAATCCCTATTTCCAAACAATCACATTAGGAGTTAGAATTTTAACATATGAATTTGGGGAGCTGTAAACATTCAATCCATAACAGCCATCAACTATCACTTAGAAAACTCAATAGGAAAAGTCTAACGTATTATCCATAGTTTTGCTTACTGTGTTCTTCCTTCCTGATGTTCCTAGACTTCTTCTTTGTTTTTACTTTGTTTAGAGAACTTCCTTTAGCCATTGTTTTAGAGTAGTTCTGCCAGCAACAAATGCTCTTAGTTTTATTTTATGTGAGAATGTCTTGATTTCCTCTTCATTCTTTAAGAATATTTTTTACTGGATATAGGAATTTGGGTTAAAAACATTTTTCTTTCAGCCTTTGAAAAATGTTGAGCCATTTCCTTTTGGCCTTCATGTTTTCTGATGAGGAATTTACTGTAATTCCAGTCACTTTTCTCTTACAGGTGGTCATTTTTATCTCACTGCTTTCAAGATTTTTTTTTCTTTAGTTTTCAGAAGTTCAGTGATGATGTGTCTTGATATAGATCTCTGTGATTTATCTTCTTTAGGTTAGTTCAGCCTCTTGAATCTGTATGCTTATATCTTTTGCCAAATTTAAAACATTTTTAGCCATTATTTCAAGCACATTTTCAGCTGCACTTTCTTTCTTCTCTCCTTCCAGGCCTCTGATGACACAAATATTAGATCTTGTAGTCCCATAGGTTCCTGAGGCTCTGTTTTTTTTTGTTTTTAGTTTATTTTGTTCTGGATGTTCAGATTGGATATTTTTTGTCCATCTTCAAGTTCATTGATTCTTTTTTCTTTCTTCTCTATTCTGCTGTTAAACCTTTCCACTGAGCTTTTCATGTTGATTATTGTATTTTTCAATTCTAAATTTTTTTTGTTCCTCTTTCTTGTTTCTTTGCTGAAATTTTTTTTTCTATTTTTTCATTTTTTTCAAGTGTTCACAGTTACTAAAGTGTCTGCCTGATGGTTGTTTTTGATATTTTTATTATATAATTTAATACTTTGTTCATCTTAATGTTGGTATCTATTGATTGTCTTTTTTCATTCAGCTTTAGGTCTTCTGGGTTCTTGTTATGATAAGTGATTTTCAATTGAAACCTGGGCAGTATTGTGTTGTAAGACTCTGGGTATTATATAAACTTGTTTTAGCTGGCTTTTTTCTCTGGTGCTGTTCTAATAGAAAACAAGAGAGGTGCTTCCCCAGCATTGCCAGGTAGAAGTCCAGTATCCTAATTCTGTCTCCATGGACACCCAAGACATAACTGCTGGGTGGTGGTGCTCTCCACTAGACCTCCAATGATAGCTCCCTGGCTGGGAGAGGTAGAAGTGTCTTGTTACTGCTCCCATATGGTCTTCACTGACACTATGAGAGGGGGCAAACTCTTAACTTCCCAATAGGGTTGAGAACTGTGATTCTTTATTTAGCCTTCTTTGATACCACCCCAGAAGAGATGGTATGGTGCCTGCTACAGCCTGGTGAGAAGGGCAGAAGCCTTAGTTTTCTGTGGTGTTTTGCTGAAGTAGATTATTTTCTTAGAAGTTTGTCTTGTTAGCCTGCTCCTTTTCTGCTTTTATGGCAAAAGAGGACAAGACTTTGATGGGAATTTTTATGCCTACATTTATTGGTATTTCTGGGTTGCTGGCTTCACTACCACTCAGTCTGTGAAGTGTGCAAAAAAAAAAATTAAAAAGAAAACCTAGGAAACTCTCTGCCAGGTTGTTCTTTGGGTTCTGAGGTCCCTAGCCTGTCTGCTTTCTTCTTTCCATTTATCAGTCTTCTTAAATTCATTTCATTAAATGTCATATTCATGGTTTTTAGTTGTAAGTAGAAGGCGGAATAGGGAAAGTACAATAATCTTCTTAGTAGTGGAAGTCCTAGTCTCTATTTTATATAGTCCTTGTGTATTTCACATTATGCAGTTTTACAGCATTTCAAGCTTTGAGACAATTTTTATAGAAAACCCTAAATTACTTTAGAATGGTTTTAATAAAAAGGTTGAAATTTTTCTTGATGAATCATTCTCTATTTAATTTGTACTAGAAATTAATGCTATCTTCTTGTATTAGATACAAGAATGTTAGAAACAGCTTTGAACTAACAGTTAGAAACCTAGGTTCTAGTTTGGGGTATTTCACCATTTAGCAGTATGACCTTGGGCAGATCTCTTGGCATCTCAATATTCTTATCTGAATTAAGGATGTTGGAGTCATTGGATAATCTTTAAGTTTCCTTGTAGCACAAGCATTTTTATTTTTTCCTCATCAATCAATTACTATTTTTTAAATCTTGCATTAAACTACAGGATTTGAAATATGTTGGTTAAACCAAATAAAATTCTCATAATTAGATAAGACAAATGAGAACAGTTGTTATTTATTTGATGCTTACTGTGATCAAAGTACTACAGTAAATGTTTTACCTATGTTACCTCATATAATCCTCAAAACAATCTTTTGAAGTAGAAGTTATGCCCACTTCATAGATGAGAAAACAGAGGCTCAGAAAGGTAAAAAAATATGCTCAAGGATATTTGTTGTAAAGATTTATTCAATTCCAAGTCTATTTGATTCAAGAGCTGATGCTCATAATCACATACATAAACTTTTATTTTTATTTTTAGGCACTTTTCCAGAAGCAAATTATTTTATAGAAGTGGGGTCTTAAAATAAAAGTTCTGGATAACTAAGCAATATATTTTATTTTTATTTTTTCCAATCACTTTATTCTGCTTGGATTCATTGTTATACATAAATTAACAAATCTACACAGTTAGATTTTTTCCAATTATTTTTATTTTCTTTCATTTATCAGATATAGGAAACATCATTTCCCTTGAGAGAAAACAGAAAAAACCTGAGGTTTTAAACTATTATTCCTCAAAAACAAAAATGTAATTTGTCAACTTCCATAAACTTTATAGTGTTTTAGGAAAGTCCCAGAATCTATAAGAAATATATCATCTTTCTGTGTAAATTTTACTTATTTTGGAGCACAAATGAGTTTTCATTTGTAAAACTATGTGAGCTAAGCAAAGGTAGAGGTCAAGAAAAAAATGTAAAAATAAGAAAAATAGAAAACAGAGAAAGAGATGAACACAAAATTTTGAAGTACATAATAATTTACATACTTTAACAGGATATTAATTCCTAAAAATATTTCATAAAAACATTGTTTGATTTTAAGTAAATTAAATGAGTATGTGATACAAAAAACTATTGAATACTCAGCAATTTGTTGAGATCTTATGTTCCCTGAAAACCAAAACTATATTGAAAAAAGATATTGAAAAACTATATTGAAATAAATTCTGTAAGTTTGTGTAGATTCCTGGTATATACTTATGTGGTAAAAGATTTTTAAGTAGTTACAATGTGATTCACATGGAAGGGAGAAGATAACAATATGAGAAGCCAGGAGTATACAAATTCTTCTTTCACCCCTTTCTTCCATGAAGTCCCTTTATGTTCCACAGGCTTAATCTGTGAAGTTTTATGCCAATATGCAGTAGTATTCCAAGGGAAATTATTCAAATTTTATATTACCATGTGTTCCCAGAATCACCAAGGACTAATTGTGATTTAAAGAGTTATGATCTCATTTTTATATAAGGATTTAGAAAGCTGATAATTGCCTCCCCAGTCTTGTTCTAAGATCACGGTGTGCTTTTCTAGGAAAATGATTTTCTCTTCAGAAAGTTACCATGATTTAGGTACAAAGAGAACTGTTTTCCTTGTAGGCAGTTTTGTTTTTGTTATTGAAACTAAGCCAAAAAAATACTGGTTCATACAAAATGTTATCTGTAAATCCAATATAAAACACATAAAATGGTTCAATTTGGGGTGACATGGAAGTAGAAACTGGGGTACAGCTCTGTCCCTTGGTTACTCCATATATCCATAATTTTCTGTTGAACCTTTTAGAGCCCCACAGCACAACTGGAAAAATCCTCAGTAAAATATAAAGGTCACCAGATTAGGAATCCAAAAACCTAAACTGTAGTCCCAGTCCTACTATCAGCAAGATGTGTTACTGAACCTCTGTGGGTCCCAAATTTCCACAAATGTGAAACAAGGAGATTGAACTAGGTATCTTTCAGCTAAAATATTTGAGGGAACCATTAGCAACTATATGCAAATCACAAAACTTCTGTGCTTTATCAGTTCTCTACTGCAAAATAAGATGCTCACTCACTGAAGGATAAGATTTGCATGCCTACCTCAAAATTCTGAGTAGTAGATTATTTTAACCTTAAAAATGTAAGGGACTTAAAGAGAAAATTGCAATATGACTGTAAATTCTAAAATTGTCCTGCTTGAGCAATTTCAGTATATCTTTCTTTCTCAGCTCATTTTAAATTTCATCCATTCACTTATCAAACATACCATCCACTATCTGACAGGCACTGAGCTAAGTACTGAGGATGAAAAAGACAACTAAAGAAATGTCCCCTACTCTATAAGTATTCATATTCCCGCCCCTTCAAATACAACAGGTAATGTGTTCTTTTCAACAGAACTTTTTTGATTGTCTTTGATGCTGCATCCTTTTTAAATGATAGAGAGGATGATGTAAAAGGACATGTTAAAGCGAAATGAAACTGTTCTCATTTAGAAAGAACTGTATATTTACAAACAAGGATATTTTAAATAGATGGCTTTGATGTAATAGATCTTCGATCAACCTGAGCAAATAGTGTACTTTTATAGAAATAAAAGGCTTTGTTTTCCCAATAAAGAGAGTATCTCATAAATATGAAGATGGTTCCATTGTAAATAAAGACATAATCTCATTGATGGCACCCCTAGTATCCAAATGGTTCTGGATTACCAGTGGTTGCTTGAAATGGTTTGGGGTCAGAAAGGAGAACCATTGGATGAAGTTGCCAAAAGAAGCCTTTGAGGATTGAGGGGAATCGTGAAAGGCCTATTCCCTCTTGATTTAAACTTAAACTCCCTTGTGATACTACCAACAGCTTTTGGGCATTGCTCCCTTTGTTATTCAGACTGGTAGATCTCCCAGCTCAATCTTCAAATGCATACCCATTCATTCTGAGGGTGAGTCTCCTGATGTCCACGCCTTGCTCTAGACATGGCACCCTTTCCAATACCCACCCAAAGGTTGACTCCGGTTCCAGTCCCACTACCATCATCCACCCCAGCACCATTTTACAGGAACTGGACTCTACCCCATTAGTCCCCGCCCCTCTTCTGAGAGCACCCAATGGGTGGAGTCAGGGCTGTGGTGGGCGGGGCCTGAGTCGGGCACATTTAAAGAGAGGCAGAGGGCGAAAGGAAGCGGGAGAGAAGAAAGAGAAACCAGGGGGCGAGGCGACGTCCAATGACAAAGCCCACGGGTGGGCACCGGCCGCCATCTTGTACCGAGCGGCAGGATCTTCACCCGCGTCCTCCGCCCTCGGAGGGGGAGGGGCGGCGGCGTCGGAGGCGAGAAAAGTAGCGAGAGACGCGCGGGGCGGAAGGCTCCTGCAGCGGCCGCCGCCGCGGAGCCGGTCGCGGGGGGAGGAGGAGGAGGAGGCGGCGGCGGGACCCGGCGAGCACAGGCGGCCCCAAGCGGCCTCCGATGCGGCGCAGCGTGAAGAGGCGGCGGCCCCCGGCGGCCCCGGCCTCGGCCTTCCGGGGCGGCGGCTTTAGGGCAGGAGTTGGGGCCGGGCTGGAGGCGCAGGAGAAGGTGGTGTACTCGCGGTCGCAGCTGTCGCTGGCCGACACCACCAAGGCGCTGGGCGAAGCCTTCAAGCTCTTCATGCCCCGCAGCACGGAGTTCATGAGCTCGGATGCGGAGCTCTGGAGCTTCCTCTGCAGCCTCAAGCACCAGTTCTCCCCGCACATCCTACGCAGCAAGGACGTCTACGGCTACTCCTCCTGCCGGGCCCTGGTCCCCGACCCCCCAGAAGCCCCCGCCGCCCGCGGCCAGGCGCGCAGGCCGGCCCGGGGCTGGGCGGCCAGGAGGAGGCGCCGCGGAGCCGTGCCACCCGCCGTTCGCAGGAAGAAGGTGCCGCCCCCGCCCCCCCCGTCGGTCCCCGGGGAGAGCCGCCCCGCGGACCCTGGCGCCCTTGGCCCCTCCTTCGGGGGTCGCACCCTCGAGGAAATCTGGAGGGCGGCCACCCCGACGCTAACCACATTCCCCACCATCCGCGTCGGCGGCAACGTGTGGGGCGAGCGCAGCCTGGCGGCCGTGCGGCGCCGGGCGCACCAGGTCCTGCGCGTGAACCTGGAACCCGTGGTGAGGCTCCGCCGCTTTCCGGTGCCTCGAATGTGAGACGCGGTCCCGGATCCCCGGACGGAGCTTCCGCCTGGAGGGATGAACAAGTGTCAGTCGAATGTTTACAGATCCGGCCAGGACTCCGTCCTCTAGTGCACTTTACGGGCGAAGAAGTCACCGGATGGTGTTTCCGGCCCTGCGCCCTGGATGCGGCGCCGCCGTCTGGGACCCGGGGCAGGTGTGCTCTCTGCTGCCTCCCGGCACCGCGTTTGTGGAGGGAGGAGACTGCTGGACCCACAGGAGAGGTCCCTTTTCTTCCTAACCCCAGATTGAGACGTCTCCAGGACTGTAGGGGCAGATCCGTTTTCTCTCCTTTGGACTGACTCTACCTCACTGGTCTGGAAGCCTTCTGAAGAAGTCATTATTTTTCCAAAGGAATTTGGTTTCGTGCTTGTGTGATAAGCCAGAATTCACTTGCTTTTTTATCCCTTTTCTCCGCTACCCTTCTTTTTTTCTTTTTGATTGCCGCCCCTCTTTCTAGAGGAAAGATCAAACATGTTTTGTGGTGGTGCACTAGTTTGTGCTCAGGGTATTCTGAATCCCACTCGTTTCCTAATATGAACTGGGTTCCATTGCTTTGACCAAGGATGTTTTCTATGCTATACAAGCTTATGACTGTTAATAGTGCAAACGTTTGTATGGCTTTGAACTTCATGGGCTCAGTGATAACAAAGAGATGCAAAATACGACTGTTTAATTATTTTAGGGTGTTTCTGAAGATTTTATATTGAAATTTAAAGTTTATATTTACTGAGCTCCTAAAGAAAATGGTAAAAACTCAGAAATTTTGTTTAGGAAAAACTGACTTGTTAAACTTTTAAAAATTGAATAAAAAAGTGCATTGAAACCACACGGCTTGTGATTTAAAAGAAAATGACTGCTTTATAAAAACCTGGTGTTGATTAAAGAGATGGATGGAATCCGATTGGAAATGATTTGGCCTCTTTGCTCTGGTGTAACATACAAATATAGGAATATTTCAAGTGTAATTTATTTTAAAATGGGAGTCCAGTAGGATAAGTGAATGTGTATAAATATTCTGATGAAAATGATAAACAATACCCATTAGAATCCTCAGAACCATATATGTTCTAAAAGGGTGGGGGCATTTCTTGGTATAAAAAACTGGTTGAAGTTACTTTGGGCAAAATAGATCTTTTTTTGCTTTTGTGTTGTCAAGAAATGCCCAGACTAATATTACCACTTTTATAAACATCATGACAGTTTACCTTTTGGTTCCACCAGTTTCCTTTTTTATCTTCCATTTAAATCTATGTTTGCAGTTACGGGTCTTTGATAACTGAAGACCACAGTGATCAAACAGGCTAGCCACACAGAGTTCTGACTGGTTTTTTACACTTTTATAATAGTGTTTATACCATATGGCCCAGTGTGTAATTCTTGATTATGCAAGTGCCTTTGGCCTTTTGTGGCAGCAAAACTTAGTGGTTTTTAGCTAGTGATGCCACAGCCAGATTTTACTGCAATATCTAAAGGGTTAAGTAGTGTTTTTGTACCACTGTTATTTCCAATTCATTTTGCCATGGAGTGATCTGAACTGGACTGGAAATTGATATATGTAATACTCAATATTAAGGTTTATTTCTGTTTGTCAGCTTTAGAGAATAATGAGAGCTGCAATTTTGACTCGTGTTTTAGAATTTCAATGGCACAGCTTTCTGAAATGGTTTTTTTCCAATTTTAATACTTCATTGTAGGAGCTTGTGACTAATTTTGATGTGTTTGTTTTGTTGAAAGCACACACACACATACACTCATATACATGCATAATACTTTTTTATTCACTACTCAATGCATTGTTAAAAACACTGTCACATGAGTTAGTAAAAGTGAAGAATTAGAAGATGGAGAGTTAAATTACATTTGTGTGATAGGCAGCTTATCTATATTCTTTTAGTGATTAGCTTCCATGGCCAATTTCAGTTATATAAGGTTTTCTCTTCACCCTACACCCCAAAATTGTTAACTTTTTTAAGCTAACTAGCACCTGAGAAAATAATTTGTATTCATACCACTTCACTACTGTAGTTTTCTAATAATTAAAAAAAAACACAGTGGCCATATTAGAATATAATTTCAACATATAGCTCATTATATAGTTTCTCAAGAGTATTTTGAAATTAGACTTAGCTCGGAAGATAACTGCTCAGCACAGAACAATCATCGACAACAAGCATTTATTGTAACTCAGATTCTTAATTTTTTTCCTTCATGCCTTGTTACTTTAGTGCACTTAACCTCACATAAATGCTTCTTTGGATTATCTGGGCTGCCGGATTTAGTTTGGATCTAATTGCCATCCTGAATTCAATGTTATTTATCTGGTTTATTAAAAATCCATGCCATTTCTAGTTGGTGAAATAAGATGTCAGAAAAAAAATCTTTATTTTTGCCTAGTTTTCTTTAGCACAACCTGTTACAACTTCTAGAATGTGAAGATACAACTAATGCAGTTGATTAGTATGTTAATAAAAAAGTGAAAATATTTTATGGGTACTTTTGGGCAGAATGTGAAAAGGAACCTGGCACGGTGGCCTTTACTGTGAGGCATCCATTTACTGTCCTCTAACTTGAGTCTGTAGCTTAGCTTGTAAATAATTTTTGTAAGAAATCATATGACCTTTATTCATTCTTTTACCTTCACTTATATGTCATATCACACAAGTAGAGGGGAGAAGCTAGTAGGAAGTGTATCACCGTGCTATGCTTTTATTTAATTTTTAACTCTTGAGTGCCTAAATATAGTGACTGGCACCTCAAATAACTTTGAAATTCCTGATGTCATTTTTATTCTTCCTGTCAACCAGCAACTTACTTTTCCATACTGAAACCAGTAATGTCCTGATTGTTAAAGAGAAGCTTCATTGTTGATAGTGCAAAGTGTCATTTTTGGGGTGTGTATTAATTTTGTCCAAGTTTGAGTACCCTGTTGGACAATTGTAACTTAAGCTGGTGGCTGACACCTTTTGATTTGCTATGTGCAAATCTTAAAACTCTTCAAGAAAAAAAAATATTTGAGTACAAAAAATCTGAGCAATTTTGAACTCAAAAATTTTTTGTTTTAAGGGTTGCCATAGGATCCTTTAAATCCATGTTTTTTGATGGACATATCTACATAATATTTACTTTATCAATGTGTTTAAAATATTTCTTGAATTGTTAAGTACATTAGAAGGCAATTATTTGTAATGGAACTGATTTTTTTGGACAGTTTGATGTGCATATGATTAAGATTTATAGTATGGTTGTACTTTGCTTTTTAATTTATTAACTGTAAATAAATTTTAGAGAATAGACTGGTTTTTCTAATGATGTTGAAAGTTTTTGAAGTGGGATTGTAAGCTTACATGTGAATTGGAATGCATTTTAATTTACAATGTGATAAATTCTGACTTTTTTTGTGAACTTCAAACTCCTGGAAGTTTTGAGATACATGTTTTGTGGTGTCTTGGGAATGAGTGAGTCTCCAGGACAATGCTTCATGCCTAAGCCCAAGCAATTACCCAGTGTGTCAGCAATAAAGACTTTAGAAATGCATTAAAATTCAGTTTTTGAGTCCTGACCCCAATTTCCCTTGTGGTAGTGATAGAAAGTCTAAAGCTCACATTCTTTTTTAGTTATAAAACAAAGTAAGAGTGTTTCATATGAGTAGCATCAATCAGTGTTGTTTCACATAATTACTAGAGCTAGAATTTTCATTATAGTCTAAAAGTAGAAGTGGAATATTAACAAGGGTGGGTTTCACAGTATAACCTGAATTAGTGTTTATACCTGATTTCCTATAAAAAATGGAGTCAGGATAGTGTAACAGATATGAGTCACAGTGCCTGGGATGGAATTAAGGCTTTACTGTTTACATTAGAATTCTAGATTAAAGTTCCATAAACTTTCAGTGCCTTAGCTTTAAGTATCAAATGTGGTTAGTAAAAGGAACTCTTGGGTCATTCTTAAAAATTTGGGTTTTATCATCTTGATTTCTTCAAAAAAGATTTAAAATGTGCTGTTATGTGTTTTAAACTGAGAATTTATTGAAGTAATCGATTAACTGACCTGAGAACTTGCCATGTTTCCACACTAAGTTTTCACTTGGAGTAAGTTTAAGTTCAGTAAGGATTGATTAAAAACCGTGTTAATCTACATGTTCAGTTCTAAATTGGAATTAATTTTTATGAGGTTTGTACCTCCAGTGTTAAAGGAAACATGAGTAAAATAGTTACTTTTCAAGCAACAAGAAATTATTACTGAAAGTAAAAATGATCCTATTCGAAGCATTAACACAATCACTTTTAGACTCTGGATCTAAAACCTGTAATTTGGCTCTAATTGCTCTTAGCACAAAGAATAACAACATACTCTTACTTGATGAGAGAGCCCAAGTTGTAGTAGCTGAAACTGACACAGAAGAGTTTTCTTTGGTGGAAATTATCCAGTAGTATGAAGCTGAAAACAGCCTGACTGCAGCTTCAGAAGAGCAATGATTTCTGTCAGCACTCACTTGTTTTGGTAAATGTCTTCCCAAACCATAATCTATAACAGTGGTTTTCAACCGTTTTACATTTTGGACTGATGAAAATAGTATTATTTGGGGGACTGCAAAGGCAGAAATCATCCTGAGCATAAGTGAATTGGACTAAGATCATTGGGTCTATAATCCTCATACAACACCAGGGTGATTGACTCTTTCGCCAATCTGCAGAAAATTTTGGGCAGACTGGTCTGTGGACTGTGGTTGAAAAACACCCATCTATAACATAAACATAGCCAAAGCCCAACTTGAAGGTAATGATCACAACAACATCAAACACTTTAGTTAGCCCAGCAAGTTTGAAGGAATATTCTACACAACCCAAAATTGGGTTTCTTTTGCTTTTGAAAATATTCGTTGAAATGTTACACTCAGATTCTTCCAAGTACTGAAATTAACATGGTAAAGTATATCTATCTATCATCTACCATCTATCTATTATCTATATCTATCATCTATCATCAATAATCTATCCATATCTATCATCTATCTATCTTCTATCTATCTTCTAGGATATTTTTAGTCTATGTTCTTTAAATGTTTAGTAGAACATAGAAAAAAGGGTGTAATTTAGAGTTCTAAGGTCTAACCTAAAAAAATATTGAAACATTAAATATATTATAAACACAGCTTTATAAAATTTTATAAGTTCAATATTCTAGTGGAACCAATACTCAGGTTAAAAAAGAAAACGAACAGAACACTACCAGTGCCCCAGAGCAGTGCTTTTCCACTGCTGGTGTGCAAACGGTGCTGCTCTGCCATGAAAGAGTTAACAATAACTGTGTTTTATGAAGGTCATAGACCATGTCTGTCTACAGCCTGCAGTTGGAAACCACTGACTGCAAGGACCCCTAACGTCCCTTCCAGTCACTCTCCTCCCCTCCAAGACAAGGGTTACTCTGAGTTCTTAGAAAATAGATAACTGTT
The DNA here is from genome assembly GCA_037038555.1 of Rhynchonycteris naso. Taxonomy (NCBI): domain Eukaryota; kingdom Metazoa; phylum Chordata; class Mammalia; order Chiroptera; family Emballonuridae; genus Rhynchonycteris; species Rhynchonycteris naso. The sequence goes on from CM073003.1 coordinate 84,629,633, forward strand.
GCCTGTTTTTGGACTTTATGTGTCATGTACCTAGTTTATTTCACTCAAAACTATGTTTGTGAGATTCCTTCATATGAATGCATGTAGTTGTAAATCATTTATTCTCACTGGTGTATAAAATTCCATTATGTAAATATTCTATAGTGCTTTTTGCATCTCTTTATGAGCATTTAGGTAGCTTCCAGTTTAGTGCTATTATGGTTAAAGCTTTAATGAACATTAGAGAACATATCCTTAGATGAACATTTTTGGGGAGGGCAGGATAGTATTTACCTAGAAGTAAATTTGCTGGTCAAATGTTTTCAAATGATCAGCTTTAGTAGATGCTGTCAGTTTTTCCAAGTGGTGATACCAATTTGTATTAATTTTACTTTATTGTGTTAACATAAATTCAATTGTCCTACTCAATATAACATCCTTAATCCCACCCTCTTGTATGCCATTACCCCCTCTTTACCCCTTCCTCTAACTTCCACCCGCCTTCCCTTTGGGATTTGCTGTCCTGTTATTTGTATCTATCTGTTATGTGTATATATTTTTACTAATCCCCTTACCCTCTCTGATCCCATCCCCTTATCCTCCTTCCCTCTGACAGCTGTCCTTCTGTTCCCTGTAACCCTGCCTCTGCCTCTATTTTATTCTTCAGTTCACTTTGTTTATTAGATTTATATATAAAGTGAGATCATATGGTAATTTGTCTTTCTCTGCCTGGCTTATTTCACTTAACATAATAATCTCCAGGTCCATCCATGCCATCGCAAAGATTTCCTTCTTTTTCATGACCCCATAGTATTCCGTTGTGTATATGTACCACAGTTATTTAATCCACTCGTCCACTGATGGACACTTGGGCTGTTTCCAGATCTTGGCTATTTATTGTAAACAATACTGCAATAAACATGAGAATGCATATCTTCTTCGAATCAGTGATTTGGTATTCTTAGGATATATTCCTAAAAGTGGGATGGCTGGGTGAAAAGGCAGTTCCATTTTAAATTTTTTGAAGAAACTTCATACTGTTTTCCACAATGGCTTCACCAGTCTGCATTTCCACCAGCAGTGCAGGAGGGTTCCCTTTTCTCCACATCCTCGCCAACACTTACTGTGTATTGATTTGTTAATGAGCGCCATTCTGACAGGTGTGAGTTGGTATCTCATTGTGGTTTTAATTTGCATTTCTCTGATGACTAGTGACATTGAACATTTTTTCATATACCTAGTGGCCATCTGTGTGTCTTCTTTGGAGAAGTGTCTATTCAGTTCTTTTCCCAGTTTTTAATTGAATTGTATACCTTCCTGGTGTTGAGTTTTAAAAGTTCTTTATAAATTTTTGGTTATTAACCCTATATCAGACATATTGATGAATATGTCCTCCCATTGTGTGGGTTGTCTTTTTATTTTCTTCATGGTGTCTTTTGCTATGCTAAAGCTTTTTAGTTTGATATGGTCCCATTTGTTTATTTTGTCCTTTATTTCACTTGCGCATGGAGATAAATCAGCAAAAATACTGCTATGAGAGATATCAGAGAGTTTACTGCCTATGTTTTCTTCCTAGATGTTTATGGTTTCACGACTTCCATTTAAGTCTTTTAACCATTTTAAGTTTATTTTTGTGAATGATGTAAGTTGGTGGTCTATATTTTTTTGCATGTACTTGGTCAATTTTCCCAACATTTATTAAAGAGACTGTCTTTACTCCACTGTATGTTCTTACCTCCTTTGTCAAATATCAATTGAGCATAAAGGTATGGGTATATTTCTGGGTTCTCTGTACTGCTCCATTGATCTGTATGCCTGTTCTTATGCCAGTACCAAACTGTTTTGATTACTATGGCCTTGTAGTATAACTTGATATCAGGTAGTGTGATACTTCCCAATTCATTCTTCCTTTACAAGATTGCTGAGGTTATTTGTGTTCTTTTTTGGTTCAATATAAATTTTAGAATATTTGTTCTATATATTTAATAAATATTTTAATAGAAATTGCATTGAATCTATGGATTGCATTGGGTAATATAGATATTTTAATGATGTTTATTCTTCCTATACATGAACATGGTATATGCTTCCACTTGTTTGTATATTCCTTGATTTTGTTTTCAATGTCTTATAATTTTCCGAGTACAAGTATTTTACCTCCTTGGTTAAATTTACTCCTAGATACTTTATTTTTTCATTGTAATAGTGAAGGGGATTGTTTCCTTAATTTTGTTTTCAGACAGTTTATTGTTGGTGTATAAAAATGTGACTTCCGAATGTTAATTTTATATCCTGCCACCTTGCCGAATTCATTTATTAGGTCTAATAGTTTTTTGACTGAGACTTTAGGGTTTTCTATGTACAATATCATGTCATCAACAAGTAATGATAGTTTTACTTCTTTCTTTCCAATTTGAATGCCTTTTATTTCTTCTTTTTGTCTGATCACTGTGGCTAGATCTTCCAGAACTATGCTGAATAAGACTAGCGAAAAAGGGCACCCCTGCCTTGTTCCTTATCTTAAGGGGATTGCTTTTAATGTTTGCACATTGAGTATGATGTTGGCTGTCAGTTTGTCATAGATGGTCTTTATCATGTTGAGATATGTATGTTCCCTGTATTCCCACTTTGCTGAGAGCCTTTTATTTTTTTGGATTTTTTCTGAAGTGAGAAGCAGGGAAGCATAGAGACCGAGTCCCGCATATGCTCAACTGGGATCCACTTGGCATGCCACCAGGGGGCGATGCTCTGCCCATTAGGGTTATTGCTTCGTTGTAACTGGAGCCATTCTAGCACCTGAGGCAGAGGCCATGGAGCCATTCTCAGTGCCTAGGCCAACTTTGCTCCGCTGGAGCTTTGTCTACAGGAGGGGAAGAGAGAGACAGAGATAGGAGAAGGGGAGGAGTGGAGAAGCAGATGGGTACTTCCCCTATGTGCCCTGACTGAGAATTGAACCCAGGACTTCTACATGCCGGACTGATGCTCTACTGCTGAGCCAACCAGCCAGGGCTGCTGAGAGTTTTAATCATAAATGGGTGCTGGATTATATCAAATGCTTTTTCTGCACTTATTGGTATAATCATGTAATTTTTACCCTTACTTTTGTTTATGTGATAAATCACATTGATTGATTTGCAAATATTGTACCAGCTTTGCCTCCCTGGAATAAAACCTACTTGATCATGATGTATGAATTTTTTAATGTGTTGCTGGATCCAGTTTGGTAATATTTTGAAAATTTTAGCATTTATGTTCATCAGGAATATTATTCTATAGTTTTCTTTCTTTGTAGTGTCTTTACCTGGTTTTGGAATGAGGATAATTAATTCTTGCCTCATAAAAAAAAGCTTGAAAGTCTTTTCTCCTTTTGAATTTTTAAAAATAGCTTCTGAAAGATAGATGTTAGTTCTTCTTCAAATATTTGGTAAAATTCGCCTGTGAAGCCATTCGGTCCAGTACTTTTGCTTTTTAGGAGTTTTTGATAACTGTTCAAATTTCATTTGTCATGATCGATCTGCCTAGGTTTTCTGATTCTTCCATATTGAGTCTTGACAGATTGTATGTTTCTAGGAATTTATCAATTTCACCTAGGTTGTCCAATTTTGGGGCATATAGATCTTCATAGTATTTTCTTACAATGCCTTGTATTTCTGCGGTGTCAATAGTTAGCTCTCCATTTTCATTTCTAATCTTATTTTTTTGAGTCCTCTTTTTTTCTTGATGAATCTTGTTAAAGGTTCGTCAATCTTGTTTACCTTTTGAAAGAATCAGCTGTTGGTTTCATTGATCTCTTGTACTGTTTTTTATTAGCCTCTATACCATTTATTTTCTCTCTGATCTTTATTATTTCCTTCCTTCTACTTCCCCTGGGATTTATTTGTTGTTCTTTTTCTAGTTCTTTTAGATGCAGGATTAAGTTGTTTATTTGAACTTTTTATTGCTTCTTAAGGAATGCCTGAAATGCTATGAACTTCCCTCTCCAGATTGCTCTTGCTGTGTTCCATAGATTTTGAGTTGTATGTTCATTGTTATTTGTTTCAAGGAATATTTTTACTTCTTCCTCGATCTCATTGTTAACCCATTTGCTATTTAGTAACATAAATTTTAGCCTCCAACTGTTTGCATGTTTCTTTTAGTATTTCTATTGTAGTTAATATCTAGTTTCATGCCCTTTTGATCAGAGAAGATGCTTATATGATTTCAATCTTCTTAAATTTATTAAGAATTTTTTGTGTTCTAACATGTGGTCTATCCTATAGAATTTACAATGGGCCCTTGAAAAGAATGTGTATTCTGCTGCTTTGGGCTGAAATGTTCTGAATATAGCTATTAAATTCAGTTGATCTGGTGTGTCAGTTAAGGCTGCCGTTCCTTTGTTAATTTTTGGTCTGGAGGATCTATCCATTGATATTAGTGGAGTATTAAAATGTCCTACTATTATAGTATTGCTGATGATCTCACCCCTTATGTCCATCAATATCTGCTTTATTTATTTAGCTGCCCCTATATGAGGTGCATAAATATTTACAATGGTTATATTCTCTCGTTGGATTACTACCTTTATTATTATGTTGTGACCTTCTTTATCTCTTACTATAACCTTTGTATTAAAGTTTATTTTGTCAGATATAAGTATTGGCTACCCAGCTTTTTTTTTTCCATTTGCATGAAATATTTTTTTCTTTCCCTTCACTTTCAATCTCTGTGTATCTTTTGTTCTGAGGTGAGTCTCTGGTAGACAACTTATGTATGGGTTCTGTTTTCTGATCCATTTAGGTACCCTATGTCTTTTGATTAGAGCTTTTAATCCATTTATATTTAAGGTTATTATTGATATGTATTTATTTACTGCCATTTTATTCTTTAAATCTACAATTCTCTTTTTCTAGATTTTTTTTCTTTGCTCTTTTTACATTGGCCTCTTAACATTTCTTGCAGTACTGGTTTGGTTGTAATGAATTCCTTGAGCTTTTTTTTTTTTTTTTTCTTGTCTGGAAAACTTTTTATTTCTTTTTCAATTTTAAATTATAGCCTTGCTGGATAAAGAAGTCTTGGTTGTAGATTCTTGTTTTGCATCACTTTGAATATTTCTTGCCAATCCCTTCTGGCCTCTAGTGTTTTTGTTGAAAAGTCAGATGTCATCCTAATGGGGGCTCCTCTGTAGGTAATTTAACTGCATTTCTCTTGCAGCTTTTAGTATTCTTTCTTTGTCTCTTAACTTTGGCACTTTAATTATGATGTGTCTTGGTGTAGGCTTCTTTGGATTCCTCTTTAATGGACTCTCTGTGCTTCTTGAACTCATGTGACTTTTTTCTTCACAAATTTAGAAAAGTTTTCATCTATGATTTCTTTAAACAAGTTCTCTATCCCTTGTTTGTTCTCTTCTCCTTCAGGAACCCCTATGATGGGAATGTTGTTTCTCTTCATGTTGTTACAGAGCTCTCTTAGAGTTTCCTCAGTCTTTTTGAGCCTTTTTTCTTTTTGCAGCTCTGCTTCTGCTCTTTTGTTTATCTTGTCCTCTAAATCGCTGATTTGATCCTCTGCTGTATCCAGCCTGATGTTAATTCCTTCTAGTGCAGTCTTCATTTCTGTTACTTTATTTGTCATTTCTGACTGGTTCTTTATTATGATTTCAATGTCCTTTATGATGCTGTTTATTTATGCGCTCATTATGTCCATCCATTGTTGCTCTAAGATCCTTGAGCATTCTAAAAATCATTATTTTAAATTCTGCATCTGGTAGTTTGGTTAATTCTATCTCATTCAGTTCTTTTTTTCTGGAGATTTCTCTTGTTGATTCCTTTTAGTCACATTTCTCTGCCCATTTTGTCTGTGTATTAGGTAGCGCTGTCTGACTTTAAAATTTTTGTGGTGTCTTTATGAAGAAGATGGGCTTGGTGATACTGACCTCAAGGTCACCTGTTTTCTTTGTTCTAGAAATGCTCCCTTAGGTTACTATTTTTTCTCTTGTTGTATGTGAGTATTAGATGCAGTTGGTCCTTTCATGGATACAATTATCCCTTCAGGCTGGCTGGCTCTAAAGCTCAACCATAATTGTGTGTATTACACACTGTGCAATGTCTATTCTGTAATGTTTATTTATTTCCTGCAGGTTCTGGTGCCTTGTAGACTCCACCTTTGGACATGCTGCTTTTGTATCTAGTTGAGTCTAGGATTGGTGCTATCTGCCACCCACTACCAATTTTATTAACTTTAGATCTTCTTGGGTTGGTGTCAGCTGTTGTTTATAACTGACTATGGGCTACTTGTCTGCAGCTACTGCACTTTTTGCTGTTTGTGTCTGTGTTTTCTGTGTTTGGGTAGTATAGGAGGTGCCAACCTTTGTATAAGGAAAGCTTTCTTCTATTTAGAGATGACAACAGCTCCATACAATCTCTAAGCTGCATAAGATTTGTTTCCATTTTTCAGTTGCTCCTCTTCTTGTAGCTTCCTGGTCTTCCCACAGAGTCGTTTGTGGAAAAACTATAGTGTGGGCTCAGATTGGCCTAATCCAAGCAACCCTTATACAGCTTGAATGCTGGTGGGTTAGGGCAGCTGAGGTGTGGAATACAATGTTAGTGGCACCCCATACTTCAGGGATATCTTGGTCAGGAGCTCAGTATGGGGAATATGGCCTCTACAACAGAACCTAATCCCTCAGCCACTGCTGGATACTCAAATTTTATTTCTCCCAACAAGTTGAGCACAGGTTGTGATCAAGTATGGCCAACAGTCCCATCTGTAGAAGTTCTTACAGCTGGTGAGACCCTAGTCTCGGGGAGGAAGACTGAGAAAGTCCTCTCCTGGGGCCTACTGTGCCCCCCCAAAGGTGACTAATCCCCTCGACCAGATCCATCAATAGGCTCACAGGGACCCACACGTTAAATGTCCAGGTTTCAAACCCTCTCCCTTCCCCTTGTGGAATCTAGTCCAGCAGAGCAGAATATCCAGCATCCAGGCTGGCAGACTGTGAAGCTCCACCCTATCCAATACACTTGAGCCACTGTGCTGGTGCTGACCATAGAGAGTAGAACTTACCTCCAGGTGTGAGGAGCCCTTCCTTAGGATACCACTCTATCAAGGGTTGTTTGAACTGATACTCTCTTCACAGATGGCTGCTGGATGTGCCAGCCCTGGGCCTCACTGGCAGGAACCTAGTGCAGACCAGTGGGTGACACTGTCCATAACTTGCCCTCAGCAACCTTCTTGGAGCAACAAGCAATGTAGAGTTTGTGGCTGCCTCTGCTGGGTCCATGTGCACATGTAAATACCAGCTACACTCCTAGGCTGGCTTTTACCCACTCTGGGCCTGGGGGAAGATCCACTTAAAAGGCCACTTTTCCATGAGTCCCAGCTCCTGCAGTCTCTGTTTTTTGGCTGCTTGTTGGGTTTGGCCACTGAAAAAAAAACATACTAGAGCCTGTGGCAATTCAGGGGTTAGGAAGGGTAGTGGGTGTGGCTCCACCCCTCAGCCCCAGGTGTCAGTTCGTTCAGACTTTTTTTGCAGATCTCAGTAGGGTGTGGCCCCAGGAATCTGGTGGTATGGCCTCTGAGATGCACAGGTGTGGTCTGCCCACCCTCCAGATAATTTCAACTGAGTCTTCTGTGAGGTGGAAGCACCAGTCTTAAGAGTTGAGGGGTGTGTGGGGAAGCTTCTGCCTCAACACCAGAAAAGTGAGTTACTGATGTGCCCCCTGCTTCCTGGCCTCTCAGAAATGATCCATTGCCATGACTGGGGTAGAAGAGATTCCTGAGGAGCGGGGCAGTTACTTTCCCCCAGTCTGATGCATCTCAGAGGGGACTGCTCCACCCAAGAAAAATGTCAACTGCAGTATTGGAAAATGACTCAACACAAAGTTTCTGGAGGCCATCCCACATAGTGTCTCTCTTTGGGCCTTCAACTTTCCACTCTCCTCATGCAACTCTAGTCCTTTCAGCCCTACCTCCACCAGAACTCCAGGTAAGTGGCTGTGAATAAGATTTTCTGCATGGGACCTTTAAGACAAAGACTGTGTCTCCGAGAGCTCTGTCTCTTTCTCACAGACAGAAACCTGGCTCTTTTCACTGCCAAATACTGTCTGGGTGCCTCTTCTAGTCTCCGGGGCTCTAGACTGGGGCTCTGGGCCTTGGGATGAACACCCACACCTCTCAGGGTGAACCTCCCCACAGTGAGAGTCCCTTCAGACCCTCAGCTATGGCTCACTTCTGGAAGCCTGAGAGTAGGGCAACCCTTTCCGTGTCTCCACCCTTCCTACCAGTATCAGTGCGGCTTCTTCTGTGATCCTTGGTTATGGACTCCTCTTCATTTAGTCCAAAGTTGGTTTATCAAGATGACTGTTCTTAAACTAAGATTGTAATCCAATTTTGTCCTGGGAGGTGGAAGTTGGAATGCCTGCCTACTCTGTCACCATCTTGGAATCCCTACACTTCTTTTTTAAGTCAGATTTTTAATAGGCTGATTTCTTTTATTTTTATTAATTTTAATGGGGTGACATTAATAAATCAGGGTACATATGTTCAAAGAAAACATCTCCAGGTTATCTTATCATTCAATTATGTTGCATACCAATCACCCAAAGTCAAATTGTCCTCTGTCACCTTCTATCTGGTTTTCTTTGTGCCCCACCCCTCCCCCCTCTCCCAACCTCTCCCCCTTTCCCCCACCCCATAACCACCACACTCTTGTCCATGTCTCATAGTCTCACTTTTATGTCCCACCTAGGTATGAAATCATGCTGTTCTCAGTTTTTTTCTGTTTTACTTATTTCACTTCATATAATGTTCTCAAGGTCCTTCGATTATGTTGTAAATGATTCGATGTCATAATTTCTTATGGCTGAATAGTATTCCATAGTATATATGAACCAAAGCTTTTTAATCCACTCGTCCTCTGATAGACACTTGGACTGTTTCCAGATCTTCGCTATTGTGAACAATGCTGCCACGAAAATGGGGGCACATTTTTTCTTTTTGAACAGTGCTTTGGTGTTTTTAGGGTATATTCCTATAAGTGAGATAGCTGGGTCAAAAGGCAGTTCAATTTTTAATTTTTTGAGGAATCTCCATACTGTTTTCCACAGTGCTTGCACCAGTCTGCATTCCCACCAGCAGTGAAGGAGGGTTCCCTTTTCTCCACATCCTCGACAGCACTTATTCTTTGTTGTTTTACTGATGAGCACCATTCTGACTGGTGTGAGGTGATATCTCATTGTGGTTTTAATTTGCATTTCTCTAATGATTAATGAGGTTGAGCATTTTTTCATATGCCTATTGGCCATCTGTATGTCCTCTTTGGAGAAATTTCTATTTATTTTTTTGCCCACTTTTTGATTGGATTGTTTGTCTTCCTGGTATTGAGTTTTATAAGTTCTTTATAAATTTTGGTTATTAACCCCTTATCAGATGTGCTGTCAAATATGTTCTCCCATTGTGTGGTTTGTCTTTTTATTCTGTTCTTATTGTCTTTAGCTGTGCAAAAACGTTTTAGTTGAATATAGTCCCATTTGTTTATCTTGCCTTTTATTTCATTTGCCCATGGAGATAAATTGGCAAATATATTGCTGCGACAGATGTCGGAGAGATTACTGCCTATGGTTTCTTCCAAGATGCTTATGGTTTCACGGCTTACATTTAATTTTTTTTATCCATTTTGAATTTGTTTTTGTGAATGGTGTAAGTTGATGGTCTAGTTTCATTTTTTTGCAGGTAGATGTCCAATTTTCCCAACACCATTTGTTAAAGAGACTGTCTTTACTCCATTGTATGTTCTTTCCTCCTTTGTCAAATATCAGTTGTCCATAAAGGTGTGGGCTTATTTCTGGGTTCTCTGTTCTGTTCCATTGATCTATGTGCCTGTTCTTATGCCAATACCAGGCTGTGTTGAGTATAATGGCCTTGTATTATACCTTGATATCTGGAAGAGTGATACTTCCTGCTTTATTTTTTTCTTTTTAAGATTGCTGAGGCTATTCGTGTTCTTTTTTGGTTCCATATACATTTTTGGAATATGTGTTCTATATCTTTGAAGTATGTCATTGGTATTTTAATTGATATTGCATTGAATTTATAAATTGCTTTGGGTAATATAGACATTTTAATGATGTTTATTCTTCCTAACCATGAGCACAGTATATGCTTCCACTTGTTTGTATCTTCCTTAATTTCTTTTATCAATGTTTTATAATTTTCTGAGTACAAGTCCTTAAACTTCTAGGTTAAATTTACTCCTAGGTACTTTATATTTTTGGTTGCAATAGTGAAGGGGATTGTTTCCTTAATTTCTTTTGCTGACAGTTCATTGTTGGTATATAGAAATGCCTCTGATTACTGAGTATTAATTTTATATCCTGCCACCTTGCTGAATTCATTTATCAGTTCCAGTAGTATTTTGACTGAGACTTTAGGGTTTCCTGTATAAAATATCATATCATCTGCAAATAGTGACAGTTTGACTTCTTCTTTTCCAATTTGGATGCCTTTTATTTCTTCTTTTTGTCTGATTGCTGTAGCTAGGACTTCCAGAACTATGTTGAATAAGAGTGGTGAAAGGGGGCCCTTGCCTGGTTCCTGATCTTAAGTGGATTGCTTTTAATTTTTGCCCATTTGTATGATGTTTGCTGTGGGTTTGTCATAGATGGCCTTTTTCATGTTAAGGAATGTTCCCTGTATTCCCACTTTACTGAGAGTTTTGAGCATGAATGGGTGCTGGATTTTATCAAATGCTTTTTCTGCATCTACTAAAATTATCATGTGATTTTTGTCCTTCCTTTTGTTTATGTGATGAATCACATTGATTGATTTGCGAATATTGAACCAGCCTTGCCTCTCCAGAATATATTTCACTTGACCATGGTGTATTATTTCTTTTCATATATTGCTGGATCTGTTTGGCTAATATTTGTAAATTTTAGCATCTAAATTCATCAGGGATATTGGCCTACAATTTTCTTTCTTTGTGTTGTCTTTACCTGTTTTCGAGATCAGAATTATGCTCTCCTCATAAAAGCAGTTTGGAAGTCTTTCTTCCTCTTGAATTTTTAGAAATAGCTTGAGGAGAATAGGAGTCAGTTCTTCTTTGAATTTTTGGTAGAATTTACTTGTGAATCCATCAGGCCCAGAACTTTTCTTTGTTGGCAGTTTTTTGATAACTGTTTTGATCTCATTTGTTGTAATTGGTCTGTTTAGGTGTTCTGATTCTTCCAGATTGATTTTTGGAAGATTATATGATTCAAGGAATTTGTCCATTTCACCTAAGTTGTCTAATTATTTGGCATAGAGTTCTTCATACTATTTTTTTTCCAATACTTTGCGTATTTCTGTAGTGTTTGTTGTTATATCTCCACTGTCATTTCTAATTTTATTTAATTGAGTCCTCTTTTTTTTTTCTTGGTGAGTCTAGTTAAAGGTTCATCGATCTTGTTTACCTTTTCAAAGGACCAGCTCCTGGTTTCATTGATTCTCTGTATTGCTTCCTTAGCCTCTTTGTCATTTATTTCTGCTCTGATCTTTATTATTTCCTTCCTTCTACTAGTCCTGGGGTTTATTTGCTGTTGTTTTTCTAGTTCTTTTAGATTCACGGTCAGGTTGCTTACTTCAGCTTTTTCTAGCTTCTAATGGTATGCCCATAGTGCTATGAACTTCCCTCTCAGTACTGCTTTTACTATGTTTCATAAATTTTGAGTTGATATATGCTCATTATCATTCGTTTCTAGAAACTGTTTTATTTCTTCTTTGATCTCATTGTTATTCCATTCGTTATTCAATAACATGCTATTTAGTTTCCAAGTGTTTGAGTATTTTTCAGCTTTTCTTTTGTGGTTAATTTCCAGTTTCATGTCACTATGATCAGAGAAAATGGTTGATATGATTTCAATCTTCTTAAATTTGTTGATAAATGTATATTCTACTGCTTTAGGGTGAAAAGTTCTGAAGATATCTATTAAATCGAGTTGATCTAGTGTATCCTTTAAGTCTGCTGTTTCTTTATTAATTTTCTTTCTTGAGTATCTATCCAGTGATGTTAGTGGGTTATTGAAATCTCCTACTATTATAGTATTGCTGTTAATCTCACCCTTTATATCCATCAAAGTCTGCTTTATGTATGTCGGGGCTCCTATATTTGGTGCTTAGATATTTATAATAGTTATATCTTCCTGTTGATTTGGTCCCTTTATCATTATGTAGTGTCTTTCTTTATCTCTTACTACAGTCCTTGTTTTAAAGTCCGTTTTTTCAGATTTAAGTATTGCTACCCCGGTTTCTTTTTTCCTTTTTACCTCAAAAATTGACATTCAAAAAAAAAAGAAGAAAAAAAATGACATGTCCATCTCTCATCTTCCTTTCCTCCCCCCTCCTGCTGCTCCTTCATCCCCAAGGACTGAGCCTTAGCTGGGGTAAGGTGCAGGCCAGGCCCTTTCAGATGAGGTCAGCAACATTGAGACGCACCTCCTCAATGGAGGTGTTGTAGAAGGTCTCGATGTCTCGAAGAGTCCTATTGTCTTCTTCTGTCACCATATTAATAGCCACACCCTTACGGCCAAAATGTCCACCCCTACCGATTCTGTGGATGTAGTTTTCCCTGTTGGTGGGAAGGTCATAGTTGATGACTAAAGAAACCTGGTGTACATCAATGCCTCTGGCCAGTAGGTCAGTTGTAATCAGTACTCTGCTATAGCCAGAGTGGAACTCCCTCATGATTACATTTCGATTTTTTTTGGTCCATATCTCCATGCATGGCAGAGACTGTGAAGTCTCGGGCTTGCATCTTCTCTGTGAGCCAATCAACCTTTCTTCGAGTATTGATGAACATGACCACCTGGGTGATGGTTTCATACAAATCACACAGTGTGTCCACCTTCCACTCCCCTCGTTCCACATTGATGTAGAATTGGCAGATATCCTCCAAAGTCAACTCTTCCTTCTTGACAAGAATCCGGATGGGGCTCCTCGTGAACTTTTTGGTCCCCTCAAATACATCATAAGGCATCGTAGCTGACAGCAAAACTACCTGAGTGTTGCTGTTGAACTTTTGGAATATGTCATAGATTTGGTCCTTAAATCCATGGTTTAACATCTCATCAGCTTCGTCCAGCACAAACATCTTGATGTATTTGGGAGACAGGTATCTGCAATTCAGCATGTCAAACACATGACCTGGGGTGCCCACGATGATATGGGGAGCTTCCATCTGTAGTTTCTGCACCTCAGCACACACATTGGTATCCCCAATGCAAGCATGGCAGGAGGCACCCATGTAATCTCCTAAAGCCATGACTACCTTCTGGATCTGCTGTGCCAATTCTCTAGTGGGAGCCAGGATCAAGGCATGGGTGGCCTTTAGATCCAATTCAATCTGTTGCAGAATCGATATGGCAAAAGTGGCAGTTTCTCCTGTCCCAGATTGGGCTTGAGCGGTCACATCATAACCTTTGATATAAGAAAGAATAGTTTGCTGCTGGATGGCAGAGGGCTTCTCAAAACCATAGGCATAGATGCCACAGAGGAGGGACTCTGAGAGGTTCATGTCATCAAAGCTGTCAACAATTTCATTTTAGTTACTCTTGGTGACACCTTCAGGCTCCATTCCTGACTCGCAGACATCATCCTTAGAAACTAGTACCCCGGCTTTTTTTTTTAATTTCCATTTGCATGAAATATTTTTTTTCCATCTTTTTACCTTCAGTCTATGTGCATCTTTTGTTTTAAGGTGTGTCTCTTGTAGACAGCATATGTATGAGTCCTGTTTCTTTATCCACTAAGCTACCCTATGTCTTTTGATTGGATCATTTAATACATTTACATTTAAGGTTATTATTGATATGTAGTTGTTTATTGCCATTTTATTCTTTAAAGCTGTATTCTTCTTTTGCTATATTCTTTTTCCCCTTTGAATTGTTTATAACAGGCCCCTTAGTATCTCTTGCAGAATTGGTTTGGTTTTAATGAATTCCTTGAGGTATTTTTTGTCTGGGAAGCTCTTTATTTCTTCTTCAATTTTAAATGTTAGCCTTGCTGGATAGAGTAGTCTTGGTTGTAGGTTCTTGTTCTGCATTACTTTGAATATATCTTGCCATTCTTTTCTGGCCTCAAGTGTTTCTGTTGAGAAGTTGGATGTCATTCTTATGGGGCTCCTTTGTTGGTGATTGCCTTTTTTGCTCTAGCAGCTTTTAAAATTTTCTCTTTATCCCTTAGCTTTGGTATTTTAACTATGATGTATCTTGGTGTAGATTTCTTTGGGTTTCTCTTTAATGGAGTTCTTTGTGCTTCTTGAACATGGGAAATCTTTTCCATCCTTAATTAAGAAAAGTTTTCAGCAATGACTTAATTGAACAAAGTTTCTATCCCTTGTTCTTTCTCTTCATCTTTGGGAACCCCTATGATGCAGATGTTATTACTCTTCATGTTGTCACAGAGCTCCCTTAGAGTTTCCTCACATTTTTTGAGTCTCTTTTCTTTTTTCTGCTCTGCTTCTGTGCCTTTGTTTATTTTGTCCTTTAACTTGCTGATTTGATCCTCAGCTTCATGCATCCTGCTTTTAATTCCTTCCATTGTGGTCTTCAGTTCTGATACTGTATTTGTCATTTCTGTCTGATTCTTTTTTTATTATTTCAATTTCATCTTTTATACTTGTTATCTCTTTATTTAGGTGTTTGTAATGACTCTCCATTGTTGTTCTAAGCTCTTTGAACATCCTACCATTATTTTAAACTCTGCATCTGGTAATTTGGTTATATCTGGTTCATTCAGGTCCTTCTCTGGGAATTTCTCTTGATTCATTTGGGTTGTATTTCTCTGCCTGCCCATTTTGTCTGTGTATAAGAAGGGTGTGGCCACTGGAGTCCAATGGGTGTTGCCTCTGTGTTCCCTAGGTGTGGTCTGTCTGCAGGCCCACCACCCTCTCTGCTGCTGCCTAGGATGGTTGGGTATGGGTGTTGCCGGCCCCGGCCCACTGCGGCTGGTGCTGTGATCTCCGCCTCTCCTCCACGGGAGGAGCTGTGTTCTTTTGCCTGGCTCTACAAACCTCAGCCCGTCTGGGCCTTCACCTCACCCCCACAGGTGGGTTTGCGCACCGCACTCAAGCCACAAGCTTCAGCACCATGGGTAGGGTTGAGCACCTTTGCTCAGCTGCGGACCCCACCTGTTCCTGGGCTTCTGCCCAGCCCTCACAGTCAGAGCAGGCTCACAGCGGTTTCTCAGCTGGGCAGGGCTGCTGGTGTGCACTCAGCTGCCAGTCTCCACCTGTCCCCAGCTTTAGCCCCACCCTCGTGGTCAGGGCTGGTTCATGCAGGGTTGCAAACCTCAGAGGCCAGGTTATGCTGCACACCCACAAGCCCCTGCTCAGCAGCAGATCTCTACCCATTCCTGGCCTCCCACTTTTCTTCCGCAGGTGGGGCTGCAGGTGGGCCCGCAGCTGCAGGACTTCTTTCTAGCATCCCCCCTTCCCTTGCTGGGCTAGACCGAGCTCAGCCTGCTGGGCCTGCGCCCCCTCCGACAGAACCGTGTTTCAGCATCCCACTGCCACCATCCCTCCAGCAAGCCCTCAGCAGTGTGGGTAGGGGTACTGCAGCTCAGACCCTAACACTCCAAACTGTAGTCCTGGAAGCTCCCTCCATCTAAGCAGCTCTGTTCTAAGTGCCGCAGGAGAACTTGTTTGGCTGGTGTCCTGTCTCCCTTTGCTGGTATTGCTAGTTCCATGGGAAATATTCGTTTTCTATTAGGGAAGTGAGTCAGCCCAGGGATTAGGGTGGCTGTCCCTCAGAGTGTTTCTCCCTGTGCCTTCCAGTCCACACTCTCTTCCCGCTGCTCTGGTCCTCTCCTCTGTACCCATTCCCCGGAGCCCCGGGTGAGTGGTTGTGAGGGAGGTTTTCTGCACTTTCTCTTTAAGAAGAATCCTGGGTCGGAGAAAACTGTCTCTTTCTCACAAACAGAATCTTCACTTGTTTCACAGCTCAATACTGTCCAAATGCCTCTTCTAGGCTCTGGGGTTGCAGACTGGGGCTTTGTTCCTGGAACCCAGGTCACTCCCTCTCCACTAAACTCTCTTCCCGCCACTCAAGTCTTTCTGGGCTGCCGTTCACTCTGGGGAGCTGGGCAATCTTTTCCACATTTTTGTTTTTCCTACCAGTCTTAATGTGGCTTCTTCAGTGTTCCTTGGTTGAAGAGTCCACTTAGTTTAGTTCAAAGTTGGTTTATCCAGATGATGGTTCTTAAAATCAAGTTATAATCTACTTTGGTTCCAGGAGTTGGAAGTGGTACATCCACCTACTCCATCGCCATCTTGCCCTAAAATCCTTAATAGCCTATTTTTAAGGGCAAATTTTTAGAGATAAATTTCACAGAAAGTACAGTTTCCTCCTTCACCGCCAGTCTCCACAGTTATTAATATCTTGCATTACTGTGGCTATATTTATTATAACTGACAGGTAAGACATTAGTGACACATTATTAACTAAAATTAGGGCTAGCTCTTTATGTTGTAAGGTTTCATAAGTTTTGACGAATGCATTATGTAATGTAACCACATCACACTGAATAGTCTCACTATTCTACCAATGCCTATGCTCCATCTAGTCATCAGTTCCTCTCTTTTCCTGAACCCATGGACACCAGTGGTGTTTTTACTGTCTCTATAGTCCTGCCTTCTTCAGAATGTCATATAGTTGGAATCACAATGTATATAGATTTTTCAGATTGGCTTCTTTCACTTAGCAAGATGCATTTAAGTTTCCTCCATGTCTTTTACCTCCCTTCCCTTCTCCCTCCCTAACTCCCTTCCTTCATTTCTTTTGTTAATGAAATTTAGTTTTTTAAACAGTTTTAGATTTACAGAAAACATTGACCAGAAATTATGGAGAGTTCCTTATTTTTTGTCTTGTTTTATTGGAGTATATCCTCGTATTTCTTAATAAAGATTCAGATGTTCTGAGGCTTTGCATGTCTAGAAATATTTTTATTCTATCTTCACAGTCATTGCCCCTTCCCTAAGTGGCCAAGAAATAACACTGTTGGAACTATCATATCTAATTTTTATAGTGTTTCTGGCACATACTGTCATTTTTATCTTATTCTATTCTTTTGAAATGATTCACAAAGTCCAGCTCACATTCAAGGCAGGAAGAACGAAGCTCTACCTTTTGAAGGGCTTAAACAAGAATTTATGAGCATATTTTAAACCACCACACTCTGCCCTCTGGGCTTAATTATTTACATTGATCTCACATGGAAAATATCATTACCCTGTTCTAAGATCACACCTCTCAAATTCCTAACCCTTTGTAATAAGCTCAAAGCCCGGGATGTTGTCATCTATAGTAAATCAAGGGGTGGATGGGGCTTCTTGGGAGCAGTTTCTTAAACATGGGTCTTTAAGTACACTTTCTCTCAATCTGAAGACCTGTGAATTAATGATACAACCAACAGTCCATGATAGGACAGGCATAGGATAACCAGATTAGACAATGCTATTCAAAAATAGGGGAAAAGCGATATTCACAAGCATCACTGGTGCATAGTAATGCTAAAATTCTGCTGGGCATAGATGGCAGTTTCTTCACTAGTACCCAAAGCCTGTGAATAGTTTTCTATGGCTCCAGCTTTAACCTCTGGGGTTTGGATTTCATTCTTTGAGTCATTCTTTCCTTTGTATAAAGGGTAGCCTGTGTTATAGCTGCATGTCTGCCTTAGTCTACTTAATGATTCTGAATGTTTTTGGTTCCAAAGAAGTCTTTCATTGTACTGTCTGTGTTCTTTTAAGTAAACCCTTCTCTACCTTGAATTTCTGCTGAGACCAATGAGGAACAACATTCTTAAACTTCCAGGTATGTAGTAACAAAGAGAACTATAGGTTCTACAGTTCACTTTGCTTTCTGAGGGTATGGTTATATTCTCAGAATACTGGGATTCTCTAAGACTATTTCATTTAGAAAACTTTTCTGGCATCGTTTCTGAAATGTCATCTGTTCGGCTTTGTTTTGAAGTTAATAATCTCACCTTTGATAAGGACTGCATCATTAATGTTATTTGTGTTAATAAAATGTAAAACCATATTTTAATGGTATAACTAAATGCAAGTAGTATCAGTTAGAAATTCATTCAGCTGCAAGTAACAAAAAACCTGCTACCAGTGGCTTAAACAAAGATATACTCACAAAACAGGCTGTAGGCTGCACTACCTTAAGTCAGTAGTGTCACCTGAAGCAAGCTGCATAAGGTGGCAGAGCTGTCATTTTTTTATAACCCGCTTCAAAATATTTGGAGAAATGTTAGTAGTAATCAAAGCCGACAATACCAATATTTACTCATTACTTACCACTTGTCCTCTTCAAAGTGCACTGCATATATCAGCATTTCAGTCTCACAAGACACCGGAGGAGGAATGGTGACGTCTTTGGAAAGTCATCCCTTTCCTTCTTCTCCAAGTCGCAAGCTAGCTGTAACATTTCTAGGGCATATGACTTCTCCAAAATCCCTCCAAGGTTTCTCCTGCTAATTAATGCATGAAGGAAGCATAAAAATCTAGACCCCAGTGCTTTGTGTTATGCCAAAACCAGTCCAACCTTTTCCAATCACATTAAAGATCCATAATGTTTAATATCTTTTCAGGATGAAACCTGTGAGTGTATTGGCTTTGTGCAGAGAAATGCATGACAGCAAAACCATGTCTTCCTCTGTCTGTAAACTCTGACAGAAGCCTAGGTACAAAAAAGATTCATAGCAACCATTGAATAGTGAAAAACAGTCCGTTATCCAGTCCCTTATCCAGCGGGAAGAGTTTATGAGAGAGCAGAGCAACAAACAAAGAGGCATGGAAGTGTATGCAGAGCATGGAGAATCTATGGAGAGGCTTAAAAACAATATGTTGAGGTAGAGAAGGACCTAGAAAACATTCTACCTTCTCAGAACTCGAACCATCACAATGACAAACTAATGAGAGAACACTGACTCCCCCCAAAGAATTAACTGTTCCCAGTACACTAGTTAGCCTCTGCTTCAATCTTAGCAATATATTCAATAACACTCACATCAGAACCAAGCATTTACTGGAGTCTCAATGAAATGTTTAGTGGAAGAAGAGTGCTCCATATTGCCAGTTTCAGTGCCTATATATGATTATTTGAATGGGCAGGAATAGGAGGAAAAGTGGAATAAATTTACTTTTTGTTAATCAGAATTGATTTTTTTTTAAAGTGAGAGCGAGACAGATAGGGAGAGAGATGAGAAGCATCAACTCATAGTTGCTTTTACTGGGGGGCTCCAGCTGAGCCAGTGACCCTTTGCTTCAAGCCAGCAAGCCTGGGCTTATGTCAGCGACCATGGGATCATGTCTATGATCCCACGCTCAAGCTGTTGACCCCATGCCCAAACCAGGTGAGTTGGCACTCAAGCTGTCAACCTCAGGGTTCTAACTTGGGTCCTCAGAGTCCCAGGCCAATGCTCTATCCACTGCACCGCTGCCTGGTCAGGCAGGATTGATCTTTTTTATTGATTATTTCAGCTAATTGTAAGTATAGCCTTTGTAGAAAACTAATTTAATCTATCCTTATACAGGGTTAATATTAGTTTATTATTGTGGCTTAGAAGGCAGATATAATAGCTGCCTGTTTTAGCCATTATGGCTAGTAGAGAAATATGTAAAGTGTGATTCCATGAGTAATGCAGACAAAAACAACTGTCATAAAAAAAAAACAACAAAAAAATACCCCACAAAAAATAAACTGTCATTGGAACAGGGATCACACTTAAGAGAGGTGAGGGTAAAATAATCTCTATGGTGCCAGAGGTGCCCACGATGGTCTCTGAGCTGTCTGAAAGGTCATGGGCTTTGTGGTAAAGCATGATGCCATGTGTTTCACTGATGACAGTGCACATTTGTTAAGGTTTGTGGCCTTCTAGCACTTAATATTTTCAACTAACACATGCTTGGAAGAAAAAGCTTACTGATAATATAGTTGAATTTTAGTCTTTCCAAGAACCATAATTTTGCCCATAGTATTTACCTTGTTTTTGCATCTGTTTTGCTGTGGGGGGCTCCATATGAAAAGTAACGTCTATACATGTTTAACTGTTTAATGAGGAATCAGCAAAATTGGCCCAGGAGTCTCTCTGGAACCGTATAAAGGTTCTGGCTCTGAATATACCAGGAGTCTTTGCTCACATGGCAAGTGGTTCCAGTTAAATGTAAATCTCTTCTAGTGTTTGGTGTCTGTTCTCATAAGCAGGTATATTATGATAAAATGTGCACCAACTCTGTCATCACTGTGATCTTTAAAAATCTGCATTTAACAGTCTGAGAAACTAAGTAGATTTTTTAATTTGCCATAAACAAAGCAAAATTGAATGCAATATTTCAAGAGATTTATGTCAAATGAATTTGAGGTATGAATAAGTCTTTCAATTATTTTTTATTGCTCTTCAATAAAGAAAGGTACAAGAAAGAAAATACCCTACTCATATTATCTCAGTGTTGCTGGTGTAGAAAATGACAGTGCTTGCTTGTGTAAATTTATAACATACCATCATCATTGCTTTATTCTTGGCTGCATGTTGAAAATGTGATTGAAGTTAATAGAAAAGTTAAAAAAAAAGGTGTCTTTTTCTCTACATTTTCTTTTTGCCATTTTAAATCTGAGCCTTTAAAAACTTCTTTTACATATTAATTTATTTTTTTTCCGTCTTTTGTACAAAACTAGCTTTGAGATTGGAAATAATGTTGACTATTGTTAACCCAAGCTCAGTGAACTTAAATTGTCATAAAACCAAGCATTTGAGGAGAGGAGACACTGAATTCATCTCTTGGAATTTGTTTTACAATCCTTGGTAGGATTCTATTGAAATAACCCATAACAGTGGAGATCCTGTCTCTGGAAGAAACTGTCTTATTTAACCTGGATATGGAGAGGTTTGGGGGTTGTGTAGAGGGGGAGGGAGACTGTAGAAGTGCAGAATACCCATGTTCACTGAAGCCAGGGGAGCAGGGGATGTTTGGAAGGGCTCAGTTCGGAAGGGCATGGCTTGCAATTGTTATGGAATTAGTGAGAACTGCACCCCTGAGGACCCATGTGAAAGATGTCTTAGAACTTTAAAAGGGAGTTGTTTGTTTTATTATTAAAGTGTCTTGGGGGATAATTTTGTGTCTCCGATAACTCTTCACAGCAATTACTGAATTCCTATGTACCTATTTTTCCATGTATAAGATGCACTTTTTTAAAAAAAAATTTGGGTCTAAAAACTGGGTGCATCTTATGCAGTGGTTGTAGAAGCATGGCATTTTAAATGTCATAGCTGGAAATGAGTACGAGGCAATACATGAAGACAGTGATTCGTTATCAGACACAGATTAGGACAAACTAATGGATGGGAGTTTGGACAGTGATGAGGAGTTGTATGAATTTTATGATGAATAAAATTTGAGTTCAATAACTTTATGTGATACATTTTTTTTCACATTTCTGGACCCAAAATGAAGGTGCATCTTATATATGGGAATGTTTTATACATGGGGAAATATGGTAGCTTTCTTCCTCCCCTCCTAGACCAAGAATTTTTCATGAGCAGGACTCATCTTTCTCATCTTTGTGTCATTACTACAGCGCTGACCATGCACTAAGTGCTCAGTAGATATGGGATGAATGCATTGTTTATGGAGACAAACCCAGAACACAGGTGCACAAATTTTACAGAACTAGCTCTGTCATTGTAGTTTTATGTGTAATAGGAACAATCAGTAATGGAGAAAATATTACAGAAACCTATGTAATAAACTTTTGATGAATTTTCAGTACTTTGTGATCAAATACATTGGCTGAAAATTTTGATAGTTTTTATGATTTTACTTGCAAACTAATTCCTTCTAAGAATCACTACCTTAGAGTGCCTTAGCAATAGGCAGCAAAATGGAGTTGTTAAGCCGGTGGCCCCTGGGGCCAGGTTGCCTTCGTCCCTTACTAGTAACAGACCTTTGTATAAGCCACTTAATCTCTCTGTTCCTCAGGTTCCTCAGCTGTAAAAACAGGTGCAATGCAGCACCGACTCCACAGAACTCTTATAAGAATTAAGGGAGATGACATAGGTAAAACACTTAGAATAGTACTCACAACTTGTTAGCTTCAATTCATTAAGTGTTAGCTTTTATTAGTAATAATGTAAAAAACTATAAAGTCTCAGTTTGATTACTTAAAATTTTCATATTGGCATGTGTTGAAAACAAAGGAAAACTGCAGTACACCAAATGTCATATTAGGGTCCAACTTATTTGGGAGCATGAGGTCAAATTCACTAAAAGCGGCGTGTGCTAAAGGGTGCTCAGTTACTGGGAGGAGCTCAGAGCTGCACAACACTCGCCCTCAGTTCAGGGTGGTAGAAAAATGGTCAGAAATACATTGGATAACAGAGAGAACAAACTAACTTTGATGTATTTATTTCTTGTTTTTGTTTTTTAAAATTAAAACAATTTTTTATTACAGTTGCCATTCAATATTATCTTAGGTTCAGGTATACAGCATAGTGGTTAGACATTTATATAGCTTATGAAGTGATCCTTTCCCAATAAATATAGTACCTCCCTGACACCATACATAGTGACAGCTTGGTGGGTGAGAGGCAGGGAGGCCTGGAAGGAGAGAGGACACTGAAATGCCAGGAGAGGGGGCCTGAGGAACACTCTGCCTCTTTCCATTTTGGCCTTAGTAAGGATGTGTGGGTAGTCTGGTTCTGAGTGCTGGTGGAGTTTCATGCATTGGTAATGGACTGGAGCATGTTAGGTAGGTTCTGGGTAGTCTGTGGGAAATAGGTGTGTGTGTGTGTGTGTGTGTGTGTGTGTGTGTGTGTGTGTGTGTGTGTGTGTCTAAGAGAGAGAGAGAATAACAGTGAAGAAATGTGATATTTATTTTGATTGTCTATTTACATTAGGTGCAAATGATTCAAATCATGGGGTATTTTCCTTTAAAAAGTCAGTTCTAAAGAATAATAGTAATAATAATAAATAAAATTAGATCTATAAATTGATGTGCATTGTTAATTTCTTTTTCTGAATAATGTTTCTTTGATTTTAGAAGTTGGCTTTGGTCTTCTCTGAATCCCAGTAGACATAATGAAATATTAAAGATGGTTTCAAATAGAACCTTTATTGGTGTGATTTTAAATTCATATCACAGGTCGAGCATTCTTTCAGTAGCAACCAGAAATGTACAGTGAAATAAGTGATCCCAGCTCATGTGCAGTAGAGGACAAAGTGAAATTGATGAGTATGGAGAGCACAAGGCTTGGAAGCTAAGTTCACAGTCAGTACAACTACCTACCTGATATGAGGATTGGGGCAAATCAGGATTCTTTCTATTCCCAAGTTTCATGATGCAGGCTAAAGTTCTACATGAATTCTGTGCAATCAAAATTCATACCTTCATTGATAATTCAGAAAAGAGGGCTTTGGATGGAGCTGTTCTGACAGACATTGTTCATCTTTCACATTAGTGATCTTAGTGATGGAGAATGCTGATGAGAGCTCCAGGATCATATGGCTAAGGCTTAGATATTTTATTCAATCACCAGTGAAGATATTTTAAAACTGAATTTAAGATTGTTCAGGTTTTGTTCTTCTATTTTGATCACTTTTTAGTTGAAATGTTAGAGCATCACTGTGTTTATCTTAGTTATAACAGAGCTAATATCTGAATAGGGACATCATTAGAAAACTAACAAATAATAAGGTTCTGTTTCTTTTGTAAAGGAGACTCATCAATTAGCTTAAACTATGTTTTGAATATAGTGACCAGTACATGAAAGAATATTGTGTGCCTAGGATTCTATTTTGGAACATGATTTGTTTTGTTGAAAGACTCTTATGAAAATTCCTACATGCTTACTCACTGGTACTGATGTTTATAAAGAGAGGATATTTTAGTTGAAATGATTGCTCTTGAAAATAGAAGTGTAAATATAATTCTGAAGATTTATTTTCCTAATTGTTCTTCATTATTCAAAATAATGTATTATGAATTGAAAAAGTTATCTCTCCTCTTCAGGAAAATACTATTCAAGAAAACTGATCATAAAGGGCCCCTAAAAATGTCACAGAAAATCTTCTTAAAATTTTTTATTGATTTTTCTCTATCCTTTTTATTTTCTCACTGCCCCATAGACCTTTTTCTGATGTTTAGTTTTGTGTTCTAGATCTGAGAGTTCAGATGCTACCTCCCTCAGATACTTTGAGTAAGTCTTTTCTTGTGTGATTGCTTTGTGTTAAAAATAAAAAAGATATTTTTAAGATTTCTATTATAGACCCACCCTCATAATGATAGGTATGTAAGCTGTTTCCCAATTGGCAATAAGCATCTAGAACACTGAACAGCTCTGCTGTTCACACCCTTTGGCTCTGTAATTTCATGTCTAGAATTTTGTTCTAACATGATAAAGATGAAAAACTAAATTGGTGTACAGAGATGTTCATGTAAGAATATATGTAAGAAAAATTGGAAATAATGCTCAATATGAAACAATAATTATGTGACAATATACTCACATAGTATATGTAGTCGTTAAAGTCATGTTTTCATAGTACATTTAATGCTCTGAAGTTAAATGAAAAAGAGAAGTGGTATATAAAAATGTAGAAGATATATTCCTATATTTTTTTCAAATAGCTCAAAATATTCTTAGGTATAATTTACATACAGTAGATTTTCCCTTTTAAGGTATATACTTTATTTAGTTTTAAAAAGTGTATACTGTCGCCTGACCAGGCGGTGGCGCAGTGGATAGAGCATCGGACTGGGATGCAGAAGACCCAGGTTTGAGACCCCGAGGTTGCCAGCTTGAGCGTGGGCCTATCTGGCTTGAGCAAAAGCTCGCCAGCTTGGACCCAAGGTTGCTGGTTCCAGCAAGGGGTGGCTCAGTCTGCTGAAGCCCCGCGGTCAAGGCACGTGTGAGAAAGCAATCAATGAACTACTATGGTGTTGCAACAGCAACGAAAAACTAATGATTGATGCTTCTCACCTCTCTCCATTCCTATCTGTCTATCCCTCTCTCTGACTCTCTCTCTGTCCCTGTAAAAAAAAAAAAAAAAAGGTGTATACTGTCATGTGATTACCCCCACAATCACGGTTTTAGATTTTACTACTCCAAAAAGTTTCCTTTCGCCCCTTTGTAATCAGCGCTCTCCCTCTACTTCATTCCTCGGCACACTAGAGTTAGGTCCTTTCTAGAATGTCAGATGAATGGAATCACCCAGTGTTTGTGTTTTGCATCTGGCGTCTTTCACGTCTGAGATTCATGCATGTTGTATCAGTGCTTCACTTCTTTTGCTGCAGCAGCATTACATGGTGTGAATGTATCACACTTTGTTCATTCACCCTTGCATAGACGTTTGGGTTGTTTCCGGTTTCTGCTGATCATGAAGCATTTGTGTACAGGACATAATGTTTTTATTTCTCTTGGGTAAACATCTTAAGAGAAGTAACTGGACTATATGGTAAGTGTATGTTTAAGAAATTGCCAAACTCTTCTTTGAAACATCTGTGCTATCTTGCATCCCTCCCAACAATAGGAGTTCCAATTATTTTGCATCCTCTAAGCTCATAGTTTAGTGTATTTTAAGATTTTAGTCATTTTAATAGGGTATAATTATATCTCATTTTCCTAGTGACTAATGTTAACTATCTTTTTTATATACCACCCAGATTACTTCTCTAGTAAAATGTCTATATCTTTTTAAATTAGAATTGTTTGCTTATTATTGAATTTTGAGAATTCTTTATTATGCTGTATATAATTCCTTTGTCGTACATGTGATTTGCAAATATTTTCCCCAGTTTATGGCTTGTCTTTTCATTTTAATAATCATGTATTTTAAAGAGCGAAAGTTTTAATTTTATCAACTTTGTCATGTTCAATTTTTTCCTTTATGTTTTTTATAGTTTAGAATAATTTTAGGTTCATAAAAACATTGTAAAAGTATCACAGAGAATTCTTATAGCTTTTTCTCTCATTAATGTTAGTATAGTTCATTTGTCATAACCAATGAAAATAGCATATATTTTTTGTGCTCTAAGAATCTTTGCCTGCTCCAAAATCACAATGAGTTTGTATGTTTTTTTTTTAGAAATTTTATATTTTTAGCTTAATTTAGGTCTATGATACATTTTTAAATTAATTCTTGTGTATAATCTGAGGTAGCATGAAGTTTCTGTTTTTATTCTTTGTGGCCATTCAGTTGTTCCAGTACTATTTGCTAAATAGATCTTTTAATTTAAATATATACTTAATTACATGTATATTTTATATATACATTTATTTATATATTTTATATATATACACATATACACTGAAGAATATGCTTGACTGACAGTTTTATTTATTTATTTTTTACCTCCTGCATTTTCTTATTCTTTCTTTTTTTTCTAATATTTTTATTTAAGTGAGAGAAAGGGAGATAGAGAGATAGACTCTCACATGCACCCCAAACAGCATCCACCCTGAAACCTCTACCTGGGGCCAATGTTCTGCCCATCTCGGCCATGCTTGTAACCAAGCTATTTTCAGCACCTGAGCCAGAGGCTCCACCAAGCCATCCTCAGTGCCTGGGGCCAACACACTTGAATCAATTGAGCCATGGCTGTGAGAAAGGAAGAGAGAGAGAGAAAGAGAGAGAGAGAGAGAGAGAGAGAGAGAGAGAGAGAGAGAAAATGAGGACAGGGAGCAGAGCAGAAGTATATGGTTGCTTCTCCTGTGTGCTCTGACTGGGAATCAAACCCAGCACTTTCACACATGGGGTCAATGCTCTACCACTGAGCCAACCAGCCAAGGCCTAGTCTCCTTTATTTTCTATGTCTCCACAGTTAGCACAAGTAAGCAAAAGCTTTGAATGAGCAAGTAAAATGTGAAGCATGATAGTGAAGATAAAAGCAGTAGAAGTGAGCACTGAGGGTAGCTGGCCTCTGGAGGATCAGCAGATTATGTCACTGAGAAAGTGAGTGGCATCTCAGTCACCCATCTGTTGATTTCTGAACTTCATGGAAGAGCCAAGGAGGCCTGACTCTGTCATGGTTCCTCCTTTTCTACATGATCTTGTTCAGGTGTTAAAAATCCTTTATTTTTTTACTTCCACATCAACCTTTACAACAACACTCCCCCCGTACTTAAGACAACTTGAGTGGGTATATGTTTCTTACAACCTAAAGGAAACTTACCCGCAAAGCCCCTTGAGAACAAAGCAGGCTCCTCTTTATGGGGTGAGGCTGAGTGACTACAGAAAACATGTGATGGCCCAATATTTCTCCAGATTCTGTCTTCATGAGTGAAATTAGAGCTATACATTTTATTATGATGTTATATTTTGATAGCTATAAATATATTGCTAAGATTAAGGGAAATATATTATTAACCATTTATTTATTTTTAAATTTATTTTTTATGTTATTTCAGCTTGGAGACCTAAGTTCTGAAATCAAGTAAATTCTGATTTCAGGTGGAGAGAGTTACTAGTAGAAAATTTCTGAGAATAGGCCTTGACTTGTACAGGTGACATTGGTTATCAAAGATGATAAAAGGGTTACAAAACTCAATTTTGCATACTTGAGACATAGTATGTCATGGCTAAGGTTATGGACTGGGGCTACAGGCCATCTTCATGACTTTCTTAGCTATGTGACCTTGAGCAGATTACAAAGCCTTCTTAAGCCTCAATTCCTTCTTCAGCACACAGAGGTGATTGGGAAGCTTTGACTAAATAATGTGATGGCACAGAGGAGGTGCTCAGTAACTGTCAGTCCTCCTCACTGCTCCCTAATATTCCCCATGACTCATGCCGGGGCCTGGAGGTTTTGTGTGCATGCCTGAATTCTCAGGCTAATTGTTCACTTTGAGATGAAGGCCTCTCACTTCACTGAGCCCTTGAGCCACCCCATCTGTTCAGCTGTCTCTGTCTCCCTGTGTGGGTCCTTTCCTCATTTTAAAAAATTTTAATTAGTTTTGGGTGATAAAATAATCAGCACCACCTGAGCATTCATTATTAGCAATACATGTGGCTCCTCTGAGCAGCTATGGCATACTAATTATTTCCACATAAAGGTCATTTTCTGTAGCTCTGATTACCTGCTAAATGATACCAGTGAATATTTAACACTTTTATTTCTGTTGGTTTTGGAATCACCTGCCTCAGGTTCATCTCATCAATCCAGAAACAACTATAATAACATTGGGAAAATTTTTGTTTTATTTTTTTCAATTTGTAACTCCAGTGTAATTTTTGTTTAGATCCCTTTTTAAAAAAGTTCTCTTTTTTCTATTTTCTGGCTCATGTTTCCTAAAGGGCCAATTAATTGTAATAGATGCTGTCCCTGGGTGGGTGTTGCTCTTTGCCAGGCATTAGTTTTGTCATGCCAGTCCTAGCATGTTAATTCTCTCACTGACTTTCAGGTCCACATAACAAAAGCAACAGGCTGAAGAAGCTACCAAATTGAAACAGCTAGTATTCAATTCAACCAGGACCAGGTTAGCACCTGCTGGAGGCAGTGGGTATAGTGGCTAGGGCAGGGGACACGGAAGTGAACCACAAGTAAGAAGAATGGGCTGGGTATAAGAAAAAACTGTTTTATCAACTCTGTAATCAAGCTTTATTTTTGTTAAACTATGATGTAAATGTGTAGAAAATGCAAACATTACTTTGGATGCTTAGTTTAATTTTCATATTGGGTCTCAGTTAGCGATACTGTTGGGTTAGCGATACTGTTGAGAATGGTGTACTTGTTCAATCTAATGGGGGTAGAGTTCTTTAGATGTCATTCTTTTCTTCATGGCATTTTGTACAATAGAAATAGTTCATAATTAATTAATAAAAGACAGACTTAAGGATTGTAATTGGGAGGAATCCAATTAGGAGTCACTGCAGTGTAGCCCAGGAGAGGTGAGAGTAACATGGGGAATTAGAGAGGGGTAGCCAAAGGGTAGATGAGATTTGAAATTTTTTAAACTGATTTTTTGGTTTAATTAACATACTATAAAATTTTTTTGTATGTGTATATGTTGAGTTTTAGCAAATGTTAGAACTTATAAGAGTGATGTCACAGAAATGGCACCATGAGGAGTGCTCCTGATACCTCTCCCCAAAATTTCAACAAGTTCTACAACCAGAGACAAAAAATTTGATCCCTGGAGCGTCTGTAAGTACCACACACTGAACAAAAAGGTATGATTGGGCGAAAACGTGGCTAAATATATAAGCAACCTTGAAGGAAATAAGACAGAGAATGGAACACTCCACCTTCCTCACTAACCTGAGCAAGGGCTGCTTTCACTTGGAACTGAGAGAGAGTGAGAGCTGGGGGTGTGGAAGGAGCCGGGCTGGAGCACAGACGTGCAAGCCGAGGAAAGAGTGTGCCCGTGGTGACTCAGCCCACATGAGCTAACGCCGGCTCGGGACCCCGGCAAAGGTGGACGAGCAGCATCCTGCATTATTCCCGATATCCTGGTCAGCAAGCACAAAGAGTATGTGAGAGGTTCCTCCTAGGGCCCTGAGCATGGGCACCCATGTTCCCGGACAGAGGGGCAGGGTTAGAGACTTCTGCGCGGGCTGCGACCAGAGTCTAGGTATAATCCCTGCTCCCACAATGTGCGTGGAAACAAACTTCCCTAGCCAGGACTCCTCTGGGTGGGCGGGGCGCCTCCAGCCATTCAGGTTAACATCCCGGGGAAGAAAAATACAGAAGCACTAGGGGGAAGGGCACACAGGCAGCTTGCAGACAGTCTCTGGAGCAGATCTGCGGATCCAATCGCTGAAATTAGCTTAACCCACAGTCTGCTCACCGTCCAACTAGCTTACGCGGCTCTGGCTGACTGCATGTAGGGGCGGGGGCAACTTTCTGTCAGCCAATACAGGGTGAAAAACATATTCTTATGGAACAAACCTCTGAGAACACTGAAGAAGTTAGACAGGCTAGGCTGTAGGCTTTTTTTTTTTTTACAGGGACAGAGAGAGGGATAGATAGGGATAGACAGACAGGAATGGAGAGAGGTGAGAGCATCAATCATTAGTTTTTCGTTGCCGTCACAACATCTTAGTTGTTCATTGATTGCTTTCTCACATGTGCCTTGACCGTGGGCCTTCAGCAGACTGAGCCACCCCTTGCTGGAGCCAGTGACCTTTGGTCCAAGCCAACGAGCTTTTGCTCAAGCCAGATGGGCTCGTACTCATGCTGGTGAGCTCAGGGTCTTGAACCTGGGTCTTCCGCATCCTAGTCCGATGCTCTATCCACTGCACCACCACCTGGTCAGGTTAGGCTGGAGGCTTTTTAACACAAAAGAAGCAGCCAGAGAGCAATCCCATGGAATGCTAAGGCAAATTTAACTAGATATACCTAGGGAACCTTAGAAAGGAGCCTGAACAGAAATCAACATGCCCCCCCCCCCACCTGCTTAAGCTGGTGGTTCTGATTAGCACACACTCAGGGCTGTGTGCTAAAAAGAGGGACTTGGCAGCTTTTAAGACCTCCCTTTCTGCAGGCAGTGACTAGGGCATCTTCTTCCCAACCAAGACAGGTTACAAAGTGCAAAAAGCCTGGGGAGAGTGGTTCCACAGAGTGCTGAGGCATACTGGACACACCTAGAGGCTCATAGAAAGACACCTTGAGAGCAATTGGCTCCCAGCCCTGCCTGATTACGCTGGCGGCTCTGACTGACAGAGCCTTACCCAGAGCCCTGAGCTGAGTGGGGATAGAATGGGGATTTGCCAGTTCTTTGAGCCTCTTACTATCCAGGCAGTGGCAGCGGCAACCTCATAGCTGGATCATCAGGCTGTTAATTCAGGAAGGAGAGACTAGGAGAAAGGCTCCAAGAAAAAAAAGCTCTCCCATTGTTGTAGCTTGCAAATGCTAACAAGACCTGACTACCAACAAGACTGAGGCCTAGTATATGATATCACCATAGTGACACATCAACTACAAATCTCTACTTAAGTGTGTTGCAGGGGCAAGCCTGGGGTATAGTGCCATCGACCAGGAAGAGGGAAAGGAAGGAAAAAAGAGAAGGTAACCTCTCAAAATCCAGAAAAATCCACAGTCTTTATAACTTTTTCCACTTTTTTTTTTGTTTCTTTCATCTTCTTATCTTTACTTATTTATTTTTCTTCTGCCTTGGTCCTTTTATCCTCTGTTCATCTTATTCTTTTCTCTTCATCTTGAACTACATTACCCATAAGTGCTACATTTCTCATTTCTTTTATTTTTGCTTTCTCTCTATGAGGGTTACACTTCAAAACCCTTAACTCTCTCTTTTTATTTCTCCTTTTTCTTTTTTTCTCCCTCTCTCTTAGTTTCTTCTTTTCTCTTTTACTTTTCCTCTCATTCAATCCTCACTCACAAACAAATTATTTTATTTTGGATTCAAATATTTTTCTTTGTGGCATTTAGTGGGCTTTTTTACTTTGCTTTTTTAATTCATTAATATTCCCCCCAAACCCCGGCTCTCCATTCTATGTAGTTTTTGTTCCACTAAATGGAATAGTATTTTTTTTCTTGTTTCCTTCTTATCCCTTTCACTATATCTCTCATTCAACCATCATTTACAAGCAAATTACTTTATTCTTGATCCAAATTTTTTTCTTTTTTGCATTTTGTGGGTCTCTACTTCCGTTATTGCTCCTTTATCACATCTCCCCAACTCAGGCCCTCCATTATAGGTAGTTTTTGTTCC
The DNA here is from genome assembly GCA_037038555.1 of Rhynchonycteris naso. NCBI lineage: Eukaryota > Metazoa > Chordata > Mammalia > Chiroptera > Emballonuridae > Rhynchonycteris > Rhynchonycteris naso. The sequence goes on from CM073003.1 coordinate 84,661,289, forward strand.
ATTTAGCACAATATAATTTTCAGTTTTTCACGGTATTTTCTCAAAGAAGAAAGGGAAAAAAGAAATAATAATTTTTGTTTAATATTTTTATTGTGTATATTTTTTACTTTTTATTCTTTATTAATTTTCATTAGTGTTATTAACAAAACCACCCTCAGATGCCATTAAGAAAAAGAAAATTGAATATCATAGATACAAAAGAGAGAGATGTAGCACAGATATATGAGAAAAAAATCTATAGAAAAAAATTTTAAAAGATTGAAGACCTTGGAGTTAAATGACAGAGAATTTAAAATAAAAATCCTAAAAATATTCAGAGATATAAAAGAAAACACAGAAAGGCAATTTAAGGAGCTCAGAAAACAACTCAATGAACACAAAGAATCTATTACCAAGACAATTGAAACTATGAAAAAAAAATCAAAAGGAGATGAAAAACTCAATTCATGAACTGAAAAATGAGGTAACAAGCTTAGCTAATAGAACAAGCCAGATAGAAGAGAAGAATAGTAACATAGAAGACAGGCAACTTGAGGCACAACAGAAAGAAAAAGAGAGAGACTCAAAAATAAAAAAACAAAAACAAGAAATCCCTACAGGAATTGTCTGACTCCATCAAAAAGAGTAACATAAGAATAATAGGTATATCAGAAGGAGAAGAGAGAGAAAATGGAATGGAGAACATATTCAAACAAATAATAGACAAGAACTTCTCAAGCCTGTGGAAAGAACTAAAGCCTCAAATTCAAGAAGCAAACAGAACAGCAAGTTATCTTAACCCCAACAAATCTACTCCAAGACACATCATAATGAAATTGACACAAACCAACGACAATGAAAAAATTCTCAAAGCAGCCAGGGAAAAGAAGAATAAAACATATAAAGGAAAGCCTATTAGGTTAAAATCGGATTTCTCAGCAGAAACTCTACAAGCTAGAAGAGAATGGACTGCAATATTTAAAGTTCTGAAAGAGAGGGACTTCCAACCAAGAATATTATACTCATCAAAGCTATCCTTTAAATACGAAGGAGAAATAAAAACATTCACAGATACAAAAAAGATAAGGGAGTTTATCACCAGAAAACCCCCACTTCAGGATATACTAAAGGGGGTTTTCCAACCAGATACAAAGAACAAAACAAAATAAAACCACAACTAAAAGCTCCACCAAGAACATAATAAAACCAAATTTAAAGAGGGACAACAAAAACAATAAAGGGGAGAGGACAAAGATTAACAGTAGCAAAGGACAATGGAGTGCAGAAGCACTCATAAGATAGTGTACTACAATGGATATGGTAGGTAACCTTTTCATTACTTAATGGTAACCACCCCTGAAAAAACCACCACAGAAGCACATGACTTGATAAAGGAAGTAACAGAGAAAAGAAGTATGGATTATAACCAAACAAAAACAAATGATAGGAAAACAAAAGAGAAGAATCAAACAGGATGCAAAACTAACAGAAAGCAATATATAAAATGGCAATAGGAAACCCTCAAGTGTCAATAATTACCCTAAATGTAAATGGGTTGAACTCACCAATGAAAAGACACAGAGTAGCAGAATGGATTAAAAAAGAAAATCCAACTGTATTCTGCCTACAAGAAACACATCTAAGCAACAAGGATAAAAAAAAAGTGAAAGGCTTGAAAACAATACTCCAAGCAAATAACATCCAAAGAAAGCAGGTGTAGCAATACTCATATCTAACAATGCTGACTACAAGACACCAAAGGTAATCAGAGACAAAAATGGTCATTTTATAATGATTAAGGAGACACTGAATCAAGAAGACATAACACTTCTTAATATATATGCACCAAACCAAGGAGCACCAAAATATATAAGACAGCTACTGACTGACCTAAAAACAAAAACTGACAAAAATACAATCATACTTGGAGACCTCAATACACTGCTGATGGCTCTAGATTGTTCATCCAAACAGAAAATCAATAAAAACATATTGGCCTTAAACGAATCACTAGAGCAATTGGATATGATAAACATCTATAGGACATTCCATCCCAAAGTGACAGAGTACACATTATTCTCTAGTGTACATAGAACATTCTCAAGAATTAGCCATATGTTGGGCCCAAAAATAACATCAGCAAATTCAGAAAAATTGAAATCATACCAAGCATATTTTCTGATCATAAAGCCTTGAAACTAGAATTCAACTGCAAAAATGTAGTAAAAAAAACCCCACAAAAATGTGGAAACTAAACAACATACTTTTAAAAAATGAGTGGGTCAAAGAAGAAATAAGCGCAGAGATCAAAAGATACATACAGACAAATGAAAATGACAATACGATACACCAGAAACTCTGGGATGCAGCAAAAGCAGTAATAAGAAGAGAGTTCATATCACTTCAGGCCTATATGAACAAATAAGAGAGAGTCCAAGTAAACCACTTAACTTCAAACCTTAAAGAACTAGAAAAAGAAGAACAAAGATAACCCAAAACCAGCCAAAGAAAGGAAATAATAAAAATCAGTAGAAATAAAGAAAATAGAGAACAGAAAAACTATAGAAAAAATTAATAAAACAAGGAGCTGGTTCTTTGAAAACATCAACAAAATTGACAAGCCCTTGGGAAGACTCACCAAGGAAAAAAGAGAAAGGACTCATATAATCAAAATTCAAAATGAAAGAGGAGAAATCACCACAGATAACATAGATATACAAAAAATTATTATAGAATACTATGAAAGACTATATGCCACCAAATTCAACAATCTAGTAGAAATGGATAAATTACTAGAACAATACAACCTTCCTAGACTGAGTCATAAAGAAGCAGAAAGTCTAAACAGACCAATAAGCAGGAAGAAAATAGAAAAAACTATTAAAAACCTCCCCAAAAATAAAAGTCCAGGCCCAGACGACTATACTAGTGAATTCTATCAAACATTCAAAGAAGATTTGGTTCCTATTCTACTCAAAGACTTCCAAAAAATTGAACAAGAAGCAATACTTCCAAACACATTTTATGAGGTCAAGATAACCATCATCCGGAAACCTGGCAAAGACAACACAAAAAAAGAAAACTACAGACCAATATCTCTAATGAATACAGATGCTAAAATACTAAACAAAATACTAGCAAATCGAATACAACAACATATTAAAAAAATAGTACATCATGATCAAGTGGGATTCATCCCAGAATTTCAAGGATGGTTCAACATATGTAAAACGGTTAACATAATACACCATATCAACAAAACAAAGAACAAAAACCACATGATTTTATCAATACATGCAGAAAAGGCATTTGATAAAATACAACACAATTTTATATTTAAAACACTCAACAAAATGGGTATAGAAGGAAAATATCTCAACATGATGCAGGACATTTATGATAAACCATCAGTTAACATCATATTAAATGGCATAAAACCGAGGACTTTCCCCCTTAAATCAGGAATAAGACAGGGGTGTCCACTCTCTCCACTCTTATTTAACGTGGTGCTAGAACTTCTCACCAGAGCAATCAGACAAGATAAAAATATAAAAGGCATTCATATAAGAAAAGAGGAAGTAAAAGTTTCACTTTTTGCAGATGATATGATCCTATATATCGAAAACCGCAAAGACTCCACAAAAAGACTATTAGAAACAATAAACCAATACACTAAGGGTGCAGGTTACAAAATCAGTATACAAAAGTCCATAGCCTTTCTATATGCCAACAACGAAACATTTGAAAATGAATTCAAGAAAATAATCCCCTTAATGGTTGCAACAACAAAAAAATAAAATACCTAGGAATAAACATAACAAAGAATGTAAAGGACCTATATAACAAAAACTACAAAGCATTGTTAAGGGAAATGGAAAAAGATACAATGAAATGAAAAAATATTTCTTGTTCTTAGATAAGAAGAATAAATATAATCAAAATGACCATATTACCAAAAGCAATATACAAGTTTAATGCAATTCACATTAAAATTCCAATGACATTTTAAAAAGAAATGGAACAAGAAATCATCAGGATTATATGGAACTATAAAAACCCTGAATAGTTGAAGTGATCCTAAGGAAAACGAACAAAGCTGGGGCATTACAATACCTGACTTCAAATTATATTATAGAGCCACAACAATCAAAACAGCATGGTATTGACAGAAAAACAGACACTGAGACCAATGGAACAGAATAGAAATCCCAGAAATAAAACCACATATATGTGGTCAAATAATTTTTGATAAAGGGGCCAAAAACACGCAATGGAGAAAAGAAAGCCTCTTCAAAAATGGTGCTGGGAAAACTGGAAAGCCACATGCAAAAGAATGAAACTTGACTAGAGTTTGTCCCCTTGTACTAAAATTAATTCAAAATGGATCAAAGACCTAAATATAAGACCTTAAACAATAAAGTACATAGAAGAAAACATAGGTACTAAACTCATGGACCTTGGTTTTAAAGAGCTTTTTATGAATTTGACTCCAAAGGCAAGGGAAGTGAAGGCAATGATAAATGAATGGGACTACATCAGACTAAGAAGTTTTTTCACAGCGAGAGAAACTGACAACAAAACAAACAGACAGCCAACTAAATGGGAGATGATATTTTTCAAACAACAGCACAGACAAGGGCCTAATATCCAAAATATACAAAGAACTCATAAAACTCAACAACAAACAAGCAAACAATCCAATAAAAAATGGGAAGAGGACATGAACAGACACTTCTCCCAGGAAAAAATACAAATGGCCAACAGTTATATGAAAAGATGCTCATCTTCACTAGCTATTAGAGAAATGCAAATCTAAACTACAATGAGATACCACCTCACACCTGTTAGTTTAGCTATTATCAACAAGACAGGTAATAACAAGTGTTGGGGAGGCTGTGGAGAAAAAGGAACCCTCATCCACTGTTGGTGGGAATGTAAAGTAGTACAACTGTTATGGAAGAAAGTATGGTGGTTCCTTAAAAAATTAACAATAGAACTACCATATAACCCAGCAATCTCTCTACTGGATATATACCCCCAAATCTCAAAAACATTGGTACGTAAAGACACATGCAGCCCCATGTTCACTGCAGCATTGTTTACAGTGGCCAAGACATAGAAACAACCAAAAAGCCCTTCAATAGACGACTGGATAAAGAAGAAGTGGTACATATATACTATGAAATACTACTCAGCTATAAGAACTGATGACATTGGATCATTTACAACAAAATGGATGGATTTTGATAACATTATACGGAGTGAAATAAGTAAATCAGAAAAAACTAAAAACTGCATGATTTCATACATAGGTGGGACACAAAAACAAGACTAAGAGACATGGATATGAGTGTGGTGGTTGGGGGGGGGAGGAGAAAGAGGGTTAGGGAGGTGGGGAGGGGCGTAAAGAAAACCAGATAGAAGGTGACAGAGGTCAATTTGACTTTGGGTGATGGGTATGCAACATAATTGAATGACAAGATAACCTGGAGATTTTTTTTTGAACATATATATGTACCCTGATTTATTGATGTCACTCCATTAAAATTAATAAAATAAACTAAAATAAAAAAACTTATGAACATTCTCTCACCATAATATAGAACAAGCCCACTCCCCAGAATTCCCTCATATTGTAGTCCCTAATCACCAGCCATCTCCATCTCTCTAGCTTTGCCCTTTTTTTATTATCATATAAATGAAACTTTATTGTATTTAATTTTTTGAGACCGTTTTTCTTTTCATTCAACATAATGCCATTGAGAAACATCCATGCTAGTCAAATATCATTATTCATTTCTCCCCCTGCCCTGAGTATCATTCCATTCATCTCCTGAAGGACATTCGTGTTATTCCCAATTTTTGTCAGTTATGAATAGGGCTCCTCTAAACATTTGTATACAGGTTTTGTATGAATGTAAGATTTCACTTCTCTAGAGTAAATACCTAGGAGTGGGACTAGTGGATCATATGATAAGTATATGTTTAACTTGATAAGAAACTGGTGGCCCTGGCCAGACAGCTCAGTGAATAAAACGTCGTCCTAGCTGAGGTCATGGGTTCGATCCCTGCCAGGGCACGCATGAGAAGAAATCAATAAGTACACAACTAAGTGGGACAAGCTTATGCTTCTCTCTTTCTCTCCTTCTCCTCCTTCTTTCCCTTCCCTTCCCCCCAAATCAATAGAAAATTTTTAAAAAGAAAGAAAGAAAGAAACTGACAGTCTTTTTTTCAGGGTGGATGTACTATTTTGTTTTCCCACCAGCAATACATTGGAGCTACAGTACCCAGCATCCTTGCAAGTATTTGATACTGTGTTTAAAAAAATTATTTTAATAGGTATGTAGCAGTTCTCATTGTGGTTTTAATCTGCATTTTCTTAAAGCCTTTTGTTGTTGAGCATCTTTTCATGTATTTAAATATATGACATTCTGGATATAAGAACTTTGCTGAATACATGTTTTGCAAATATTTTCTCTTAGTCTGTAGCTTGTCTTTTTGTTCTCTTAACATGTCTTTGACACAAAAGTTTTAATTTGGATAAAGTCCAATTCATTGATTTTCTTCTTTTAAATAAATTAATTTATAAAGCTTATAACTTCAGATGTAAAATGTGTGCTCTTGGCTAGCATGCATTTGCTATTATATATTAGCATAAGAATGTTTTCAGGTTTGTTGTTTATGGTTGCAGAAGTTGTGCACTGTACAACTAGATGGCAATGATTATACAAACTACAACGTGAATGGCAACCCCAGGAGCTGTAAAGTGGGCAACTCGTACAACTATGAATTATCTCTGTGGTATCTTCTCTACTACACAGATTGCCATCATTGGAGTGGTTCTGGTTTACTTCCCCTGACATTTATTTGTTATTATATGAAGTCTATACTGAAGCTATTTTTAAGAACCAAGTGCATATGAACCATCTAACGCTAGCTTGTTCCTACTGACCCTTCAGCTAACTGACTGCTTATCCTCGGGATTCCAGCAACATCATGCATTACTCTTTCCATCAATTCACATTTATAGGAATTGGAAACTCAGCCAGATTTAGCTGTCAGACAGCCACGGTATTGAAACTCACATCTAAACAAATGAGAAAAAATTTAAGATATGTAGCATCATACATTATGAAATTGGATTTGAGTAAAAAAGGCAACAAAATATAAAGACAGAAATGCCATTTTCAGGTAATATTTTGGCTATAATTAATACATTATTAACTTTGAGTAGCTCTGAGTAAACTTTCAAGTGGCTCATGACTTTGACAACATGAGAATCCATTCAGTGTTTGAGATTTTTATAGTCGGTATACTTGTCTGGTTGACCTTTCTTGCTTGTTGTTAAAGGTGGGATCACAAGCTGTTAATCGGTCTACGATTAGTGTCAGAGAGAAACAGAAAAGTTTCAGCAGAGCAGAATTCTTCTTGGTGTACATCATTGTCTTTATCAATTAACATGAGTTCTAGAATGGGGACTGTGAGACAGAGATAGGGAAGGAGGAGCAAGTGTCCTATTTAGGAGTTTTTATTCAAAATAAGCCTGATTAGTTTTTATGTAGGAAAGGCACAGAATTTGATTGTACCTCAAAAACAAGTATAACTTAAATGGGAAACTTGTTAAGGAGGGCATCTTTAGAGGTGTGGACTTTGAAGGTAGAAGGTTTGGGAGGAGTGGCTGTGTAATGCTCCAGGTACAAAGAGCCTTTAAGAGGGATCACTGCTTGGAGGGTTCAGAGACACAGTTTGAGGGATGAGGGAAAGGAATGATTATTTGAGAGGCTACTGATTTCATTTTAAGAAGTGATAGCAACAAAGGGGTAGAACTAACAGGTGTGTTTTGTTTTGTAAGTAAGCCCATGAAAGCATTACAGAGAAGGTGATTGTCCCCAGGGTTTTCCACCTACCTAGCTTCCTCATGGTAAATTACAGCATGCCCTAGCTGGATAGCTCAGTTGGTTAGAGCATTGTCCCACAGTGCAGAGGTTGCTGGCTTGATCCCTGGTCAGACCACATACAGGAACAGATCAATGTTTCTGTTTCTCTCTCCCTTCCTTTCTTGCTAAAATAAATAATAAATAAATAAATAAGCAAGCAAGCTGCATTTTGATTTCAGAAAACATCCAGTGTTTCATCAATAAATATGATGTTAGCGGTAGGCTTTTTTGTTTCTTTCTTACAGATGTTCTTTATCAAGTTAAGTCTTCTTCCTTCTATCACTAGTTTGCTGAAAGGTTTTTATAATTATTTTTTGTGAATAGGGGTTGAATTTTGCCAAATGCCTTTCTGAACTTACTGTTAAGATTATATGACTTTTTCCTTTAGCTCAGTGGTTCTTAACCTGAGTTCTATCAAACCCTAGAGGTTTGATTAGTTGGTCTCAGGGATTCGGAGAAGCCTCTGCCGCGGAGGCCAGAATAAAGTAATACCGTAATTTGTTTGAGTTCATGAACTTTATGGATTTTGTTCTTTGAGCAAGGTGATGTTCATGCACGGCTCATTTTGTGCACCAGTAAAAAAACATATACCTATGTCTTGAATTTGGAAAAAAAATTATATTTTATTTATCACTAAAGAAGGGTTCGGTGAATGCGCATATGAAACTGGTGGATTTGGTACCTCAAAAAAGGTTAAGAACCACTGCTTTAGCTTATTGATGTGATGGATTACAGTAATTGATTTTCAAATGTTGAAGCAGTCTTTCATACTTGCAATAAATCCCACTTGGCCATGGTATATAATTTTTTTATACATTATTGGATTTAATTTACTAACTTTCTATTTATTTATTTTTTTAAATTTTATTTAGAAAATTAACTAATTAATTTGGATGATATTGATTAATAAGAGTACATAGGTTTCAGGTGAACATTTCTATAGCATTTGAACTGTTGATTATGTTGTATACCCATCACCCAAAGTCAAATTATTTTCTTTCACCTTGTATTTGTCCCTCTTTATACCCTTCCCCACTCCACCCCTCTTTATTCCCTCAAGTGCCCCTCCCCAATGTTCTCTTTCCCCTGGTAACCACTTCACTTTTATCTGTGTCCATAAGTTTCAGTTTTATACCCCATCTATGTGTGAAATCATAAAGCTCTTAGTTTTTTTAGATTTACTGATTTCACTCAGTATAATATTCTCAAGGTCCATCCATGTTGTTGGAAATGTCACTATGTCATCATTTCTTATGGCTGAGTAGTAGTATTCCATTGCATTTATGTACCACATCTTCTTTATTCAATCCTCTATCAAATGACACTTTAGTTGTTTCCATGTCTTGGCCACTGTGAATAATGCTGTGATGAACGTGGGGGTGCATGTGTCTTTACCTACCAATGTTTTTTGACTTTTTGAGGTAGATACCCAGTACAGGGATTGCTGGGTCATATGGTAATTCCATTTTTAATTTTTTGAAGAACCACCATACTTTCTTCCATAGTGGCTGTACCAGTTTACATTCCCACCAACAGTGAATGAGGATTCCTTTTTCTCCACAGCCTCTCCAGTACTTGTTATTATCGGTCTTGTTGATGATAGGCAATCAAACAGGTGTGAGGTGGTATCTCACTGTAGTTTTGATTTGTATTTCTTGAACAGCCAATGAAGTTGAATATCTTTTCATATATCTGTTGGCCATTTGTATGCCCTCTTGGGAGAAGTGTCTGTTCAGGGCTTCTCCCCATTTTTTAATTGGATTGTTTTCTTGTTTGTTGCTGAGCTTTGTGAATTCTTTATATATTTTGGATACTAACCCCTTATTGGACCTGTTGTTTGCAAATATCATCTACCATTTGGTTGATTGCCTATTTGTTTTGTTGTAAGTTTTATTCACTGTGCAGAAGCCTTTTTGTTTGTATAGCTCCATTTATTTATTTTTGCCTTTACTTCCCTTGCCTTTGGGGTCAAATTCATAAATTGTTCTCTATGGCCAAGGTCCATGAGCTTAGTACTTATTTTTTCTTCTATGTAATTTATAGTTTCAGGTCTTATATTTAGGTCTTTAATCCATTTTAAATTAATATTTGTGCAGAGGGACAAACTGTAGTCATTTTATTCTTTTGCTTGTAGTTTTCCAACTTTCCAAGCACCATTTATTGAAGAGGCTTTCTTGTCTCCATTGTGTGTTTTTGGCTGCTTTGTCGAAGATAATTTGACCATATAAATATGGTTTTATTTCTGGGCTCTTGATTCTGTTTCATCGGTCCGTATGTCTGTTTTTCTGCCAGTACCAGGCTGTTTTAATTATCATGGCTCTATAGTATAATTTGAAGTCAGGTAGTGTGATACTTATGGCTTCATTCTTTCTCTGCATTCAGGATTGCTGTGGCTATTTGGATTTTTAATTATTCCATACAAACCTGGTAATTTATTGTTCTATTTATTTAAAAAATGATAGGGGGACTTTAATGGGGATTGTATTAAATTTGTATATTGCTTTGGGTAAAATGGCCATTTAAACTATGTTGATTTTTCCAATACATGGACATGGAATGTTTTTCCATTTCATTGTGTGTTTTTCAATTTCTTTCAATAATGTTTTGTAGTTTTTAGTCTATAGGTCTTTCACACCTATTGTTAAGTTTATTCCTAGGTACTTTACATTTTTTTTTTTTGAAATTGTAAAAGGAATTGTTTTCTTTTTTTTATTTTCTGAAGTTTCATCATTGGCATATGGAAAAGCAGTAAACTTTCGTATATTGATTTTGTATCCTGTGAATTTACTGTATTGGTTTATTGTTTCTAATAGTTTTGGGTGGAGTCTTTGGGGTTTTCTAGATACAGATCATGTCATCTGCAAAATGTGATACCTTTACTTCTTTTTTCCTGATATGGATGCTTTTTACTTCTTTCTCTTGCCTGATTGTTCTTGCTAAAACTTTCACAATTATGTTAAATAAGAGTGGAGAGAGTGGGCACCCTTGTCTCATTCCTGATTTTAGAGAAAAAGCCTTCAGTTTTTTTACTGCATAGTATAATATTAGCTGATGGTTTGTCATATAAGGTCTTTATTATGCTGAGTTATGTTCATTCTATTCCAATTTTATTGAATGTTTTAAACAAAAATAGATTTGTATCTTATTGAATGCCTTTTCTGCATCTATTGATAGGATCATATGATTTTTGTTCTTCGTTTTGTTGATATGCTGTAATACGTCAATCAATTTCCTTATGTTGAACCATCCTTGTGTTCCTGGAATGAATCCCACTTGATTGTGATGTATTACTGTTTTTTTCACTCCATACAATGCACTGTTTTTCCCCAAAAGTGGAGTGGAAAATGCCTGTGCATTTTATAGAAAGAATGTTTATTTTTTAGCTGCTGTGGGTTCCTGGACAACTAGAAGAGCATTTGAACATTAAAGTCTCTTCTTATTTGTTAATAACAGTGCTAATAGTTGTTGATACTGCTGTTGAGTTTACATTGTTGAAATATTATTGTGGTATATTTTATTAAATATTTTAACACACTGTTTGGTTCAGAATATATTTTTTCTTATTTCCTCCTTAAAACCTTAGGTGTGTCTTATGGTCAGATGCTTCTTATGGAGTAAAAAATAGGGTATTTTTTTAATGTGTTGTTGTATACAATTTGCTATTATTTTGTTGAATATTTTGGCATCTGTATTCATTAGAGATATCGGTCTGTACTTTTCTTTCTTTCTTTCTTTTTTTTTTTTTTTTTACAGGGACAGAAAGAGAGAGTCAGAGAGAGGGATAGATAGGGACAGACAGATAGAAAGGGAGAGAGGTGAGAAGCATCAATCATTAGTTACTCATTACCGTTGCAACACCTTAGTTGTTCATTGATTGCTTTCTCACATGCGCCTTGACTGCGGGTCTTCAGCAGACCGAGCAACCCCTTGCTGCAGCCAGCTACATTGGGTCCAAGCTGACGAGCTTTTGCTCAAGCCAGATGGGCCCACACTCAAGCTGGCAACCTCGGGGTCTCGAACCTGGGTCTTCCGCATCCCAGTTCGATTCTCTATCCACTGTGCCACCACCTAGTCAGGCCGTACTTATCTTTTCTTTATGTTATCCCTGCCAGGTTTTGGAATGAGGCTTATGTTGTCTCATAAAATTTGTTGGGTAGTATTGTTTCTTCCTCCATTTTTTAGAAAACTTTGAGAAGGATAGGTACCAAATGTTCTTTGAATTCTTGGTATAATTCACTAGTATAACTATCTGGTACTGGAAATTGTTTTGGGGAGGTTTTTGATAGTTGTTTGTGTTTCCTCCCTGCTATTTAGGTTTTCCACTTCTTTGTGGCTCAGTCTAGGAAGATTGTATACTTCTAGGAATTCCATGTCCTTTAGGTTGTTGAATTTGGTGGCATATAGTCTTTCATAATATTCTACTATGATATTTTGTATGTCTATGATGTCTGTGGTAATTTTTCTTCTTTCATTTCAAATTTTGTTTATATGAGTTCATCTCTTTTTTCTAGTGAGTCTAGTCAGTGGTGTGTCAATTTTATTGATCTTTTCAAAGAACCGGCTCTTTGTTATATTAATTTTTTTATAGTTTTTGTTCTCTATTTCATTTAGTTCTCTAATTTTTACTATTCCCTTTCTTCAGCTGACTTTGAGTTGCCTTTGCTCTTCTTTTTCTACTTTCTTAAGGTGTGTGATGTGTTTACTTGGGATCTCTCTTGTTTCTTGATATAAACCTGTAATGATATAAACTTCCCCCTTATTACTGCTTTTGCTGTGTCCCAGACATTTTCATTTGTTTGTATATATCTTTTGATCTCTGATTTTATTTCTTCTTTGACCCAGTCATTTTTTTAGAAGAATGTTGTTTAATTTCCACATTTTTGTGTGTTTTCTTTTCTTTCTTTTTATAGTTTAATACTAATTTCAAAACCTAATGATTAGAAAATATGCTTGGTATAATTTCACTTCTCCTGAAGTTGTTGATGTTAGTTCTGTGGCTCAACATATGGTCTGTCCTTGAGAATGTTCCATGCACACTGGAGAAGAATGTATAATCTGATGTTTGGGGATGAAATGTTCTATAAATGTCTATTATACCCATTTGATCCAGAGTGTCATTTAAGGCAGATATTTCTTTTCTTTCTTTTTTTTTTTTTTTGTACTTTCTCAAAGTTAGAAGTGGGGAGGCAGTCAGACAAATTCCTCCTGCATACTCCTGACCAAGATCCACCCAGCATGCCCACCATGGGGTGATGCTCTGTCCATCTGGGACATTGCTCTGCTGTAACTGGAGCCATTTTAGCACCTGAGGCGGAGGCCATGGAGCCATCCTCAGTGCCCGGGCCAACTTTGCTCCAATGGAGCCTTGGCTGCAGGAGGAGAAGAGAGAAAGGAGAGGGGGAAGGGTGGAGAAGTATGAGCACTTCTTCTGTGTTCCCTGACTGGGAATTGAACCTGGGATTTCCACAAGCTGGGCCAATGCTCTACCGCTGAGCCAACTGGCCTGGGCCAAAACCGATATTTCCTTATTGATTTTCCCTTTGGATGATCTATCTAAAGCCATCAATGGTTTGTTAAAATATTCAACTATGATTGTATTTTTGTCTGTATTTATTTTTAATCAGTTAGTACATGTCTTATGTATTTTGGTGCTTCCTGGTTTGGTTTATATGTATTAAGAAGTATGATGTCTCCTTGATACAGTATCTCCTTTATCATTATGAAATGTCCATGTTTGTCTTTGGTTACCTTTGTTGTCTTGAAGTCAGCATTGTCAGATATAAGTACAGCTATACCTGTTTTTCTTTGGATATTATTTGCTTGGAGAATCATTTTTCAGCTTTTCACTTTGAATTTACTTTTATTCTTGCAGTTTAGATGTGTCTCTTGAAGGCAGCATATGTTTGGGTTTTGCTTTTTGATCCAATTTGCTACTCTGTGCCTCTTTATTGGTGAGTTTGGTCCATTTATATTTAGGGTAATTATTGACATTTGAGGAGTTCCTATAGCCATTTATGTTTTGTTTTCTGGTAGCTCTGTGTCTTGTTTGATTCTTCTTTTTTTTGTTTCTGTCAGTTGTTTTTGTTTCATGGTATTCCATACTTCTTTCCCCCATTTCTTCTTTTTTTTTTATGCTGTGTGTTTCAGTAGTGGTTTTCTCATGGGTGGTTACCATTAGGTTAAGAAAAAAAATGTTCATATGTCGAAGAATACTTTTTCATATGAGTTCTTCTGTATTCCATCCTCCTTTGTTACTGCAGATCTTTATCCTCTTCCCTTTTATGTTATTGTTGTCAAAGATTATCCTTGTTTTTATTGTGACCTTGTTGGAGTTTTTACTTGTAGTTTTGATTTGTTTTATTCTTTGTGTGTGGTCAATAACCCCCTTGAGTATTTCCTGAAGAAGGATTTTCTGGTGATAAATCCCCTCAGCTTCTGTATGTCTGTAAAAGTTTTTATTTTCTCTTCATATTTGAAGGATAACATTGCTGGATATAATATTCTTGGCTGGAAATTCCTCTCTTCAGTACTTTGAATGTTTAGGTCCACTCTCTTCTGGCTTGTAGAGTTTCTTCTGAGAAATCTGATAATAACATAATGGGCATTCCTTTGTATGTTATGCTCTTCTTTTCCCTAGCTGTCTTGAGTATTCTTTCTTTGTCATTGATTTTTGACTCTTTTATTACTATGTGCTTTGGAGTAGATCTTTTTGGGGTTGTGGTAACTTAGCATTCTGTTTGATTCTTGGATTTGAGGCTCTAACTCTTTCCATGGGTTTGGGAAATTCTCATCAGTTATTCAATTAATAGGTTTTCCATTCCCTTCTCCCTCTCTTCTTCTTCTTCTAATATACTCATTATTCTTATATTGCTCTTGCTGATGGAATCAGCTAATTCTTGTAGAGCTCTCTCAGTATTTTTAAATTTGTCAGTCTCTCTCCTCTTTTCTCTGTAACATCTCTTTGATGTCACTGATTCTTTCCCCTGTCTGGCCTGTTCTATTATCTAAACTTGCTACCTCAGTCTTCAATACCTGTATTAAGTTCTTCATCTCTGTTTTTAAAGTTCCAATCTCTTTGGTGAGGTATTCCTTTTGTTCAGTAACTTGCTTTCTGAGGTCACTAAGTTGCCTGTTGGTGTCTTTACACATCTCATTGAGTATTTTCACAACTTCAAGTTTGGCTTCTCTATCATTGAACTTCAAGGCTTCCATGTGATAGAGGTTTTGTTTTCTGGAGACTTTTCATTTTATTTCTGAACTATATCTCTGTCTTGTGTAGTCATGGTATTTGATTTCTTCTTCCTTGATGACATTTGGGAGTGGTATTGTTAAGAACCCTAAAAAAAAAGCAACTAAAAAAAATTAAAAGTTCTATATATATAAAATATAAAAATTTAAAAAATTATGACAAGTAAAGAAGAAAAACCACAGGAAAAGATAGAAAGCAAAAAAAATTTAAATATATACCTACAAAGAAATAAGAATAAAAATTTAAAAATTTAAAAAAATGAAATTCAAAAATGAAAAAGAGAAAAAAGAATAAGAAAGAAAAAAGGTAAGAATAAGAAAAAAATGTAAATTTTGGTTTTGAGAGGTTTCTTCCATTAGGTGTTGCTGTATTACAACTATTAGCTCTGTGAAGTTCCTGGTCTGTCTGCTAAGATGCTGCAGTTGCAATGATGTAGGCAGGGCTGCAGTTGTGTTGGCCAGTGGGGTATGTTGTGAAGTCTTTACTGCTTCAGATTTACCACTTCAGTTTTTCTGCTTTAGGGCTCTAGCAATGGCAATCTTAGTCTTTCAGGCACTCCCTCTGACATCTCAACAGAGCTGAAGTCTGGACTTGGAGCACCTATGTACCTCAAGGGAGAGTATGGCTCTAGAGAGCTAGCTGTGGGGTTTGCCTCCGCCACACTTAGTACCATGAGGTGAAGGAAGTGGGATCTGGGTGGCTGGGGGCCTCGTTTTAGCTTTCTGTCTTTGCTGAGTTCAGACTACAAGCAAACCTTAGGAACACTGGCCATGACTCTGTGCTCTGGCCACTTTGGTTTATCTACCCATCTGCCCCTCTTTCTCACTGCTTCACCCAGCAGAAGACCCAGTCACTCCTAGTTTCCTTCTCTGTACCCTTCAGACAAAATTCAAAGAGCCTACACTTCTCTCCTCTCCATAGTCCAGCAGAGAAAAAAAAAAAAAACCCAGTCACTCCAGGCTTGTCTCCTGTCCTCTCCAAAGCTCACTGCGATTGCATTTTATCTTCCACTTCCTTTTTACCCCATTCCATCTTTAGTTCATTTGGTGCATGGATCTTTCAGGTGCACCTGCAAGCCCAGCTGGGGTTCCTTTGCTGCATTATAGTTGTTCAATTTGTTGAAATTTCAAGGGGAGAGATCAGGAGTATCTCTCACGCTGCTTTTACTCTGATGTCATCTGATTTGCTAACTTTTTATTGAGGAATTTTGTAACTATGAAAATGAAAGATATTGGTTTGATATTGATACTCCTTTCTTATAATGTCTTTATTTCATTTTGTGTTGACTGATTTTGTTAATTCTAAACAGTTAGGAAGTGTTTCCTGTGCTTTAATTTTCAGGAAAAGAGTGTGGAGAATTAGCATAATTTTTTCTTTCAATATTTTATAGAATTTAACAGTAAAATCTGGGCTTATTGCTCTTTTTTGGAAGATTATTAATTATTGATTGAATTTATTTAGTAAGTATAAGCCTATCCAGAAAATCTATTTTTCCTTGTATGAATGTTAGTAGTTTGTGTTCTTTAAAGAATCAGTTCGTTTCATTTAAGTTATCAAATTTGGGGGCATAGAGTTGTTTATGACAGTTTTTTATTATCCTTTTGAAGTTCATAAAATCAGTATTGGTCACCCCTTTCTCACTTCTTTTATTAATAAGTTGTGCCTTTTTTTTTTTTTTTTTTTTTTTACAATCTGGCTTGAGTTTTATCAATTTTATTGCTCTTTTAAAGAACTGGCTTATGGTCTCTATTGATTTTATCTATTGATTTTCTATTTTTTATTTTTTTTTCTTCTTGCTTTTGTCTTCATTTCTACTTCTTCCTCTAGTTTTCTGTGGTGAAAGTTTACACCACTAATCTCAGATCTTTTTTCTGTGTATTCAGTGCTGTAAGTTTCACTCTAAGCAATGCTTTCATTTTGTTTAGTTCAATGTATTTTTAAATTTTTCTTGAGACTTCTTCCTTGACCCATGTGTTGTTTAAAAGTATGTTGTTTAATCTCCAAATATTTTGGGTTTTTTCCAGCTATTTTCCTGTTAATCATTTCTAGTTTAATTCTAATGTGGCCTGAGAACTTACATTGTATGATTTTCATTCTTTTAAATTTTTTAGGATGTGTTTTGTAGCCCAGAATGTGGTCTGTCTTGATGAATGTTCAGTGAACTTGAGTAGTATGTTTATTCAGCTATTGTTGGAGGAAGTGTTCTATAGATGTCAATTACATCCAGTTGATTGATTCTGCTGTTTCAACTACAGTTGACCCTTAAACACCATGGGGGTTAGGGTCATTGATCTCTTGTGCAGTTGAAAATTTGTGTATAAGTTTTGACTGCCCCAACCTTAACACTAATACTCTACCTCTTGCTGAAAGCCTTACTGATTACCACATATTTTGTATGTTATATGTATTATATATTGTTTCTTACAATAAAATAAAGAAAATATGTTAAGGAAATTACAAAAATGAAAGACATTTATAGTACTTATTGAAAAACATCCATGTGTAAGTGGACCTGCGCAGGTCAGACCAGTGCTATTCAAGATGAGCTGTATGTCTTTACTGATTTGCCACCTTCTAGAGCTGTCAATTACTGACAAAGGGGTGCTAAAGCCTCCAAATATAATAGTGAATTTTTATTTTTTCTTTTGTAGTTCTATATGTTTTTTCTTTAAATATTTTAATGTTCTGTTGTTTGATACTCTGGTGTCTTCTTAGGTGACCACTCTATTATTATATAATGCTTCTCTTATCCCTCAGAATTTTCTTTGTTCTGAAGTCTGCTTCATCTGAAATTAATATTATTTTAGCTTTCTTTTAATCAGTGATAACATAGTATATCTTTCTGTGTAGTAATCTATCTGTGTCTTTATATTTTAAATGAGTTTCTTGTGATCAATATATAGTTTGGTCTTTTTTTTAATCCACTCCAACAGTCTCTGACTTTTAATTGGTATATTTTAGAACACTCACATTTGTGATGTGATTGTTCACAGTTGGATTAATATCTACCGTATTTGTAACTGTTTTCTATTCATTGCACTTGACTTTGCTTCTTTGTAATCTTTCCTTTTTTTATACCTTCTCTGATTTTAACTGAGCAGTTAATATTGTTCCACTTATTTCTCTTCTTAGCATATCAATTATACTTCTTTAAATTTTTAATGTCATTTATTTATTTAAAATAAACTTATTGGGGTGACATTACTTGACAAAATTATATTGGTTTCAAGTGCACAATTCTATACATTTACAACTAATCTAAATCCACTTTCAAATAACACTATACTGCTTCACACATAGTGCAGGTACCTTCTAACAGAGTGCCCCATTCCTCCTCCCATCATTTATGACATTGCTGCCATCTATTTCACTTATCCAGATACTATCATCACTCAGTATGATGCTGCTGTTATTATTTTGAACAAATGGTTATCTATTAGATAAATTAATAATAAAAAGACTTTATTTTGCCATCATTTATTCTTCTCTAACGTTCTTTCTTTCTTCATGTAGATCTGAATTTTTATCTCTGTAATTTTTCTTCTCTTTGAAGAACTTCTTTTACCATTTCTTGTAAGGCAGGTCCAGTAGTGATAAAGCCTCTCAATTTTTGTTGTCTGAGAAAGTCATTTTTTCCTTTATTTTTGAAAGATAATTTTGCTGGACAGAATTGCAGAGGTGGTTTTCACCCTTTCAACACTTTGAATGTTTTATTCTACTCTCTTCTTGCTTGTACCTTATATGATTTCTGAAGAGATGTTCTATGTAATTTTAATCATTTTTCTCTATAGGTGTTATTTTCTTCTTAGAATTTTTATCTCTGTGTCTACAATATATATCTGTTCTTGAATCTTATTTGTTTTTTTTCCATTATAGCCCTTAGCATATTAATCATAGTTAAATTCCCTATATTCAGATTCCAAAATCTGTGTCATCTCCAAGTCTGTTCCTGATATTTGCTTTGCATTTTCTGTTTCTTTTTCTTAATTTTTTAGCATGCTTCATAATCTTTTGTTGAAAGCCAGATATGCTGTATTGGTAATAGGAACAATAACAAGCTGGCTTTGGTATGAAGTTCTATGTGAATCTGGCCAGGAGACAGCCTGGACTTGATTTAATGTTTTCTATAGCTGGAGGTCCTGAGGGCTTCAATCCCCCCTCCCTTGCTGTCTTTGGGTCTCCTTAAGTATTTCTTCCTAAATAGAGTTTGTGTCTTATATCTCTTTCAGTCAAAAGCTACTATTATTATACTGGAGCCCTCCCTGTTAAGGTGGTATAATGTTGGAGAGAAAAATCTGATACTTTTAGTAGTCTGAGTCTCTGAGCTATGACCTTCAGAAGCATTTCTTTGCAGTTTTTTTCTGCCCTTCTGTGAGATAGGAAGGCTAGAGAGGGCTGGTGTTGTCTAATTGCCCTCTGACTGGGTTGGCTAAGCCCCTAATGAAGTAGTCTCCAGGCGTATGTGTGGAAGAACTACGGGTGTAGTTCAAAATGATGACTTTTCCCCCTTCTCTACTGGAAGCATAAGGGAATTTTATTCTCTAATCTTTACCTTTCCAATCTGCTTCTGCAGGTAAAACCCATACAAATGTGGTGGCTCCCTTAAGACTGCCTGCCTAGGGGTTTTAACTCTCAAGTTACTCCACATTCAGCCTCTAGGAATTCATCAGTTATGGTTTAACTGTTCTTATCAGTTACTGGTTTTAGTGGTTTTTGCTCCCACTATGCTGAACTCAACCTTGATTCTCTTTATTCTTCAGTTTTTATTAATTTTGAGGGTGGCAATTTGCCATGTGATCTCAATATTCTCATGGATCTAATAAATGTCATTGATTGTCAGTTTGTTTAGTTTTATATTGTTGTGAGGATGAGAGTGATGACTTCCAAGTTCTTTGCATGGTAGAGCTGAAACCAAAAGTCCTCATTATATTTTATTTTTATTACTCACTTTTAAAATTTACATGCAGTATAATTCATTCTTTTGGTATAAAGCTTTGTATTCTGACAAATGGAAAGAATCATGTAGCCATCAGCACAATGAAGATTAAAAAACAGTCCCTTATCTTAAGCTATCCAGTGTGATCAACCTCTCTCCCACTCCCAACCCCTATTACTGATATGTTCTATAGTTTTGTTTTTTAAGTCTTCTATAAGATTGAAAATCCTCTGGGACTTTCATGGGGTATATAGTATATTTGGCCATTAATTGATCAGAAAAGAAACCTTGTTTGTGTCAATCCTAGGTGATATAATGCACTCTGGCTCCCAATTCTGTGCTTTCTGTTACTTAAAAAACAACAACAAAACAGTAAGCAAATAACAAAGAGAAATAAAATAGAGTTAAAATAAATACATCAAAAGTTTAAAAATAGACAAAATTATTTTAAAAGTTGTTTTAAAACAAATTTTACAACTCTTTCTTTTAAATATTCAAGTGAACAGTAGTATACAGGTGCTCTATGCAAGGGAAATAATTAAGATGGCTACTCAGTACCTCAAAAAATCTTACTGAGCTGGATGAACCTTAAAGATGATGAGTCAACAAGATATAACTCAGAAAGCTACAACATCTGGCATAGCATTTGTTTTTGTATGGCCCACAGGCTGAGAATAACTTATATTTATAAATGATTGGAATAAAAGATTTCATTGCACATGGAAGTAATATGAAATTCAAATTTCACTGGCCAGACCTGGCTGGACAGCTTAGTTTGTTAGAGCATTGTCTTAAAGCACAGAGGTTGCCCATTCTATTCCCAGTTAGAGCACATACAGGAACAGATTGATATTCCTGTCTCTCTCTCCCTCTCTCCTTTCCTCTCTCTGTCTCTAAAATCAGTACAATAAGGCTTAAAAAAATTCACAGTACACTATAATGTTTGTTTACATATCCTGTAAAGCTATAATGGCAGAATCAAGTGATTGTGTAGACTGTGTGTGGCACTCTCAACACTTTGGACTAATGTTTGGCACATTGCAAATTGTAGTGATGTAGTTGTAATTCAATATCATTTCAAATGTCATATGATGACATCCTTTCTTCCCTTTCATCTTCACTTCTTCCTTCCTTCTTTTCCCCCTCATTTACTTACTTTAATTTAAATTAATGTCCATCAAGTGAAAACAAAAAAGAAAAAGTAAACTGAATTTCATGCTTTTAAGAGTGCGTATTATTTTGTTATAGAATTTGATGGCAAAGCATTTTGCTGACTATACAATGACATTATAGTTATGTTAGAAGAATAGAATATATGTCTACATCACCGACTAAACAATCATCACACTATTTCCAGCTCACAGGAAAGCAATGGTTAGAAATTAGAAACACTTAGAATTTCTCATCACAGCAGAATTTCTTTATAAGAAGAAGGTTCTGAGTGGCTCATTTGTCAGCTGAGCAAAGACAGCTATCTACTAATGATGAAATAACTAAATTGTGACTGATTGCAGCAGTCAGAGAAATAGGCCCAGAAAAATAATGCATTTAAGACTTTCAGCCTTCCAGTAAGAAGAGATGCTCAGAGAATTGAAGATACTAGGAATGACATCACTAGTCAATTAAAAATAAGACAAATAGTCTGGAGTGTTTTTGCTTGGCTCCTAATGAGCCCACAGATATTACTGATACTGCTCAGTTGATGTTATTTCAAGGAGTCACTGACAAGTTTGAAGTGACAAGAATTAACCTCGATAAATTATCTGCAGGTGAGATATTTTCAAAGAATTTGAGAAAACTATTTCAGTAGAAGCTGAGGTAGAATCTGCTAACATGTGTTGAAGTTGAGAGCAGTAAAAGTCTGTGTGGAACAGTAAAGGCATAGTTGAACAAATTTACAAAACTTGAGAAAATGTAAGGTGTTCACAGCCTGTGGTTATTAATTGTGTTATTCATTAGCAGGAACTTAGCAGAAAACATTAGCAACTGCATGTGTCACTGATCCACTCACTAGTTCCATTGGTGAACTCTTTTGCTCTTGTGAATATGACCGTAGTTGGTTCCATGAATTTTTCTCAAAAAAAGAAGTGAATATCCTGACTTTTACCACATAGCAGGGCAAGGCAGTAGTAGTTTTTTTTTTTTTTCTTTAAAAAATTAGAGCAGTTTTAGTGTGCTTCCTCTCCACACTTAAAGCAGGCTTTTGGTGGAAGACTGTAAAAATCCCTGCTGAGATTTTGGGGGGGGGTTGGGGTCTTTTTGTGTTGTTTCTTTATTATTATTTATTTATTTATTTTTTACAGGGACAGAGAGAGGAATAGGTAGGGAAAGACAGACAGGAACAGAGAGAAATGAGAAGCATCAATCATTAGTTTTTCGTTGCTGTTGCGACACTATAGTTGTCCATTGATTGCTTTCTCAGATATGCCTTGACTGCGGGCCTTCAGCAGACCGAGCAACCCCTTGCTGGAGCCAGTGACTTGGGTCCAAGCTAGCGAGCTTTTGCTCAAGCCAGATGGGCCTGTGTTCAAACTGGTGAGCTCGGGGTCTCGAACCTGGGTCTTCCGCATCCCATTCCGATGCTCTATCCACTGCGCCACCGCCTGGTCAGTCAAGGTAGTAGTAGTTTTATTGCATTTTTTTTAAGATTGGGGTTAATATTGAAAAAAAAAAATTTAATGAGAAGAACTGCCTTCAACCACTACTGTTCAACACTGAATGACTTTGGAAATTAGCTTTTTGAATTCACCCTAAAATTAGAAGGTCAAACGGTGTTCACATGCAACGCTTACTCTGCTGTAAAGTCATTTTGACAATTAACATCAGTTAAATGTCAAGCTGTTAACAAAGATAAAACAAGAAGTGAGAGCCCCATTGCCCTGCAGATTTGCAGCAGAAATATTTTTTGAATTTGCTCTTTAGTTCTAGCAGCACTTGCTAGACCTCAGTGCAAATACAAAGAAAAATTTCTTATTTCAAAATACTAAACAATTGAGGTGCTCCATCTAGCCTTCAATTGGAATTGATTAATCTGCAATGTAATGATATGCTAAAGTACAGATTTCAATAGAAAAATTTAATAGAACCATAAATGCCTTGCAAACAATCAATATGCTCAATTAAAATCAAATGCTTATGGATTGGTGTCAGTATTTAGCAGTACTTTTTCAAAGATGCAGTATTCATCTTTGACTTGAAATACTCAGTGATTATGGGGTGGGGGGAGGGAGGGGAGGGTGGGAGAGAGAGAAGGGTAGGGGCACAGGGAAAACCAGATAGAAGGTGACAGAGGACAATTTGACTTTGGGTGATGGGTATGCAACACAATTGAATGATAAGATAATCTGGAGATGTTTTCATTGTACATATGTACCCTGATTTATTGGTGTCACCCCATTAAAGTTAATTAAAAAAAAAGAAATACTCAATGAGGTAAAATCTCATTACAAATTAGCATTAACTAATGAGCATTGGTAATCAGAGTTGATGACAGGTCAATTATATTTAAACCCCAATTAAATGAAATGCTATCATCCCTAAAAGAATTTTATTATTTTCATTGCAGACATATATTATTAAAAAATCACACTAAATTATTATTACATTTTGAATTTTATCGGTAAAATATGTGTGAAAATTTATTTGCTTTCTCAATATACAAATGCCTATGGAACCCCCTGACCTAGATTCCTTGGTCTTCCTGTTTGCTAGAAGGGAGTCTGAAGTTCTCAGACGGGGAAGTTCCAGGCACAGAGCCAACAATCTGCAGAGAACCTTGTACATTACGAAAAAGAACAAAAAAAGCTTTTAGGGTTAGTCAGTTGACCATTCAGTCAAACTGTCATAATAAAACCTGGCACATGAACAAAATAGGGTGTCTCTTTTCTATTGTATCTGCATTAGTTTTTAGGGCTGCCACAAGGTACCACAAACTTGGGAGGTTAAAATAACAGAAATTTATTCTTCCACAGTTCTGGAGGCCAGATGTCTGAAATCAAAGGACTGGCTCTGAAGCCTCTTGAGTCCTATTTTGCCTCTTTCTAATTTCTGGTGGTTGCCAGAAATTCTCAGCATTCCTTGGCTTGTAGCTTCATCCCTCTGACTTCTACCTCCATCATCACATGTCCTTCTTCCCTGTGTGTCTCTGTGTCCAAATCTTTCCTTCTTATAAGGACACCAGTCCTGTTGGATTTAGGGCCCACTTTAATCCTGTATGACCTGATCTGAACTTAACTAATTTTATCTGCAAAGACTCTATTTCAAAAAGATCACATTTGGAGGTCCCAGGAAGACATGAATTTGGCGAGTGGGGTCTACAATGCAACTTGGTGTGTTTTAGCAATGAAAGAAAAAAGTGATCAAAATAGTTGCCAGCTAGAAAGCTTTAGAATGTGTAGTAGATAGACACCCATTTCCCAAAGCATTCACATTTTAATCCCTGAATATATTAATAGTTTGCTTTATATGACATATAAGAACTTTGTTGATGTAATTAAATTAGAAATTTGGGGATGGGGAAGTTATGCAGGATTAACTAGATGTGCCTAATTTAATCACAAGGGTTTTCATAAAAGGAGGCAGGAAAGTCAAAGGCATAGGAAGAAGATGACGTTATAGGAGCAGAAGTTGGAAAGGTGAGTTTTGAAGATGGAAGGAAGGGTGGTGAGCCACGGAATGCCAGCTGCCTCCAAAAGATACAAGAGAGAAGAAAATAGATTCTTATGGGGCTTCCAGAAGCGACACTCTCTTATTGACACTTGGATTTTAGCCTCATAAGAGTCATTTCAGACTTCTGACCCCCAGAAATGGAAGAGTAAATTTGTATTGCTTTAAGCCACTAAGTTTGTGGTAACTTGTTACAGCAGCCAAAGAAAGTAAATCCAAGGAAGAAAGCTGCTTAAACTGGTTGCTACAGCCAGGCAGAGTGAATCCTTGACTGTACGTGAAGCAGAGGGAATGGAGGGGGACACTGGAGGGGCAGGGGGCGAGCAGTGGAGGAATGGAGAAGAGGGCGATGCGAGGAACACCACGCAGGAATGGCTGTGGGTGCGTCCGGTCCAGGAGAAATCAGAGGCACATTGGCCTGTGTTCTTTCAAATGCTGTGTTCTTTAAGAGATGATTTAAAGAGACAGACAAATTCTAGTTTCAGCCTGAAATTTTCAATAAAAATGAGTTAAGTTTGTAGAAAAGAGATGGTGGGTTTTTCTTTTTTAATTAATGACAGAACTTAGGATGTACATGCAGTTTTTCATATTCAAAACACTCCCAAGTGATCTTCATAACCATTGTTCCTTCCAGATGACCTCCCCAGATGCTCCTGTTCACTTTACAAAACACAGACATGTTGAAAGAACCTCTCAAAGCTTTGTATCTAGGGGTATAAAAGGCTCCACTTTGGCTTGAGAAACTAAGGGAGACTTGTAACCACGAAAATATTTCATATGTGGGAGGTTCCCTGGAAAGGGTGATTTGCCCACAAGCGCAAAAAACTGTCAGGGCAGGACAAAGAAGCTGAGTGCTAACTACTGGCTGTGGAGCTTGGATCAGAGTCTCGTTGCTAAAAATAAACTCTCTGCTAGCCAGCTCATTCTGCCATGACCCCATACTTCTTAGGAGACAGTAATGCTGGAATTATTTTTCAAAGACATAATAAATTAAGAGAACATCATGCCAAACAGAGGGAAAATATCAGGTACTCAGAAAAGGACTTAAAGACTGTCTAAAAAGCATAAAAACAATTTTTTATTTCAAAAATAAATTAGGGTAGATACAAATTTCTTCTAACACTTGATTTTATTTATTTATTTTAAAGAGGAATACTATAAGGCAAGAGAGAATTGTGTTTCCAGAGATTCTAAAAATTTTTTTTTAAATAATAAGATGTATAGCTTCCTGGGATGGATATAGGAAGCTGCTGCCTACTCATAGACAAATAAATAAGATCAGAGCTTTATAAACATGGCTGACAATGGTTTTGAAGTTCTTTTTTTCAATTAAACAGCGTTAAAAAATACTGATGCCCAAATCATAATATTCTGATGTAGTTGGCTGGAAAAGCAAACTAGATGGAATCTGACATTCCTTAAAAATTGACATAAATTTTGTAATTATGATCATAATTTTAATAAACTGAGTATATTTATGGTCACTTTAATTTTAATAAAATTATAATCTAATTTTATAATTATGGTAGGCATCTTATGACCACTTTAGTGGATTCTTTAACAGATTTTATTTAGCAAACACTTCTCACATATTAAGCATACAGATTTACTCTTAAGAAACTTCAGTTCAGGGCCCTGGCCAGGTGTCTCAGTGGATAGAACATCGTCCCCAGTGTGCCAAGGTTGCAGGTTCAATACTGGGTCAGGGCACACACTGAGAAGCAACCAGTGAGTGTACAACTAAGTGGAACAATGAGTTGATGCCTTCTCTCCCTTTCTTTCTCTCTCACCTTTCTCCTTTCTCTCTCTCTCCCCCTTCTTGCTCTCTCCCTCAAATAAATGAAAAAATTAAAAAAGGAAGGAAGGAAGGAGGGAAGGGAGGGAGGGAGGGAGGGAGGAAAGAAAGAAGAAAGAAAAGGAGAAAAGAAAGACCAGTTGAGGAGGGAAGTGACACATGTAAAAAAAAAAAGTAAGAATTCTCATGCTGTATAACATAGACCTGTATAGAATTATGTTTAAATTAAGGAAGTAGTAGAAAGGAGGAGAGGTTAGAGTAGGGTGTGAGTGATATATAGATAAGAGAAGGCTCTGGTCTTAGCTGAGTTTGGAAAGCTAACTAGAGTGTGTCAGTTTGACAGGCAGAGGGGACATATCTAGACCCAAGGAAAGCATGAAGAAATCACAGACATGAGACATCATGTTCAGAAGATGACCATGAATAACACTTGGGAGATATAGCAAGAGTTGAGAGTTGAAAGAAGGTAGGGGTGAGGCTGGAAAGTCAGGCTGCCTTCAAAAATAGTGTCACCTTTCAAATCTCAGAAGGTACACCCTAGAGTGAACAGACAACCATTGGAGGGTTCTCAGAGCTTTGACATAATCAGACTTGATTTTTTCAGGATCTCTGGGAAAGATGAGTCTAAAAGGAGAGAGACTGGAGGCAGGGAGATGAGACAGGAGGCTTTTTGCCAAACCCATGTGGAAGACTTGAACTAATAATAAAGAGGCAGGAATAAATGTAAAATATGTCAGGGAAGCAGAATAAACAAGACCTGATCAACGGCTGATAGATACAAAATAAGAGCAGGAGTCGAATTGACTTCCAGGTTTTTAATTTGACCAGCCAGGTGGCTTATGACATCTATCAGGTACTAAACACTGAAGCACAACTTATTTGATAGAATCAGTCATACAGGAATAGATATCTTCAGGCTTAGCTTGACAGCATAGAAGGTGAACTGTGTTTCCTCAGGTCACCCCAGCCTCAAATGTATGAATGTGAGAATAGCGGTCTCTAGTACATGTGTATAGGTAATTAGGATATAGAAATGAAGTAATGGCCTTTGCTGTGTTTTGTTTTAATTGTGACAAAAAACAACAACATAAAATTTACTGTCTTAACCATTTTTAAATGTACAATTCAGTGGTATTAAGTTTACTTACATTCTTGTGCAACTATCACCACCATCCATTTCCAGAACTCTTTTCTTCTTACAAAATTCAAACTCTGTGCCCATTAAATAAAAATTCCTCCTTCCCCAAATCCCTACATCCTGGAAGACACCATCATTTTCCTTCCTGCCTCTATAAATTTGAGTACTCTAGGGACCGCAATAAGTGGAATCATAACAGTATTCATCTTTTTGTAACAAGTGTATTTCACTTAGCATAATGTTCTCATGAGTCATCATGTTATGGCACATGCCAGGATTTCCTTCTTTCC
This sequence comes from Rhynchonycteris naso, assembly GCA_037038555.1. Taxonomy (NCBI): domain Eukaryota; kingdom Metazoa; phylum Chordata; class Mammalia; order Chiroptera; family Emballonuridae; genus Rhynchonycteris; species Rhynchonycteris naso. The sequence continues at coordinate 84,689,278 of CM073003.1, forward strand.
TATGGCTGGATAATATTGTATATTATATATGTACTACATTTTGTTTATCCATTCATCCATTGACGGATTCTTGGGTTACTTTCATCTTTTGGTGACTGTGAATAATGCTGCTATAATCATGAATGTACAAATATCTCCTCAACACCTTGTTTCCAATTCTTCTGGATATATACAAAAATACTGTTGCTGGATCATATAGTAATTCTACATTTAACTTTTTGAAGAACCATCAAACTCTTTTGCATAGTGGCTGTACCATTTTATATCTCACCAATGGTGCACAAGAGATTCCAATTTCTCCACATCCTCACCAATACTTGTTATTTTCTGTGTCTTGTTTTGTTTTTAATAGTTGTCATCCTATTAGTAGGGTGTAGTTGGGCTATCATGTGGCTTAGCAGTGGCAATTTGCTTCAGCTTCCATGAGTTAAAACAGCTACATTCTCAACCTTCAAATCATTTCTTACCTTTTGGGGGTCCATAAGGTTTTTTGATGTGGCTTATACCATTGCTCTTGTCCTTGCTTTTTCCTGGTCACTACTATGATAGTACTCCTAGATGTCATACTATTGCTGAGCCAATATCCAAAATGGCCACTCCTTCCATCTGTCAGGATGTCTCCATACTGGCAGGAGGCTTCTTCTTTTTCTGCTCCAGCAGCCATCAGGCTGAGCTTAAGAACATGCCCTTCTCCCACTGCCAGTCAGTTTCCAAGAGAGCCTGTGTTCATAGCCTTTTTGCACTGATGTTCTGAGCCAATAGTTTGTCTTGTGCTCTAGTCCATGGCCGTTCCCTATTTAATTATATGACACGAGAGGAAGGGCCAGAAAAGAAGGTGGAAGATACAAAATTGAGCTGCACTCCAATGTTGTTCCTCTTTGGAAGCTAAGCCTATTCCTCCCTCCTCCTCCTCTGCTGCAAGTCCCTTCCCTAGGTGGCTACTGTCCTAGAGAGAAAGAGCAGCCCCACTTTAGATCCACTTGGAGCAGTGGTTCTTAACCTTTTTTGAGGTACCGAACCCACCAGTTTCATATGCGCATTCACCAAATACATCTTTAGTGATAAATAAAATATGATTTTTTTTCCAAATTCAAGACATAGGTATATGTTTTTTTACTGGTGCACAAAATGAGCCGTGCATGAACATCACCTTGCTCAAAGAAAACCAACAAAGTGCATGAACTCACAACAAATTACGGTATTACTTTATTCTGGCCCCCAAAAATATTTCGGCCCCATAAAAGAATTTCAACCTCCCAAAATATTTTTTTTACTATTTTACTAATTAAAAATAAATTCGAATTTTTTAAAGAATTTAACATTTTTTAAATAACTCAATTTTTTAAATTTTAAATTTAATTTGTTTTTTGTCATTTTGAATTCACAAAATACTTTTTTGGGGCCAGAATAAAGCATTGCCCAAATTACATACCTGCAAGTCAGTGTGACTTCTACTGTTGTTTTTGGGAGACCAGTTCAGATATGTGTGGTTTCACCTTGGCAAGTGCTACTCTCATGTCATCTTCACAGCAAAGTCTGTTCCTTTTCTTCATTTTTATGTCCAGCATCCTCGAAAAGGATTGCTCACAAAGATATGTTGTAACAAATGGTATAAAAAATTCCAGGGCTTTCTTAGCAATAACTGGGTACTTTTCCATTTGTTGACACCAAAAAGTTGAGAGTGTTGTTGTTCTGAAGAGCTGCAGTTGACCTTCACTCTGCTGAATTTCAATGATTTTGTCGAGGTATTCATCATTGACATCCACTGTCTCAACAGTAAACGTAAATGGCTGTCTCACCCATGCTGGATATGACTCTCTTTTAGGGAAATATCCATCGAGAGACTTTGCAAGTTCATCTAAGTGCGTGGCAATTGTTTGCTTCAGTTTCATGGGTACAGAACCGTCTCGATTCCAAACATATCTTCGATCTTACTTGCACAGTCGTCCAGAAGGGGAAAGTTTGCAAAGTTATTGTTCTCTATTCGTTGCTTCCATAACGGTAATTTTTTTTGAAATGCCTCAGGTTTTCTTCTGCTTCCATGATGTTGACTCCACCACCCTGCATCTGCTGATTGAGATGATTGAGAGCTGCGAATATACCAGCCATGTACGCTAAAATTATAATGAATTCAGGATTTTTGAAGAAGTCTGCATGACAATGTTGCTTCTCTTGTAAAAACATGGTTAATTCCACACGCATTGCAAAAACACAATTCAGCACCTGTCCCCGGGATAAACACTGAACATTAGAATGGTACAGGAGTACCTCGAATTCAGAGCCCATTTCTTTACACAGCTCACTGAAGATGCGGTGCCTCAGAGCACTATTTGGCGCATAGTTCACACATTCCACCACAGTTTTTAATACATCTGCCATTTTTGGAGGCATGGTTTTAGTTGCTAACGCATGCCTGTGCAGAATACAATGCGTAACAATGATGTGTGGTGCATTGGCTTTTATTAGCGCACCAAAACCAGACTTTCTTCCCAGCATGACTGGAGCTCCGACCGTACAAACTGCAGAAACCATATCCCATGAAAGATTGTTGTCTCTGAAGAAGTCATCCACAAGCTTCTTCACATCGGCCGCCTTAGTTGTTGTTGTAAGAGGCTTACAAAATAAAAAAAATCTTTTATCATGTCTTCTTTCTCATAGCACACATAAACAGCAATCTGGCTTAGATTAGAAAGGTCTGTGGTCTCGTCAAGTTGAAGACTGAATTTTGCCGGACTTAAAATTAGCTCTGCAACTATTTGAGCCAAGGTGTCTTTACTCATGTTCTCTATTCTGTCGCTGATGGTGTCATTTGAAAGAGGAATTTGGGATAATTTACCTTCGGCCGCTGTTCCAAGTATCAGATTCGCCGTCTTTAAAGCAGCTGGTTTTATGAGTGTTTTACCGATGGTGTGTGGCTTACCCTGCTTTGCGATCAAGTAAGCAACTTCATACGATAATGTGAGGATTGGTTTGTTAATGGGTACAAATCCAAAAGCAGGCAGAGTGACCCTTTCATTGAATCTGGCTCATTTCACCTTGAATTCAGCAGGCTTTGTGTTCTTGTATTCACCATCTCCATGCAGCTTCAAGAAGTGTTCCTCTAGTTTTGCCGGTGCAAGACTAGAGTTGCTCAACTTGGCATTGCATATCTTGCAGATAGGACACTGACTCCCATCCCATTCTGTGATACATGTGAATCCATGTTGTGCATATTCGTCTGACGACTTTCTTTTTTTGCTCGACATATTTAGTATGGCTTAAAATATTAAGAAAGAAACCACACGATGTACAACTACGGCAGCCCTTGACTACTGTGCGCACTAAATTCCCTGCAGCACTGGTTGGCCAAGCAATGTAAAGTGATCCTCTGCAGCAAGTGATGACCAAGCAGGGCATGTCATCATGACTTTACACAAGTGTGTCTTTACCTCCGCGGCAGAGGCTTCTCCGAACCCCTGAGATGGACTCATCGAACCCCTAGGGTTCGATAGAACCCAGGTTAAGAACTACTGACTTGGAGCCTTACCCTGCCGATGGCTGCTGGCTGCACAGAACCCAACCACTGTCCACATGAGACTTAGGGGGCTTTCCTGCAGATAACATGGGGTGGACTTACTCAAGAATCCTGACTTCAACAAGGATGTGAACATAGGTCTTCCTGCTGCCCTCTTGCTTGAATGTCATCAAGATTTTGGGCAAGAGTACTAGAATTTAGACATAATCTTCTGTCTAATATAAAAATCATTCATGTTCAAGTGTTGTAAAGGTTACTGCAGTAGGCCAAAGTAGTGTTTTCTATAAGTTATTTCCTACTCACTTGTGTGTTCAGACCTGAGGCCTGTGTTACATTCCTAGGTCTGGTGCAGTGGTGGGATTCAGCTGGTTCGCACTGGTCCCGAAGAACTGATATCTAATGTTTGTTGAGTTCGGCGAACCTGTTGTTAAAATGTCACTTGTAATCAGAGTTCTCTCTAAGGTGGGTTCCAAAGTAGCCACCCAATGTGGAAATCACAAATTTACATTCCTTGCTCTTTTTTCAACCTTCATCTGCACAACAGCATATTCTAAGTGCCCATAGTAATGTTTATTCCGTCCATAGGTGAAAAAAATTGGCAATTAAGAAGAAATACAGAAATATTTTAAGTAACAGCTTCATTTTTTGTCAGGTATTATTTAATATTTTTTCACTTATATTTTACAATTCTTATACCAATTTAGTTTTGTGTATGTTTTTCATTGTTCTTATTTAAGTATTAAATGCATGAGATAATAAACTAACTTTTGGTGTATTGTTTTTTTTTATACTTAAAACAGTCATTAGGGAAGAGAGGCAGTGTTAATTTGAATTCTATCACTGGGCTGGTGCCACACATTACCACAAACTGAATAGTTTAAACAATAGACATTTATTCACTTATAATTCTAGAGGCCAGAAGTCCAAAATCAAAGTGTCAACAAGGTTAGTCCTCCCTGAAGGTTCTGAGGAAGTATCTACTCCTTGCTGCTATTCTGGGTTCTGGTGGCTGCCCACCACCCTACTGCCCTTTGGCTTTCGGCAGAGTGACTCAGTATCTGCCTCTGTCTTCACACATTCTTCTTCCCAGTGTCTCTGTGTTCGTCTCCCTTTTCTCTCCCTGTCTTTCGACTTGAGTCCCACCTTAAATCTAGGGTGCTCTCGTCTCAAGATCCTTAATTAATGATATCTGCAAGACCTGTTTTCCAATGAGGTCATATTCATAGGTATAAGGGATTAGGCCTTGGGTATATCATTTTGGGGCCACTCTTTAACCCATTACCGGCCCAGTGCTATTTCTGCACCGGTTGTCCACTGAGGCGGTGACCTAGAAAAAAAATTATAGATGATTTGCTGTTTGCAATTAACTTGGAAATGGTTCCTTTCTGCATTTAAGGTTATAAAGATCCTTTTTGGTGTTCTGAAGAGAGTTTATTATTATGTGGTTTAGAGTCTCTCTCTCTCTCTCTCTCTCTCTCACACACACACACACACACACACACACACATACACACACACACACTATAAACCATTTTATTGTAATTTTCTCCTTTAAATAATTCTCCCACTTTCTGAGGTGAATTCTCTAAGTTTCCTTCAGGATGTTATATGTTCTTTACCTTCACCAAGAATCAGACACTCATTTTTAGAGAGTGTGTCCTACTTCTGTTTCTTAAGGTGCAGGCAGAGCAGGCACATGGAACACCTCTTCTTAACTTGCTCCCTCCTTGATTTGATGGTGAAAAAGCCCTGACTGCTCCCACAGAGCCCAGTCATGGCCACACCCCTCCTGCTCAGGAGCCAACAGGAAACAGTTGGGATGCTGGAGCTATTAGTGTGATGTGGTTAGTTCTCATATCACTTGTCCCACATGCTTTGCCATTTGATAAACTTACAACATTTTTGCAAATATTAGTTTTCACTTAATAACTAAAAAGAATTATTAGTCACATATACCCTTCTAGTTTGATGATGTGGAACCTTTCAGCACAAAATGACTCAGAGATGAAATTTATTGCAATTCTCAAGCTCTTCCCAAGCAGGATCGCACATTCACTCCTGGGAAAGACTGTGAATAAGGGTGGCTTGGTCAGGAGAGAATAACCTACAGTCTACAGACACAATGCCCAGCAAGGAAACAGAGTCTCCTGGTGAAAGGAGGATGAGAAGGAGATATGGAAGGGGGGGTGGAGAGAGAGAGAGAGGCCATCCTGTTCCTGGTCACAGCTTCCCTGCTCCACAGGGAGCTGAGGCTAACGCAAAGTTGGACTGTTCTAATGATGGTTTCTGTGCCTTTGGCCCAGCACTCGTACCCACTGAGTGTTAGACAAGGCCAGAGACAAAGATTATGGAAAAATCGTGACTGAATATCACTGAAGAGTACCTTGGCCTCAGTTGAGAGTATACAAAGCACAGAGCTTATTCTTCTATTATTTATTTATTAATCATTGTGTTATTTTCCATATGGGCAGCTATAAACCTGCTTTTGCTCCACCCTGTATATAAAAATACTGTATATAGTAATTTTCTTTTTCTTCGTTCTTACAGGAAGATCTTTCCTTCTAACAGGAATGTGACATTTCTCTCTAAAGTGGTCTGTATTGTTGAAAACCTTGCTTTAAGGTCCATAAAGAGAGGAATGTAACTGTATACCCCAAGTCAGGGTCCACTGGTGGGCCTCCTCATTTTCTCCACATCATCTCCATTTCAGAATTCTCACAATGGTCAAGTTTGAAGTCGTAAATCTTTCAAGCAGTCTCCTGCTGCGTGCCAAGTCAACTTGGATTTCTCTCCCCATTGTGCTGCATCCCCTTGGATATTGATGGGTTTAGTGCATATTAGTGCACTGAGGACTTCTAAAGGAGCCCTTATTGCCCTTACACATGCTTAAATATCTGCTTGCACAGCCTACGGACTCCCGGACACTTGCCAGGGAGCCTCATGCGTTTTCCAAGTATGTGGGTCAAAAACTGTTTCTTATTGTTTGGGTCAGATGCATCGTATTTATAAATACCTTAATTTGATTTTAGTTTTCTTTTTTACCCTAAAGTCTCTCCAACGAAGCTTTATGATCAGAAAACATTTATTTCTGAATGATATTGTTTATTGTTCAAAACAAAGAAAAAGTTCTTAAGAAAAACAAAATGAGCATTGGTAAACATTTTAACCAATATGGGAAATAACAATAGAGGTGGAAATTTCACAATGGTTTGTTAATTTTACTGAGATTACATTTTGTGATTCAACTTTTTAAAGAATTATTCCATTAGTCCTTCCTGTCCACTCGCTGTACAACTGTGGGCATACCATCTTGAGGAGTTTGCCGTTCTCATTTGTAAATGGGGCTGTAAATTCCCACGCTCAGGATAGTTGAAAGATTACAGATAACACCTGTAAAAGGTGTGACAGGAAGCCTGTCACATCACACTCAAGAAACACTATGTTGTCATTATGATTTTCTCATACTTCCCACCACTTCCATTTGCATTGTGTCTCAAGCATGGAGCCCTTTGTAGGTCAAATGGCATCCATATAAAGTTTTTCAAAAGGCAAAAATTTTCTCCTATGCTTGAGGGAGGTAACTCTTTCCTTGTTTATATGTGAATAAGCTCTACTGAAAGTAATCAATCAAATGAGTTACTAGATGTAGTGGTAGAGAATATTGAGAATTTGAATAAATATTGTAGTGTTGTACACACAGTTATTTGAAATTTTCTCTGTTCTGTGTTTTGTAGCTGTATTGCAAACCTTAGGCTCTGGTGCACATGCTCTGTGTTTTCATGATGCTTTAAACCTTAAACACATACAAAATTACATATATAGAGGTGGGCAAAAATAAACGAATAATTACAAATAATATAGTAATTAATAAATAAAAATACAATAATAAAATCTATTGCATGTACAACTGTAAGCCTACTTTTGCCCCACCATGTATAATTATAAATGGTGATAAGTGCCATAAAATAGAAGACTAAAGGCTATGAGGAAGAATGACACAAGGGATAAAATTTAGATTCGGGGATGCATTGAAGCAGGTCTCTATGGGGAAATGACCTTTAGGCTCTGACCCATTATAGAAACTAGCCAGAAATAGAAGAAAGACAAAGTGCATTCTAGGTGCAAGCAGGCAAAAGCAGATCTAGTTTGAGGAACTAGGAGAAGAAAGTGAGTACCAGTCAGCTAACAAAGGGGAGCATGAGGAAAGATGGCATTAGAGAAGGAACAGAGTGGGGCCCTCCTGGGTCTTGTGGTCATGTTACAAATTCTATATGTTATCCTGGGTACATTGGGGACCACAGAAGTGTTTTAAGCAGGGAAGTGATCTGATGAGATTTAAAATTTAGATGAGATTTAGCTACTGTGTACAGAATGAATTGGGATCAGGATGGGAAGAAGGAACGGAGCAGGAAAGTTAAGCAGGAAGATGAATTGGAAGGTGGGGTAAAACCAGCTGGCTTGGCATTCGGTGGGGGCAGAGTGGGGAGCATCTGTTATTGGGTGGATCGCAAGAAAGAGGTGGATGATGAATTTTAGGTTTCCTGCTTGAGCACCTGGGAAGAGTATTAACATAAGAGTGGTCTTTAGTTGGTCGTGGATTTCACTTGCTGCTATTTTGGGTGTTAAAGAATACATTTTGGAAATTTTGCTTAGGGTTTTCTTTATTGCTTGTTTTGCTTCTGTTGAGACTGCTTAACTGTTCCTGTTGGTGGTGAGAATGGCACCAGGTGTTAGACTGGCGGAATCAGACTAAACCTTGGTTCAGCAACCTCAGTAATTTGAGTTCTAAGAAAGAATTCAGAGCCAACACTCAGACTATAAGAGAAAGTTTATTTATTTAGAGAGTCACAGAGGTAGATGTGAGCCACAGAAGAAGTGGGCTCAGGAAACAAGTCACCGAAGCAAAAGAAGGGCTCATGGAGTTTAGGAGAGAGAAGCAAGAAGAAACATGCCTGGGGGGAGGGGAGAGGAAAAGGTGTGGCCATGCTCTGTGCTCCATAAGAGAGAGCTACACTGGGTTCTCCAGCTTGAGGGTATTTATCTAGACGTCTCAGGGGAGGATCCCAATAGAATAGTCATTAGCTTTCCAGGTGTGTCCTTTCCTAGTCTCTACTGATCAGTGGGCACCAGGGCAGGGGTAATTAGATATTGCAGCTGATCCTGATATCAGCCATGATGTCACTTGTCTGGTTTTGCTGCTTTTCTGGCCCTGAAGCTGAAACACAACTGAGGCCTAGACTTATTTGATGTGGGTCAGAATCTCGTTGTCTTGGGGACTTAATGCTTAAGGGCTATTCTCTGTCCCTCTTGTTTATTCTCCTGCTAAGGGGGTCAAATCCTCAAGACTAGCAACATGCTAGGGGAGGAAAGGTCAGGGGAGTGTACAAGCTGCATGACCAGCAATATGAAAGGTCAGGGGGGTCTAAACCACATTGCCAGCAAAATGCTAAGGGGGAAAGGTTATCCTGGAGACAAGGTCCTTATTTTCCCAATTTTGCCTATTTTTAGGCACTTGGGGCTTTCTTTCCTGGTGACCTTCTGTACCTGGCCCTTTGTTCTTGCTCTGCTCATGTCTGTCTAACTGCCTACCACATTACCATCTTGAACTGTCCCCAGTTCTTTGCTTTCAACAAAGCAATGCACAGCAATATGGAGCTGGTGGGTTATATATGTACATCACCTGCTCTGCCTTAGTCATGATCACAAACTTTTAATAACCGCTACTTCAGAAGGTTTCAAACTCCAACAGGACTGTTCCCATTATTCTCTGAACATCAGCCCCGTTTTTTCCCTGCACCTTTGCTCTTGTCTGAATGCCCTCTTCCTTCCTGCCTGCCAATAAGCAGTCTAATAATCCTTTAAAATTCAGTTCATACCTATTGTTTCACCCCAACAGTGCAAGTTTCTTGAAGGCAAAAATGGGGTCTTTATATACCTGTGGAAGCTTTATGAATCCTGACATGTGGTTGACGTTCACCTAATGTGTTTTGGTTCATTTATGTCAAGTCAGGCTGGTGAAGTAAATCTTCAAAGAATTATAATTGTTTTAAGGTGCATTGGGACCTTAAAACAATTCACACTACAAAATGAAGGTTTTCAACTATCTGACTAAACAAACACAATATTAAGTTTTAACATATTCCATGCATATCACAAAATAATTGTATTTATGGTCTCTGTTCTTTCCTATATGCCAATGCATCTTAGAGACTGAGCCATTGAAGTTTCAGTGTTATCTGTTGCTGACCTTTCTAGAACCATCATGTTCATTTTTTCTCTTTCTTTCTTTTTTTCTTTCTTTCTTTCTTTCTTTCTTTCTTTCTTTCTTTCTTTCTTTCTTTCTTTCTTTCTTTCTTGACATAAAGAGAGAGATGGACAGATAGGGACAGACAGACAGGAATGAAAAGAGATGAGAAGCACTAGTTCTTTGTTGTGACACCTTAGTTGTTCATTGATTGCTTTCTCATATGTGCCTTGACCATGGGGCTACAGCAGACCGAGTGACCCCTTGCTCAATCCAGTGACCTTGGACTCAAGCTGGTGAGCCTTGCTCAAACCAGATGAGCCCACACTGAAGCTGGCAACCTAGGGGTCTCTAACCTGGGTCCTCCATGTCCTAGTCTGATGCTCTATCCACTGCGACACCGCCTGGTCAGGCTCATTTCGTTTTTCTTTCTCTGAAATATATTCAGCAAGACAGCTTCTAGGCATGAATCCAAGAAAAAGTTTTAAAAAGCTAAGGAATTAAAAGCACCAACCAAGTTTTTAGTTGCAAAAATAATTATTAAGCAGATCTCGTTTAATTTCAGGTTGTGATCTGGACCACCAAAAACTAACTCTTGCCTTTTTGATATATATAAAGCTGGGACACTAAACTAGTGTCTGTTTAAATATTTGATTTCTTAATCCCAACCCAAAGTGTGCCAAATCATGACACAGGAATCTTTAAAACATGTCTAAAGTAACTTTGCTTTGAGAATTTGGGGAATTTTCAATATAATTTGGAAACCACTTACAGTGTTATGAAGCTAGACATGTAGACTTTGGTTTGGTTTGAGGGCTTGAAGTAAAAAATACAATAACAAAGTCAATATGGACGCAACCTAGTTTTTACATTGCATTTTATTGTCCTTTTCCTGGAAATAATTCATTCAGCATTCTCTGAGCTAATAGATTTCTCTTTTCCTTTTGTCTCGGGGTTTCAACATGTAGCTCAGTGGTTCTTAACCCCAATGCAGATTAGAATTACCTGTGGAACTGGCACTCAGGCACTGGGGTGACTCTAATGTGCAGCCAGGGTTTGAGACTGAGGATGCTAACTAAACATTAATATGCTGTAAAGGATATGCTCCTACCTAAGCACAACACAACTGGAATGTTCATAGCCTTCATTATAACAGCTTCAGCCTGGAAACTACCCAATGTTTACCAAAAGTAGAAAGGTTAACTGAATTGTAGAATACTCATACAAGAGAATACAATATAGCAATGGAAACAACGGAGTTAATAGTTACACAAAACAGCATAGGCGAACCTCATAATGTTGAGTGAGAGAAGCCAGAAATAAAAAAAGCATGTTATTTAATTCTATTTTTATGAACTTCAAACAAATCTGCTCTATGATGTTAGAAGTTAGGATATTGGTTAAGTTTGGGAAGGGAGACAGGACAGTGATTGGGAGTGACCACAGGAAGAGAATCTATGTGGTGCTAATGTCCTGTTTTCTGAGCTTTGTGGAAGTTAGAGGCCTAAGGTTATACAACATAACATATGTTTTTGTTTCATTATTTCAATATGTTCTAAAATCTATGCACTGAAATAATCAGTGGTTCACTGCTAATACTGAGCAATTTAATCCTTGGAAGAAGGTGTATGGTCAAAAAAAAAAATTGACAGTGACACCTCTCTTGGTTTTGATTTCCTACTAGTTCTTGGTCCTTTAAAATATAATATAACCTTCAAACAGACCCACTTAAGACAATGTTTTGGAAGTTAATATATTAATGGCAGAAAATAGGGGTCCAAATGAATTTGTTCATTTAATTCTGTTCTAAAACAAATAGCATATGGCTTAAAGCCAATTATATGACTTTCAAATAAATGTAATAACTTATGGACTCACAGTATAGTACAGGTCCTAGCAGTGTTAACACTGAACAATTTAAAATCACTCTTAATATCTTGAGGGTGACTAATAAAATTATGAGTTGTAATATGTAATTTATTCAAATAATACTGGACTGAATTATTTAATTCATTTCTACATGCTATTATTTTCTAATTGTGACAGTAATATAACCTTATTGTAGAAAATAAAAAATAATAAGAAATAAAATGATCATAATTTAACCACCTGGAAGTAAGCACTGTTAACAATGTAGTATAATTATTTGGAAAGGAGGAAGGATATATATATATGTAGACATTAAAACGAAACTAGCTATGTAGCTGTAAGTCCCATGTTTTTCATTTAATGATGTAATATAAACATTTACATAAGTCATAAATGTTCTGCAGAGTTCTCAATTTTAAAGGTCACATAGTGTGCCATAATTTATTTAAACTCTGTTAATAAACATTTAGGTTTTCTAATTTTCTTACTTCTATTAGATGCTAAAAATGAAATGAACCTCATATGGTGGAGAAGACAGGTTAAAGTTTATCAGTTATATCTCAATTGAAAAAACAAAAAGGCCTTGGCCAATTGGCTCAGTGGTGGAGCATTGGATCAGCCTGTAGATTTCTTGGGTTCTATTCACAGTCAGGGCACACAGGAGAAACGCCCATCTGTTTCTCCATCTCTCCCTTCTCTTTCTCTCACTTTCTCTCTTCCTCTTCCCCTCCTGGGAGCCAGTTGGTCCCGGGCACTGAGAATGGCTCCATGACCTCCACCTCAGGCAGTAAGAAGAGCTTGGTTGCTGAGCAATGGACCAACATTTCAGATAGGCAGATGATTGCCCCCTGGTGAGCTTTTCAGGTGAGTCCTAGTTGGGGTACATGCAGGAGTCTGTTTCTCTGCCTCCCCTCCTCACAATGAATAATAATAAAAAAAAGAATTCCAAGAGTTAATGTGTGTGTGTTGGGGGAGCAGACACAGCCTAATTTTGCTATGCCTTATCTACTGCTGACAGCTTTTGCATCTTTTTCTTCCTCCTCTTCCTCTTTTTCCTCTCTTGCCATGTCCTCCACTCCCATATCCTCCTGCTATAGTTACCCACTCTGACCTCTGTGCTGTCCATGAGTGCACCAGTTACTCTCTGTCTGCCTGGATCACTTTTCTGTCCATCTCCACGTGCTTCTCCCACTTCCTTGAAGTCTTTATTCCAGTGTTGCCTTTTCAGTAAGACCTTCTCTGGTCACCCAATCTAACATTTCATACATATAACATGTTTCTATCATCTCTCAAGGCTTATTTACTTTTGCCTTCCAGCATTTATCTACCCTAGTTTCTATTTCAATTCTTTGTCTTTGGTCTCCCCCACTGAACAGTAAGCACTGCTGCTTTTGTTCAGTCCTCAGTGTCTGCACTGTGACTGCTTCTCTTACTATATGCTCAAAAAATATTTGTATAATGACTCATTGTCACTGTCATCATAGTTATCAACAGCCTATCTCCATGAGGAATCCTCTACTGAATATCCAAACTGTGTGAAAATTTATAATCTGGTCAAAGCAATTGGATATGTAATTTGAACAGACTCCATCATCTGAAGTGACCTAGGAGTGGGTGTATCATCAAAGACAGGTCAAATCATGAAGTTGAGTAGATAGTCTTTGTGTATGTCACTATCACTGAACATAATAGCTAAACTACAAGAAACTGGAAATACTACTCTAAGTACATAATTAATCAGATTAAAATGATCCTAAAAGGATTTGTGAAGGAAAAGGAAGTTCAGGATTAAGAAACCTCTTCATCTTCCCAATGTTTGCAAAATATAAATTATTATATTCAGATGACAGGCTTATCCTCTTTATCTAGGAGAGCAAGACAGCCTGACCTAGTCCACTTCATCAGCTCTGCCAAACCCCAGTTGTGGATCAACTCAACAACACACTTTGTTTCTCTGCTTGCTCCACGATGGATACTCACTGATGGGAACATCAAGCAACCAGCTGCACTACAAATAAACGATGCCCAACCTCAGGCAGGCTAACAGCTGTGCTTAGCAATACTAGAGTGAAGTATGTGGCCTCAATACCATTTTTTAAATTATTATTAAGTTACTGAGAACCTTAAAGAGCTTTTGTTCATGTACATAATAACAATGGATGTTTATTGTATTAGAAATTAAAATCAGGACATTTCAAAGAATATTTAAATATTTAAAATAGCACTAATAAAACTAATACATGTTAACACAAATAACGTAATTTTATGAAAATATATTATATCCCCCAAAAAAGTCAGTGAGAAGAGAAACATTGTTTTATATCTGCCAATCTTTTTAATGACTGATTTAATAAAAGACAGCTGGATTCTCATATCTGCTTCTGCATATGATTTGTTGCGATACAGCATTGCATGTAAGCTCTGGAAAACTATTGAGAAACTGAATAAAAAGGTTAATACATATTATTATTAGTAGTAATTTACCCTTCACTCTGTTTCAATTTGTCATATGTACTGAATCTGTCTTCCCAAAGATCTCTGAAGGTTTTTATGTTACCAATGACCTCCTAATTATGAACAAGTCCAAAGGTAAGTTTTATTAGTTGGAGAGATTGGGGAGCGCTTTCTGGGCATTGAGGTATCTATTGAAGACTGACTGAATTTACTGAGTTAAGGTAAAAAAGAAGGGCAGAGACAGGTGAGAATGGAGAGCAAACAGTTCCTGTAACAAGGGTAAGGGGAAACGAGGCTAGAAATGTCCCGATAAAGAGTATGACCTCTTCCTGGGGCAATAAGAAACCACAGAAGTTGATAGAGAGGCTATCTTGGGAAGGAGGACAATGAGCAACCCTTCATGAGGACAAGAGAAAGGAAGTGAGAGATGCAGAAACTGACACTGGTAGTAGTGAAGTGTGAAAGAGTGGAGAGGGCTCATTCATCTATGCAATACATATTTATTGACCTCCTACTAAGTTCCAGAGAGTTGATAGTTTCTACTTACTTTGTATTATAAGATTAACACCATTTGTTAAGCAGGAAGGGAAGAAGTGTCTGATTCAGTGGCATTTAGTATTTTCACAGTGTTGTACAGCCATCACTCCTGTCTAGTTCTCAGGTATTTCATCACCTGAAAAAAGATCCTGTGCCCACTAAGCAGTCATTCCCATATGCCTTTTCTCCCAGCCCTAGGCAATCATCAGTTTACTTTTATATCCATGGATTTTTTTCAATTGTGGATATTTCATGTAAACAGAATCATGTAATATGTGATTGGCTTCTTTCTCTTATCACAATTATTTCAAGATTCTTCTCTGTTGTACTATGTATCAGTACTTTATATTTTTGGCTGTCAAAGAATATTCCATTTTATGATATATTATATTTTGTTTACCCACTCATCTATAATGGAAATTTGGATTCTTTCCACATTTTTCCACTTTTGTGAATAATACTGCTATGAACATCTGTGTACACGTTTTTATATGGACATGGATTTTCATTTCTCCGGGCTCTATACATAGAAATGGACTAAGTCATATGGTAACTCTATGTTTAACATTTTGAGGAACTGGCAAATTATTTTTTAAAGTGACTGCACCATTTTACACTTGCACTTGTGGTATACAAGTGTTCTAAATTCTCCACATCTTTGCCAACACTTGTTAATATTTGTCTTTTTAAAAAATTATATTTATCTTTCTGGGTGTGAATTTGTGGTTTTGATTTGTATTTTCTTGATGACTCAAGTAACTCTTCATCTGTACATCTGTTATGTACCATTTGTACATTTTCTTTAGTGAAATAGCTCTTACAGCTTTTACCCATTTTCTATTTGGATTGTTTTTTTTTACTGATGTGTTTAGAGAGTTCTTAATATATTCTGGATTAAACCTTTGTCAAATATGTGATTTTCAAAAATTTCTCCTAGTTTTTGGCTTATCTTTTCATTCTCAGTGTCTTCTGCAAAACTTTTTGTTGGAGTCCAATTTACTATTTAAAAAACATGTATGGATCATGCATTTTTTGTATCATGTCTAAAAACTCTTTGCCTAACTCTAGTTTCTGACTATTTCCTCCTATGTTTTCTTCCAAACACTTTATAGTTTTATAATTTATTTTATACTTATAATCCATTTAATTATTATTTATTTATTTTAATTTTTTACATTGAGAGAGAGAGAGAGAGAGAGAGAGAGAGAGAGAAGCATCAACTTTTTGTTCCACTTACTTGTTCCATTTAGTTATAAACCAATTGAATGCTTCTCTTATGTGTCCTGACCAAGAATTGAACCAGAAACCTTGGTGTTCTGGGATTCCACACTTGATCCACTGAGTCACCCAGCCAGGGCTGAGTTAATTTTATATGAGGTGTACATTTAGGTCAAGGTTTACTTTTTTTTGCCTACAACTATTTATTTGTTCTAGTAAGATTTCTTTAGAGGCTATCCTTTTCCCATTAAATTGGTTCTGCACCTTTGTCAAAAATCAAGGGACTATACTTGTGTATAGGACTCCCTATTATGTCTCTTTGATCCACGTGTTTGTCTTTTTCTAAATACCATACTGCCTTGTTACTATAGCTTTATAGTAAGTCTTAAATATGGGTAGTGTGAGTTGTCTACTTTGTTCTTTTTCAAAATTGTTTTAGCTATTTTATTTTCTTTGTCTTTCTACACATATTTTAGAATGAGTTTATTAATTTTATAAAAATTCTGGAATTTTGATTGGGATTATGTTGAATCTATAGATCAGTTTACAGAGAATTGATATGTTAACAATATTGAGGGTTCCAGCTATAAACATGACATATTTCTCCATTTATTAAGTCTTCCTTGATTTTTTTTTGTCATTAGGTTTCTGTAACTTTCAGCATATATTTCCTGTACATATTTTTTGTTAGATTTAAATCTAAGCATTTCATTGTTTGGTGTGATTTTAAATGGTACTTTAATTTTTTTCATATTGTAATTATTTATTGCTAGTATGGTATATAAAATTAAAATTGAGTTTTGTATTTTGACCTTGTATTCTAGGGCTTTATTTCTCAGTTCTAGGAACTATTAATCAATTCCAGGAACTTTTTATGTGAACTCCCTTTTCTTGTAGATAGTCATATCATTTGGGAATTGAGATGGTTTTATTTTTCCTTTCCAATCTGTAAGCCTTTCCTGTGCATCACTGTGTTCATAGCATCTGTGCACTCAGTGGAGGTACTGGGATTTGTGCAGGTTCATACACAGAATTGGGAGATTTGCTTCTTCATTTCTCCCACACGTTTCACATTCAAAGGACCTATTATTGGTCCTTTTCCTAGAGAGCTAGGATTTCTTTTGGAGTTTTAGCTGGCCTGCTATAGCACCCTTCTGCTAGACTCAGCTGCCCTTGGGGCAAAGTGGTAAGAAAATCATGACATAAGAGTGAGGATTCCCCTCATACTCTGAGTCACAGAGCTGTCTTAGTTCTTTCCAGAAGTATGGTTTTCTCATGGAGCTACAGGTGTTTCTTCCACTATGGTATAACTCTGCAACTGAAACTGCTTTGGGGATGGGCAAAGAAAGAAAAAAATAAGGAAAAAACCCTAGGAGATTTCCTACACATTTTCTGGTTAATGAAATCCCCTTTCCAGTGTTCTGGCTCTGCATTTTGTTGCCCGACTCCACTTCAGAGTTTCACACTAGTGCCACCCTTAGTTCAACCACAAGGAACAAAAGAAGGAAAAACAAGCTTTTCAGTGAGAGTTTTCAGTCAGCATTCTCCAGAGCAACAGAACCAGTATACATAAACATATATGGATTTGACTTACACAGCTCTGGAGGCTGAGAAGCCCCACAGTCTGCAAGCTGGCAACCCAGGAGAGTCAGTGGTTAGTTCAGTTTTAGGGGGAAGGTTCTCAGGCTAACAATGTCACTTCAGGAAGGCAGGAGGAGACTGACATCTCAGTTTAAGTGATGAGGCAGAAGAAAAATGGCCAGTTACTCCTTCCTCTGCCTTCTGTTTTGTTCGGGCCTTCAATGGATTGGATAATGTTTCTTCCATATTTAGGAGGGCCATCTGTTTTACTGAATCCACTGAATCAAATGCTAATGTCATCCAGAAATATTCTCGTAGATACACCCCAAATAATGGCTAATCTGTGCACTCATAGCCAGCTCTGTTTGACACATAATAACCATCACTTGGTCATCCTTCAAGGTTTGGAACACTTGCTCCACTTGCCTGCTATTGTTAAATTTTCAGTTTCTCAAGTAGTTGCGCCTTATGTTTTGAGCAGGGTAATTGCAATCAGTGGGACAATTAAGTTGCAGTGGGTTTATCACAGTTTGGCCCACCAGAAGCCTGAAATAGGTTTATGAAGTGGACTGAAGTGGAAGGAAGTCTAGGAATCATGAGACTTGAGCATTATATGGAGCATCAGTGACTATGTTGAAATTACCTAGTCAATGACAGGAGTCTGGGTAAAAAATGCCTGAGTCAGGTGCCAAAGTTTTAATGAATAAAGGTGAGTCTCTTAAATAGAAGGAGATGATAAAGATAAAGATGAGCAGAAGAGGCATGAAGACTATCAATTGGTGTATGATGCTCATAGGAAGAGTTGTTCAAAGTGACTCAAAGTGGCAGAGCTACAGTTTACCTGTGCAGCAGAATCCTATGTGCAGGCCCACATTCTAAGATAGTTAGGCTATGTGAGAAAGCTTTTGTTTTGAGAATGATTTGAGGGAAGCTATGTTGTGTAGGGTGTAAGGTTTCAGTAATGTGAGAATGTTCTGGGTAACGGAAGGAAAGAACTCAGGACATCAACATGCCACAAATTACCTTAACACTTACAGCTCTTAGTTCACTGAATCCTTAACATGCAGGTAAGAAGGCAATACAACATTATGACTGAGAACATGCATGTTGGCATAGAAGCAGAGCTGGTGTCCATCACAACAGCCATACCATTCATGTTGCATGTAATCTTGGATAGTTAATTAACATCTCTGAGATTCAGTTGCCTCATCAATAAAATGGAGATAATAATAAAGGTTTGTGAAGATTAAATGATAATATGTGCAAAGTGCTTAATGAAGTACCTGATAACAGAACAAGTGCTCGATAAATAATAGTTATTATCTTTATTTAATAACTAAAAAGAACTAAATAATCTGTCTGAGGTCAGATACCTAGCAGCTGAACCTCAGGTCTTCTGAATTTGATTCTTTCATTTGGAGAAAGCCCAGGGCCAGCATGCCTATGATTAAAAGTGAGACAGTAAAGCCAGTCCTTTATCCAGCTCTTATTTGTAGTTTCATCTCTTTGTAGCTAAGATATTCTTTCAGGAAAATAATGTAGATCCAGATCCCTCTAGAAGAGATAATACACAAAATACTACATGTAATATTAAGTGTCAGGTACTGTGTGAAACTTGACATGTCTCATCTCATTTAATCATCACAGTAACCCCTCACAGGGGAGTTATTCCAGTTCTAGCAGAAGCAACTGAGATCTAGAGAAGTGAAAGTGTCTTCCTCAAGGTCACATAGGTTGTTCCTGATAGTGTTGGACTACAGCCCTAGACTCCTACTCCAGGTCCAGTGTGTTCTCTGTGCCACAACTAGTTCTTCCCCCTAGTGGACGATATTAGAAAATAATTTGAACAAAGTAGTTCAAAGATATATCTAAGGTTTTAAGATCTCACCCAGGCACTATTCTCTGAGTGACTTCGTGTTTGTCATTTACTCAATAGTTTTGGTGTTTTTCTATAGAGGAAACAGTGATGACAAATTTCTAAGCTTTGCCTTTGTTGGTCTGATATGAAGACCAGTAAAAATTAGTAAATATTATAGACAGATTAAAGTTTTCAAGTTGAAGAAAATACCCTGAATTCTTCAACCACATATAAGGTCTATTGAAGGTGAGATTTGAAATTAATTGCCATAAATTTCTTTCGCCATAATTTTGACTGCCTATTATTATTTAATTCTTGTTTTGTTTTTACTATTGATTTTTTAAAAAATTATTTTTTTATATTTTAGAATTTTATTTAGAAAATTAACTTTAACAGGGTAAAATTGATCAATAAGAGTACAAGTACATAGGTTTCAGATAAACATTTCTATAGTATTTGAACTATTGATTATGTTGTATACCCATCACCTAAAGTCAAATCATTTTTCATCATCTTATATTTGTCCCTCTTTATACCCTTCCCTATACCTCCTGCCTTGTCCCCCTGCCCCATATTCCTTCCTTCTGGTAACCACTTCACTCTTATCTATGTCTATCAGTCTCAGTTTTATATCCCACCTATGTGTGAGAACATTATATTGAGTGAAATAATTAAATCATAAAGTTAAGAACTGTATCGTTTTATTCTTAATTCTTTTTTTTCTTTTAAATTCTACTTCTCACCTGTTAGCAGAGTCCTTCTGGTAGCATTGTTAGCTCAGGGAGGCTTCTAGACTTCACAGGCAGAGTGTTAGTGAGAGAAAGTTGCTCAGAGAGAGAACTCCAGAGATCAACAGTACCTGCCTTGAGTATTCAATTGAGTAATAACCCACTCAGGTATATAAAACAACTATCTGAATCAAGAATAAGCATATTTATAAGAATATAAAAATATCCAGAAGCCAATAAGGTACAATTCACAATGTTTGTTATGTAAGAAAAAATTACCGGAAATGCAAAAATGCTGGAAAATAAAATCAGTAATGAGAGAAAACAATCAATTAAAATTGACCTGGAAATTATACAGATGATACAATTAGTAGATAAGGACATTAAAATAGTTATTTTAACTAGAGTCTATATGTTCAAGAAATTAGAAAACAGATTGAGTATGTTATATCAAGCTATGCAAGTAGTAAATAAGAGCCAAATCAAACTTCCAGAAATTAAAACTATAATGACCAAAATTAAAACCCTACTCTATGATTACTGAATGGGATTACTGTCATGTAAACATTGCAAAAGAAAAGATTAGTGAACTTGAAGACATAGCAATGAAAACCATCTAAAATAAAACACACAGAGAAAAGAAGACTTCAAATGATCTAATACACATGTAATTGAATTTACAAGGAGAAGGGCAGGAAGAAAAACTAATCAAATAATAAAAGACAAGAATTTTACAAGTTTAGGAAAACTCTAAATGCCCAAATTTGAGAAACATGAGGAAAACTGCACCAAAGCCCATTATAATGAAATTGCTTTAATTCATACATAAAGAGAAAATCTTAAAATAACTAAGAGGAGAAAAATAAAAATGAAAACAGATTTATCATCAGTAACAATGTAATCTACAATACAATACAATAGGACTTTTAAACTACCTAAAGAAAAAGTTGTTATGAGCTTGGATTAGGAAAAGCTTCCTTAGCTACAACACCAGAAGCATGCTTCATTAAAAGAGAAAGGCTTTTTTTTTTTTTTTAACAGGGACAGAGAGAGAGTCAGAGAGAGGGACAGACAGGGACAGACAGACAGGAACAGAGAGAGGTGAGAAGCATCAATCATTAGTTTTTCGTTGCCGTTGCAACACCTTAGTTGTTCATTGATTGCTTTCTCACATGTGCCTTGACCGCGGACCTTCAGTAGACCGAGCAACCCCTTGCTGGAGCCAGCAACCTTGGGTCCAAGCTGACGAGCTTTTGCTCAAGCCAGATGGGCCTGCTCTCAAGCTGGTGAGCTTGGGGTCTCAAACCTGCGTCTTCTGTATCCCAGTTCGATGCTCTATCGACTGCGCCACCGCCTGGTCAGGCTGTTTTGCTTTTCATAAAACTGTTAAGACTATAAGATGATGAACAGAGACTAGGAAAAAATATTTGCAAATTATACATGTGACATAGGACTTGTATTTAGACCATTTAAAGAACTCTTAAGACTCACTGTTATAAAGATAAGCATCAGTGAAACCATCCCTAGTCAGCAAGAGCTGTTATAATAACCGCTAACTCAAAGACATGGGCGGACCCCCACGTCTGGGCTGTTTTTCCTCACCCTGGCAATATCCTGCCCATAAAGAAAACAACAGCAAGCTATCACTAATCAAATCCAACTGGCCCTAATTAAAAGAGAAGGGGGGAAATGTAGGTAGAGCGCAGAGCGCATTCCTAGCAGCTGTGGCTGATGCAATGCTGTGAGAACACTCCAGCTCCAGAAACCCTCCTAGGCACACCCAGGAGAGAGCTCGTCCACTGTAAGGAAGTGACTCAGCATCAACCAGGCAGCTCCCTGATCTTTTTAGCCATTGGCCTTGAATAACATGCTATAAAGCTAGCTTGCTTCCTGAATAAAGTGAATCTGCATCACTGAACCTGTTCCCCAGAATTGGGTCTCTGCATCTCCATCATCCTCACCCCCAGTGGGCCTTGTCCACAATGCTTGGAAGGTAAAATTGTTGTAAGGTACCAAAAGCTACAAAATTAATATTAATATTTTAGGAAGCTTAAAGAACATTTTATTAATTTGGGCTAGGCATGCAGAGAGATTTTGTAAACAATCTTTGTACTTGTGTGATTAGCATAAAACAAAGCTGGCCAATAGCATTGTATTGTAAATGCAGAGAGGAAGGAGATTTGGATTCTCTGACCTTCCCCAACACCTGTAAGAAAATAGGTAAATAGCTAGCCAGGTGTAGGAAGAGAAAGATTAAATTAAACTTTTCTTATATTAATGGGCCATTTACAGGCATTTGTCCCCATGAAAACTACTTCTCTCCTCCTGAAAGCATGTAGTTAATATATGTATCTGTGGACAAAGGAATAGCAAATGAACACTAGAAAATATAGGAATGTCTTTTAATATGTAAAGTGACATTTTTACCATTGTGTTATCTTGTATGTTTTAATGTGTAGAAATGTCTTTTTATGAATCCTATAGACAAATGTTATAAACTTGCTAATGAATTGTGTCCCATCACCACTTCATCCATTTTCCAAACCTGTGTAGGTGAAAACAAAGGTTATAAGCTTATGCTGTGATGTCAGACTTTTTCACCGGCCATGTATAATTAAGGGTATATAACCAGCCCCTAGACTATTATAGATGCACATAATTTGGGACTGTTGCCCCGTGTAAGCTATATGTGGCTGGCATATTTAATAAATTTCCTCCTTTGATAAAACTCTTCAAAACTTATCTGGACTGGGTGTCTCTATGTGAACTCGATGAAATGAGGTACAATGCCTTTCAGAATCTGGGTTGCAGTACTTTATAACATATGGGAGCTCGTTCGAGATCCAGTGTTTTGCATCACTGGTTCAAGACACCCGGAATCGAATGGACTCTCTGCTGAATTGTCCGGCCCTCTTGAATCTTGAAGAGAGGCATGCCACCTGACATGTTCTTAGGGCTCCTGGTCTTCCTGTGGAGTCTGGACAGTTCTCTGGTAGAAACCCTTGGTTCTCAAATTCGACAATTTGGATTATTCGGCAAAGAACTCAAGGAGGTAGGTAAAGCAACTCTTTTTTGCTTTACTGAATTTTCTAGCTTTCCTCTGAACTCTTTCGCTTTTTTGTTTTGGGGTACAGTGAAATAGATTAGACGTGGTCAGCATGTTCGCAATACGCTCTTCAAGACCAAGACGTTGGTGGAGAGTTTCTTGGTCCCACCTCAGGCTTTGCTGGGGACAGCTGGTTATACTCTGGAAAGACGATTAGTGGGAATTAGGTCTTGCCCCAGACTCTAGGGGATATCTGCTTGTACTCTAGAGGGATACTAGTGAGAAGTGAGTGGACCAGGTCCACCAGTTCTGCCGCGGGACTTCAAAGATGTCAGGTTCTCTAGAAAGAAATTGGTAAAGACCTCATCCTTCCCAGGACTCCCAGAGGTATCTAGTTGTGCTTTCAGTAAAAACATCAGTGGGGACAATTGTTTTCTCTCTAGGGAGACATCAGTGGAGATTGGGTCTGTCTAGAATTAGTTAGTCTTGCATCGCACTGAATTAGCAGAGACTGAACTAACCTGGATTGATTAATCTCGCCCCAGGCTCCTGGAGACTTCTCTGTGTTTGTTGAGATCTCAGTCTTTATTTTTAATGTTTCTGTCTAAAACCTCTGGTTAAGAAATCTCTGGTGCCGTGGCCTGCGTACATCTGAGAGGCCACGAGGGGGAACCCTTCCCTCATCTATGAAGCATTGTTTTTGTTTATCAAATTATCCAGTATTATTTCATTAAAATAGAGCACACATTGTTTGTATGTGTATTAGTCCTTTGTTTAATGTCTAAATGTGTCTGTTTTAAGGCCTGGTTTAAGTCTTTTGTGTTAAAATTGGAAACTTCTGACTAAAAAGCAATCTTAAGTGGCGAATCATTGTTCTCTCTTTGTTCTCAAATTAGCTTCAGGCCCCCTGTTAGGTTTCTCCTCTGAAGGAAATTATTCTCTTCTTTTGGCTTCTTCACCTTGTCTTGTGTACTAATTAATATCTTTATAGTCAAACACCCTCTTACTCTGGGTGCTAGTTAATTATCTATCTTATCTTTCTTGTTAGTGCACTAATTCTTAGATTATCCTGGAAAAATTCTCAGTTTTGTAATAGGTAACATCATCTGGAACTTTTAAACTCCAAATAGTAAAAGCAGTCTGGAATATAGTAACTGGCTAAAAGCTTACTCAATACAAAAAGGGCTGGCAAGCAAGCGATTTAAATAAAAGAGAAAAAACCAAGTGGGGACACGCGGTATGCAACAGAGAGGGTGGGGGCCATAGCCAAGGAGAGGTGAGTGTAGGCATGGTCCCTCCCCCTCCTGCCATTCTTCTGGTCTCAGCCATTGTGCTCCACCCAAGCGGAAGGCAAACAGCAAACCAAGCACAAAGAGACAAGCGCTGCTGCCTCCAGGTGAACAATTAGGCTAAAATTCAGCCTGCTGTGGGCGGAGTGACTGGGAAAGGCAATAAAGTAAGGATAAAATAACTAAAAAAATATAGAATAGAAACTAGTTTTAAATGTCCGCCTACTGACCAAAAGAGGTTTGCCCATTTGGAAAATACAGGGTAAGAACAGTATTAAAAATTAAAACTTTGCTTTAAAAATATCTTAAAAATAGAATTTAAAAATTAACAAACCGTAGGTGTGGACCTTGCTAGTTAATTGGCAGTTTCTTAAATTAAATTGCAACTCCAAAAGGTGTAATAAAATCATAAATAATAGAATTATAGGAAATAAAATTATTAAAAATAAGCCCTCCATGGGTTAAGAATAATGGTTTCTTGCCCTCCACTGGTGTAAAAATTAAAGCAAAATTTTAGCACTCTCCCACAGGGCCAAGGGGATGTTGGAGTCTCTCCAAGTCTCTCAGTTATGTAGAAGGCATGGAGTTCATAAAGGAGACCCACTACATTAGCCAAAATAGTAAAAATTGTAAAAAGAAAATTTCAGGGAATTACAGGAAAAATTGGAAACCTCATGTAGGCTAAAACAGCCCACTGTTAGGAAAGTAAATTTACAAAAATTGTATTTTTATTTGCTGCTTTTATTGTAAGAAATAAAGCTGAACAGCTGCTGGGAAAGGAAATGAAAGTCGGCTTGGTTTTTGGAAATGCTGGGTCCAAACGCCTGCCCATCCATGCCACCTTTCCTATAGCAACTGTGTCCCTAATCCGGAGGCGAAGGAGAAGGGAACAGGAGTCCTGGAAAGGTTGAGCATTGCTTTGGGACTAAGCCCAGAGTCTTGCTGCTGCTGCCATCCTGCGCTTGGCCAGGCTGTGGTTCAGTCAGCCCTTGGGTTGTGCAAAGAGAGACTGGCACATAGAATGTTTTTTCCTTGTCCCCCTTTTCCTAAGAACTCTGGTTGAAAAACTGCCATTCACAAACAGCTCACAGGCAACATAGGCCCTTTTGCCCTCTTAGGTATAGCTCTCCAATGGAGTGCCAACTATGGGCACAGCTTCAGTAGGGAAGGTGCCTACATATGTAGTTTAAATTTAAAATTTGGCTCTTAAAAAAAAATTAGTTATTGTACTGTTAATAATTGGTTCTGTTAACTAATAGGTTTTCCAACCACTAGGTTAGGAATGGTGACTTATTGTCCACCCTCCACTGTGTAAAAAAATATTTTCCATGTTAAAATATATATATATATATATATATATATATATATATATATATATATATATATATACATATATTATTTCAAAGGCCTTTTGATAATTCTTTATTTACTGTTTTATAGCCTTGTGGTATTGAAATCTTAATTTAAATATTAAAAATTATTAATAATATCTTTTTATATGATGTTTAATTTACTATTATTTTGCAACAATATTGTTCAATGCTAGGTAATATAAGAAAAAAAAGTCATATCCTGAAACTCCTACAAATCTATTTTATCATGCTTTTGTTAAAAGTTCTTTTAAATACTAATGTACTAAGTTATTCACAGCAAAGAGACTGGAATTCTAAAGAAGACACCAAAACCTGTTTTGTTGATTTAATCCAGCTAATAATACTGCTTTTGTCTTTTTTCAAGTTTGTATAAACAAATAAGAACCCTCAAGCCCTTCAGCGAGATCTTCTAAACATGGATTTTAAGGTCTATCATAACAACAACAACAAAAAGACAAAAAAAGCAAGTGGAGCCCAAAAAAGATCAGGAAAATACCAGCTTTTGGCATATACCCTTAAAGGCTCCAGCACCCCAAAAGGACTTCATAGGGTTCCATTAGGGTTCTGCTTCAAGAGTGGAAAGGAAGGTCATTGAGCTGAGGCTTGCCAGGCTTCTCAGCCCAACCAGGGGACATACCCCTGCTATGAGAAAAAGGGACACAAGAAGGTAAGCTGCCCCACTTGCTCCATGGAGGGAGGCTTCAGTCTCTTCCAGCCCTTTCCAGCTTCCTGTGACTTGACCTTGCCTAGCCTACTGAGACCTGCCACTGAAGGATTAAAGATGCCCAAGGACATTGGCCCCATCTCACGACACCGTTTATGAGCCTAAGGTATTTCTTCCAAGTAGCAGGTAAACTGATCTCATTTCTTGTAAACACGAGGGCCATTTACAATGCCTTGCCTGAATATTTGTTTTATTTATCTCTCAAAGATCTCTACTGTGGGTATTAACAGTCTAATTTCTGTCACTTTGTTTAATGTATATTGTCTCCTTTATTCTTCTGGTCTCAATGTCCCATGCCTATTTTAGGCTGGGACCTGCTCCTAATTCCAACTAGAAACATTAATCATTGGAATAGACTCTAGCTGCAAAGTATAGAATATGACCACAACTCCAATGCCTTGTGGACTTTTCCTGAATGTGTGTAACTCTTGCTCTTTAGGACATTTCTCAGACTGAAATAGAAATTAAATTACACTTGTAAATAATATAAAGCAACAATACTGTCAACATAAACTTAACAAAATTACGTTAACATATTAAGAACATTTGTGACTGTAAGAATTTTATTTTGAATCCTGTTATATTAGTTAAAATTTTATTTTTATTTAATAATCTAGTGGGTTTTAGTCACTGTATTGTATTGACACTTATTATACTATTTGTTAACATTAACTATTTGAATTTTATTAATTATATGTTTTTCCAGTCTGCCTCAAAATTGGAACATAGTAAGTCAAATAAATAGATGCCACCCAGAACCAGTGGAGTTTTGGAACCCTTATTGCCAAATGTTTATTCAAAACCAATTTTAAAAAATTTAAAAAAGGAAAGAAAAAAATTTTCTCAAATAAACATTTAAAAATATCTAAAACTAGACTTTAATAAAATAATTAACAATTGTTAGAAAATTGCTATATAGAATTTTTTCCAGGTTTAGTTGCCCATTGTAGTATTGGACCTGCATTTGTGTCTACAGTCTCAAAGCTGGTAGGAAAGGAACCCAATACTAATTAGAAACTAATTTGAAGTTACATTGTGCCCACAGGCACCCAAAGGTTCAGGGCAAGTAAGTTACATGACTCAAATAGTAAAAAAAAAACAAAACAAAAAACCCCCGTAACCACACTTCCCTAAGTACCTGCAGGATTTACAGGTTACTCAGCAAACTGTTCAAAAGACTGTCTGAGAGGCACTTCCAGCATTACCAGGAAACCAAATAAACCACCCAAGAACTGACTCCCACGTGGACGGGTCCACACACCGTGATCCTGATCACTCCCACTGCTGCTAAGGTAGAAGGATGGCGTGCCTTATTCCAACCACAAACTGGAAGCTGGTTGGTTTACGTACGGTGAATGCATGAAGAAACTTACTAAAGGCTTCCTTTTAATCAGACTTTGGGAAAAAGGAAACTAGGGTAAAAAGAAAGTCAACTTAATTGTCACTAAAAGTTAAAAGTTTTACTATTAAAAATTCTGACTAAAAATAAATTATTATAAAAACCAGTTAATTATATATAAATTAAAAAACATGTACAATTTATAAAAAGTCAATTAATAATATTTATTTCTTTAATAAACTGAATTGCTATTAATGCTGTCTGTTAAATATCTGTTACATGTTATAAATTAATATTCCTAGACAACAACTTTATGCTCTTCAGTAAATTAAGTCAAGTATTTGACTCAGAAAATAAAACCAATGAGAATTGTTGTAAGGTATCAAAAGCTACAAAATTAATATTAATATTTTATTAATTTGAGCTAGGCATGCAGAGAGATTTTGTAAATAATCTTTGTAATTTTGTGATTACCATAAAACCAAAATAGCCATTAGCATTGTGTTGTAAATGCAGAGGGGAAGGAGATTCGGATTCTCTGACTTTCCCCCACACCTGTAAGGAAATAGGTGAATAGCTAACCAGGTGCAGTAAAAGAAAGATTAAATCAAACCTTTTCTTATATTAATTGGCCATTTACAGGCATTTGTCCCCATAAAAAGTACCTCTCTTCTCCTGAAAGCATGTAGTTAATGTATGTACCTCTAAACAAAAAAATAGCTAATAAACACTAGAAAATAGAGGAATGTCTTTTAATATATAAAGTAACATTTTTATCATTATGTTACCTTGTAAGTTTTAATTGTAGGATGGTTAGCAATGGGGTAGTCAAGTGGGAAATCAGAGCCCCAGTCTTTGTCTGGGATCACCCACATGGCCAGGTGCACGGAAACTACACTTCCCATAAACCTTTGGGAGTAAAACAACTGTCCAGCAGCCAGTGAGATTTCACTACATCATATTAGCTAGACAACCTCTGGAGGGCCCCTTTTAAAATCTGGCACCATGCTGTCCTGGCATTCATTTCCTGTGTCAGTGAATCCTGATCGAGTAACACTCTGTACCAAATAAAGCCTCAATAATTAAGACTTAATAACTACGCTGATTTTATTCTTTCTTGGCGGGGAAAACCTTACATTTTTGGTGCCGAAAACCTGGGAGGAGTTTGAAGTCCGCAACAGACCGCTCCTCTTTTCCCATCCCCTCCAAGGAAGAACGAGGACCCAGAATATCTGACCAACCTTCCACCTCAGTGCACGGTGTGGTAAGCTCCCTGCCTCCAAACCCCCTCAGGTTCTTTCTGCTGAGGCTCCCTGTTCGAAAACCATAGCTATGTCAGGGAAGCCTTTTCCGACCAAATAAATGTGTGCTCTGGAGACGTTCAAGCATATATCTACTTTCCCTATCCGTTCCGTGGCCAGAGTCTGAGTTTTGGGATGCCAGTAACTCATCTCTTGACCATTCTTTGAGAACTGAGGGGTGACCATGGGGGCAAAGGAATCCAAGCCTGACTCTAAAACACCCCTGGGGGGCTTTATCTGACACCTCCCAAACATTGATCCCTCCCTAAAAAGGAAGAAACTAATTTTCTTCTGCAGCATAGTCTGGCCACAATACCCACTGGATAACTGGACCAGGTGGCCTCAGGAAGGAAGTTTCGATTTTAACATCCTTATTGGTTTACAGAACTATTGCCAAGAAGTTGGAAAATGGACAGAGATTCCTTATATACAGGGGTTTCTTCAGTTGCGTTATTGTCCTAATCTCTGCACCGGCTGCTCTACAATGCAGGTCCTTCTGGCCAGAGAAACTTCAGCTAAACTCTCCACTCCAGATCTTTTCTTCTTTGCCAGCTCCCCTGAGGAACTTTGTTCCCCTCCTGCACTACTCCCTCGGTCCCATCCCGTCTCTTCACTGAATCTTGTTTCTCTTCTGCTTGCAAATGCTGATCCCTCTCTCTCCTCCCCTGTTAGCGCTCACACCCAATCCCACTCCAGGCCACAAGAGGGAGCCGACCTCCTGTGCCCTCTCTGTGAGGTGGCCGGGACGGAAGGGGTCCTTAGGGTCCATGTGCCTTTCTCCCTCTCTGATCTGTCTGCAATTGAAAAGCGTTTGGGCTCCTATTCTTCTAATCTTACCAACTATACCAAGGAATTCCAATATCTTACTCAGGCATATGACCTTACTTGGCATGATCTCTATATTATTATGTCTTCTACCCTCACCCCCGACAAACGAGACCGGATCCGGACAGCAGCGCGAGCTCATGCAGATAAGGTCCACACCTCTAATGCTCAAATGACGATGGGCCCAGAGGCGGTCCCTGACATGGACCCCAACTGGGATTATCAGAAGGAATAACCAGGTAGGAGATGACGTGATCAGATGATTGAATGTCTTATAGCTGGCATGCAGGATGCAGCACAAAAAGTAGTTAACTATGACAAGTTAAGAGAAATTACTCAAGGACCTGAGGAAAATCCGGCTCTCTTCTTAAATTGCCTCACTGACGCTATGGTCCTCCATACTCATTTAGACCCTACTTCCGGTGCCGGGGCCACTGTATTAGCTACTCACTTTATTTCTCAATCTTCCCGGACATTCGGAAGAAACTTAAGGAGGCAGAGGAGGGCCCGCAAACCCCTATCCGAGACCTGATGAACATGGCATTTAAGGTTTTTAATGGTCGAGAGGAACAGGCCGAGGTTTTTCACCAGGCCCGCATGCAGCAGAAGGTAGCATTCCAAACCCAGGCTAATGTGGCAGCCCTTAGGCCAGAGCAACAGGGGCAAAGCACAGGAGGTGCTTGACCTAAGTCTGGGCTGCAAACAGGATCCCCACTGGGAGCTTGCTTTAAGTGTGGCAAGGAGGGTCATTGGTCTCTACAATGCCCCTGCCCAAGGCTACCCACTAAGCCTTGTCTTAAGTGCAAGCAGCCTGGTCACTGGCGGAGTGATTGTCCCCTCTGGACAGCAGGCACATCCTCGGCGTCTCAACGTGGAGGACAGGCTGCTCAGATGGGAGGCCAAGCTAGTGAAGTAAACCCATCATTTGAATTTCTAGGCCTCATGGACAGCTGACATGGCCCGGACTCGGAGACACCCTCTCTCTGAGCCATGGGTGAAGCCACAGGTAGCGAGTAAGTTCATTTCATTTCTGTGGACACGGGGGCTACCTTCTCTGTTTTGCCACCACATTCTAGACCTCTAATTCCTTCACAGGTCTCAGTTAGGGGGGTTGATGGGACTCCTTTTTTTCATATACTACCCCTGACATGTAGTTTAGATGGAATTCTTTTTTTATGCACCTATTCTTAGTGATGCCATCATGCCCTGTACCCCTTCTGGGTCGAGACATTCTACACAGTGTCGGAGCCACTATCCAACTGACAACGTCTTCCACTTACTCCTGCCATTCCTCACTACCAAGGGCTCCCCCATAATCAATGCTACCCTCATTTCTAACCAGGTCTCTTGCCTCAAGTTTGCTCCCATGCAGGATCGCTGGCAGTTTGGAACCACTGGGCCCTACTCGTCTGCAGCTCACCAAGAGATTAGGCCCTGCAGATTCTCCTTCTGCATCCTGTCCCTTCCACCAGGAACCTGCAACCAGAGTGAACTGAACCAGGGAGCAATGCTGTTTGAAG
This sequence comes from Rhynchonycteris naso, assembly GCA_037038555.1. Taxonomy (NCBI): domain Eukaryota; kingdom Metazoa; phylum Chordata; class Mammalia; order Chiroptera; family Emballonuridae; genus Rhynchonycteris; species Rhynchonycteris naso. The sequence goes on from CM073003.1 coordinate 84,720,698, forward strand.
CACATCCGCGAAGTTTCTCAACTCATGGCCAAACTGATGTTCCTCCTGACACCCCTCAAAGCCACCACCAGCCAACCCCCCTACCCCACAATGCCCCTAATCAGCAGGAAGCAGACAGAACAATAAACGGCACCCCATTTCTATGTAACCAAAAATGCTGGGATGTAGAATGGTTAGCAATGGGGTAGTCAAGTGGGAAATCAGAGCCCCAGTCTTTGTCTGGGATCGCCCACATGACCAGGCGCGTGGAAACTACACTTCCCATAAACCTTTGGGAGAAAAGCGACTTTCCATCAGCCAGTGAGATTTCACTACGTCATATTAGCTAGACGACGCTGGGAGGGCCCCTTTTTAAATCTGGCCCCATGCAGTCCTCAGCGCGAGATTTCTGGCATTCATCTCCCGTGCCAGTGAATCCCGACTGAGTAACGCTCTGTACCAAATAAAGCCTCAATAATTAAGACTTAATAACTACGCTGATTTTATTCTTTCTCGGCGGGGAAAATACCTTACACTAATGTGTAGAAACGTCTTTTTATGAATCCTATGGACAGATGTTATAAACTTGCTAATGAATTGTGTCCCATCCCCTCCATCCTTTTCCTAACCCTGTGTAGGTGAAAACAAAGGTTATAAGCTTATATCGTGATGTCAGACTTTTTCACCACCCATGTATAATTAAGGGTATATAACCAGCCTCTAAACTATTATAGATGCACATGATTTGGGACTGTTGCCCCGTGTAAGCTATATGCAGCTGGCATATTTAATAAATTTCCTCCTTTAATAAAACTCTTCAAAACTTATCTGGACTGGGTGTCTCTATGTGAACTCAATGAAATGAGGTACAATGCCTTTCAGAATCTGGGGTGCAGTACTTTATAACAAAATAACCTCTTCATATGCCTGTCCAAGCACTAATTTTTGATGACTTTTTTGTTGTTTTCAGGAGTTAGTGGCAGTCTGAGAGAGGGAATGCGGCAGGGACTGGGGTCCCCAGTAATTCTGTTCCAACCTTTTGAGGTTAGACTGGTGGCAGTTGTTCTATACAGGCTGGGAGGAGAAAAAGAAGGACTCAGTTAGACATACTCACTAAGGATCCTGGTCAATATAAATGGAAACATAGACTTGAATGGAGGGGAAGGTAACAAGGCTTTAAGGCGAGTACTCATCAACAAAGCAATCAGATTGCAAACTAGTTGTATTGTTAAACTATACACATAGCAATTGAAATTAGAGCATTTTAGAGTGAGCCATATATATCATTGTATTTGCCCACACTAACTGCCATCTAGAGAGTTTACTGTGAACTCAGCTGCATATGTACATTATTGACTTCTCACATTTTCAATGAAAAGGGCATTGGTGGTGTTGGGGACTCACCACAGAGATGCAGTATGGCTCCAGCAGCAGAGGCATCTGGGATATGCTGCTGCTCTCTCTGTGCTGTATTCTCTGTGACTCGCCACTTCACTCCCGGCCAGCTGCTTTGAAAGCTGGAGTGCTGCTGCCCAAAGACAAACGTCAGTTCCCAGGATCAAGTACTACCTGATCTTATCTTTTAACATAGAAATACATTGTTCTTTCTAGGAGGCTATGTGCCCACCCATTTATGGTTTTTCTATTAACCTCGATAAAAAGGGGACCCTGCTCGGGGTGGAGTGTGAATTTTTCCCCGCCGGCCACCACCAGAGCAGCTGCTATGCCTGTGTATGTAAGTTTCTTCTCTTAAAACTCTTATGAATTTGGCCTGACCATGCGGTAGCGCAGTGGATGGAGCATTGGACTGGGAAGCGGAGGACCCAGGTTTGAGACCACGAGGTCACCAGCTTGAGTGCAGGCCCATCTGGCTTGAGCAAAAGTTCTCCAGCTTGGACCCAAGGTCGCTGGCTTGAGCAAGGGGTTGCTCGGTCTGCTGAAGGCCCATGGTCAAGACATATATGAGAAAGCAATCAATGAACAACTAAAGTGTCGCAATAAAAAACTGATGATTGATGCTTCTCATCTCTCTCCATTCCTGTCTGCTGTCTGTCCTTATCTATCCCTCTCTCTGACTTTCTCTCTCTGTTCCTGTAAAAACAAACAAACAAACGAACAAAAAAAACTCATGAATTTGGATAAGTTTATATGTCAGTTCTTTGGAATCAATCCTGAGTTTAGAATTTTGGGGCTTTCCCCTAACTGCTATTATCCCCAATTTTATAAATGTGGAAACTGAGGCCCAAAATGGTCAAATAACTTTTCCAAGGTCATGCATAGCTTGTTGTCTGAACTCTAACCCAGGTCTGAATCCACCACCCAAGCTCTAACCTATATACTACTAGACCACCTCACAGCAGACTTAGCCGGTGGAGACTAATAGCTGCATTTCACAGGGCTGGAGATTTTGATTTATGGTAATTTTAACTCTATGAACTTGCTGATTTTATTATTTTTGGCATACAAAAATGACAATGTCATATGCTACAACTGAATAGACTAAGTGAATTAACCAAGGTTATCCTATGTAATGTTTCCTCCTAAAACCCTAAACCCACATTCTTTCTACTACTCCATTCAATCTGGGAGTAAATGTCTAATTCTAAATGAACAAATGTTGCCACCCTTTGGGGTCTCACTACTTTGTGGAAGTGAAGTGCTGGGACAAAGACACAGAGTATCATTTATAGAAAGTACTTCAATAAAAGTCTTTAAGTTCAGCTTTATGAGAGTATAGAAAAAGGAGTCAGGGAGAGATCCGGAAAGGCTTCCAGCTCACATTCCTGACTGAGAGTGAGCAGCTCATGCAGTCTCCATAGTGAGAAAGCTGCACCTCCAGGGACTTGGAGTAGTTGGGCTGGGCTAGAGCTTTGGCCTTTGATTGGAAAGTGAGGGCAGATTGTAGATGTACATCACAAAGTGCCTGAAAATATTACAGAGGGTTTTATAATCCTACAGATGCAGGCGTTTTGGTCCATAAATCCAAGAGTTTGTGACCTATTGTGAGCTTTTGCCTTCAAACAGGAAAGAATTTAAACTTGAGCCAGTATAGAGTTTAAAGTGAAAGAGAGTTTATTGGTTAATCAGTGAGACAGAGAGTGGCTACTCCACAGGCAGAGCAGCCCTCCCCAATGTGATTTCCTTCTCTCACTTAGGCTCATTTAATGAAGGGGTAGGCCATTCAGTTAGGGGGAGGAATATTCAAAATATTTCTGGGAAATGAGTAGAGATTTCTCAGAAGAGATCCAAGGCCATTTTGTGTCTTTATATGAGCTTTCTGTTTCCAATTATGGTGGCTTGCAGTGTGTTGTTCAGTATGCTAATATATTACAATGAGTGTATAATGAGGCTAGAGATTACTCGTAAAGTGAAATTAGTCACAATGTTGGATTGAGCTCGTCTCTGCTGGTTCTAAGCCATAAATCTGTTGGGAGTTGGTCTTTCTTTTTGACAGTCCCTGTAGCTCTTATCAGTTACGACCCTTTTGTCACATATCCATCTCACTACAGAGCAGCAATTAATTATTTTAAGCACTGAAGTGACACAATCAGATTTGTGCTTAGAAGACCCTCCCTGTATGTATATTCAGGCTAGAATAGAAGGGCACACTTGAGAGATTAATTATGAGAAATCCAGAAAAAAACATGATGTATGCCTGAGCTAAGTCTCAGAGGGGACAAAGGACAGAAGTGATTTTGGGACTATTTAGGAGGTAGAATTGACAGGTCTTATTGACTGATCTGGAAAGAAGGGGGCATTCTACAAATGATGAATGTATTTGGAGTCTATAAATAAATTCTCAGCCTTAATCAAGTCTTAACAAGACTGTCACTCAAACTTCTGGAAGATGGAAGGGTAACTCTGCTACAAGAAAGAGCCCTAGGACACAAAGATCTATGTCCCCCTAACCCCCTTTTAAAAGATGGAAACAAAGAATGAGTCTCCCAAACTGGAGACTGGTCACAAGGGTTTGGCCCACTCATGATAGGGCCAAACTTCTGGGGTATGTACTGATTTTACAAACTGCCCAACAATCATTTGGATTGATGACTTCCATGCTTTGTGTTGTCAAATACTGTGAGCATCACCCCCTGCTTTTTCTGAGGGGACAAACCAACTCATCTATATTATTGGTGTGAGAAGTGCTACACAGGATATTCTGAGTCCTTAGTTAATCAATAGAAAACATATTTTTTAATATCCCCAAGTCCTTAGAAGGAGAGGAGGATTAGGCACCAGAATTTGAGGACAGGGTTTTTGGATAATATTCAATGCTGGGAAATAGAGAAAAAACTATCTTTGCTGGGGTCTTAGTGTTTATTTGCTTACTGCAGGAGAAGGCAGGTGTAGCTGTGCTGGAAGCAGCCTGGGTCATACATTGTATTTCTCAGTTGCTCTGAGACCTTTGTGTAGCTTAGCTATTGCCTGTTGAAAAATCAGTTAAAAGGAGGCTATATTATTATTAGGCATGTCCTTTGGCCAGTTGGAAAAGCAAATTTCTGAAGAGTTGACTAAAGAAGTTAAACGCATTTAAAACTTTCCCTGAAAACCTTAGTTTCTCTTTTCCATATGGTCTTTATAGCCAAATAAGAATTTTTAGAGGGTTGAAAATATGAAGAAGGATTATTAATCAACTTTCCCAAGCAGCTGAGTGAAAAGGTTTCCGAGGCTGGGAAGATGGAAGCGTTAATCAATAGCTTTCAAAGCGGCAAGACTGCCAGTGATAATCAGCAAAGATATCTTTTTGCAATAGTGAACTGCTTGATGGGAGTAAAAAATAACATAAACATCACAATTAAATAATTCTGAAGATCTATATGTGGAAATCCCTCATAGTCTATGTTCTTCACAATTTAGATTGTCTATAAAATGACAATTCAACTTCTGTGAGTTTTCAGATTTCACTCCGTCTCTTTTTCTTGCCCTGTTCTCTACTTCTTAGTCACTGTTTCTGGAAGGATGAATGTGTTTATCACACACACAAAGTCAGGGATGTTTCAGATGAGGCCAGTGTAGACTTGGAAAAGACTGGCCTTCATGGGAGGCTGAATGTCTTTGCAGTTGCACTGGGTGAAACCTGCAGCCAGGGCGGAGGGCAGGCAAAGGGCTGCTTTGGGCTCTGGGCTGGCTCAGTGCTGCACCCACCTTCATGTATCTTGTAAGTGTGTGTAGGCTAGGGTCATGTGGATTCCAAGAACACAGTTTCTCCCCCCAAATAATGGTTGAATAGTGTAAAATGAGCCAGAGTGGGTCATCCTGTATTCCATGTCAGAACCTAGGGCATTAGTGACTAATGCCTTAGACAGGAAGATTTATATTCTTTAATGCAAATGTAGGGCACCCTCCTGACCTAAGAGGTCGCCTTTCCCTTGAGTCGTTGCTGTTTCAGGAGGACTCTTCCTGTTTCTTAGCTAAATAGACAATCTACAATCTTAGAAATATATTTTTTCCCTTCAAATAATGGAGTAAAGGGTTATTGAATACAGATAACAAACCATATTTCAAAATTATTGAAGACTAAAATAGGTTTTGTTTATTGGTCAGGGAACATAATCATGAGAAATAATATTGTTTTGTGAGGAATTTCTTTCAGGTTTATAAACAACTGAGGTATAAACATAATTGAAAACCCAACTCAACTGAGAGCTCTTAGTGACATATAGTAGAAATTTATAATATGATATTAAGCATTCTGTGGTACAGACCATTAATTGACTTCCAATTCATAGTAATCTAATTTTTAACTGAGCACATGGCCTCTCTAAGATTCCCTTTCTGAGCCTCCCTTGCAGCTAGCCGTGCCTGGTGAATAATAGGCTAAAAAGGTACTGGCAGTAGTGTTTCTTGACTGTGTATGTATGCTTAATTATGGGGGGGGGGGTTGATGTGGGGTCCTTCCCTTCCCTCATCTGACTGCTTAGAATGCACATGCTGTCACGTTGGTTGCTGGAGTCAGGGCCAACCTGGCAGTGCAAAGAGTAGAAGAGGCCTGGGCTCCTGATGCCATGAAGCATCAAATCCTGGATGTTTATGTAAGAAAAATAAACTGGAGTCCTGTTTAAACTATAGTCATGTGAAGCTTTCTGCCACAGCTGAGCCTAATTCTAACTAAAACACATTTATTATCATAACTCTTAATAGTGAGACACCCGATCCTGCCATTTTGGTGTTAGCTCAGCACCTAATTAAGTTTTGTAAATGAGTCTGGCAAATATGCATTATCTCTTTAGTGTAAAATGTTTTAGGCTACTAAGGTCTCTGATGAACATGCAACTATAACACCAGTATTTCTGTTATCATTTGCTTCCTATTGCCAGTAAACCTGCAAAGAATCAATCAAGTTTGCAAGTGGGTCAGTTCTTTTGAACGTATCCTCAAGGTCTGTGTCAAGAAAGATATGATGACTCGATCCTTTTCCCATGTGACCACTCTAAAATATGGAAGTAATTGAGGGTCTGGTCTGATTGAAGGTAGAAAGTAACTAGCAGATTTATTGACCAGAGTGAAAAACAGCTTTTAAACATTCTACGTGTATCACGAGCTCTTCCTTGAGCTGCCGATCTCGGATGGTCTCACACATCTGGCAGTTGGCTAGCTGTCGGCTGAGTCAATGGTGACCAGGACACCTGTCTTTCATTATCTAGCAGGCTAGCTTGAGCTTGTTTACACAGTGGTGGCAGGGTTGCACGAGAGTGGGAAATGTGCATGGTCTCTAGAGACCTAAGCCCAGAACCAGCACACCATCACTTCCATCACATTCTATGTCAGAGCAGGTCACAAGGCCAATCCAGATTCAAGGGGTAGGACAGACAGACTCCCCTTCTTGATGAGAGCCGCAGTCACACTGCAACAGGTGCCAGCACAGGGGTGGGTGAAGAATTGAGAGCATTTTCTAGCCAGTCTAACACAGTATGTTTTTTGCATAAAAACTATTTAGTTGTGCTGATTACACAGGACATTCCCAAGAAAGCAGATCGCTTCCTTCATGGATAGATGAATGAAATGGTTTTCTTAGTCCATTTGGACTGCTGTAATAGAACTATACACAGGGTAGGGCAGAAGTATGTTTATAGTTACAAGTATGTGAAATAGAGTTTATTCTTGTATTATTATTTTATAATTATTGTGTTTTTCATATGAACAACTGTAAACCTACTTCTGCCTAACCCTGTAGATTGAATGGCTTATAAACAGCAGAAATTTATTTCTCTCTGTTCTGGAGGCTAAAAGCTTAAGATCAAGACAGCAGCAGGGTTGGTGTCTGGTGAGAGCCCATTTCCTGGTTCATATATAGTATCTTTTCACTATAACCTCTTTTTTGTAAAGGCATTCATCTTATGACCCTCATGACCTGAAAGGTCCACCTCCTAATACGATGATGTCGGGGGATAAGATTTCAACATATGAATGTTGAAGGGATGCAGACATTTTAGTCCATAGTAGTAGTGTGTGATTTTTTAGTCAAGTATTAGGCAATTACAGCTTTAGCTCTTAGGTTCTCTACCAAATCAACATAACAATTTTATCACTGAGTTTCTAATTTAATCTTTTTACCCAGATATTTCCTTCACTGGCATTATATTGGTGTTATAGTTGCATGCTAATCAGATACCTTACTAGCCTGAAGTCACACCAGTCAGGTGATGACAGTCAAGGGGTCTGCATACCAGTGTAAGTGGCAAAGTGTACCACTATTGCCTCTGAACCCCACTATTCATTCAACTGAAATGTATAAAGCTCTAGTCTGTTTGCTAGGGAGTGGGGATATAAAATAAGTATGACTCAAGACTTGGCCCAGCTCCTCATAGAGCTTTAGTCTAGTCAGAGAAGGAAACATGGAAGTGCTGGCAGGGTAGCTCAGTTGGTCAGAGCATCATCCTGATATTCTAAGGTTGCATGTTCAATCTCTGGTCAGAGCACATATAAGAATCAAGCCATCAATGCATAAGTAAATGGAACAACAAATTAATGTTTCTCCCTCCTTCTACTTCCCCCTTGTTTTCCCTCCTTATCCCTCCTTACCCCTCCCTCTCCCCCCTTTTCCCTCCTTCTCCCCCTATCATGTTCCCTCTTTCCCTAAAAATCAATTTAAAAAAGAAAGAAACATAGAAACAATTGAGGGTGATTCAGTGTGGTAGGTACCAGTAACACTATACAAGGTATAAGGCATACTTTAGGAGCAGAATTAACAAAGGGGGTTTCTCTCTGGAGACAGGTCAGTGTTAACATTCCCAGGGATCCCTACCCCTATGCTTGTTTTCCAAATAGTTCCCATGGACCCCAGTAATTTTCTCAGTCTAGACTACATTATGCTCCTGAGTTGTATTAACAACAACCCATCAGGTGCCTTTGTCTGGGCCATTCTTTGAGCTCCTGTGGCTGTCACTTTCAGGTGATGACATATCCTCTCTTATCAAAGTTATTTACAAGGCTTCCACTAGAATGGGCTTGTATTTGGAGTGTCTCACAGTAGCCATGATGTTTCAAGTCTTTTAGCCCCTTGGTACTGTCATATTCCCCTTCTCTCTAGAGATGTGGGGGACAAAAAGCTTCTCTAAGGATAGAAGACATTTGAGAGACACTAAACAATGCCACTCCCCAAAGTAACTCTTAACATGCACTTGGTGGCTCAGGTTGAAGACAGACATTAGCCTCAGGCTGAAATGTCTCCAGTAGGGTTGTGTTTTTTGTCATTCTCTTTTTCAAGAGTTCTCGTTGTCATAACAGCCTTTTCCAAATCCTTGTTCCCATCTCTTCCAGAGGGCCCCACTCTTGTACTGTGAAACTTGTGACACACAGCCATACCTCAGGGGAGGCGGAGATACCGATTAGGTGCCTCTTGAAGCCCTCACCCTACTTCTCACTTATTAGATTTTTAGTTGTTTATGTAATTGCAGTTTTTAAAAATGCTGTTCTTTGAGTCAGAAACACTCTGTTCCTAGTGAATGGCAACAGCTGAATACACTTTGTTATCTGCTTGGAGTCTGTGTCCTCACATTCTACAGGCTGAGGTTTAAGCCAGTAACATGGAGGTTCCAGGAACTGGTGGTGCAATTTTCTGTTAATACAAAGCTCTTTAGGAGGGTGTTAAAGAACAGAACTAATTAGACATTTTTCTTGATCAGTTCAAAAACATTTATTACATGGACCATAGGTTCCTACCCATTCTATGTTTGATACTTGATAGTGAACCATTATTCTAGTTTTGCTGCAAAAATACAGAGAATTGGACCTGAAAAACAGGCAAGCTCTAAACCAAATGAAAATCAGATAGGTGACACTTCTTTCCCTTCTTGATAGACAGATTATAACTCGCAGGAGTAGGACATGGGCACTGAGGCTCACCTTTTTGAGTAAATGTTTTTTTCTTTTTGTCTGCTGGAGGACTTGACTGAGGAGGAACACAAAAGACTGGAGAAGCAGGGTACCGGGGGGCGGCACGTTATCTAGATGGAGGTACTTTGGAGCTTTAGAGATGCTGCCCAGGCTAGATAGGTAGATGCTGAAAAGGGCGATTTTCTGGAACAATGCTCAAATTCAACTATGTAAACAAATCACCTGATTCTGGTATAGTAGGTCTGTGTTGAGTTTTGAAATTCTACATTTCTAGAAAGCTCTCACGTGCTGCTGCTGGTGCTTGGCACTACACTCTGCATAGCAAGATTCTAGACCCATGATGGCGAACCTATGACACGCGTGTCAACACTGACATGTGTAGTCATTTTCTATGACATGGCCACATACCAGAGAAGTATGGGGCCGCATGCCGAGAAGGACATTTCATCCTCGGCTCCTGCACGGCCAGGTGCAGTAGCCGAGGATAAAACATTTGCTGTAGTGTAGACACTCTGTGCCGGATGTCTGTAGGCCAAAACAACAGAACTCCAGCACAGAGCGTCTAGTTCTGGGACTTCCAGTTAGGCCGTTTTTCTCCAAGTGACACACCACCCGAGTTATGCTCGTTTTTTTGGTGAATTTTGACACACCAAGCTCAAAAGATTGCCCATCACTGTTCTAGACTGTGGTCTTCCTGCCTTTTACTATCACACTGTAGAAGATGCTGCTTGAATAGCAGAATAGCTATTAGAAAAGCTCTTCTTTGTGATATTTACTCTGTGTTGAGAACTGTGCCCAAGACTTTCTGTGCACTGTCTTGTTTAATTCTGGTTACAACTCTGTAGGATAGGCTATATTGGCTATATTATCCCTACTTGAGAGATAAAGAAATTGCAATGCAGGAGTTTTTAGCTGCTCATCTATTATGTTCCAGTGGGAATAAGGAATTACAGCATTTACAATACTGAGCATGGGACTACGAATGTAATAAATACTTCATAAATATGTTTCCTTGACCCAATGGCTGGTCAGGCTCATATTTCCAAGGTGACATGTTCTCAGACCTACTTCTGTTTAGATAAAGCTCAAAACCTGAATTTCTGAATTAGTTCAGCCAATAGACTATTTATATTAGAGCCAGAGATCAAAGAAGATCATCTTCTAGACTGTCTCAACTTCCCAGGGACTTCCCTTGTGATTACCATGCAAAACAAGAATCTTTGAACTTTGTAAGAATTAGTAGGGTTGAATCATTTATTTGTACAATGTATAACCTATATGGATATACATGTTGGTCCTGGTAATAATAATGATGAAAGCTTCAAATCCACAAATGCCAAACTCAGATTAGAAGAAACTCAACCAATTTCTGATGCTCTTCATTTCTTTCTGTAGGTACAATTATTAATTATTTATTTCATGGATCATGCCTTCGGTGTTGTATCTAAAAATTCATTGCCATACCTGAGATCATCCAGGTTTTTTTTTTTTTTTTTTACAGGGGCAGAGAGAGAGAGTCAGAGAAAGGGATAGACAGGGACAGACATGAACACAGAGAAATGAGAAGCATCAATCATCAGTTTTTCGTTGAGACACCTTAGTTGTTCATTGATTACTTTCTCATATGTGCCTTGACTGTGGGCCTTCAGCAGACTGAGTAACCCCTTGCTCAAGCCAGCGACCTTGGGTCCGAGCTGGTGAGCTTTTTGCTCAAGCCAGATGATCCCGCGCTCAAGCTGGAAACCTCAGGGTCTCGAAACTGGGTCCTCCGCATCCTAGTCCGATGCTCTATCCACTGTGCCACTGTCTGGTCAGGTGATCCAGGTTTTTCTTTATGTTTTCTTTAGGAGTTTTATTGTTTTGCATTTTTCATTTAGGTTTATGATCATTTTGAGTTAATTTTGGTGATGGGTATAAGGCCTGTGTCTAGATTCATTGTTTTCTATGTGAATGTCCAATTGTTCCAGCACTGTGTGTTGAAAAGAATATCTTTGCTCTTTTGTATCACCTATGCTCCTTTGCCAAAGATTAGTTGACTGTATTTATATGGGTCTATTTCTGGGTTATCTGTTCTGTTCCATTGATCTATTTTTCTATTCTTCCATCAACACCATACTGTCTTAATTACTGTGGCTTTATGGTAAGTCTTAAAGTCAGGTACTATCAATATTCCAACTTAGTTCTTCAATATTATGTTGGTTATTCTGGGCCTTTTGCCTCTGCATATAAACTTTCGAATCAGTTTGTTTATATTTACCAAATTTATACAAATTAAGATTGTATTGAATCTCTGGATCAAGTTGGAAAGACTGACATCTTGACAGTATTGACTCTTTTTATCTTTGAACATGAAATATCTCTTCATTTATTTAATTTTTTTATTTTTGTTCATCAAAGTTTTATAGTTTTACTCATATAGATCTTGTACCTATTTTCTTAGTTATACTTATGTATTTATTTTATGGGGTGTTGATATAATTGGTATTTCAAATTCCACTTGCTCATTGTTGATATATAGAAAAATGACTTACTTTTGTATATTAATCTTGTGTTACAATCTTGCCGTAATTGCTTATTAATTCCAGGTTTGTTTGTCATTTCCTGTGGATTTTCTACATTGACAATCATACCATCTGTAAACAAAGACAGTTTTATTTCTTTCTTATCAATCTGCATAACTTTTACTTTAGTTTCTTGTCTTATTGCATTAGCTAGAATTTTTTGTACAATGTTGAAAAGGAGTGGTGAGAGGGTACATTCTCCTTTGTACCTGATCTTACTGAGAAAACTTCTAGTTTCTTACCATTAAGTATGATGTTAGCTGTATGTTTTTTTGTAGATAGCCTTTATCAAGTTGAGAAAATTTTCCTCTATTCCTAGTTACTGAGAATTTTTATTATAAACAGATGTTAGATTTTGTCAAATGCTCTTTTTGCATTTATTTATATTATCATATAATTTTTCTTCTTTAGTATACTGCTAGAATGGATTACATTAATTAATTTTTAAATGTTTAGCTAGGCTTGCATACTTGGGGTAAACCCCTCTGATAGTACTTTTTTAGTAATTTTTTTGTGTGTTTCATTTTGGATCATTTCTATTGTTGCATCTTTAAATTCATCATTCTTTCTACTGCAGTGCCTAAACTGCTATTATTCCCATCAAGTATAATTTTCTCATACATTGTAGTTTTCTCTTCCAGAAGGACAGTTTGGATCTTTTAAAAAATATCCATGTATTCACTTCAAATATTCAATCTTTCCTCTAGAATTTTGTACATATGGTACAAGCAATAAAGTTTCTGTCTGCTAATTTTATCATCTGTGACAATTCTGGGTTGTTTTTGATTGATTTTTTATAGTGTAGGTCACATTTTTCTGCTCATTTGGTTACCTATTAATTTTTATTTGATAGGGCACATTTTGAATTTTACCTCGTTGGTTGCTGGGCATTTTTGTATTTCTATAAATACTTTTGATGTTTGTTCTGGGATGCAGTGTTATTGGGAAATAACTTTATCTTTCAGATCTTTCTCTTAAGATTACTTTTTAGCCTTATTAAGTATAAATGACAAATAAAATTGTTAGATATTTAGAATGTGCATCATGGTGATTTGATACATTGCAAAGGTGTTCCTACCATCTAGTTAATTAACATAGCTATCTTTTTACATTTTTTGTGTGTGTGAGAATATTTTAGTTCTACTTTCTAAGTAAATTTTAATTATATAATATAGTGTTATCAACCTTATAGTATCTTATTCATCTCATAGCTGAAACTTTGTATTCTTTTCTCACACTTTATCCAGTGGTGGGATTCAAATAATATAACAACTGGTTCTCTGCCCTAATGATCATTTTAGGTATAAAATATGATATACCAAAAGGTAGTTTATTACTTCATGTATTTAATACTTAAATAAGACCAATTAAAAGAGGTACACAAAACAATGTTATAACAAAGAGTTTTAAAATATTAATGAAAAATATTAAATAATTTTATTGTTTTTATTAAAACAATAAAACTGTTATTTAAGATATTTCCATATTGCTTCTTGATTGGCATCCTCACTTGCAATTTTCTTCACTTTTATCCGAGTATCATTGGCTGTGTGATTTATCCTTCACTAGCACACTTATAATATCTCGGGGGAATTTTGGGTGTAACACAAAGCTGAAACAAATGACAGCTTGTCACCCCCTGGTTGTTTGGCACTTTTTGTCTTTATGTTACATATTTGTTTACTGAAGTAACATACGTGAGGGAATTAAAATGTAGTATTTCATCAAAGGTATAATGAGTTTTATGAAATGAATAAATAAATATTACAAGCATAGTTCTGTTAAAATTTTTTCACCTATGGATGGAATGAACATTACCCTGGGAACTTAGAATACACTGTTGTACAGATGAACATAAAAAAGAGTAAGGAATGTAAATTTGTGATTTCCATATTGGGTGGCTGCCCAGGTGCCCACCTAAGAGAGAACCCTGATTGCAAGTGCCATTTTAACAACCGGTTTGCAGAACTCACCAAAAGTTTAGGTATCGGATCTGCTGAACTGGTGTGAACCGGTTGAATCCCACCACTGATTTTATCCTTACCTTTTGACAACCACTTTTCTACTCTACGTGGAATCTGGGAGAGAAAAAGCAACATCATATACTATCTGTCTTTCTCTGTCTTAGTTCATTTAGCACATTGCCTTCAAGGACTACCTGTGGCTCTTGAGCTTTCTTAGGAGGGACCAAAGCAGCTTTTTGTCTAGAGCTAATTATTTTTCATTACTGAGTCAAGACTTTTTCAATATTCCCCCAATAACCCATGAATTTTGATATTTTCCAGTTGGACTTATATGAATAGACACTAGTCCAGGCCTTGTGTGAGTCCCTCTAATGCTTTCAGGTGATTCTTTCCCGATTCAGGAGTTTCCTTTCACTTACATGAGTAATGCACTGAATATTCAAGGAGGACCCTTTTCAGACCTCCAGAGTTCTCTCTCTAAAGCATTCTGCTCCCTAGTACCCTACCCTGCAGCCTCAAGCTACCTTGATCTCCCCAGACCCAACTCTGTCTTCTCAACTCAGAAAGTCTCCTGGGTTCTGTCTGTGTTGCTGTCCTTGCACCATGGCCTGTAAACTCAAGGAAGCAAGCAGGAGCAATCACGGAGCTCACTTTATTTTACCGCATTTCTTTAGGTCACTGTCCTTAGTTGCCTGATGTCCAAGTCTTAGAAATTTTGTTTGATGTATTTTGTCCACTTTTAATGTTGTTTCAGGTAAGAGATAAATCCGACACATGTTGTTCCATGTTGTTCAGAGACCATAGTTTCTATAATAGCATTTTGAATCATATAAACATACAAAAACAGTTACTTTCTTATTATTGGTTACCTGGTTTGCACATCTAGCTTAGTCTCTTTGGTTCATGGTTTCCTTATTTGTGAAATGAGAGGGTTATTAAGACCATGGACCAGTCAGGGCTCTCTAGAGAAACAGAACCAATAGGATACATATTCATTATATATACATATACATATAATTATAATTATAATATAATATGAATGTGTGTGTGTGTGTGTGTGTGTATAATGAAAATTTAGGAAGAAATATAAACTATTGGTTTATATGATTATGGATGCCGAGAAGTCCCAGGAAAGCTGGTGGTGTAGTTCAAAGACTTAAGAACCAGAGAATAAATAGTGTAGATTCCAGTCTAGTCTACACCAGGAGCTCTGAAGGCAGTAGAAAATTGATGTCTCAGTTCATCCAGTCAGGAAGAGGGTGAATTCAACCTTTTTCTGCCTTTTTGTTCTACTAGGCCCTCAGCAGATTAAATTATGCCTGCTCACATGGGGAAGGGCATTCTACTTTACTTAGTCCACTGATTCAAATGCTCATCTCCCCAGAAATCTCTCTACAGACAAGAATTAATGTTTAATCAGATATCTAAGCATCCCATGGCTTGATCAAGTTGACATGTAAAATTCACCATCACAGATCAGAAGCAAGACTCATTGTATTCTAATTCGAAACAGTTTTGAGTTCATGAAATCATCATACTTTACATGCCTAAAATATAGTCTAATAATAACCCTAACCTGAACTGGTTCATAGTCAATGTGGAAAACTTTATGACCCTGCATTTCTTCCCTGTAATTACTTCTCTTTGTGTTGTTCATCCAGGTTAGGGGAGTCAACCTTTTTATACCTACTGCCCACTTTTGTATCTCTGTTAGTAGTAAAATTTTCTAACCGCCCACCAGTTCCACAGTAATGGTGATTTATTAAGTAGGGAAGTAACTTTACTTTATAAAATTTATAAAACAGAGTTATAGCAAGTTAAAGCACATAATAATAATTACTTATCAAGTACTTTATGTTAGATTTTCACTAAGTTTGGCAGAATAAATCTTTATAAAACAACTTACTATAGTAAATCTATCTTTTTACTTATACTTTGGCTGCTCCGCTACCACCCACCATGAAAGCTGGGATGCCCACTAGTGGGTAGTAGGGACCGGGTTGACTACACTGATCTAGGTATTCTATAATGAGTATGGCTGGACACTGTGTTAGGTACTGGGGATACAGCAACAAACAGACTGACCAGCGGGTTACATTTTATGGATGCTTATTGAACACTTCTTAGGAGCCTGTTAGACCCTAGGCAAAGCACCTTACTGATACATCTTACTTAACCTTCACAATAATCCTCTGAGGTAGGAACAGACAAACTGAGGTCATAGAACTGTTAAGTGGTGAAGCAGAAATATGAACCCAGGCAGTCTGCCTCCAGATCAGTTACTTCTAACCTCTTTGCCAAAGATACTGAAAGGTGGCCAGCAGACAAAACTCAGCTTGCAGTTGTATTTGCTTTGGCTCACACTGAAGTTTAAAAACAAAAATATATAGTTCCCTGAAACTTTCCAGTTTGCAACACTCCCCACTATTTCCTTTTTTTTTTTTTTTAATAATCAGTTTTCACCTTTCACTTTTCTTTCTAGACACTAAAGCATTTGGATTTTTATTCCTGAACATTTCTACCCTGCCTCCTTCTTGGGATGGTTTTACATATTTCCTCAGCTCCACTAACTACATCTCAAGTGACCTCTTTATCAAAAGTAAGTCCTTCACCTTTCTTCCTTTTCTTTTTAAATTTTTATTTATTGATTTTAGAGAAAGGAAGGGGGGAGAGAGACCAACAGAAATATCAATCTATTTCTGTATGTGCCCTGACTGAGAATCGAACCCGCAACCTTTCCATATCAGGATGATGCTCTAACCAATTAAGTCATCTGGCCAGGGGCTCATTTCTCTTTAATTTATACCATGTTACCTCAGCATCTCTTAAAATTTTCTCACTCCTCTGTTTTAGCCTTATCTCCATTGGATATAATTGTGGCTGATATTCCCTAAGATTATTGGCAATACTGTAGGATTAAGAACAAAGAAGGAAGTAAAAATGGACATCATAAAAGAAACTAGTTCCCTAAAAATCTAAAAACTTTAAAAAACCAGTATGTCATTGCAGCTCCATGTGAAACTGAACAAACATGACAGAATCTACTTTCTTAGCTTCTTCTTCATTAAAATGGCATTAAGAGAAATAAAAAAAATATATGATTTTCTATTTTGTTTTAACCACAATATCTCTGGGCTTGCCTGGGAAGCAGACCATACTTTGTAATGTTTCTATTAAAAATATATATTTTAAATTCCAAACAGTTGACTGACTAATGCAGTTTTGTTGTTCTGTTTACTTATGTATTCACTGATTGATTCTTGTACATGCCTTGACCAGGGCTCAAACCCTCAACCTTGCTGTATCTGGAAAATAACTAACTGAGCTACTCAGCCAGGGCTTCAATGCAGCTTTGAACCAACCCATTTGAAAATATATCTGAGCAGAGTACTTAAGAATTTGGGCTTTGTCTCTGACCGAACTATGAATTCCCTCATACCTTCCACTTGATATTTTGAAATCTCTACATGAAATACAAACAAAGACATCCCAACTGGAACTTTTTCTTTTTGCTTATTGTACCCCACCTTCATTCTAGTATTCCTGTTACAGAAGCTTCACTGAGGTGGCTGTGCCAAGTAACTAGTTCTATTTCTGAGCCATTCTGGTCAATGCACTATACTTTTTACATTGGGTTTGACAAGATAATAAAAGATCAAACTTTCAGCTTGCCAGTGCTTAAATAACATTTGAAGTGGCCACTAACTATGTGTGGCCACTACAGATTGTTATGTGGCATGCATTAGAATACACACCAGATTATAAAGACTTACTACCAAGAATTAAAAAAAATTATGTAAAATACCTGATTGATAATTTTACACCAAGTATATGTTGAAATAATAATTTTTTTATATATTGGCTTCATTAAAAACATTATTAAAATAGAAAGAATTGAACATGATGAGCAGATATTTGTAGTTCAAGAGCCATAATAGCAAACACTTAACACACTGTGAAGAATTTTGGAGCTTGACAAGGGAGATGAGGAGGGGCTTTTTTTGATTTGTTATACAGCAAAACATTAAGGTACGGGAGAAGAGGAATTCAGTTCTTTGAGCAAAAAAACTTAACCTCTGGGTAGAATTCCCAAGAGAAGACAAGAAGAAACAAACATTTATTGAGTCCCCTTTTTTTATGCAGGAGTATGCAACCATTTCTGGGGTACCATTAATAAAGAGCACCTAAGGAGGCTAGGTGATATTGTGAGGTATTTATCCTTTTCCTCCATATATTTTCTCCTATCTTCATTCAAGCTGACAGTCTATTCCATTCTCCTTGCCCCAAGAGGAATAGGACAGGTTGGGAAGCAGAAGTGATCTATAATTCTATCTAAGTTTTGTTTTCCAAAAGTCTGATTTTTAGATGTCTGGGAAGAGTTAAGAGGGAGAACCGGATTTGCTGATAGACACAGAATATCTTGAAGGAGCCAAGGTTAATTTGGAACTTTACTCTCACACTGGAAAAATCCCATCCCCTCCAGGGTTAGAAGGGAGAGGAGAAAGAACTGAGGGTCCAGGCACAGCATAGCTGAGGCGGTGAGGAACATCTTGGGAGGGCTCCAGGACCTTAGAGGGGTAAAGCATGGTGCACATAGGCACAGGAGTCATGGGCAGCCTGGTCAAAGCATTCTATGGCCCAGGTAGGGGACACAAGGAGCAGAGACCCACCAGAACATGGACCTGGACAGTAAGTGAGTCAAGGGCCACCTGGAGTCTCCCACTCTAGATAGGTTTACACTTTGTAGTATCCCAGAAAAGAACCCTAATTCCTTTTCTTTCCTTCAAGCTCTCTCTTTGGAGACTCCCTTCTCAGCATACAAATATGTAGGGTCACAAGATAAGATAAGATCGTCCCTTCTTCTGAAGCTGTGAGCTGCATCTCAAGGATGCATCTCAAGAATGCACTTGCCATTCACATTTTCTTCACAGTCTCCCCTCAGTGGAGATCTGGTCACTCTGGTATGGGCCAAGGAACCAGTTCCTGAAGGTATGATGTTCACTGAAGTAGAACCTAGCTAACTTTACTGACCAGGGAATTTTTCATGACCATGAAGTGATATTTTTTTCTTTTTTATAAGATACAACTTTACGAATCAGAAAATCAAGACAATTTAAAAAATTCTTATTGGGCAAGGCTCTTATTTAGGAAGACAATCAAGCCAAACTCCCAGTATAGCTCATCAACACAGCTCTCTTCCTAAAGTGAAATTTCCTTCAGAGTGGGGAATGTCAAGTTGGTGCCTTGAGCTGAGTTTGGGAACATTCTTAGCTACCTTTTGCACCATCCATTGTGTTCTATCTCCTACTTTTCTCTCTTAACCTTCCTTTCCTCTTCTAAGTCAAGTGGAGAAAAAAGTTGAAACATTCTTTATTTTTTAATACATACTGCTATTTATCTCCTACTAGAATGGAGGAAAAGCACAAATGACACTTCTGGATCAATAGCGATACCTTGGAGTATGTCCAGGAATAGGGGAGACTGAAAGCAGAGAGGCAGACAATCAAAGAATTTCCATTCCTGTTCTTATAGAAGAACAGACAGAATGTGTTAAAAACACAACTTGGTCAATTGTCAGTTGCCTTTAACAAATATTATGTCTCTGGTGCTGCTGAGAATCTAGATCTGGTCACTGGCTTTTTCTATCACTGCATCTGTAGAGCAAGTTCAGGGACCACAGTCTCAGTCCTCATTCTTCCCAGGTGTTGCCTGTCCTTGATGACTGCTGCCACCCGGTATGGCCAAAGAGAATACTGGAAACTTCTCTCATCCCAATCACCAGGGCAGTAATAGCCACTGCAGCACAGAAACCTAAATTATATGAGAGTAATAAAGCAGTGAACCATTACTAATCAGCCACAGAACCATAAGTAGGAGTCCTTAGAGACAGACTAGTTTAACCCCTTCATTTTACAAACAAGTAAAAGAGGCCAAAAGAGGTAAACCAGTGGGTCCATAGTCCTATCACTGATTATTGGAAAAGAGATCACAATTTTCCCCTGATACTCAGCCTTATATTCTTGGTATCCAATTAGTAACTTGTGTGATAACTATGGCTTAACCAGAGGTCACAAATGTAGCAGTAATGAGCCAATCAAGCCTTGTGGTGAATAATCAGAAGTAGTAGATCAGACATGGAAAGTGCCTGTCCTTACTAAAGCATTCAGATTTACCTCCTAGGTTAGTTTCACAAATTACTACAAATTTAATGGCCTAAACAACACAAATTTATTATCTTACACTTCTGAAGATCAATAATATAATGCAATGGTTTCACAGGGCTAAAATTGAGGTGTTGGCATGGTTTTGTTCCTTTTGGAAACTCTAGGGAGAATTTGTTTTCAGCTTCTGGAGGCTACCTGTGCATTCCTTGGCCATGGTCCCCTTTCTCCATCTACAGAACCAGCAATGCCAGTCAAGTCTTCCTCATATGCCATCCCCCTGGTCCTGAGTCTCCTGCCTTTCTCTTCCACTTTCTAAGGATCCTTAGGATTATACTGGGCCTACCCAAAAAGTGCAGAATATTTTTGCTATTTAAAAATATTTAACAATTATATCTACAAAATCCCCGTTGTCCTATAAAATACTATATTACAGATTCTGGGGATTAGGATTTGAACATCTTTGAGTGGCCATTATTCTGCCTACTAAATGCCTCTGCAGGCTGGATGGAGTCCATGGGTTCCAGTTTGTGATTCTCAGTTTATTGCTATTGTAGGTATCATGGAGGAACATAAGAACTGTGATGAAGTATTCAACTTTGAGAATGGTCAGACTGGAGAATGAAGACTAACACCCAAAGCAAAGGGGTACCACGTGCCAGAAAGTGTGTAGGAAAGCACCACCTGGCATGGGGACCGTGATGCTGCCAATGAATCTTGATGTCCCTCTAGACGTCTGTAAGTCATGGGGCACAATTTTAGGCGGGGAAAATAATTTATGACTTATTCATCTAGGAGGAAACTGAAACCTTGCAAGGGGAAGTGACACAGAGCATTAGTACTTGAACTGTGACTAGGCTTCTTGTGTCCTAATACCTCAGCTCTGTTCTCCTGCCACTGCAGAGGTTGTTCTCATCAATGCTTCTGCCTGACCGGGCCCTTCATTACCTGACTCTACTGCCGCCTTCTCCTATGACTCAAGATGAACTTGACCAGGTTACTCTCCTTATTGCCCAAGAATACACACACTTGTTCATTCATCTGTTTGTCACTCATTCATTCACTATTTATATATAGAGAGAGAACCTATCACTGCCAAGCTCTGCAAACACAAGGACAAGCAAGACCCAATGCCCTCCTGGACAGGCCTCTAGTCTAGGACAGTGGTCCCTACACCTGTTATGACATGACACAAAAGATGGAGGACTGTTCACTCATTTGTCATCCTGTTGGCTGTAGTCCTGAGGAACCCCTTCTTTCTGCCCCTTTTGCAAGAAGGCCAGTGGGTGAGAGTAATATTATTCAAGAGAAAACTTTGATCTTTTCTAAGTTACAAAACACTTTTAAAACTACACTATTTGCAAACTTATATATAAGTAATAAATGACTTGTAGGCAGGGGCCTTTATTTTAGTGGCTTATGTGACCCTGCTTGCTTGGAATGCCCTTCAAAAAATTCTTTTACATGAACACTGAGGAACTTCGACTAGCCTTCATTTTCCCAAAGAGAAGAAAGACAACTCAGAGACAAGAAACCCCAAGCCCTTTTGAGGAGAGAACTTGGCATCTGATCTTTCACCTTCATGTTCTATTAGTAAATATCATAAAATTATAAAGGAACTGGAAGTGTTTGACTGAAGAAGAGAAAGCTAGAAAGAGACACTGACAGCAGGGACCTGTCTCAGGGAGAGATTTATTTTATTGGTCCCAAAGCAATAGCATCACTGAGAGGAAGCTGCAAGAGGTATATTTCACACTCAGGTCACTCAGTCCCCAAAGCAAGTGGTCAAACAGCACTGAATTAGGAAACTCGGGGTCACAAGGGGTAGAACCTCAGCACAAATCAGCTAATTTAGACAATGAAGGGGGAACTTAATGACTGAAGAAGCCAGCAGAGATAGTCACACTTGGATTCATATCTGTTCTGTCATTAGAAATCTGTCTCTCCATCCCTGGCCTCCCAGTGGCACTGTCTGAGCCTGCCCTCCCCTCTCACCACTCTGCACTTCCCAGCACCTCTGCCAGGCTCTGAGGGCCAAGGGGTGGGGTGGTGAAGTAAGTGGGTAGAGAATCCTAGTTCCCAACCTACAGTTTAGCCACCCACTTGGAAGCAGTCTCACTCACAGTGGCTCTAGCTCACTCCAGGACTGACTCACTGAACCAAACTCAATGACTGGGGAGAATGATGCTGACTTGCTGAGCTGGAGTCACATGCTGACCCTAAACCAGGAGAGGGCCTACTGGTCAGAAGCTCCCCAGCCACACCTCCCAGTCTGAGGGTGAGGTGATCCCCGCTCGCCTCCCACCCCACCCCAAAGAAGATCAGGCTACATAACCAACGAAGGGGGAAGGAGTGATAATCAGGTGAAAAGAGCACATGTGGTCAGAATAGATGAAGCCCTTCCCATTTCCAGTTCCCCATGAAGGCCCCACAGAAATCTTCAGCTGCACCTCTTTGTGTTCTTTGTTATTTTATCAATTCCATTCTCTCATATAGCACAGCTGCTCTGGACACAGTGCTGCCCAATTTACAGTCTCCCCTTCCTCCTCCTCTGTTTTCCCACCCTTCTCTTGCACAAAACTGGGAAACCGGTCTGACTGGTAGGACAGTGTAGGGACCTGTAAATTTGCCTGTGTGGGGTGGGGGCGGGGGAACTGAGAACGCTGGCACCTTCACCCCCTTATGCCATTGGGCCAGGAAATCCAAATCTTCCCCAAGTAAGAAGGTCTACTTTGTAAGACACTGAGTTCCCAATCCTGGATAGACTGTGATTACAGGACAGGAAGGACCCTGCAGTTTACAATCTTCCTTGGTGTCCTGCTGTCACATTTGAACTTTACTCAAGTCCCCTTACTGTGTCCTGAAGGGAACTTTCTGTTCTCACCTGCTCTCAAGGTTGTTGCTAATAATTTAAAGCTAGTTTAGCTGCATTATGGTCTGGCATACCTGGGGCTCAAGCTTCAAGTGACGAATTTGATAAGGACTGTCCACTAGCAATTAAACATAACAGAGGGTAAAATACAGTAAAAGGTAAAAGTTGAACAAAAAACAACAACAAACAAGTGAAAAAACCTGGCCAGCCAAAATAATTGGAAGTAAAAATAAGCCAGAAGCAGCTACCAAGAAGTGAACTTAAAGCCCCTTTGGTCTCATCACACGTTTCTGAGATAAATAATGGATTTGGCAGAGATTCCAAAACCAAAGGGTTGGGCAAATAAATTTGTAAAATCTGTATTTTTTGGTTTTGCTCACTTTTATTGTTAAAAATGGCGCTGCCCACATGAATGCCATTGTCCAGGTGATACAGCTAATTACCTTTCTGCTGGGAACCGGTTTGGTTATGCTAACGTGTGCTGGAGGAGGGATTTTTCATGCCAAAAAGTTTTAAAAGGAGGAGCTAGGAGGTCATTTTGGGAGAGGAGACCATGTTGTCGCAGGAGAGAGAGGCCACGTGGTTGGAGAGGAGGCAGGGAACAAGATGGAGGCTTGCAGAGAGAAGGAGATGGGGAACAGAGGTGAATAAGGCTGCTGAGGCCTTTGATTCTAGGAAAATCCGGAGAAAGTCAGTGGCTTTGGGAGCCCTGACTTCCAAGCGGGAAGTGTTTTCCTGCTGTGTGTATTTACTTGCTCGCCTTTTGCGGGCTGGAATAAAGGATGGGCCACTAGTTCTTGGCTCTGTTGTTTCATTACGATCTATCCGAATTAAATGGGAACCGGCAGGGGCAGGTGGCTGTGATGGCGGCTGCGGATACTGGACTTAAACAAAGTTACAGTCACTTGTCTCCTGGCCAGTTTGTCTTAGAAGGTACATCAGAAAAGTCTTTTTTATTTCTTTAAGTTAAAAAGACCTATGGGTCTTTATTGAGATATTTGTCTGGTTAATGGGCAAGGTGGATATATGAGAATACCCCCTTTAAAATGTTCAAGACTTAAATTATTATGACTATGGTAAAGTAAAACTCTAGGC
Source organism: Rhynchonycteris naso (assembly GCA_037038555.1). Classification (NCBI taxonomy): domain Eukaryota; kingdom Metazoa; phylum Chordata; class Mammalia; order Chiroptera; family Emballonuridae; genus Rhynchonycteris; species Rhynchonycteris naso. The sequence goes on from CM073003.1 coordinate 84,744,666, forward strand.
CTTCAGATTTATTTGGTCACATGAAGACTAAAATTGCTTGGTCCTTACACCACCTTCTTCTGCAAGCGTGGCTGACTGCCAATCCATGGAGTTTTGTATTTCACCGTGGTCATGGAATAGACTTATTCCAAAGACATTCTGGGGGGGGGGGGTCCGGGTGAGGTTTTAAAAGTTACCAAGGACTCAGTTGTAAGAAATGCTGTTTTAAGGAGGAGTATCTCAAGGAGATGCACTCCTGAAACCAGAAATTGTCTTTGGTCAGCAGACCCTGAGAGAGCAGCCCACCTGGGTCACTAAGTCTGACTTCTCAACTAGTTAGTTTTGCTGAGCCCAGTTTTGGCATTTTTCCATGTGTCTGCTCTGAGGGTATAAAAGAAGCAATGCCAAGAAACTGAGGCTGCACTCGCTGTAAGCAAGTTTGGAGAAAGTGCTCATGACCGTTTCAGGGTTGCCCCTGCTTGAACTAGAATTCCTGTAGCAAGTTTCTTTTTAGACTGCATGCTTCCTCACAGACCCCCAGTCCCAGGCCTTACAGGGGGGTGTAGAGGGTTTTGGCCTGCTCGTCACACGTTGACTTTCCCTAGAGTGACGTGTAAGGTGGAGAAGCCTGGAAGTCGATCTAGGTTCACTTGGGTTGTGCAGCTGGTGGTCATGTTTACTGGAAGGGGTCCCCACCAGCATCATTATTTTAGGTATTGACAGACAACCTAGACTGCAAATTTACTGCAGTGGGGTTGGGGGGAGTTCACTAGTGCCAAAGAACTGTTTTATGAGATTTTAGGGCTTTAACTGACCCTTATCATTTAGGGAAAGGTGCTATGTCCTGGGGTTATGGGGAATCTGGTAACATACCTAATTTAAATGTACTGTTTAATTGCCAATTCAAAGTACTGTTTTAAGCATTTAAGTTCCTGCCAGTAATTCAGCTGCTGTTTAAGGCAGGCAATTATTGCATCATTTCACACATTTGAACAACTCTCAGTGGTAGTAGTTATTGCATCAGCTCTGAGCAACCTTGTCTTCCAATCAATTAAACTCATTGCTCTTGAACACGTGATACCTGCCAATTACACTTGAAATCTCCACCTCACAACCTGTTGCACAATGAAGGGCCAAATGAACTGATGCCCCCAAACTTAATCAGTCCCCAACTCAGGCAAACTAGCCCTCAAAGAGGTTTCCAAGGTCTCCTGGGAACAATCCTATTATGTATGTTCATCACCTCCCCCAACCCAAAAGGGAGAAAAGCTTCTCAGGGCTCTATTCCACTCCTTAGTTGCAGTTTGTGTTTGTCCTAGGACAGTACAGATTAAACTAGTGGTGTTTACTCTTTTTCACCTTCATTTGTTTATTTTTGTTACAGCTAAGCAAATGACACATAATTGTTACCTAATTCTTACCACCAAAAAGCTCCCATAATTAAAATGTCACTTAACCATCCAATTTTTTTGTCTTTCCTCTTTGAATTGGTTGATAGAAAGAAATCCCAATATAAATGAAAATTTAATATGAAACAATGAAAAAAAAGGCATAATGTATAATTTTTTTAAGTTGGAAGAAAATAAACATAAACTTCTACTGTATATACTGTAAAGAAAAACCCCAATTCAAATAGATTAAATATTTAAATGTAAGTAATGCAATAATGAAGGAATTGTTTAAAAATTTGTAGGCTACGTGTACATTCTAGGGGTGGAAGAGGCCTTTGAAAACCAAAATCAGAAGCTATAAAGGAAAATATATTTCATTTTAAATTTAGAAAGTCAAATACATGGGGGCCCTCAGGATACGACAGTCTCGGCATAGGATGTTTTGGGTTTACGACACTCCCATAAAAACTTTAAAAATTGAGACACTAGTGTTTCAGCTTACACCATTAGCATCATACTTTTTTTAGATTCATTTTTTGTATTACTATAAGCACAGTACAGCATAGTTATGTCTTTTTCCTTTTACCATGGCTTAGTTGTGTTTTTATGTTCTAGATTATGATTTTACAACTGTGTTAGGATAGGTAAGTGAGTTAGGCTAGGGTGTATTTCAACTTACACCAAAATTTGGGTTACATCACTATAAATAATTTCTGTTGTTTTAAACCCCCAGTTTGTGACAGTATAAATAATTTCTGTTGTCTTAAGACCTCAGTTGACATTTGTCACAGCAGGTCTAAGTAATGAATACAATGTATAAGAAATCAAAGAGCAGATTTAAAAATTTTCTATCTAAGACAGAATAAAAATTCAAACAAAAGTTCTATAAATTCAGAGCCATATTTATACCTCAATCCCATTGATTTGCTTTATGGTATTTATTTTAGTCCTATTTTACCACTCATTTTTACATACATCTTGATATCCATCTTAAATTATTTTCTGGACATAAAGTTGTAGGGTTACCTCAATCCTATAGCTTGGGACTGATGACCTAGTTGCCCATACACAATAAAGGAAGCTGACCAAGGTGAGAGGAGATGGAGCTGCAGGATGAGCTGCTCACAGAGCCCTTCATCATGAGACATCACTCAGAAATGGAGGGAAAATTTTCAGAACCCAGTTTCTAGTTCTAGTTCCAGTTTACTTTTGGCCTGGTCATATTGATTTCTGTGTGAGTTATTATCCTGAGAAATCCCCTTTTGACTTAAGCTAATTTGAGTGGATGTCTCATTATTATAATCAAACTTAAGGAGAGAATCACTGGAAGCTCATGATGGTTAAAGAAAAAATTGTTGGATGGTGAATTCTGAATTAAGGTGTTTAAGGATTGAGTCTCTTTTATCTTCACTTAATCAATACAACACTACCACTAACAGTTTTGTAAAGGACCCTGCATTGTGTAATGGAACATTTTGGTCTATTGTTTTGGTGCAAAAATATTAAAAGTGAACAAAATATCAAATAAGAACAAATTTATTCTCTGGCCTGAAATTAGGAAGAACCTACATATTAAAGATGAAATTAATGATCAGTATAAGTAACCTCCCCTTAAGAAATTGGTGACTGAAAAGAGAGAATTAAGGTAGCTATCTCAGTGGAGGTCTGGTGTCCCATGGATTTTGGAGAAGAGGATCAAAAGGTAGAATGTGGCAGTGTGCCCTCAACAGCAGCCTGTGTGGCCAAACTTGAAACCCATCATTAATAACACTAACACTAAACCCTCTTGCTAAGAATTGATGTTTATCCAACAACCTTCTGACTATAAGTCTCCTCTCCAAATAGATTTCCCCATACGGAGAATACTCTGAGTATTGTCTAGATCCTGCAGGCATTCTGCTTACTGGGCAGTTTTATGGGCCACTTGTCAACTTTTGGTGAATCAGTACCCTGAGTCCATTTATATGAAGGTCAATTGACAACACAGAGTTTCTGGACAGCTCTCTCCTTAACAGTTTTAAGGCATCCTTGTTTTATCTCACTGTATCATCTATCAGATGAATGATTAGAATTCTAAGTACCAGAAGGAGGACGATTAACTCTATAGGGTTATACTGATGCAAAATCTAAGTTATGGTGGTGGTGTTGAGTGAGTGTGTTTATGTGTGTGTTTAGGGTTATATGCTCTGATGGTAGATTGACTAACTGTGGGGATAATACTGCGGGAAGAGACAAAATTCTACCCAAGTTCTGGCCATAAATCCTAGTACTGTATTCACAGAAATATAGTAAATGAAAACTGTAACTTTTGGTCTATGATTTTTGAGTACCTAGGTAATGCAAAATTATGACATGAGTCACTAAACAAAACTATTAATTTAATTATTGCCTTTAACTAAAATGTGAGGGATCAAGAAGGCAACAAAATAAAATGTATTTTTTCCCTAGACTAACACCCTTCTTACTGGCTATGAATCAAATTTATATACAAGGGTGGGAAGAAAAGGAGATTTACAGTTTTTCTTATAAAAAACAACACAATAATAAAATAATAATACAAGAATAAACTATTTTATGTACTCACAACTGTATACGTACTTCTGCCTTCCCTGCTATTGGTTTATAAAAAGTTTCCCTAGGAGAAGATCTAAGATGGTGGTAGAACAGGGGGAAGCTAACTCATTCCTTCTAGGGCCAAACTTTTATTGCAACAAAAATATATAACAATCAACCTGAACAACAAACTGAAGACTAGCTGAACAGAAGTCTGATAACCAGGGATTTACAGAAGAAACCATGAGACTGGTAGGAAGAGCAGAGATGTAAAAAGGGCTGGCCCCACTCATGTGAGTGACAGCTGAGATTCCTGAGGGATATCTCAGCCTCAAAGGTTTTCCTTGAGAAGCAAGAGTTCTCAACAGTACTCAAGGTTCACCAACCCAGGGCACTAGAGCTAGAAAAAGGTGCCTCCATAACACCTGGCTGTGAAAATAAGCAGGAATTCCATCCTCCAGGAAAGATGGGAGTCTGTTAGAAACACAGGAGTACTCTTAAAGGAGCAAGAACAAAATCTCATTTGCAGCCCCTCAACCTGGGCTCCAGTGGAGGGAGAGCAGAGTGGACTAGAGTCTTGTGAGGATACACTGGGGTTTGTGGCTCCAGGGAAAGAGATGAAGGGATAGCTTCCAAGATTCATGTACTGAATCTGTCTCCCAAACAGTAGATACCATCTTTCTTGGGTGGAGTGCTCTGCTTCACATAGCATCATCTTCCAACTCAGTTACTCCAACCTAAGGAGCTCACATGAAGGAAGCAGCAGCTTGGGCCCAGGTATAGAGGTATAGGCAGAGTCAGGAGAAGTCAGTGACTGAGTTTTGAGGCTCTGAGGTAAGACCATTATTTCCTTTGTATACCAGCTGGGTTCAGAGTCCTACTAATTTTGGGATGTTTCGGCATGATAAAATCTTCTGGCTTCACCCTGAAAACTCCTTGAAACCTTGTCCTACCACAAAGGTTTTCAAGTACTCAGTAGGTAGCAGCTAGTGTTGATGTACCCTGGGACTTTTGCTGATTAGTTTCAGACCCAGCACTGATGCTAAACTTGAATCTGTAACAATCTGATGAACACCACTTGCCCCTACCTGGTAACTCACTGAGAACCTACCTAATACAACTTAAGTACTGCCAGGGGTTCTTTTAGTAAGTGAGCCTAACAGGCAGCCAGCAGCCAGATGCAAGTGAAAAGGGATCTTGGGGTACCTTGGGTCTTTAGTGGACTTTCTCTCAGATTTGGTGTGCAGGCTGGTTCTTCCCATGCATACCTAGGCCCAGTAGAGGCAGCCACAAACTGTGAATTGCTTTGTAGCTCCAGTGTTAGCTTGTAGCACCTGATTCCCAGGAAGCACAGATGGTCCCAAACAAGATAAACCCACACCAAGATACATCATAATGAAAACACCAAAGGTTAAATACAAAGAGATAATTTTAAAAGCAGGGAAAAACAGTCAGTTACCTACAAGGAAACTCCCATAAGACTGTCAGCTGAGTTCTCAACAGAAACATTTCAGGACAGAAGGAATTGGCATGAAAATTTCAAAGTGATGAAAAGCAATGAATGATCTACAACCAAGACTACTTTACCCGGCAAGGCTATCATTTTAAAGTGAAGGAGAAATAGAGAGCTTCCCAGACAAAATCAAGCTAAAGTAGTATGGTACTATCAAACTAGTATTATTGGAAATGTTAAAGGTCTTTTTCTAAGAAGAAGAATGAAAAATAAGAAAAACACAGTTATAAAGAATAAACTGGCAAAAGTACATACCCATCGATAATCACTTTAAATGTAAGTGAATTAAATGCTCCAATCAAAAGACATAGGGTAACTAAATGGATAAGGAAATCAGAAAAAGCTAAGAACTTTATTATTTCACACAGAGTTAGGATATAAAACTGAGACTCATGGACATAGATTAAAGTTAAGTGGTTATCAGGGAAAGGGGGGCAAAGAGTAGGGAAGTAAAAAGGGAGAAAAATACAGTGATGGAAAATGATTTGACTTTGGTGATGGGTACATGGTGCAATCAACAATACAAATGCTATAGAGATGTTCACCTGAAACCTATGTACTCTTATTGATCAATGTCACCTCATTAAATTTTGAATAAAGGAAAAAAGAAAGGCGACCAATATATATTCTACCTATAAGAAACTGACATCAAAATAAAAGATACACAGGGACTAAAAGTAAAGAAGTGGAAAAAGATATTTCATGCAAATGAAAATTTTTAAAAAGCTAGGGTAGAAATACTTATATCTGGTAAACTAGACTTCAAAATAAAGTCTAACAGACTTTAAAATAAAGGAAGAGACAAAGAAGGACACTACATAATAATAAAGGGAGCAATTCAACAATAGTATATAACCCTTGTAAATATTTATGCATGCCAATAGAAGTACACAAAGCTATAAAGCAAATCTTATTCATTTATTTATTTAGACAATTAAATTTAACAGGGTGACATTGGTCAATCAGAGTACATAGATTTGGAGAAAACATCTTCACATCATTTGGACAGTCGATTATGCTGTATACCCATCACTCAAAGTCAAATCATCTCTGTCACCCTATATTTTGTTTCTCTTTAAGCCCCTCCCCTTTCCCCCCTCCCTCTCCTCACTTCCACTCCCCCTGGTAACCACATCACTTTTATCGATGTCAATGAGTCTCAATTTTGTGTCCCATCTATGCATGGAATTATACAGTTCTTGGCTTTTTATGATTTACTTATTTCATTCAGTATAATGTTCTCAAGGTCAATCCATGTTGTCATAAATAATTCTATGTCATCATTTCTTATGGTTGAGTAGTTTTCCATTGTATATATGTACCACATCTTCTTTATCCAATCTTCTATTGAAGGGCATTTTGGTTGTTTCCATGTCTTGGCCACCATGAACAATGCTGCAATAAACATGGGGCTGCATGTGTCTTTACGTACCCATGTTTTCAAGTTTTGTGGGTTTGTGCTCATTAGAGGGATTGCTGGGTCATATGGTAGTTCTATTCTTAATTTTTTGAGGAACTACCGTATTTTCCTTCATAATGGTTGCACTAATTTACATTCCCACCAACAGTGGATGAGGGTTCCTTTTACTCCACAGCCTCTCCAACACTTGTTATTACCTGTCTTGTTGATAGTAGCTAATCTAACAGGTGTGAGGTGGTATCTCATTGTAGTTTTGATTTGCATTTCTCTAATAGCTAGTTAAGGTGAGCATCCTTTCATATACCTGTTGGCCATTTAAATTTCTTCCTGGGAGAAGTGTCTGTTCATGTCCCCTTGCCATTTTTAATTGTATTGTTTGCTTGCTTGTTGCTGAGTTTTGTGAGTTCTTTTTGTATTTTGGATATTAGCCCCTTATCTGAGCTGTAGTTTGAATATATTACCTCACATTTAGTTGGCTGTCTATTTGTTTTGTTGACAGTTTCTTTTGCTGTGCAGAAGTTTCTTGGTTTGATATAGCCCCATTTATTTATCTTTGCGTTTACTTCCCTTGCCTTTGGAGTCAAATTCATAAAATGTTCTTTATGGCCAAGGTCCAAGCATTTAGTACCTATGTTTTCTTCTATGTAATTTACTGTTTCATATCTTATATTTAAGTCTTTGATCCATTTTGAGTTAATTTTGTGCAAGGAGACAAACTGTAATCAAGTTTAATTTTTTTCATGTGACTTTGCAATTTTCCCAGCACCATTTATTGCAGAGGATTTCTTTTCTCCATTGTGTGTTTTTGGCTCCTTTATCAAAGATGATCTGACCATATATGTGGTTTTATTTCTGGGTTCTCTATTCTGTGGATCTATTTTATTGCCAGTACCAATAAAATATTGTTCTGATTGTTGTGGCTCTGTCATATAGTTTGAAGTCAGGTATTGCAACACCTCCAGCTTTGTGGGGGTTGTTTTTCCTTACAATTACTTTGGTTATTCAAGGTTTTTATGGTTCCATATAAAACTAATAAGTTTTTGTTTCATTTCTTTAAAAAATGACATTGGAACTTTGATGGGAATTGCATAAATTTGTATATTGCTTTGGGTAATATGGCTGTTTTAACTATACAGTGTGTCTGTAACGTCATGGTGCAATTTTGACCGGTCAGAGGAAAGCAACAAAAGACAATAGAAATGTGAAATCTGCACCAAATAAAAGGAAAACTCCCAGTTTCATACCTATTCAGTGCAGTTTGATGTGGGCTCCATTTGTTGCCCTACACACATCCAAATGATAGTGAAATTCTTGCCACACACAGGTAAGAACGTCTGGTGTAACAGAGTGAATAACATCTGTGATTCTCTGTTTTAAGTGATTAATGTCATTGATACTTTCAATGTACACATGTTGCTTCACATAACCCCAAAAGTAAACATCTAAGAGCATCAGATCCGGGGATCGTGGTGGCCATGGCTTGACAGAACCCCTGCCTATCCAGAAACTCATGAACAGTGGCGGTGTAGTGAGCAGGAGTGTCATCTGTTGAAAGATGACACCTTTTGGATATTGTGGCACTGCATACAATTCCAACATGTCAAGATAGGTGTTTGCCGTCACAGAGTGCTCTGCGAAAAAAAAATGAACCTATCACCTTATCATGCATCAGGCCACACCACATGTTCACTTTAGGAGTGTTACGTTCGTACTCAACGTAGGCATGAGGATGTTCAGCAGCCCATACTTGGACGTTATGGCGATGAACATGTCCACAGATATGGAAGGTCACCTCAATGCTAAACACAATCTTCTGAAAAATTTTGCATCATTGTCAATGTCATGAAGCATATCTGTAGCAAACATGCATCGTGTGAGTCTATCCGCCAGTTTGATAGCGTGCAATAGCCGCAATTTGTACCCCGTAAAACAGTGACGTTTCTTTAACACCTTATGAACTGTAGTCTTGCTTAGGTGTTAATTGTCGAGCTCATGCACGCACAGATTTTTTAGGGCTTCTTAGGTAGCTATCCCATATAACTTATACAGACTCATCACTGACTGACAGCCTACCAGAATGGGGTTTCTCCACCAAACTGCAGGTTTCCTTCAACTGCTTATCCTACTGAGTAATGTTATTCCTATGTGGTGGCACCTGGTTATAAACGTGCCGATATTTACATTGCATTTTGGTCATGGGATCGAATTTAGCAAGCCACAGAACACACTGAACTTTCCTCTGTACCGTCCACATCTCGACTGGTATGGCGGTGGGCTGCTCCGCTGTATACATGGTGTTATGTCATCATCTGCACATGCGCACATGCTGCCACGTCATTCTACAGAAACTGGGAGGGTTTTTCTTTTAATTGGTGCAGATTTCACATTTCTATCATCTTTTGTTGCTTTCCTGTGACCAGTCAAAAGTGCACCATGACTTTAAAAGCACACTGTATTTATTCTTCCTATCCAAAAACAAGAAATATTTTTTTCACTTCATTGTACTTTTCCAATTTTCTTTAATAATGCTTTATAGTTTTCAGTATATAGGTCCTTTACATTCTTTGTTATGTTTATTCCTAGGTATTTTTTGTTGTTGTTGTTGCAACTATAAAGGGGATCATTTTTTTTTTTTAGTTCTTTTTCTGAGGTTTCATTGTTAGCATAAAAGGAAACAATAAACTTCTGTATTTTAATTTTGCATCCTGTGACCTTACTGTATTGCTTTATTGTTTTTAATACCCTTTCTGTGGAGTCTTTGGGGTTTTCTGTATACAGAATTATATCATTTGCAAAAAGTGAAATCTTTACTTCTTCCGTTCCAATATGAATGCCTTTTATTTCTTTCTCTTATCTTATTGCTCTGGCTAGAACTTCCAGCACTATGTTGAATAGGAGTGGAGAAAGTGGGCAACATTGTCTTGTTCCTGATTTTAGAGAAATAGTTATTTGCATTTTACCATTTATTATGATGTTAGCTGATGGTTTGTCATAAATGGCTTTTATTATGTTGAGGTATTTTCCTTCTATACCCATTTTGTTGAGTGTTTTAAACATAAAAGGATGTTGAATTTTGTTGAATGCCTTTTCTGCATCTATTGATAGTATCGTATGGTTTTTGTTCTTTGTTTTGTTGATATGCTGTATTATGTTAATTGTTTTATGTATGTTGAACCAAACTTGTGTTTCTGGGATGAATCCCACTTGATCATGATGATTTTTTTTGATATGTTGTTGTATTCGATTTGCTAATATTTTGTTTAAGATATTTTCATCTGTATTCATTAGAGATATTGGTTTGTAGTTTTCTTTTTTGTGTGTGTGTTGTTCTTACCAGATTTTGGTATGAGGGTTATGTTGGCCTCATAAAATGTATTTGGGAGTATTGCTTCTTCTTCAATCTTTTTGGAAGATGTTAAGAAAAATAGGAACCAAATCTTCTTTGAATGTTTGGTAGAATTCACAACTATAGCCATCTGGCCCTGGACTTTTATTTTGGGGGAGGGTTTTGATAGTTGTTTCTATTTCCTCCCTGCTTATTGGTCTATTTAGGCTTTCTACTTCTTCATGATTCAGTCTACAAAGATTGTATTGTTCTGTGAATTCATTCATTTCTTCTAGATTGTTGAATTTGGTGGAGTATAATTTTTCATAGTATTCTGCAATGATCCTTTGTATAGCTATAATATCTGTGGTAATTTCTCCTCTTTCATTTTGGATTTTATTTATATGAGTTCTTTCTCTTTTTCCCTTAGTGAGTCTTGCCAGGGGTTTGTCAATTTTATTGATTTATTCAAAGAACCAGCTCTTTGTTGTACTAATTTTTTCTATAGTTTTTCTGTTTTCTATTTTATTTATTTCTGCTTTAACTTTTATTATTTTCTTTCTTCTGCTTGTTTTGGGTTGCCTTTGTTCTTCTTTTTCTAGTTTATTAAGATGTTATGTTAGGTTGTTTACTTGGGCTATCACTTGTTTTTTCATATAAGCTTATAATGATATGAACTTCCCTCTTATTACTGCTTTCACTGCATCCCAGATATTCTAATATGTCATGTTGTCATTTTCATTTGTCTACATATATCTTTTGATCTCTGATTTTATTTCTTCTTTGACCCACTTATTTTTTATAAGAATGTTAATTTCCACATTTTTGTGGGTGTGTTTACTTCTTTTTTTGCAGTTGAATTCTAGTTTCAAAGCTTTATGGTCAGAGAATATGCTTGGTATAATTTCAATCTTTCTGAATTTGTTGATGTTAGTTTTGTGGCCCAGCATTTGGTTTATTCTTGAAAACATTTCATGTACACTGGAGAAAAATGTATATATTCTGATGTTTTGGGATGAAATGTCCTGTAGATGTCTATTATGTTCATTTGTTATAATGTTTTATTTAAGGCCTCTATTTCTTTATTGATTTTCTGTTTGCATGAGCAATCTAAAGCCATCAATGGTGTATTGAGGTCTCCAAGTATGATTATAATTTTTTGGCTTATACTTTTAGATCAGTTAGTAGATGTCTAATATATTTTGGTGCTCTGGTTTGGTGCATATATATTAAGAAGTGTAAAGTTTTCCTGATACAAAGTCCCCTTTATCATTATGAAATGTCCATCTTTGTCTCTGGTTACCTTTGTTGTCTTGTAGTCAGCACTGTCAGATATAAATATGGCTACACCTGCATTTCTTTGAATATTATTTTCTTGGAGAATCATTTTTCAACCCTTCACTTTGAATTTATTTTTATCCTTGTAGCTAAGATGTTTTTCTTGAAGGCAGCATACTGTTGGGTTTTGCTTCTTGATCCAATCTGCTACTCTGTGCCTCTTTGTTGGTGAGTTCAACCCATTTACATTTAGTGTAATTATTGACACTTGAGGATTTTCTATTGCCATTTTATATACTGCTTTATGATAGCTTTGTGTCTTGTTTGGTTCTCCTTTTTTGTTTTTCTGTCATTTGTTTTTGTTTGGTGTTATTCCATACTTCTAACTTATGTTTCTTCTTTTTTTTAAAAGCTATATGTTTCAGTGACATTTTCAGGGGTGGTTACCATTAGGTTATTAGAAGAAAAATTATCATATTTATTTTAGAGTTTATTATTTCATGAGTGCTTCAGCACTCCATCCTCCTTTGCTACTGCTGATCTTTATCCTCTTCCCTTTTATGTTATTTTTGTCACAGATTATGCTTGTTTTTTTAAAAAAATTTACCTGTAGTTTTATTTTGTGTTGTTCTTTATATCTGATTGGATAACCCCCTTTAGTATTTCCTGTAGTGAAGGTTTTCTGGTGATAAATTCCCTTAGTTTCTGTATGTCTGTAAATGTTTTCATTTCCCCTTTATAATTGAAGGATAACTTTGATGGATATAGTACTCTTGGCTGGTAGTTCCTCTCTTTCAGTACTTTAAATATTGGGGTCCACTCTCTTCTGGCTTGTTGAGTTTCTGATGATAAATCTGATGATAGCCTAATGGGCCTTCTTTTATATGTTATATTCTTCTTTCCCAAGCTGCCTTGAGAATTCTTTCTTTGTCATTGATTTGTGATAGTTTAATTACAACGTGCCCTGGAGTAGGTCTGTTTGGGTTGAGGTCACTTGGCATTCTGTTTGCTTCTTGGATTTGAGACTAAGTCTTTCCACAGGCTTGGGAAGTTCTCACTGATTATTTGTTTCAATATGTTCCCCATTCCCTTTTCCCCACTTCTTCTTCTAATATGCCCATGGCCATGCCAGTCGAAATGTGGATGGTACAGAGGAAAGTTCAGTGTGGTCTGTGGCTCGTTAAATTCAAATCTGTGACCAAATTGCAACGTGAATATTGGCGCATTTATAACGAAGCGCCACCACATAGGAATAACATTACTCGGTGGGATAAGCAGTTTGGTGGAGAAACCTTGTTCTGGTAGGCCATCAGTCAGTGACAAGTCTGTAGAGGCTATACGGGATAGCTACCTAAGGAGCCCTAAAAAATCTGTGCATGTGTGTGCTCGACAATTATACCTAAGCAAGACTAAAGTTCATAAGGTGTTAAAGAAACGTCTCTGTTTTATGGGCTACAAATTGCGGCTGTTGCACTCTATCAAACCAGCAGATAGAACAAATATGGGCTGCTGAACATCCTAATGCTTACGTTGAGTATGAACATAACACCCCTAAAGTGAATGTGTGGCATGGCCTGATGCATGATAAGGTGATAGGCCCATTTTTTTTCACAGAGCAGTCTGTGATGGCAAACACCTATCTTGACATGTTGAAATTGTATGCAGTGCCACAATTTCCAGAAGGTGTCATCTATCAACAGATGACACTCTGCCTCACTACGCTACCATTGTTTGTGAGTTTCTGGATAGAACATTCCCTAGGTAGTGGATAGGCAGGGGTTTTTTCAAGCCATGGCCACCACAATCCCCGGATCTGATGCCCTTAGACGTTTACTTTTGGGGTTATGTGAAGCAACATGTGTACATTGAACATATCAATGACATTAATCACTTAAAACAGGGAATCATAGATGTTATTCACTCTGTTACACCAGACGTTCTTACCTGTGTGTGGCAAGAACTTCACTATCATTTGGATGTGTGTAGGGAAACAAATGAAGCCCACATCAAACTGCACTGAATAGTAATGAAACTGGGAGAGGTTTCCTTTTATTTGGTGCAGATTTCACATTTCTATCATCCTTTGTTGCTTTCCTGTGACTGGTCAAAAGTGCACCATGACTTTATGGACACACTGTATATCTGAAGAAACCCAAAGCCCTAATTTGAATAAATGTATCTATCCCTATATTCATTACAACATCATTTACAATAGCAAAACTATAGAAGCAACCTAAATGCCCATCAATACATGAGTGGATAAAAAACCGTGGTACATACATATAATAGAATATTACTTGGCCATAAAAAAGAACAAAATCTTACCATTTGCATCAGCACAGATGGACCTAGAAGGTATCATGCTCAGTGATATAAGTTAGTTGGAGAAAAACAAATACCATTTGATTTAACTTATATGTGGAATCTGAAGAGCAATATAAATGAACAAACAAAACAGAAATGAACTCAGATACAGAGAACAGACTGATGGTTTCCAGAGGGGAGGGCATTTGGGAGACCGAGTGAGAAAGGTTAATTGAGAAGTACAAATTGATAGTTACAAAATAGTCATGGGGTGTCTAATTAACTTATTCATGTACCAATAGCAATGGTCAGTTAATACATGAGATGCTGGGTGTTATGTGCTTGGCTCATACACCAACTCCTCTCAACCCCACGGCTCTTGATTCAATTCTACATTCAAAGTCAACCTGCTCTGGGCACCACTGGTTCTGGCTCTTAGTGCCTGGTCTCCCCAGTCCACTCTGTAAATTGCAGTTATACTAACCTGAACTGGGGTCCTGGTTTTTCAATACCAGCTTTATTTTTTTAAATCAGAATTTTGCTTTTGGGAATTGCTTTGGATGCTGACTGAGCGAGATTCTCCTCTTTCAAAATTCCTCCAAGCCCAAAGTGAGATGTATACTTTCTAATGCTTAGCTGTGTGATCACTCAACTCAGATGAGCTTCCTGCCTCTCCTTAGGGATTGCACAGCAGCAACCAATACTTTTTTTTGCAAATATGGTGGATCTCATTATGAACCCCAAGTCTTCCTCAAAGGACCTGAATAAAAGATGGTGTAAGAGCTCCTGTAAAAATGGTCTGGATAAAGTTTGAATCAGAACCAATCTGTAATCTTAATTAAATAGTAGAAAGAGGGACTAATCAAACCCAATGTCTGGAAAGCCATTATCTTAGTATTAAGTCTATGCAGTTTGAGCGGTTTATGGTTCTTAGGAGATATTGTACTCACTGTTTTGACAGTTAAGAAAGAGAGTGATATAATTTACTTGCGATAGGTTTCAAGCTCACTAACAGACAAGAATTCTGTAATTCTGGTCTGAAGCTAGGGTTTTAATGTAACTGAAAAATTGAAGAGAAGGTGCCTTGATGCTTTTGGTACTATTGGTTTTTAGGTTAAGTTGCTTATTCACAACTTTCTGAAATTTGTCAAGGGAGGTTGCATGACTGTTGATTTTACTCATATCTTCTTTTTTTTCCTTTAATTTTATTTAATTTATGTGTAGTTAATTCTTTGAAAGAGAATGTTTAAAATGGACCACAAATGTGATAACAGGGAATAATGCTGGCTCACACTTTATTGCTAAAATAAGAAATGTTCTCTTAAAATAAAACAGAACACACAAAAAAAGGAAAACATGTTTTTCTTTTGTTCTTAAGTGCTGGTACCATTCTGGGGGGAAAATAATGGATCTGCTGCACTGATGGGGAATGGCAATGGGTCCTCTGCACTGATTTAAACCAGTAGAACCTGGGTAGAGTATAGAGAAGCCTCAACAGGGTAGAGAAATGTTTCAGGGCACTTGTAAATAGGCTATGGCCCAAAGGGCTGAAAGGGACTAGTTAGGACCTCCCCAGCCTACACACACCTGCTTTTGGTAAAAGTGCTGCCTGGTGGAGGAGGTGAGGATGTCCCTTTTCTAAGAAGCTTCTCTCATAGCCTCAACTGGAATGAACCAACTGGGCCAGAAACATTTGTTTGATTACTGTAGCTTTGTAGTAACAGTTAACCCTTGAACAACATGGGTTTGAACTGCACAGGGCCACTTACATGGGAATTTTTTTTCAACATATAAAGCCCTCTGTATCCATGGGTTTTATATCTGTGGATTTTACCAACTATTGATAAAAAATACTGTTTTGATCAACAGTTGGGATACTTTGGATACCAAGGGATGATTATATTGTTCTATACCATTTTACCTAAGTAATTTAAGTATCCACAGATTTTAGTATTTGTGCAGGGTGGGGTACTGCAGTCAATCCCTGTGGATACCAAGGGCTAACTATAGTTTGAAATCAAGAATTGTGAAACCTCTCGCTTCATTCTTTTATAAGATTTCTTTGGCTATTTGGGATTATTGTGGTTTCATGAAATTTTGGGGTTTATTTTCTATTTCTGTGAAGAATGCCATTGGAATTTTGATAACAATGGCATTTAATCTGTAGATCACTTTGGTAGTATGCACATTTTAATAATATTAATTCTTCCTGCCTATAAGCACAGAATATCTTTCTATTTATTTGTGGTTCTTCAATTCTTTAATCAATGCCTAATTATTCTTCAGTGTACAGATCTTTTACCACCTTGGTAATTTATTCCTAAACATATTATCCTTTTTGTAAATGGGATTATCTTCTTAATTTCTCTTTCCAATCATTTGTTATTAGTGTATAAAAACCCAACAAATTTTTGTATGTTGATCTTTGTATCCTGCAACTTTACTCAATTTGTTTTTTGTTTTAACAGTTGTTTTTTTGTTTTGTTTTTTGTTTTTTTGTGGAGTATTTAGGGTATTCTGTATATAATGTTGTGTCATATGAAAACAGCAACAGTTTTACTTCTCCATTTCCAATTTGGATTATTTTTATTTATTTTTTCTCTAATTGTCTGACAGGGCTTTTAATACTATGTTGAATAAACATGGTGAGAGTGGACATCATTGTTTTATTCCTAATCTTAACAGAAAAGCTTTTAGCTTTTCACTGTTGACTATGTTGAATTTGGCCTTGTCATATATGCCCTTCATATGTTGAGGAATGTTCTTCTATACCCAGTTTCTTAAAGTTTTTTATCATGAATGAATATTGATTTTATCAAATGGTTTTTCTAAATTTATTTAAATGATCTTATGATTCTTATAATTAATTTTGGCAATATGGTGTATCACTTTGATTAATTTGTAAATGTTGAGCTATCCTTGTATCCCTGAAATAAATCTCGCTTCATCATGCTGTATGATACTTTTAATTTATTGTTGAATTCAGCTTGGTAATATTTTGTTGAAGATTTTTGAATACACACACACACACACACACACACACACACACACACACACACATACATACATTTGTATCAATATTTGTCAGGGACTTTGGGCCTGTAATTTTTTTTCTGTGCTGTTGTTGCCTGGTTTTGGTACCAGTGTAATGCTGACCTCTTAAAATAAGTTTGGAACTGATACCTTCTTTTCTATTTTATGGATGTTTGAGTAGGAATGGTATTAATTCTTCTTTAAATGTTTGATAGAATTCATAGTGAAGCCATATGGTTCTAAACTTTTGTTTTTTGAAAGATTTTTAATTACTGATTTAATCTCAGCAGTAATTAGTTTGTTCATATTTTCTATTTCTTCATGATTCAATCTTCTTAAGAGTACATGGAACATTCACTGGGCTAGAGCATATGTTAGGTTTAAGACAAGTCTTAATAACTTTAAGAATACTGAAATCATATCAAACATCTTTTCTAACCACAAAGGTAAAAAACTAGAAATCAATTATAAGAAAAAAGTGGAAGTTTACAAATATTTGGAGATTAAACAACATGCTTCTGAATAACCATGGGTTAGAATGGAGAAATAAAAATATATCTGAAGACAAATAAACTGGAAATACAACACATCAAAAGTTATGGGATGCAGCAAAAGCAGTGGTAAGAGGGAGGTGTAGAGCGATAAATGGCTACATCAAAAAACAAGTAAGAGAGAACATAAATACCTTGCTCTACATCCAAAAAAACTAGAAAAATTAAAACATGCTAGTCCCAAAGTTAGTAGAAAGATGGAAATAATGAAGATCAGAGTAGAAATAAGTGAAAAAAGACTTAAAAGACAATGAAAAAGATCAATGAAAATAAGAGCTTGTATTTAAAAAAAAATTTATTTATTTTTATTTTTTAAGTGAGAAGAGGGAAGATTGTGAGACAGACTCCTGCATGCGCCCCATCTGGGATCCTCTAAGCAACCCTTGTCTGGGACTGATGCTCAAATCAACTGAGTTATTCTCAATGTCCCTGACGATGCTTGAATGAATTGAGTCACTGGCTGTGTGAGAGAAAGAGCAAGAGAAAGGGGAGAGAGGGAAAAGAAAGGAAGGAAGGGAGAGAGAAGCAGATGGTAGCTTCTCATGTGTACTCTGACCAGGAACTGAACATATCCATATCCATACACCAAGCCTAGGCTCTATCCAGTGAGCAACCTGCCAGGGCAAGAGCTTGTATTTTTTTAAAGATAAACAAAAGATACAAACATTTACTTAAACTTACCAAGTAAAAGAAGAGATGATTCAAATAAATAAAATATAGGCCCTGGCTGGCCCAGATTGACAACCCAGGTTCAATCCTTGGTCAGGGCACACAAGAGAAGTGACCATCTGATTCTCCCCATTCCCTCTCCCCCTTCTCTCCCTCTTCCCCTTCCTCAGCCAGTGGCTCCATTGATTCTAGCATGGTCCCAGATGCTAAAGAAAACTCCTTTGGAGCATGACAGGCTCAGGTGCTAAAAATAGCTTGGTACTTACTCCAGCATTGGACCTAAATGGGGTTGCTGGATGGATCCTGGGTCAAGGCACATGTGGCAGTCTGCCTCATTATCTCCTATTCTCTCACACAAAAAATAAAAAACATAAAATATGAAATAAAATAATGGACAGTACAGTTGATACCACACAAGTACAGAGTATCCTAAGAGACTACTATAAAAAATTATATGCCAAAAATTGAACAACCTTCAATGCATGAATAAATTCCTAGAAACATACAAGCTACCAAGACTGAATTATGAAGAAATAGAAAATATGAATAGACTAATTACTACTAAGGAGATAAAATCAGTAATTAAAAACCTTTCAAAAAACAAGTTACCAGTTGGAAAATGAGAAATTCAGGCAAAATGTTCCCTTAATATTTGGGGTGTAGTTAGATCAATCTTTAAAAAAAAGTCGATTAATTGTCTTAGAATGTCTTAGAGACTGAAGCATGTGCATATTTTTAAACAAATGTAAGGCACAAATATTAATGTCAATGCAGTAATGTGCTCATAACTTCACTGGCAAAATAAGTTGGTTTAGAGCTTAAAGTCATAGCAAAAAATAGCTCTAATATAAGTTTTTATCCAAAAGTGTGAAATAAAGAATTAAAAATGTGTTACTTCATTTTAGGAAGATAAATTTATGCTTCTCCCAGGTTGTTCTAACTTTACAACCGACCACTTGAAGTTACAGCATCCTGAATAATTTAAATAGAGCATTTATTGAGAGCACGGTCATTGCAAGATATCAGTTACAACTGAGATGCAAACCCAGCCTCCTGGGAGAGAAAACCACAGCAGAAGCAGAATTCCAGTGCATTACATGCAGGGAATAAAGCAAATAGTCATGGCAGAGGAATAAGAATAGGTTCTAAGATGTCCAGGTCCTTTTCCCTTCTCCCTTTTTGGGCCAGAGATAATACCCCGGAGATAAAGACATTCTGAGATTTCAAGCTGCAGGGTACCAGGACCAGTGTGACGTTGGCCACCAAGCATCCCCAGCAGAGGCACGTTAGCTGTTTGGTCAAGGTTTTGAAGGAAATGAAAGATGCTTTGTGTTGGTCAGGTTGTGATTCAGCCAAGCAGGGCCCATATAAGAGCCTGGCAAAGTGAATAGCTCAGTAACCCCCACCTCTCAGCCTTTGCAATTGTGTATTTTATATAGGCTTCTGAGCTATTGTGCACCAAGCACATCTGGTTAAGGGTGTCTGAATGAAATTTTAGTTTGCTAATCTGTTTTCTAAACATCTCAGTAGCAATTTTCTCTTACCCGGAGGCTAGGCAGGATAAAACTGAAAAGCAAAGAGACACAGGTTTGCAGCTTATCGCTGTCCCAGTGTTTCCTTGCTTCTCTCTCCTCCTGCCACACTGTGGACTGGAAGAAAGAAGAAAGGGGAGAGGTAAGTTTGCATCTTCCTGCATGGTACTGGGCAAAAGGAAGAAGCTTTTTGTAAGTAGGGAAAGGTCTAATATCCTGAGGTCATTGAATGAGAAAGCAGCATGCTTGGTGTTCATGACACATGGAAACAGAAGGTATTTGGTGAGCTGATCCATCTTTGGATGACTATTCAAGGTTTATCCACCACGCCTAATGTGACCCCAATGTGGAGCAGTGATGATCAGAGCTATCTGACACTCCATCAACCATAGGGTCCTAGCTTTCCCATTTACCTATGGAACACCCCTTCACCTTCTCTCTGCTTGGGACCTCTGACTTGACAGATGAGTCTTGTATGCTATTATGGATAATTTTTATGAATATTCAGATTCATATCTTTCTAATTCAAGATGCTTCAAGTTAAGATATTTGAACTTACAAAATATTATTTTGTTAAGCTGTCTCTGCTATCTTGGAAGATTTACAAGGATAAACTCATTCTTATTTCATGTATTTACACCAACACATGGACTAATACAACTACTTTTCTACTTTATAATCTTCCTACACAACAATATCTCTGAATATGGGGAACTCACCAAGTGTCATAGACTGATAGATTTCTGGAAGCATAGATTTCAGCTAATAGGATTTCTCCCCATAATATATGATGATTATGGGACTGCTACTGCAATTGAAGATTATTAATTAGTGTTTTTGCTTTCATTTGTCTTCAAATATTTTTTTATTTTTCCTCTGACCCATGGTTGTTCAAAAGCATGTTGTTTAATCTCCACATATTTGTAAAAGTTCCTGTTTTTTTTCCTTGTAATTGAGTTCTAATTTTTTACCATTGTAATTAGAAAAGATGCTTGATATGATTCCAATGTTCTTAAATTTATTAAGATTTGTTTTGGGGCCTAACATATGCTCTATCCTGGAAAATATTTCACGTACTCTTGAGAATATGTATTCTGCTACTTTTGGATAAAATATCTCATAAATATCTGTTAAATCCAACTAGTCTAATGTATTTTTTATGTCCATTGTTTTCTAATTGACTTCCTGTCTTGATGATCTATCCATATTGGAAAGTAGGTTTTGAAGTCCCCTACTATTCTTGTATTTCTGTCTATTTCTCTCCTTAGGTATGTTAATATTTGCTTATATATTTAAATGCTCCTATGTTAGGTTCATACTGTTTACATATCCTCTTGTTGAATTTACCCCTTAATCATTATATAATTACCTTCTTTGTATCATATTTAAGTCTTTCTATTAAAATCTATTTAGTTTGATACAAGTATGGCTACCCATATCTTTGGTTTCCACTTAGAAAATAAGAGTTTTTTCAATACCTTTACTCTCAGCCCATGTGTATTCTTAAAGCTTAAGTGAGTCTCTTATTGGCAACAAATAGTTGACTTTTGTTTTGATCCATTCAGCCACTTGATGTCTTTTAATCATTGATGAGTATGAACTTACTATAGCCATTTTAATTGTTTTCTAGCTATTTTGTTACTCTTTTTTTTTCTTCTTCTCTTGCTCTCTACCTTTGTGATTTGATGACTTTTTGTTGTGGTTTGTTTAGATTCTTTCTCTTTTGTATATTTAATATAGGTTTTTTCTTTGGGATTACCATGAGGCTTATATAAAACATATTAATAATAATCTATTTTAAGCTGATAACAATTTAAGATTGAATGCATATGAAAGCTCTACATTTTTACTTTACTCCTCAAGTTTTATTTTTGATGTTACACTTTACCTCATTTTATCTTGTGCATTTCTTAGCAAATGAAAAAAATTATAGGTGTTTTTAATACTTTTGTCTTTTTATCTTTACACTAGCTTAGTATGTTATGTATTTACCACCAGTAAAACATTAGAGTATTGTGAATTTAACTATATATTAATATCTTCTGGAGAGATTTATACTTTCATATGTGTCCCTGTTACTAATGATCACCCTTCCATTTCAGCTTGAAACAATCCCTTTAACATTTTTTTAAGACTAATTTTATGGTGATGAACATTAACTTATGCTTGCCGGGAATACTCTAATCTTTCCTTCAATTCTGATCAGAATGGGAGTTTTGACCTGCTCCGTTTATGACCTGGACCGGTTCACCTCTCCTTAGGCAACCTGGTGGTCCCCCACTCCTGGGAGGTCACCATATTGATGCCGAACTTAGTGCGGACACCCGATCCGCATAGTGCACCACAGCCCAGAACTCCTAGGCTCAAGCGATCTTCCCGCATCAGCCTTCCGAAGAGCCGGGACTACAGGCATGCACCACCATGCCGGGCTCTCCTTCAATTTTGAAGGCCAACTTTGCTAGATAGAATATTGTTGGTTAGCATTTTTTGTTGTTATTTTCTTTCAACATTTCATTTGTTTGTTTGTTTGTTTAGATGAGAGAAGGGGATATAGAGAGGCAGACTCCCGTATGTGCCCCTACTGAAATCCACCTGGCAATCTCATCTGGAACCAATGATTGAATACTGAGCTATTTTTAGTGCCTGAAGCTGATGCACTCCAATGGAGCTATCCTCAGTGCTGGGGCCACACTCAAAGCAATCAAACCACTGGCTGAAGGAGAGGAAGAGGGAAAGGAGGAGGAGAGAGGGAGAAGAAGATGATCCATTTTTCTGTGTTCCTTGACTGAGAATTGAACCCAGAATGTCCATATGCTGGGCTAATGCTCTACCCACTGAGCCACCAGCCATGGCCTCTTTCACCATTTTGAATATATCTCTTCTGGCCTGCAAAGTTTCTACTGAAAAATCTACTGGTAGTTCTAATGGGGATTACCATGTTTGTAATAACCTGTTTTCCTCTTTCTGATTTGAAGACTGTCTTCTTGTCTTTAACATTCAATATTTTAATTATAATGTGTCTTGGTGTGGGTTTCTTTATTTTATTTTTTTTTTATTCATTTTAGAGAGGAGACACAGAGTGAGAGAGAGAGAGAGAGAGAAAGAGAGAGAAAGGGGGAGGAGCTGGAAGCTCAACTCCCATATGTGCCTTGACCAGACCAGTGCAGGGTTTTGAACTGGCGACCTCAGTGTTCCCAGGTCGACGCTTTATCCACTGCGCCACCACAGGTCAGGCGGTGTGGGTTTCTTTAAATTCATCTTACTTGAAACTTTCTGGGATTTCTGAATATGGATTTTTTTTTTTTCCCTCAGGTTAGTGAAGTTTTTAGTTATTATTTCTTTCAATAAGCATTCTTCTCTTTCCTCTCTTCTCCTAATGGGACCCACATAATGTAAATATTACAGTGCTTGATAGTATTCCATAAGTCTCCTAAGGTATCTTTATTCTTATTCATTCTTTTTTCTTTTTTACTCCTAGCTTGAATAAATTTCATTGCCCTGTCTTTGAGTTCACAGATCCTTTCTTCCGCTTCATCTATTTTGATACTGAACCCTTCTATTTAATTGTTTATTTCAATTATAGTCTTCAGCTCTGTGATTTCTGTTTGGCACTTTCTTATATTTTTAATCTTTTTGTTGAAATTATTACTTTGCTCACAAATTTTCTCCTAACCTTGAAGTGTATACTTATTACCATTATTTTGAACTCTTTATCAGGTAAATTACTTATTTCTATTTCATTAAAATTTATTTCTGGACTCCTATCTAATTCTTTTTCTTGGGACTATTCCTCTATTTCTTCATTTTGCTTGCAGAAAAATCTTTAATAAAAAATTAATAACATTAAAAATATAAAACATTCTCATGTATTACAATCCATTCATTTCTTACCGCTCATGTTCACGGTTGCCAATCACAGCTCTCCTCCAGGACAACACCAAATTTTTATTGGATAATGCATAATGTACACAAGTCATTGTGAGGTAAAGAAGTAAACTTCCCTCCTTATAATCAAGTAGTCAGCTAGCTAATTGCAGAAACCCTTTTGATGAAGAAGATGGGTAAAAGAAAAAACGATGAGGAGTATCATACTTTTCAGCAGGAATAAATGAGGAATTCACCTTTGTGGAGAGAGCAAGTTCTGCAGTGTATCTAATATGCAATGATAAAATTGCATTGATGAAACAGTCAAATATAAAGCAGTACTTTGACACATGCCATACTACATTTGCATCGAAATATCAAGCAGGGAACAGCAGGAAGAAAGCATGTCAAGAGCTACTGTGCAGAGTGCAAGCTAGTCAGCAACAACTCTGTGTTTGGACCCAATAAGGTGACTGGAATTAAGCTAGCTTTGCTGGTGCTTTAGCAATTGGGAGAAATGGAAAGTCATTCACAGATGGGGAGTATGCCAAAACATTCATGCTTGGTGTTGCTAATGAACTTTTTGACAACTTTTCAAATAAAGATAAGATTATCAAACAAATAAAAGAAATGCCTCTGTCAGCAAGAACTGTTCACGATTGTACCATCATAATGGCAAATTAAATTGAGGCAACACAAGTGAAGGACATAAATACAACACCATTCTTTTCTCTCACTTTGGATGAGTCAACAGACGTAAGGCATTTATCCCATTTCAGCGTGATTGCAAGGTACGCAGTCTGTGACACACTATGGGAGAAAAGTCTTGCTGTGTTGCCTATGAAACAGACAAGAGGGGAGGATTTATTCAAGTCTTTCACTGAGTTCTCTAAAGAAAAAAATCTACCAATGGATAAACTTATTTTATTTCGGTGTGTACTGATGGTGTTCCATGCATGGTGGGGAAAAACAGAGGTTTCGTAGTGCTTCTTTATGAACATGAAAAGAGACGCATCCTAAGTTTTCACTGCATCCTACATCAGGAGGCGCTTTGTGCTCAGATGTGTGGCGAGCAGTTTGGTGAGGTGATGTCGCTGGTCATTCAGGTGGTCAACTTTATTGTTGCCCGAGCTTTAAATGATCGCCAGTTTAAAACACTGCTGGATGCAGTCGGGAATAATTATACTGGTTTACTTCTGCACAGCAATGTGCATTGGTTATCAAGAGGGAAGGTGCTCAGCCATTTTGTGCCTTGTCTGAGCGAAATCTGGACTTTTCTTGAAATGAAAAATGTTGAGCATTCTGAGTTAGCTAACACTGAGTGGCTCCTGAAGGTCTGAACCAGCTCAATGTGAACATCTGAACCAGCTCAATGTGAAAATGCAAGGCTTTGGAAATACAGTCGACTATCCTCAGCAAGCAGTGTTTGCATTTGAAAACAAGCTGGAACTCTTTATCACCAACATTGAAACAGGTCGCTTACTACACTTTGAAAACCTGGGAGAGTTTAAAGATGCATGTACAGCAAGTGACCCTGCTTAACATCTTGATTTCCAGCAGCTAGCGGGCTTCACATGTAATCTCCTGCAGTCATTCAAAGCAAACTTTGGAGAATTTTGTGAGCACACTCATCTTTTTAAGTTCATCACCCATCCACATGAGTATGCAGTGGACAATGCTGACCTGAGTTACATCTCCGGTGTCTCTGTCAGAGATTTTGAGCTATAAGCTGCTGACTTAAAGGCTTCACACATGGGGGTGAATAAGTTCAAGTCACTGAATGAAGATTTGGAAAGACTTGCACGACAACAAGCAGAGTTGGCAAGCAAACACAAGGGGGAGAAATAAAAAAACTTCAACCTGCAGACCAGGTGATTGTCAAAACTTGGAACACACTTCCTGTCACATACCACACACTGCAGCATGTGAATATTGCTGTACTGACAATGTTAGGCTCTACGTATGCATGTGAGCAGTCTTTCTCACATCTAAAGTACGTTAAGTACAATTACATTTAACGGATGGAAGTCTCAATGCCTGCATGAAGTTTAACCTCACCACGTGTCAACCAGACTACAAAGCCATCAGCAAAACCATGCAGCACCAGAAGTCGCATTAATGGTAAGAAGTACTTTATTCTTCATTGGTTTGCAACAGCATAACAATGTTATTAAAAGAATTCAGAGACTTTAAAAGTGTTGGTCTTACATAAAATGCACACATTTACTTGTTTTCAGTGTTAAACATATTGTATGGCTCTCACGGAATTACATTTTAAAATATGTGGCATTCATGGCTCTCTCAGCCAAAAGGTTCTCGACCCCTGCCTTAGGGTATCACAAGTGCTTCATATTAGCTATTACATGAAGAATGGTATTAGAGATTAAACTTTTAATTTTTGCCCATTGAGTATGATGGTGGCTGTCAGTTTTTCAGAGATGGCCTTTATTATGTTGAGTTATGTTCCCTGTATTCCCAATTTGCTGAGAGTTTTGATATAAATGGGTGCTGGATTTTATCAAATGCTTTTTCTGCACCTATTGAAATAATCATGTGATTTTATCCTTCCTTTTGTTTATGTGATAAATCACATTTATTGATTTGCCTCCCCCGAATGAATTCCATTTGATCATGATGTATGATCTTTTTAATGTATTGCTGGATTCAGTATGCTAATATTTTGTTGAGAATTTTAGCCTCTATGTTCATCAGAAATATTGGTTTATAGTTTTCATTCTTTGTACTGTCTTTACCTGGTCTTGTAATGAAGATAATGCTTGCCTCATAAAAAGAGTTCAGAATTCTTCTCTCCCCTTGAATTTTTAAAAATAGCTTGAGAAGAATAGGTGTTAGTTCTTCATTGAATGCTTGATTAAAATTTGCCTGTGAAACCATCTGGTCAGGGACTTTTGTTTGTTGGTAGGTTTTTGATAACTGTTTCAATTTTATTTGTGTTGTGATCAGTCTTAGGTCTTATTAGGCTTTCTGATTCTTCCAGATTGAGTTTTGGAAGATTGTATCTTTCTAGGAATTTTATCCATTTCATCTAGGTTTTCCAATTTTTTAATATATAGATCTTCATAGTATTTTCTTACAATCATTTGTATTTCTGCAGTGTCAGTTGTTACTTTACCACTTTGATTTCTAATTTCATTTATTTGAGTTCTCTCCTTTTTTTCTTGGTGAGTCTGGTTAAAGGTTCATCAACTTGCTTACCTTTTCAAAGAACCAGCTCTTGGTTGCATTGATCTTTGGTATTGTTGTTTTAGCCTTTATGTCATTTATTTCCACTCTGATCTTTATTTTTTTCCCTTCTACTTCCTTGGGGCTTTGTTGTTCTTTTTCTAGTTCTTTTAGATGCAGGGTAAGTTGTTTATTTGAGCTTTTTCTTGCTTCTTAATGTTTGCCTGTAATGCTATGAACTTCTCAGGACTGCTGTTGCTGTCCCATACATTTAAGTGGCTGCATGTTCATTTTCATTTGTTTCAAGGAAATTTTTTATTTCTTCCTTGATATCATTGTTAACCCATTTGTTATTTAACAGTATGCTGTTTAGCCTCTAAGTGTTTGAATATTTTTCAGTTTTTCTATTGCACAGTGGTACCTTGAGATACGAACAGACCAACATACAATTTTTTTTTTTTAAATATGAGCTGTGACTCAGTTCATATTTTTGTTTGAGATTGAGTCATGATTTGGGAAGTTTCTGCTGGTTGGCACATTGGTGCACAGGTCCAGTATTAGCAGTTTGATATATGAGTTGACTGACTTACGAGCTCAGTTACAGAATGAATTAAATCTGTATCTCAAGGTACCACTGTAGTTGATTTCTAGTTTCATGCCATTCTGATCAGAGAAGATGCTTGATATGATTTCAAACTTCCTAAGTTTATTGAAACTTGTTTTGTATCTTAACATGTGGTCCATCCTCGAGAATGTACACTTGAGCACTTGAAATGAATGTATATTCTACTGCTTGAAATGAGCACTTGAAATGAATGCATATTCTACTGCTTTGGGATGAAAGGTGCTGAAGGTATCGATTAAATTCATTTGATTTAGTGTGTCATTTAAGGCTGCTGTTTCTTTGTTCATTTTCTGTCTGGAGGGTTTACTCATTAATATTAGTGGGGTATTAAAGTAACCTATTTTTATAGTTTTGCTGCCAATCTCACCTTTTATGTTCATCAAAATCTGCTTTATATATTTAGGAGTTTCTATATTGGGTGCATAGATATTTACAATGATTATATCCTCCTATTGGATTGCTCCCTTTATCATTATGTAGTGATCTTCTTTATTCCTTACTATAGCTTTTGTTTTAAAGGTTATTGTATTGCTACCCCAGCTTTTCTTTTCTTTTACATGAAACAATATTTTCATCCCTTCATGTTCAGTCTATGTGTATCTTTTGTTCTGAGGTAGGTCTCTTATAAACAGCATATGTATGAGTCCTGTTTTTTTATCCATGCAGATACTCTATGTTTTTTGATAGGAGCATTTAATCCATTTACATTTTAGGTTATTGTTGATATGTATTTATTGGCATTTGATTTTTTAAATCTACAGTCCTCTTTTTCTCAATTTCTTTTTTCTTTTTTTTTTGCTGTTTTTACAGCAGACCCCTTAACATTTCTTTAAGTACTGATTTGGTTGTAATATATTTCTTGACTTTTTTTTTTTTTATCTGGGAAGCTTTTTATTTCTCTGTTAATTTTAAATGATATTCTTGCTGTTTAAAGTATTCTTTGTTGTAAGTTCTTGTTTTGCATCACTTTGAATATATTTTGCCAATCCCTTCTGGCTTCAAGTGTTTCTGTTGAGAAGTAAGATGTCATCCTTATGGGAGCTCCTCTGTAGGCAATTAACTGCTTTTCTCTTGCAGCTTTTAGTATTCTTTCTTTGTCTTTTAACTTTGGCATTTTAATTATGATGTGTCTTGGTGTAGGCCTTCTTGGGTTCCTCTTTAATGAGACTCTCTGTGTTCTTGAGCTTGTGTGACTTTTTCCTTCACCAATTTAGGAAAGCATTCACCTATGATTTCTTCAAATAGGTTCTCTATCCCTTTTTCCTTCTCTTCTCCTTCAGGAACCCCTATAATGCAGATGTTGTTTCTCTTCATGTTGTCACAGAGGTCTCTTAGAGTTTTCTTAGTCTTTTTGAGCCTCTTTTTGTTTTGCTGCTCTGCTTCTGTGCTTATGTTTATATTGTCTTCTAAATTGTTGATTCAATCCTCTGCTTCATCCAGCCTGCTGTTGATTACTTCTAGTGCAATCTTCATTTCTTATTTGTATTTGTCATTTCTGACTGGTTCTTTTTTATTATTTCAGTGTCCTTTTTGATGCTTTCTATTTCTTTGTTTTGGTGCTCATTATGACCATCTATTGTTGCTCTGAGATCCTTGAGCATCCTGAAAATTATTATTTTAAACTCTGCATCTGGTAGTTTTGCTAATTTCATTTCACTTAGTTCTTTTGGGGGGGGATTTCTCTTGTTGATTCATTTGGGTAACATTATTTTTGTCTGCCTATTTTCTCTGAGTAATAGGTAGCACTCTTTGACTTTGACATTATTGTGGTGTCTTTATGAAGACAATGGACTTGGTGGTACTGCTCTCCAGGCAACCTGTTTTCTTTGCTCTAGGAATGCTTCTTGAGAGTACTATTTTTCATCCTGTTATATGTGAGTATTGAATGTAGGTGGTCTTTTTATGGGTACAGTTATTCATTCAGTCTGCCTGGCTGTAAGGGTCCACCTTGATCATGTATATTACACATTGTGCAATGTCTGTCCTGTTGGATGTATTTATTCTCCACAGTGTCTAGTGCCTGCTAGACTTCTCCTTTGGGTGTGCTGCTTGTTTATTTACTTGTGTCTAGGATTGGTGCTATCTGCCACCCACCACCAGTTGTGTTGGCTCTATATCTCCTTGAGTTGGCTCCAGCTTTTGTTTGTAACCTTCTGTGGGCTACTTGTCTGCAGCTACTGCACTTTCTGCTATTTGTGTTTGTGTTTTCTGTGCATGGGTAGTGTGGGACGGGCCAACCTGTGTATAAGGATCAGCTTCCTCCTGCTTAAAGATGACAGCAGCTCCATAAAACCCAAGCTCTATAAGATTTGCTTCCACTTTTTAGCTGCTCTACCTCCTCTTGCAGCTGACTGTTCTTCCCACAGAGTCTTCTATAGAAAGACTATAATGTGGGTTCAGACTGGCCTCACCCAACCAACCCCTCTTCAGGTTGCAAGCCTGGTGGGTTATGACAGCTGAGTTTGGGAATACAACATTAGTGGAAACTCTACTTCAGGGGTCTCTTGGTCAGAAGCTCAGTATAGGGAATGTGGCCCCCTCATCCAGAATCTAATCTCTCAGCCACTGCTGGATACTCAAATTTTATTTCTACCCTACAATCTAAGCAGCAGGTTCAGATTGGGTGGGCCCAACAGTCCCCTCTGCAGAAGCTCTTACAGCTGGTGACACTCTGGTCTCAGGGAAGAAGACTGAGAGAGTTCTTTCCTGGGGCTAGTTGTGCCCCCCAGAAAGTGGCTAAGCCCATGAACCAGCTTCAACAATATTCTCACAGGAACCCATATTTTAAATGTCCATGCTCCAAGCCTCTCTTCCTTTCCCTTGTGGAATCTAGACTAGCAAGGCAAGATATCCAGCACCCAAGCCAGTGGACTGTGAAGCTCCACCCTATCCAATGGACATGAGCTGCTGTGCAGTGCTGATCACAGAGAGTGTAACTCACTTCATCTGGGCTATGTGTGAGGAACCCTTTCTTAAGATACCACTCTAGCAAGGGTTCTTAGGTTCTGAACTGATGTTCTCTATAGGTGGCCTCTGAATGTGCCAGCCCTGGGCCTCCCTGGCAGAAACCCAGTGCAGACCAGTGGGAAACATTGCCTATGATTGGCCCTCAGCAACCTACTTGGAGTTACAAGCAATCCAAAGTTTTTGGCCTCTGCTCCTGGGCACAGGTGCTCATAGAAATACCAAACAGCACACCTAGGCTGGCTTTTACTCATACTGGGCCTCGGCAAAAGTTTGCTTAAAAGGCCAAGGTTTCTGTCTGACCTGTGATGGCACAGTGGTTTAACCATCAACCTGGAATGCTGAGATTGCTGGTTCAAAACCCTGGGCTTGCCCAGTCAAGGCACATATGGGAGTTGATGCTTTCTTCTCCTCCCCCACTTCTCTCTCTCTCTCTCTCTCTATCTCTCTCTCTCTCAACTTCTCCTTCTCTTTCTCCTCATTCTCTAAAATGAATTTTAAAAAAATTAAAGGCCAAGGTTCCCTGAGTCCTGCTTCCTGCATCCTTTGTCTGCTGGTTGCTTGTTGGGCTCAGCCACTGAAAAAATTCTCTGGTAAGGCCTACAGCCTGTGACAATTCAGTGGTTAGAAAAGGTGGTGGATGTGGCTCTGCCCCTTGGCCCCATGTATCAGCCTGTTCAGACTTTTTTCACAGACCGCAGTAGGGTGTGGCCCCAGGAGTCCTGTGGGTTTGGCCTCTGAGACCCAGAGGTGTGGTCTGCCCACAGTCTGGATAATTTCTACTAAGTCTCCCATGAGCTGAATCACTAGTTTTAGATTCAGGATTGCGTGGGGGAAAGCTCCGACCTCAACACTAGAAAACTGAGTCACTTATGTGTCCTCTGTTTCCTGGCTTCTCAGAATGACCCAGTCTACATGACTGGGGCAAGAGAGACTCCCAAGGGCAGAGCAGTGGCTTTTCCCCAGGCTGATGCTGCTCAGAGCATACTGTTCCACCCAAGAAAGATGGTGACTGCAGTATTGGAGAATGACTCAGCACAGAGGTTCATTGGCCATCCCTCACATAGTCTCCTCATGCAACTCTAGTCCTCTCAGCTCTTCTTCATTGGAGCCTGGGTAAGTGTCTGTGAACAAGATTTTCTGAGTGGGCCTTTTAAGATGGACCCTGTGTATTTGAGAGCCCCATCTCTTTCTTGCAGACAGAAACCTGGCTCTTTTCACCTCCAAATGCTATGTGGGTGCCTCTTCTAGGGTCTGGGGCTCTAGGCTGGGGTTCCTGGCCTGTAGTTTAGAACCCGTACCTCTCAGGGTGACCCTCCCTGCATCAAGAGTCCCTTTGGACTCTCAGCCACTGCTGGGTCCTGGGAGCAGGACAGCCCTTCCCATGTCTCTCCCCTTCCTACCAGTCTTGATATGGCTTCTTCTGTAATCCTAGGTTATAGTCTCCTTTTTGTTTAGTCTGAAGATAGTTTTTCAAGATGATTGTCTTAAATTAAGTTATAATCTAATTTGGTCCTGGGAGGTGGCAGTTGGATAGTTTGCCTACTCTGTTGCCATCTTGGAATTTCCCCATATTGCTTCTTGATTGGTGTTCTCACTTGCAATTTTCTTTGCTTTTATCTGAGCATCATTGGCTGTGTGATTTATCCTTAACTATCTTTTCACTGTAAAAGTAGAATCCCACTCCTTCAGAGGTAGGCCGATTAGACTAACAGCCATTGTGTTTGATATACTAGAAATAGGCAACTTCTCTTCTCTGAACATATTGCGTTCATCTTTGAAAAATTCCTTTTTGCTTCTGCTGAACTTACAACAATTGTTCTGACAACATTTTTAGCTTTTTAAACACTTTCAGGAATTGCATAGTTCTGAAAATTTTTAATGACATTTTCCACAAAATCTCGATAACCATTAATATCAATTTGGTAATTAAAAATATCATTAAATATGATCAATTGTTTTTCAGCTGCTTTCCATGGAATTAGTACTTCTTCAATATTTCAGTAATCTGGCTCTACAAGATTGAGAAGTTGTAATTTATTCCTATCTTTAAATCAACTACAACTTGCTTTCAATGTAAATTTGTGATTTCCACATTGGTAGGCAGTCCAGAAACCCACCTGAGAGAGAACCATGATTACAAGTGTTTTTTTAACAACCAGTTTGCTAAACTCAACAAAAAATTAAGTATTGGTTCTGCCAAACCAGTGTAAGTGGCTGAATCTTACCACTGGTGTACTTGATATATAACACTGGGGAACATAATTTTTGTTGGATCCACAAAACACTTGTTCTTACCTAAATCGAGTGTGATGATCTCAAATCTTACATCAGTTTTTCACTGTAAGCTACAGTTCTTTTTTCAATTCAAGTTTATAGGTTTTCATCTTATTGTAAAGTTTTCAACATTTAGTTTAACATAATGAAGTAGAATGTCTTCTTGGGCATCATCCTTGTGAAAATATAATAATTTATATAATGCAGTAATTACATTAATACACTAAAGGATATGATTGCATCAGAATTTGTCTACAATTTCAAAATAGAACATATTAAAACACTTATTTTAATTATAAAATTTGCACAAAAATTATTTAAATTCTATCCAGGAAAAAATTTACGTTTGTAGGTCCTGCATTTGTGTACTTGTTGAGGACAATCTTGTTCGATGCTCCAGCGATAGTCTGCTCATCACTAACAGCTCCAAGATTTTTGGGAAACTTATCAAGGTGACTGTTCAAAACGGAATCTTAACGCTCACGTTCCATCCAATGCTGCAGAAAGCCAACAACATCTTTTGAACCAGAAGTTCATAGTTTTCTGCTTTTTTGTTGCCAAGGAAGTTTTTTGTAACTGCCTCAAAAGACTGCCATGCTGCTTTCTCCTTCCAATTCATTTTCCTGGCAAATTCTTTGTCACATATGAGGGTTTGAATTAGAGGTCCATTGAATATACCTGCTTTTATCTTCCCGAAAGACAAGACAGGTAAATCAGAAATAATATGTTGAAAGCATTCACTTTCTCTATTCAAAGTCTGAACAAACTGCTTCATTAATCCAAGTTTGATGTGAAGTGAGGGAACAATAATCTTGTCTCAATTTAGTACAGGTTCATTCACAATATTTGGCATCCCTACTTTCAGAGCTTCATGTTTCAGCCACTCTTTCTGTGTCCAGTTTTTCTCCCGAGCTCGACTTTCCCACAAACATAGAAAGCAAGGATACTTTGTGAAACCTTTCTGATGTCCTAGCAGAAAATTTACCATTTTAAGATCCACACAAATGATCCAGTTATGCTCCTCATACTTCAGAAAGTTGAGAACAATTTTTATGTCATTATAATCTTTTTACAGATGAGTTCAATAACCAATTGGAACCACTGCATAAACATCATAAACATTACCGTTATGTAGGAGAACACATTTCAGACTCCATTTTGAGCTGTCAAGAAATAGCCGCCATTCTGTTGAACTGTAAGTAGTAATACCTAGCTGGCTGAGAAGACTACTGATATCATGACAGTAAACAAAGTGTTTTTTTTTTTTAAAAAAAAATCTCCACAAATATTTGTTCACGCTTCTTGAAATCGGATACTTTAGCTGACCAGTGAAATACATTCTTTTCTTGAGGCCTGGAGGCTAATCAATCAGCTGCTTTCTTTGATAGGCCCAAATCTTTTACTAAGTCATTCAATTTGGGTTGGCTAAACTTCTGAGGGGTTAATGATTGCTTGGCATCAGAAGAAGACCCTTCAGATTCCTCATGCATACAATCATTTCCTCATGCATCTTATCAAAATACACTTGATCACCATGTTCACTTTCTTCATCCTTAGAAGAAATAAAACCATTGAAAACTGGAACCAGCTGTGTCTCAGAGTGTGGGATAGGTCGTATTGCTGAAGAAATATTAGGATATGTAATCATATGCCATTTTTTCTTGCCGATGCCCTTTGTATGAATCAGACAGAAATAACAGTCACCGCTGTGGTCCTTAGGTTCACGCCAAACCAAGGGAATACCAAAAGGCATTCCTTTGCATTTTCCCTTTGTCCAGTCACAAAGCATTTCCTCACAATTATGACACACAATGTGAGGAGCCTAATTCTTGTCTTGATTACCAAGGGGAACTTGAAAATAGGCAATATATGCACGTGTCACAAAGGATGAAATATTGTGTCTTTGACGTTGAAATGTGTAACAGCCACATATATAACAGGACCATTCTTACATTTACACCTTCTCAAAGAAGCCATGATTCAATCTTAAAACCAAATAAGAGGGTGTTTTTTATCAGATAATAATTTTTTACATTTAAAAACAACTATAATTATGTAAAAGTGATGTTTGTAAAACATCAACTGCCTTGTGGTTATGTTCAATCCAAGAGTCATTGCTCTTTAACTCCAATTTAAAAACCAATGCATGCCATTAACCATAACAAAAATAAATTAAAATTGCATAGAAACCAGAGCATGCACCAAGAAAGGAATTTCAGATTTGGAATCAACAATGCAGATATATATAGAAACAGTTCTAAAACCTCATGCAAAGGAAATGAAAAAAAAATTGTTCCCCAGTGTAATAGGTGTAAGACAGATTATGTTTCATCTCTTTTAGTACAGTGTATTTTGTCATAAATATTATTGAAAGACTACAGAAATCTCCCATAGGCAGAACTATCTAGGACTCAATCAGTTAAGAAAGATTATATAAATTAACCTACTAGAAGAAGAACGCCAAATACTTGAGGTGCTTATTGAAGACAAAATGAACATGGAATGAATAATGGCAGGTAGAAGTCATCAATATCAATTTGTGACATTGTTCACAGGGCCTTGTAAACAGAAGTAGAAATGAGGTTTCTGGAGCCTTTTTATATTTTACTTTAATATATATATATAATTTTCTATTTTTTCACTCTCTTTTCTTGTTTTACATAGAATGTATTGGTTAAATTTATGTTTTAGTTTATTTGAATCAGAATACGCAGATACACTACTGACAGAATTAGAGGAGAATATCTCACCTGGAGATCCTGGACTTTAGCTGGCTGTGGTAGCTGCTAAGACTTTCTCTTTTCTACTTTTGAGGAGAGGATAGTATGTTTTTATTTGTACAATGGATAATTAGGTAATGTTGATGTGGTCATTTTGCTGTCGATAGTGTTGGCATAGTTATAATATGAAAGAAAGACAGGACTCTATGGGCATGTATCATGTTTCTTCTACTCAAATTATTTTTCCATCATTCTAATTTGGGTAATTTTCCACATTATGAGTCCTGCCTTGATACCTACACATGACCTAGACCTAAATTCTAACACCCAAATAAGACTAAGACTTAGCTTGGTTCCTGAGATTAGCATTAGAGAGGAGAGCAGAGAAAAGGCCACGTGGAGGAGGCCAGGAGAAGCAGGCAAGATGGTGGAGTGCTGAGGAAGAAGCCAGTTTGTGCAGAGTTTGTGAAGAAAGAAGGAGATGGGAAACATAGGTGAATAAGGTTGATATTGGGTTAAAACACCATATCATGGACCTGCCTTAATGAAGAGGCCCAATGACCTCCTCAAGATCTACTTACCTGACACAAGATGGCAGGAGAGTAGGCAGCAGACACACAGACTCCCAGCTCACACCACCAAACTTGATTAAAAATTAATTTAGGAACAACCAGCATGAAAAACCAACTCTGGACTACAAGAACTGCTCTCAAAAACCAAGGAGCAAAGAAGAAGCCACACTGAGCCTGGTGGGGAGCACCAAGGAGTGGTGAGCCTCCTCTGCTTACAGGAACAAAGGGTGGGGGTGAGGCTGAGAGCTAAGAAAGGTTCTCAATCCAAGGAAAACAGTAGCAATATCACTCACAGCCACTTGCCTGGGAACCTGGAAACAATGTGTGTTGAAATAGCTGGCTTATTTTCCAAAAGGAAAGAGGTAGAGAGAGAGAGACAGCCGGTGACAAACAGAGGAATGCATGGGAGGACCTCAGCAGCAGACTAATGCAGTGCTGGAGGCAGCCATACCTGGGGGAGGTGCTGGAGGCAGCTATTGCTGGGGGAGGGGTTGATCCTTCCACATAACACAAGACTAAAATGGTTTTGGGTCAACCATCTCAAGATATCTCTCCAGCTCCAATCAGCACAACAAGACAGCTGAAAACAAGAAGTGGGGAGGAGGGGCAGTAACACAGGTCTCCATAGAGATCTGAGATACATCTCCCCATACTAAAGCAAAGAAAGCACCCTGCCCTTAGAGAGAGTAACTGGCAGATCAGGTCTTCAGAGTCTCAGGTCACACCCACCACATTCCTGGATACAGTTTCAAATAAGCCCCTTGCTGAGATCAGTAAACAAGACTACCACCAAGTTTAGAAAACTGAGAAGAAAACAAACAAATTAAGACTTCAAAGGGGCTCTATTAGAAAAGCCAAATTCCACAGTGGATTACAAACAACAGCTAAAGCCAACCCAAGAAGACCTAGAAATAACACAACTGAAAATTGGAGGCAGAAACACCAAGCCTAGACTCAACCAGCTCTACAAATAACACACCCAAACACATAGACATAATGAGAAGACAGAGAAGTACAATCCAAATGAAACCACAAGAGAATCCTCCAGAGTAACATCAGAGAAATGGCACGTGAGGAGTGCTCCCAATACTTTTTTCCAAAATTTCAACAAGTTCTACAAACAGACACAGAAAAATCTATCCCTGGAGCATCTGTAAGTCCCACACACTGAACAAAAAGGTATGAAGGGTCGAAAAACTGACTAAATTTATAAGCAACCCTCAAGGAAATAAGACGGAGAACAGAACACTCTGCCTCCATCACTAACCTGAGCAAGGGCTGCTTTCACTTGAAACAAAGAAAGAGCTGGGTGCATGGGAGGAGCCAGACTGTGGCACAGACGTGCAAGCCGAGGAAAGAGTGGGCCTACCATGGCTCAGCCCGCAAGAGCTATTGCCGGTGCTGGTCCTGGCAAAGGTGGGCAGGCGGCAGCCTCCATTACCACTATATCCTGGTTGGCAAGCATGGGTAGTGTGCGAAAGGTTCCTCTTAGGACCCCAGTAGTGGGCACCCATGTTCCCAGACAGAGGGGCAGGATCAGAGACCTCTGAGTGGGTTGCGGCACAGACGTGCAAGCTGAGGAAAGAGTGTCCATGCTGTGGCTCAGCCCACAAGAGCTAACACCGG
Source organism: Rhynchonycteris naso (assembly GCA_037038555.1). Taxonomy (NCBI): domain Eukaryota; kingdom Metazoa; phylum Chordata; class Mammalia; order Chiroptera; family Emballonuridae; genus Rhynchonycteris; species Rhynchonycteris naso. Next base: position 84,782,045 of record CM073003.1, read on the forward strand.
TGACAGTCCCAGCAAAGGCGTGCAAGCGGCAGCCTCCATTACCCCGATATCCTGGTCGGTGAGTGTGGGCAGTGTGTGAGAGATTCCCCTTAGCGCCCTGGGCATGGGTGCCCAAGTTCCCAGAAAGAGGGGCAGGGTCAGAGACTCCTGCATGGGCTGCAAGCAGAGGCACGCGTAATCCCTGCTCCACCAACAACAGGGTGCAGGGGGAACATGAAAACAAACTTTCCTGCCCTGTCTTCTCCAGGAGGGTCACCCTCGCCAGCCATTCAGGCTAGCACTGGGGGAGGGGCGCACAGGCAGCTTGCAAACAGTCTCTGTAGCAAATCTGTGAATCCAATCGCTCAAGTTAGCTTAACTCACAGTCGGCTCACCGCCCAACTGGCTTATGTTGCTCTGGCTGACAAGGTTTCTCTCAGCTCAGCGATCTAAGACAAGAGACGTGATATTTTTTAGTGGTTCTTTCTTTGTATGGAGGGGCGGGGCAACTTCCAGTCAGCCGATACAGGGTGAAAAACCTGCTTAAGCTGGTGGTTCTGATTAGCAGAGCTTTCATACTCAGGGCTGTGCGCTAAAAAGAGGGACTTGGCAACTTTTAAGACCTCCTGTTCTGCAGGTAGCAAATAGGGCATCTTCTTCTTAACCATGACAGGATACAAAGTACAAAAAGCCACAGAATGGTGAGACATACTGGACACACCTGGAGGCTCATAGAAAGACATCTTGGGAGTAATTGGCTCCCAGCCCTACCTGATTATGCTGACGGCTCTGGCTGACAGAGCCTTCCCCAGAGCTCTGTGCTGAGTGGAGATAGAGTGGGGATTTGCCAGTTCTTTGAGCCTCTTACTATCCAGGCAGTGGCAGCAGAAAACTCATAGCTGGATCACCAGGCTGCTAATTTAGGAAGAAGAGAGGGTCCAAGAAAACAGACGCTCCCATTGTTAGAGCTTGCAACTGCTAACAAGACCTGACTACCTATGAGAATGAGACCTACTTTATGACACCACTATAGAGACACATCAACTGCAAATCTCTACCTAAGCATGCCACAGGGCAGAGCCTGGGGTACAGTGCCAACCACCAGGAAGAGGGAGAGGAAGAGAAAAGAACAAAGATAACCTCTCAATATCAAAAAAAATTCACAAACTTTATAAGTTTTTCCACCTTCTTTTTGTTTCTTTTAACTTCTTATCTTTATTTATTTTTCTTTCTTCCACCTTGGTCCTTTTATCCTCTGATCGTCTTACTCTTTTCTCTTCATCTTAAACTACATTACCCATAAGTGTTGCATTTCTCTCTTTTTTTTCTTTTTTCTTTCTCTCTATGAAGGTTACACTCCAAAACCTTTAACTCTCTCTTTTTTTTTCTTTTTTTTCCTCCTATTTCTTTTCTCTCCCTCTCTCTTATTTTCTTCTTTTACTTTTCCTCTCATTTGATCCTAATTCATGAACAAACTATTTTATTTTGGATTCAAATATTTTCTTTGTGGCATTTTGTGTGCTTTGTACTTTGCTTTTTAATTCATTAGCATTCCCCCCAACCCTGGCTCTCCATTCTATGTAGTTTTTGTTCCACTTAATACAACAGACTTTTTTGGTTTTTTTTCTTTTTCTTGTTTTGTTCTTATCACTTTCACTATATCTCTCCTTCGACCATCATTTACAAGCAGATTATATTATACTTGTTCCAAATTATTTTCTTTTTTGCATTTTGTGGGTACATACCTTCTTTTTTGCTCCTCTATCACTTCTCCCCAACCCAGGCCTCCGTTATAGGAAGTTTTTGTTTCATTTAGCACAATATAATTCTCAGTTTTGCACAGCATTTTCTCAAAGAGGGAAGGGTAGACAAAAAGGGAAAAAATAATAATTATTTTTGTTTAATTTGCTTTTTTATTGTTTTATATTTATTGTCTTTTCTTGTTGTCTATTCATTTTTTTTTACTTTTTACTTTTTTATTAATTCACATTAGTATTATTAACAAAATTACCCTCAGATGCCATTAAGGAAAAGGAAATCGAATATAATGCATACAAAAGACAGAGATGTAGCACAGATAGATGAGTAAAAATTTATAGAAAAATTTTTAATAGATTGGAAACTTTGGAGTTAAATGACAGAAAATTTAAAATAGAAATCCTAAAAATACACAGAGATATACAAGAAAACACAGAGAGGCAATTTAGGGAGCTCAGAAAACTCAACAAACACAAAGACTATATTATCAAGGAAATTGAAACTATAAAAACAAATCAAACAGAGATGAAAAACACAATTCATGAATGAAAAATGAGGTAACAAGCTTAGCTAATAGAACAGGCCAGATAGAAGAGAGGATTAGTTACATAGAAGATAGACAACTTGAGGCACAACAGAGAGAAGAAGAGAGAGACTCAAAAATTTATAAAATGAAAAAGCCCTACAGGAATTGCCTGACTCCATCAAAAAGAGTAACATAAGAATAATAGGTATATCAGGAGAAGAGAGAGAAAATGGAATGGAGAACATATTCAAACAAATAATAAACAAGAACTTCCCAAGCCTGTGGAAAGAATGAAAGCCTCAAATTCAAGAAGCAAACAGAACAGCAAGTTATCTTAACCCCAACAAATCTACTCCAAGACACATCATAATGAAATTGGCACAAACCAACGACAAAGAAAAAATTCTCAAAGCAGCCAGGGAAAAGAATAAAACATATAAAGGAAGGCCTATTAGACTATCATTAGATTTCTCAGCAGAAACTCCACAAGCTAGAAGAGAGTGGACTGCAATATTTAAAGTTCTGAAAGAGAGGGACTTCCAACCAAGAATACTATACACATCAAAGCTATCCTTTAAATACGAAGGAGAAATGAAAACATTCACAGATACAGAAAAGATAAGGGAATTTATCATCAGAAAACCCCCACTTCAGGGTATACTAAAGTGGGTTTTCTAACCAGATACAAAGGACAAAACAAAACAAAACCACAAGTAAAATCTCCACCAAGAACACAATAAAACCAAATAAAGGGGAGAGGACAAAGATTCACAGTAGCAAAGGATGATGGACTGCAGAAGCACTCATAAGATAGTGTATTACAATAAACATGGTAAGTACACTTTTTATTACTTTATGGTAAACACCCCTAAAAAACCACCACAGAAGCACATGACTTGAAAAAGGAAGTAACAGAGGAAAGAAGTATGGATTACAACCAAACAAAAACAAATGACAGAAAAACAAAAGAGAAGAATCAAACAAGATACAAAACGAACAAAAAGCAATACATAAAATAGCAATAAGAAACCCTCAAGTGTCAATAATTCTACTAAATGTAAATGGATTGAACTCACCAATAAAAAGACACAGAGTAGCTGACCGGATTAAAAAAGAAAATCCAACTATATGCTTCCTACAAGAAAGACATCTAAGCTACAACGATAAAAACAAATTCAAAGTGAAAGGCTGGAAAACAATACTCCAAGCAACTAACTTCAAAATAAAAGTAGGTGTAGCAATACTCATATCCAACAATGCTGATTATAAGAAAGCTAAAGTACTCAGAGACAAAAATGGTCATTTTATAATGATCAGGAGGACTCTGAATCAAGAAGACATAACATTTTTTAATATATATCCACCTAACCAAAGAGCACCAAAATATATAAGACACCTACTGACTGACCTAGAAACAAAAACTGACAAAAATACAATCAAACTTGGAGACCTCAATACACTGTTGATGACTCTAGATAGTTCATCCAAACAGAAAATCAATAAAAAAATATTGGCCTTAAATGAAACACTAGAGCAATTGGATATGATAGACATCTACAGAACATTTTATCCCAAAGTGACAGGGTATACATTTTTCTCTAGTGTACATGGAACATTCTCAAGAATCGACCATATGTTGGGCCACAAAATTAACATCAGTAAATTCAGAAAAATTAAATCATACCAAGCATATTTTCTGATCATAAAGCCTTGAAACAAGAATTCAACTGCAAAAAAGAGGTAAACAAACCCACAGAAATGTAGAAATTAAACAACATACTTTTAATAAATGAGTTGGTCAAAGAAGAAATAAGTGCAGAGATCAAAAGGTACCTACAGACAAATGAAAATGACAATACAACATATCAGAATCTCTGGGACACAGCAAAAGCAGTAATAATAGGGAAGTTTATATCACTTCAGGCCTATATGAACAAACAAGAGAGAGCCCAAGTAAACCACTTAATTTCACACCTTAAGGAACTAGAAAAAAAAGAACAAAGACAACCCAAAAACAGCCAAAGAAAGGAAATAATAAAAATCAGAGTAGAAATAAATGAAATAGAGAACAGAAAAACTATAGAAAAAATTAATAAAACAAGAAGCTGGTTCTTTGAAAAGATCAACAAAATTGGCAAACCCTTGGCAAGAATCACCAAGGAAAAAAAAGAAAGGACTCATATAAACAAAGTCCAGAAAGAAAGAAGAGAAATCACCACATATAACATAGATATACAAAGAATTATTGTAGAATACTATGAAAAACTATATGCCACCAAATTCAACAATCTAGAAGATATAGATAAAATCCTAGAACAATACAACCTTCCTTAACTGAATCATGAAGAAACGGAAAGCCTCAACAGACCAATAAGCAGGGAGGAAATAGAAAAAAACTATTAAAAACTTCCCCAAAAATAAAAGTCCAGGCCAGACGGCTACACTAGTGAATTCTATCAAACATTCAAAGAAGATTTAGTACCTATTCTACTCAAAGTCTTCCAAAAAATTGAACAAGAAGCAATACTTTCAAATATTTTTTATGAGGCCAACATAACCCTCCTACTGAAACCTGGCAGGACGGCAAAAAGAAAAAAGAAAACTACAGACCAATATCTTTAATGAATATAGATGCTAAAATACTAAACAAAATACTAGCCAATCTAATACAGCAATATATTTTTTTAAAAAAATACACCATGGTCATGAGAGATTCATCCCAGAATCTCAAGGATGGTTCAACATACGTAAATACACCATATCAACAAAACAAAGAACAAAAACCACATGATCTTATGAATAGATGCAGAAAAAGGCATTCTATAAAATACAACATAATTTTATGTTTAAAACACTCAACAAAATGGGTATAGAAAAAATATCTCAACATAATAAAGGCCATTTATGATAAACCTCAGCTAACATTATATTAAATGACATAAAACTGAAGACTTTCCCCCTTAAATCTGGCACAAGACCGGGATGTCTACTCTCTCCACTCTTGTTTAACATGGTGCTAGAAATTCTAGCCAGAGCAATCAGACAAGACAAAGAAATAAAAGGCATTCATATTGGAAAAGAAGAAGTAAATGTTTCACTTTTTGCAAATGATATAATTATATACATCGAAAACCCCAAAGTGTCCACAAAAAGATTACTAGAAAAATTAAACCAGTAAAGTAAGGTCGCAGGATACAAAATTAATATACAAAAGTCCATATCATTTCTATATGCCAACAACAAAACATTAGAAAACAAACTCAAAAAAATAATCCCCTTTACAGTTGCAACAAAAAAATAAAATACCTAGAAATAAACATAACAAAAAATGTAAAGGACCTATATAATAAAAACTACAAAGCATTGTTATGGGAAATAAAGAAAGATACAATGAAATGAAAAAGTATTCCTTGTTCTTGCATAGAAAGAATACATATAATCAAAATGACCATATTACCCAACGCAATATACAAGTTTAATGCAATTCCCATCAAAATTCCAATGACATTTTTTAAATAAATGTAACAAAAAATCATCAGATTTATATGGAACTATAAAAAAACCCCAAATAGCCAAAACAATCATAAGGAAAAAGAACGAAACTGAGGGCATTACAATACCTGACTTCAAAATATATTATAGAGCCACGACAATCAAAATAGCATGGTATTGGCAGAAAAACAGATGCTGAGACGAATGGAACAGAATAGAAAGTCCAGAAATAAAACCACATATGTATGGTCAAATAATTTTTGATAAAGAAGCAAAAAACACACAATGGAGAAAATAAAGCCTCTTCAACGAATGGTGTTGGAAAAACTGGAAGACCACATGCAAAAGAATAAAACTTGACTACAGTTTGTCTCCTTGTACTAAAATTAATTCAAAATAAATCAAAGACCTAAATATAAGACCTGAAACAATAAATTATATAGAAAAAAACATAGGTACTAAACTCATGGACCTTGGTTATAAAGAGCACTTTATGAATTTGACTTCAAAGAGAAGGGAAGCGAAGGCAAAGATAAATGAATGGGACTACATCAGACTAAGAAGCTTTTACACAGCAAGAGAAACTGACAACAAAATAAACAGACAACCAACTAAATGGGAGATGAGATTTTCAAACAACAACTCAGATAAGGGTATAATATCCAAAATATACAAAGAACTCACAAAACTCAACAACAAACAAGCAAACAATCCAATAAAAAAATGGGAAGAGGACATGAACAGACATTTCTATCAGGAAGAAATACAAATGGCCAACAGATATATAAAAAGAAGCTCATCTTCATTAGCGATTAAAGAAATGCAAATCAGAACTACAATAAGATACCATCTCACGCCTGTTAGATTAGCTATTATCAACAAGACAGATTATAACAAGTGTTGGAGAGGCTGTGGAGAAAAAGAAACCCTCATTAACTGTTGGTGGGAATGGAAGGTAGTACAACTATTATGAAAGAAAGTATGGTGGTTCCTCAAAAAACTAAAAATAAAATTACCATATGACCCAGCAATTCCCCTACTAGGTATATACCCCCCAAACTCAAACACATTGGTACATAAAGACACCTGCAGCCCCATGTTCATAGCAGCATTGTTTACATTGGCCAAGACATGAAAACAACCAAAAAGCTGTTTAATAGATTACTGGATAAAGAAGATGTGGTACATATATACCATGGAATACTACTCAGCCATAAGAAATGATGACATTGGATCATTTACAACAAAATGGATGGATCTTGATATCATTATACAGAGTGAAATAAGTAAATCAGAAAAAACTAAGAACTGCATGATTCCCTACATAGGTGGGACATAAAAAAGAGACTAAGAGACATGGACATAAGTGTGGTGGTTACAGGGGGTAGAGTGAGAAGGGAAAAAGAGAGGGGGAAAGGTGGGGCACAAGAAAAGCACACAGAAGATGACAGAAGACAATTTGACTTTGGGTGATTGGTATGCAACATAACTGAATAACAAGATAACCTGGAGAACTTTTCTTTGAACATATGTACCCTGATTTATTAATGTCACCCCATTAAAATTAATAAAATAAAATAAAATAAAAAGAGAATCCTTCAGGAAATGAACTGAGCGATATGGAAGCAACCAAACTTTCAGATGCAGAGTTTAGAATAATGACTGTTAGGATGTTTAGGGATCTTAGAACAACAATGAATGTTCATTATGAAAACCTAAATAAAGAGATAGCAAGTATAAAAAATGATATTGAAATATTAAAAAAGAATCAGTCAGAGATGACAAATACAATATCAGAAATGAAGAACACAATGAAAGGAATTAAAAGCAGGATGGATGAAGCTGAGGATTAAATCAGCAAGTTAGAAGACAAGATGAACAAAGGAATGGAATCAGAGCAGAAAAAAGAAAGGAGACTCAAAAAGTCTGAGGAAACTCTAAGAGAGCTCTGTGACAACATGAAGAGAAATCACATTTGCATAATAGGGGTTCCTGAAGAAGAGAAAGAATAAGGAATAGAAACTTTATTCAATCAAATCATAGCTGAAAACTTCCCCTAATTGATACAAAGAAAGGTCTCACAAGTTCAAGAAGCACAGAGATCTCCATTAAAGAGAAATCCAAAGAAACCTACACCAAGGAACATCATAATTAAAATACCAAAGCTAAGTGATAAAGAGAAAATATTAAAAGCGTCTAGAGAAAAAAACGCTATCACCTACAAAGGAGCACATAAAAGGATGACATCCTATTTCTGCACAGAAACACTTGAGGCTAGAAGGGAATGTCAAGAAATATTCATAGTAATGCAGAACAAGAGCCTACACCCAAGATTATTTTATCCAGCAAGGCTATCATTTAAAATTGAAGAAAAAACAAAAAGCTTCCCAGACAAAAAAAAAAAAACCTCAAGGAATTCATTACAACAAAACCAGTGCTACAGGAAACGTTAAGGGGCATGTTATTAAATAACAAATGGGTTAACAATGAAATCAAAGAAGAAATAAAAAAATTCCTAGAAACGAATGATAATGAACATACAACAACTCAAAATTTATGGGACACAGCTAAAGCAGGCCTGAGAGGAAAATTCATAGCATTACAGGCATTTTTTAAGAAGCTTGAAAAAGCTCAAATAAACAACCTAACCCTTCATCTAAAAAACTTGAAAAAAGAACAGCAAGTAAGGCCCACAGGTAGTAGAAGGAAGGAAATAATGAAGATAAGAGCAGAAATAAATGACATAGAGATTAAAAAAAATACAGAGGATCAATGAAACCAATCATGCAGCAAGTTCTTTGAAGGGGTAAACAAGAATGATGAACCTTTAATGAGACTCACCAAAAAAAGAAGAGAGAGGACTCAAATAAATAAAATTAGAAATGAGAGTTGAGAAATAAAAACTGACACAACAGAAATACAAAATATTGTACGAAAATACTATGAAGAACTGTGTGCCAAAAAATTAAACAACCTAGGTGAAATGGACAAATGTCTTGAAACATATAATCTTCCAAAAATCAATCTGGAAGAATCAGAAAACCTAAACAGACCAATTACAACAGAAGAGATTGAAACAGTTATCAAAAAGTTCCCAAAAAACATAACCCCTGGGCCCAATGGATTCACTAGTGAATTCTACCAAATACTCAAAGAAGAACTAACTCCTATCCTTCTCAAGCAATTTCAAAAAATTCAAGAGGAAGGAACACTACCAAGTTCCTTTTACGAGGTGAGTATAATTCTGATTCCAAAACTAGGCAAAGACAACACAAAGAAAGAAAATTATAGGCCAATATCCGTGATGAATTAGATGCTAAAATCCTCAACAAAATATTAGCAAACTGGATTCAGAAATACATGAAAAAAATCATACATCATGATCAAGTGGGATTTATTCTGGGGAGGCAATTTTTACATTCGTAAATCAATTAATGTGATTCACCATATAAACTAAAGGAAGGAGAAAAACCACATGATAATTTCAATTGATGCAGAAAAAGCATTTGATAAAATCCATCACCTGCCTGACCTGTGGTGGCGCAGCGGATAAAGCGTCGACCTGGGAACACTGAGGTCGCCAGTTCAAAACCCTGCACTGGTCTGGTCAAGGCATATATGAGAGTTGATGCTTCCAGCTCCTCCTCCCTTTCTCTCTCTCTCTCTCTCTCTCTCTCTCTCTCACTCTGTGTCTCCTCTCTAAAATGAATTAAAAAAAAAAATTAAAAAAAATGGAACTGCCTTAAAAAAATCCATCAGCCATTTATGATCAAAACTGTTAGCAAAGTGGGAATACAGGGAACATACCTCAACATGATAAAGGCCATTAATGACAAACCCACAGCCAACATCATGCTAAATGGACAAAAATTAAAAGCAATTCTTCTAAAATCAGAAACAAGGCAGGGGTGTCCCCTTTCAGCACTATTATTCACCATAGTACTGGAAGTCCTAGGTACAGCAATCAGACAAAAAGAAGAAATAAAAAGCATCCAAATTGGAAAAAGAAGTAAAACTATCATTATATGCAGATGATATGATACAGTATATAGAAAACCCCAAACTTTCAGTCAAAAAACTACTGGACCTAATAAATGAATTCAGCAAGGTGGCAGGATATAAAATTAACACACAGAAAACACAGGCATTTTTATATACAAACAATGAAATGTCAGAGAGAGAAATTAAGGAAACAATCCCCTTCATATTGCAACAAAACAAAGTACCTAGGAGAAAATTTAACCAAGGATTCAAAAAATTATAAACATTGATAAAAGAAATCAAGAAAGACACAAACAATTGGAAACATATACCGTGCTCATGGTTAGGAAGAATAAACATCATTAAAACGTATATATAGCCCAAAGCAATTTATAAATTCAATGCAATACCAATTAAAATACCAATGACATACTTTAAAGATATGGAACACATATTCCAAAAATTAATATGGAGCCAAAAAAGAACAGGAATAGCCTCAGCAATCTTGAAAAAGAAGAATAAAGGGGGAGGTATCACACTTCCTGATATCAAGTTATACTAAAAGGCCATTGTACTCAAGACAGCCTGGTACTGGCATAAGAACAGGAATATAGATCAATGGAACAGAACAGAGAACCCAGAAATAAACCCACATCTTTATAGACAATTGATATTTGACAAAGGAGGTAAGAGCATACAGTGGACAGTCTCTTTAACAAATGGTGTTAGGAAAACTGGACAGCTACCTGCAAAAAAATGAAACTAGACCACCAACTTACACCATGCACAAAAATAAACTCAATATGGATAAAGGACTTAAATGTAAGCCGTGAAACCATAAGCATTCTAGAAGAAAATATAGGCAGTAAACACTCCAAAATCTATCGAAGCAATATATTTGCTGATTTATCTCCACAGGTAAATGAAATAAAAGACAGGATAAACAAATGGGACTATATCAAACTAAAAAGACAATATGAACAGCTAAAGACAATATGAACAGAATTAAAAGACAAACCACATATTGGGAGAACATATTCGACAACACATCTGATAAACAGTCAATAACCAAAATTTTTTTATTATTATTATTAATTTTAATGGGGTGCCACCAATAAATCAGGGTACATATGTACAATAAAAACATCTCCAGATTATCCCATCATTCAATTGTGTTGCATACCCGTCACCCAAAGTCAAATTGTCCTCTGTCACCTTCTATCTGGTTTCCCAGGACCCCTCCCCTCCTCCCTATCCCCTCCTCTCTATCCCAACCTTCTCTCCCTCTCCCCACCCCATAACCACAACTCTCTTGTTCATGTCTCATAGTCTCACTTTTATGTCCCACCTATGTATGAAATCATGCTGGTCTCAGTTTTTTTTTTTTTTTTTTGATTTACTTATTTCACTCCATATAATGTTATCAAGGTCCATCCATTTTGTTGTAAATGATCCGATGTCATCATTTCTTATGGCTGAGTAATATTCCGTAGTATATATGTACCAAAGCTTTTTAATCCACTCGTCTTCTGATGGACACTTGGGCTGTTTCCAGATCTTCGCTATTGTGAACAATGCTGCCATGAACATGGGGGCGCATTTTTTCTTTTCAAACAGTGCTATGGTGTTCTTAGGGTATATTCCTATAAGTGGGATAGCTGAGTCAAAAGGCAGTTTGACTTTTAATTTTTTGAGGAATGTCTAAACTGTTTTCCACAGTGGCTGCATCAGTCTGCATTCCCACCAGCAGTGCAGAAGGGTTCCCTTTTCTCCACATCCTCGCCAGCACTTATTCTGTGTTGTTTTGCTGATGAGTGCCATTCTGACTGGTGTGAGGTGATATCTCATTGTGGTTTAATTTGCATTTCTCTAATAATTAGTGATGTTGAGCATTTTTTCATATGCCTATTGGCCATCTGTATGTCCTCTTTGGAAAAATTTCTATTCATTTCTTTTGCCCATTTTTTGATTGGATTGTTTGTCTTCCTGTTGTTGAGTTTTATAAGTTCTTTATAAATTTTGGTTATTAACCCCTTATCAGACGTGCTATCGAATATGTTCTCCCATTGTGTGGTTTGTCTTTTTATTCTGTTCTTATTGTCTTTAGTTGTGCAAAACCTTTTTAGTTTGATATAGTCCCATTTGTTTATCTTGCCTTTTAATTCATTTGCCCTGGAGATAAATCGGCAAATATATTGCTGCTACAGATGTCGGAGAGCTTGCTGCCTATGTTTTCTTCTAAGATGCTTATGGTTTCACAGCTTACGTTTAAGTCTTTTATCCATTTTGAGTTTGTTTTTGTGAATGCTGTAAGTTGATTGTCTAGTTTTATTTTTTTGCAGGTAGATGTCCAATTTTCCCAACACCATTTGTTAAAGAGGCTGTCTTTACTTCATTGTATGTTCTTTCCTCCTTTGTCAAATATCAGTTGTCTATAAAAGTGTGGATTTATTTCTAGGTTCTCTGTTCTGTTCCATTGATCTATGTGCCTGTTCTTATGCCAGTACCAGGCTGTATTGAGTATAATGGCATTATAGTAAACCTTGATATTCGGAATAGTGATACCTCCTGCTTTATTTTTTCTTTTAAAGATTGCTGAGGCTATTCGTGTTCTTTTTTGGTTCCATATAAATTTTTGGAATATGTGTTCTATATCTTTGAAGTATGTCATTGGTATTTTAATTGGTATTGCATTGAATTTATAAATTGCTTTGGGTAATATAGATATTTTAATGATGCTTATTCTTCCTAGCAATGAACACGGCATATGCTTCCACTTGTTTGAATCTTCCTTGATTTCTTTTGTCAGTGTTTTATAATTTTCCGAGTATAAGTCCTTAACCTCCTTGGTTAAATTTACTCCTAGGTACTTTATTTTTTTTTGGCTGCAATAGTGAAGGGGATTGTTTCCTTAATTTCTTTTGCTGACAGTTCATTGTTTGTATATAGAAATGCCTCTGATTTCTGAGTATTAATTTTATATCCTGCCACCTTGCTGAATTCATTTATAAGGTCCAGTAGTTTTTTTGACTGAGACTTTAGGGTTTTCTATATACAATATAATATCATCTGCAAATAATGACAGTTTTACTTCTTCTTTTCCAATTTGGATGCCTTTTATTTCTTCTTCTTGTCTGATTGCTGTAGCAAGGCCTTCCAGAACTATGTTAAATAAAAGTGGTGAAAGGGGGCACCCCTGCCTGGTTCCTGATCGTAAGGGGATTGCTTTTAATTTTTGTCCATTTAGTATGATGTTTGCTGTGGGTTTGTCGTAGATGGCCTTTATCATGTTAAGGAATGATCCCTGTATTCCCACTTTACTGAGAGTTTTGAGCATGAATGGGTGCTGGATTTTATCAAATGCCTTTTCTGCATCTATTGAAATTATCATGTGATTTTTGTCCTTCCTTTTGTTTATGCAACGAATCACATTGATTGATTTGCGAATATTGAACCAGCCTTGCCTGTCCAGAATAAATCCCACTTGATCATGGTGTATAATTTTTTTTATAAATTGCTGGATTCGGTTGGTTAATATTTTGTTGAGAATTTTAGCGTCTAAATTCATCAGGAATATAGGCCTATAATTTTCTTTTTTTGTGTTGTCTTTGCCCAGTTTTGGGATCAGAATTATGCTCGCCTCATAAAAGGAGTTTGGAAGTCTTCCTTCCTCTTGAATTTTTTGAAATAGCTTGAGGAGGATAGGAGTTAGTTCTTCTTTGAATTTTTGATAGAATTCACATGTGAAGCCATCAGGCCCAGGACTTTTCTTTTTTGGGAGTTTTTTGATAACTGTTTCGATCTCATTTGCTGTAATTGGTCTGTTTAGGTGTTCTGATTCTTCCAGATTAATTTTTGGAAGTTTATATGATTCAAGAAATTTGTCCATTTCATCTAGATTGTCTAATTTTTTGGCATAGAGTTCTTCATAGTATTTTCTTATAATGCTTTGTATTTCTGTTGTATCAGTTGTTATTGCTCCACCGTCCTTTTTAATTTTATTTATTTGAAACCTCTCTTTTTGTCTTGGTGAGTCTAGTGAAAGCTTCATCAATCTTGTTTACCTTTTCAAAGAACCAGGTTCTGGTTTCATTGATCCTCTGTATTGTTTCCTTAGCCTCTATGTCATTTATTTCTGCTCTGATCTTTATTATTTCCTTCCTTCTACTTGTCCTGGGTTTTATTTGTTGTTGTTTTTCTAGTTCTTTTAGCTGCAGGGTCAGGTTGCTTATTTGAGCTTTTTCTAGCTTCCTATGATTTGCCTGTAGTTCAATGAACTTCCCTTTCAGTACTGCTTTTGCTGTGTCCCATACATTTTGAGTTGATGTATGCTCATTATCATTTGTTTCTAGAAACTTTTTTATTTCTTCTTTGATCTCATTGTTAATCCATTCATTATTTAATATCATGCTATTTAGTTTCCAAGTGTTTGAATATTTTTCAGTTTTTCTTTTGTGGTTAATTTCTAGTTTCATGGCATTGTGATCAGAGAAAATGCTTGATATGATTTCAATCTTCTTAAATTTATTGAGACCATTTTTGTGTCCTAACATGTGGTCTATCCTAGAAAACGTACCATGAGCGCATGAGAGGAATGTATATTCTACTGCTTTAGGATGAAAAGTTTTGAAGATATATATTAAATCAAGTTGATCTAGTGTATCCTTTAAGTCTGCTGTTTCTTTATTGATTTTCTTTCTTGAGGATCTATCCAGTGTTGTTAGTGGGGTATTCAAATCCCCTACTATGATAGTATTGCTGTTAATCTCGCCCTTTATGTCCATCAAAGTCTGCTTTATGTATGTCGGGGCTCCTATATTTGGTGCATAGATATTTACAATAGTTATATCTTCCTGTTGAATTGTTCCTTTTATCATTATGTAGTGTCCTTCTTTATCTCATACTACAGCCTTTGTTTTAAAGTCCATTTTGTCAGATATAAGTACTGCTACCCCGGCTTTTTTTTTCATTTCCATTTGCATGAAATATTTTTTTCCATTCTTTTACCTTCAGTCTATGTGCATCTTTTGTTTTAAGGTGTGTCTCTTGTAGACAGCATATGTATGGGTCCTGTTTCTTTATCCATGCAGCTACCCTATGTCTTTTGATTGGATAATTTAATCCATTTACATTTAAGGTTATTATTGATATGTAGTTGTTTGTTGCCATTTTATTCTTTAAAGCTGTGTTCTTCTTTTGCTATATTCTTTCCTCCCTTTGAACTGTTCACAACAGGCCCCGTAGTATCTCTTGCAGAATTGGTTTGGTTTTAATGAATTCCTTGAGGCTTTCTTTGTCTGGGAAGCTCTTTATTTCTCCTTCAATTTTAAACGTTAGCCTTGCTGGATAGAATAGTCTTGGTTGTAGGTTCTTGTTCTGCATTACTTTGATTATATCTTGCCATTCCCTTCTGGCCTCAAGTGTTTCTGTTGAGACGTTTGATGTCATCCTTATGGGGGCTCCTTCGTAGGTGATAGCCTTTTTTTCTCTAGCAACTTTTAAGATTTTTTCTTTATCCATTAGCTTTGGTATTTTAACTCTTATGTGTCTTGGTGTAGATCTTTTTGGGTTTCTCTTTAATGGAGTTCTGTGTGCTTCTTGAATGTGTGGAATGTTTCCCAGCCTTAATTTAGGGAAGTTTTCTGCTATGATTTGATTGAACAAAGTTTCTATTTCCTGTCCTATTTCCTCTTCTTCAGGCACCCTATGATGCAAATGTTGTTTCTCTTCATGTTGTCACAGAGCTCCCTTAGAGTTTCCTTATATTTTTTGAGTCTCTTTTCCTTTTTCTTCTCTGCTTCTGTGCCTTTGTTTATTTTGTCCTCTAACTCTCTGATTTGATCATCTGCATGATTCATCCTGCTTTTAATTCCTTCCATTGTGGTCTTCATTTCTGATACTGTATTTGTCATTTCTGCCTTATTCTTTTTTATTATTTCAATTTTGTTTTTTATACTTGTTATCTCTTTATTTAGGTGTTCGTAATGACTATCCATTGTTGCTCTAATTTCTTTGAACATCCTAACTATCAATATTCTAAATTCTGCTTCTGGTAATTTGGTTATATCTGGTTCATTTAGGTCCTTCTCTGGGGATTTCTCTTGGTTCATTTGATTTGCATTCCTCTGCCTGCCCATTTTGTCTGTGTATAAGCAAGTTTTGGCCACTGGATTCCAGTAGGTATTGCCTTTGTTTTCTCTAGGTATGGTCTATCTGAAGGCCGACCACCCCCTCTGCCTCTGCCTCTGCCTAGGGTGGTTGGGTATGGCGTTGCCAGGGCTGGCTCACTGGGGCTGTTGCTGTGATTTCCGCCTCTCCTTCGTGGATGGGGCTGTCACTCAAGCCACAAGCCTCATCACCAAGGGTAGAGGTGAGCACCTTTCCTCAGCTGTGGACCTAGTCTGTTTCTGGGCTTCTGCCCAGCATCTGCAGTCAGAGCCTGCTTGCCACAGTTTTGCGGGTTGGGCGGGGCTTTTGATGTGCTCTCAGCTGTGAGGCTTTGCCCGTCCAGAGCCCTAGCCCCACCCTCGAGGCCAGGGCCCTCCTGCGCAGGGTCACTAACTGCGGTTTATTGGTCTAGGTGTGTTTGCTGGCTTGCATTCAGTTGAGAGCTTCCACTCCCCCCTCCCCCCCGCTCTACCCCACCCCTGCGTTCGGAGCCAGCTTGTGCATGCAGGATGGCAAACCGCGATTTCTCCGGCTGAGTGGGGCTTGTAGCATGAGCTCAGCCGCAAGCCCTCGCCCGTCCCTGGTCCTAGCCCCTTTCCCGCGGTCAGGGCTATCTTGCACAGGGTAGCAAAGCAGATCTCTGCCTGTCCTGGCCTCCCGCTTTTTCCCCGCAGGTGGGATTACAGGCAGGCCCACAGCTGCCGGACCGCTTTCACGCGTCCCCTCCACCCATGCTGGGCTAGACTGAGCTCACATCGGTTGGGCCTCTGCCCACGCCAACAGAACCGCGTTTCAGCGTCCTGCTGCCACCATCCCTTCAGCAACTCTCAGCAGAGTAGGAAGTGCCCTAAGTCTCCATACTGTAGGCGTGGAAGCTCCCTCTCTCTAAGCAGCTCTGCTCTAAGTGCTGCGGGAGAGCTTTTTTGGCTAATGTCCTGTCTCCCTTTGCTGGTATTGCTAGTTCCAGGGGAAATATTTGTTTTCGATTTGAAAGTGACTTAGCCCAGGGGTTAGGTGACTGTCCCTCAGAGTGTTTGTCTCTGTACCTTCAGTCCACACTCTCTTCCCACTGCTCTGCTCCTCTCCTCTGTCCCCGGAGCCCCGGGTGCGTGGTTGTGAGGGAGATTTTTTGCGCTGTCCCTTTAAAAAGAATCTTGGCTCTGAGAAAACTGTCTCTATCTCACAAACAGTATCCTCACTTGTTTCACAGCTCAATACTATCCAAACGCCTCTTCTAGGCTCTGGGACTGCAGGCTGGGGCTTGGCTCCTTGGACCCAGGTCCCTCCCTTTCCGCCAAACTCTCCTCCCGCCACACGGGTCTCTCCGGGCTGCCGTTTGCTCCGGGGAGCTGGGCAGGCCTCTTTGCATTTTTGCTATTCCTACCAGTCTCAATGTGGCTTCTTCTGTGTTCCTTGGTTGAAGAGTCCACTTAGTTTAGTTCAAAGTTGGTTTATCCAGATGATGGTTCTTAAAATTGAGTTATAATACACTTTGGTTCTGGGAGTTGGAAGTTGGTACGTCTGTCTACTCCATCGCCATCTTCAGTCCCCTAATAATCAAAATTTATAAAGAACTTGTAAAACTCAACACCAGGAAGACAAACAATCCAATCAGAAAATAGGCACAAGAAATGAATAGACACTTCTCCAAAGAGGACATACAGATGGCCAATAGGCATATGAAAAAATGTTCAACATCACTAATCATTAGAGAAATGCAAATTAAAACCACAATGAGATACCACCTCATACCAGTCAGAATGGCGCTCATTAACAAAACAACACATTATGGGTGCTGTCGAGGATGTGAAGAAAGGGGAACCCTCTTGCACTGTTGGTGGGAATGTAGACTGGTGCAGCCACTGTGGAAAACAGTATGGAGAGTCCTCAAAAAATTAGAAATGAAACTACCCTTTGACCCAGCTATCCCATGTATAGGAATATATCCCAAGGGCACTATACCACCAACTGAAAAAAAGAAATGCACCCTCATGTTTATGGCAGTATTGTTCACAATAGCAAAGAGCTGGAAACAGCCCAATTGTTTATCAGTGGACTAGTGGATTAAAAAGCCTTGGTACATATATACAATGGAATACTATGGGCCATGAAAAAGAAGGAAATATTACTTTTTGCAACAATATGGAGGGACCTGGAAACTGTTATGTTGAGTGAAATATTCCAGGCAGAAAAGAAATATATCATATGACCTCACTCATTTGAGGAATCCAAGGAACAATGAGAACTGAGGAAAGGAATTGAGACAGAGGAGGGATCAAAGGGACTAGAGGAAAAGAGGACAGAGGGAAAGGGGATGATAGGATGGGATAAACCTGAAGGGAAGGGGGGAGGACGCTGTAGGGAAGGGGGCAAGGGAGATGTTGAAGGGAATACGGGGGAGGGGGGTGCAATCGGGGTTACCCTAGAATCAATGTAAACACAATTAATTAAGAAAAAACGACTAAGACTTAGTTTTAAAAGAAAGTAATATAAAACGCAATCACCATTTAGAATCCATGCTTTGGAGGTGGGGGCCCTACTAGCGGGACACCATCAGCTGAGTGTAGCCTCAGTGCATAGTTTCATAGGTGCAAGCTGCTTTCTTTGTGTTCAGCCACAAGGAAAGTGGATCTTAGGAAGTAATGTATGTTATATGTTATGGCTGTTGTTTCCAGCTGGGTCGCCTTGAGCCTGATTCTTTATCTCTAATGGAGAACCTTTGAGCTCTGTAATATCTTTTAACAAATTTATTTTTTTCACTAATCTAATGGAGTGCATTCTTCTATTTGCAACAAAAGATAAGACTTTTTAAAATTTTACAGAGACATGTCATCCCCTATGTCTTAAACAAGATTTTCTTCAGTGAGTCAAATAGGAGGTGTTTATGTATTTCATTCACAAAGCTCTTGTTACTTTAGTAGAGGAAACATTTATTGGATAAAATGTGAGGTATTGCTCACCAGATAAATTGTTAAATGCCTTTATATCCTTTCTATGCTCGTTACTTAACTAATCCTTTTATTTAGTAAATATTTACTGTGATCCTACTAAGTGATAATCACTACACGAGGTGCTGTACAACAATGCCTAACACAGACAAGGTCTTTGTCCTATTTTTACAATAAAACGGAAGAAGCAGGCAGTTTCCAATTAAACCAATAAATAATGAAGCTAATTAAAAATGTGATAAGTGTTTAAAAAAACTGAGTTGTGCAGTGGAGTAAAAGTACATATAGAAAATACATCAATTTAGGAAGGACAGCTATAGAAGACAGCTAGCAGATATTTAAAGTTAAACTTGAATTTTTCACTAAGAAATAAATCTGTTCCTATTTCTACCACATGAGGCATTATAATGGGAATGCTAATTTACAAACAAATCCTGGTCTAATTTTCTTTAAAAATAAAGTGTCTCTCCTATAGTGCATAATCTCTCAAAAGGCAGTCTTGAGTGCCAATAAATATAGCCTACCAGGTATGTAGCGCTAGTTAATTAGAGAGCCCAGTGGTACAAAGTGACAGTATTTTGGGGTTTTCTTTTTAGCTACAGCTTTCAACTAATAGCTAGATCCAGATGAAATGACTATGGCTTTTCTTATAGATTTCCAAATACATGTGAAGCCCCAATTACATTGGGTCATCTTATTCTAGAGGTATGACTGCCTTGGACACTGACCACCTACTATGTACCCGACACTGTGCTAAGTCCTAGAAAAGTAGACAAGTCTTGACTTTATGTAGTTACCACAGTAAAAGTTTTCATCAGCCTCTACAATGTGATTATTGCTGTCTTAGAAGCCTTGGCAAAAAGCCCTAGAAGAGGATATTTCACAAAAAAGTTTATTTACTATTACTACATTATCATATAAGTTTTCTATTCTGTTCTCAAATTTAAAAACCTATTCCAAACTCATATTCATAATCTCAAAAGTCGTTGTTTATACTTTTCTTAAATTTCTTTTTTTTTATTTTATTCATTTTAGAGAGGAGACACACACAGAGAGAGAGAAAGAGAGAAAGGGGGGAGGAGCTGGAAGCATCAACTCCCATATGTGCTTTGACCAGACCAGTGCAGGGTTTTGAATTGGTGACCTCAGTGTTCCCAGGTCGATTTTTTATCCTCTATGCCACCACAGGTCAGGCTATACTTTTCTTTAATTCACTTTTTACATCCAATAAAATAGCAAGTTCTGCCAACTTCACCTTTACACCTGTATGGAACACCCACTGTCACTACCTCATCTCACTACCCTCCTTCACATCACCATCATCTCTCACATATGCTTCTGGTCCTGTTGCTCCAGTTGTGCAGTGGGAAATGTTTAGCAGCTGCCTTTCTGGAAGGTTGGGGAGGTGGGAAGCCCTGCTTAATCTCTGCAGCTTTTGCCAATTTCTGTGGTGTAAGTACTCCCACCATGGCTGATTCCAAGTTACCAACATGTCCTTACTGAACATGGAGTTGGAAAGAGATGCACCGTAGTTCCTCATTATATAGTATTTCCACCGGACATATAAAAGATATGAATCTCCTCGAGAACATAGAGAGTGGTGAAATATAATAAAACAAGTTGGTAGCAATAAGTTTGTGTATTTATGAACTTTGTTTTTAATATAATTTAATTTTAAGTTTATAGAACTTGCCTTTTTTATTTTGAAATTAAATTTAGTAGGGTGACCTTGATCAATAAGAGTACATAGATTTCAGGTGAACACTTCTATACCATTTGAAATGTTGATTGTGTTGCATGCCCATTGCCCAAAGTCAAATCATTTTCTGTCACAGTATATTTGTCCCTTTTGATACCCTCTCCCCTGTACCCTCTCCCCCAGATAACTATTTCACTTTAATCTAAGTCCATGGATCTCAGTTTTATATCTCACCTATGTGTGAAATCATACAGTTCTTAGCCTTTTCTGATTTAGTTATTTCACTCAGTATAATGATCTCAAGGTCCATCCATGTTGTTGCAAATGTCACTATGTCACTATTTCTTATGGCTGAGTAGTATTCCAATGTGTGTGTATATATATATATATGTACCACATCTTCTTTATCCAATCATCTATTGAGGGACACTTTTGTTGTTTTCATGTCTTCGCCATGGTGAATAATATAATTTGATTTTTAAATGATGGTTGTATGTAACAACTGGTTCACAAAATTTCTGAAGATTTAGTAGTCATTCTTTGACTCTAGCACACTACTACTTCTTCTTAGGTCTTACAATTGATGGCTCCCATGCTGTTGCCAGAGTGATTTTTGGTAAAAAACAGAAATCTGATAATTTTCCCCTCCCACCACCCATAAACTAAAATCCAAACTCCTCTGCCTCTCTCAAATCTCACCTCCTGAACATTCTTCCCCTAGGCCAATCCTCTCTAGCCACAGTGGCTAGACACAACAAGAACAAGAACACTTCTTCCTTTGGAGGTATGCACTTGTTATTCCTTCTGCCTAGAATGTTTTTTCCTTCAGAGACTCACACAGCTAGCTCACTCACATCATTTACATGAGCTCTTTCCTGATTTCTCCATAAAAGAGAGTCCACACGTCTTCCCTCAGCATGCTCTAGTCCACAACCTGCTCTGTTTTCCTCACTGGACTCTCACTGTCAGGAATTCATTATGTTTGCTTATTTCTTGTTGTTGTCCCACTAGAATATAAGTCTCCTGAGGGCAGGGCCTTTACTTATCTGTTTAGTGTTTTGTTCCTGGTCCCTGGTTAGCACCATGCCTCTGCATCTCTATGGGTGGTGTTCCTCTGTGGAGCACCATTCATCCGGGACAAATTATGCTAAACTAACCTTAACTGAATGTGTGCTCTCTGCCAGGAGGTGTGCTGTATCCATTTGAGTTGTATTTTGACCTCTAACATTTTAAAGTCTGCCAGAGCCTTCCATGTCTCCCCAGGTTGGAAAGGGTAAGAAAGCTTCAAGATCAGAAGTCACATGATCAAGAATGATTGTTTCTTGTTTCAAAAAGAGTTCTTCTTACTTCCAGGCATTTTTTCATGGTGATGGCCTGATAAATGTGTGAGCCCTGGGAGTTCTGCCTACCTCTCACTGTCCCTGAGATGCTGTCTGATGTTGTCTGAAGCTCCCAGATCCTAACTTTGGGTTTTGGGTTTCTAGATTAGAGCTCTTTCTTTCTTTCTCCCTTTAAAAAAAATATTTTATTAATTCCTACTGTGAACCACACACCCTCACCCTTCAACCCCAGCATTTTGTTTTTAGTCTGTGGGAAAACATCCACAAATAGTATGATATAAATAAAACATTAAAGAATGTCAGTGAGGTTTCACAACAGGGAGATGGCAGCCACGGGACCCAGGAATGCCTACCTCCTTTTTAGCCCTACCACTCATTTTCACTTTAATGCTCACAAAGGAAAAAATGAGAACATCAAAGAACAAATACAAATCTCCCATAAGACACCACTCTGTTATCACCGCTCATGATCAGTCTTCTAATGAAGAGCTTTCTGGGAAACTGGTCTGGACTATGAGGTTTAGAACTGAGGTTTGGTGGGGTGTCTCCCTTCTCAGAAGTCTAAGTCTTACTACATATGATCAAACAATAAACATTGGAGAAAATACAGAAAAGAAATAAAGGAAAGAGCAAGACCTTTGCTTTGCTCCAGGGGTTCAGCCTTAGGGTAGTCTAACCACACAGAGAAGACACATAAAAAGGTATCTAGACAGTCACACCCATCTTTGACTTTGACCCCGTCTGTGTCACAGAATTTACTCAATCAGGTTAGTATTCCCTTTTCTTAGAACAAGGGTTGAGAGAAAAAGCCTCACTGGTATGTATAGTCTCAGTCCTGTGCATATGTGTGTCTAAATTTATATATACACAGTACAAAAATATACAAGATTATATACCAAGCATGTATTAATATGGTCTAATTGACTAAAAATCAAACCATATGGGACGACTAAGAGATTGTTGAATTCATCCAGAAATGTGATATCAGTTAATTCAGTTTTCTACACAGAACTCATTAAGAAAATAGAGAAACTCATTAAGAAAATGTCCAGTGATCTTTGCCTATCCCACCAATTGAATGTCTCCTGAGGACCTATGTCTATCCTATCAGATGGAACAGTCTCCTTGGGAATAAAACAAGGAAGGCCATAAACACATGTCACATTCACCAAGCCGCCCCTGTCAAGAAATGGTGACTAAATGTTGAGGGGTATGAGGACACAGGAGGCCTCACCATGGCAGGATTTCCTTTATCATCTGGATAATCTTCCATGTTCCTTGAACATTTTACAGAAAAGAAGTAGTATAATTTTTATATTTAGTAAATAAAAACAAAGTTATTTTCCTTTGAGGCAAAAGCAAAAACCAAAATTTGTATGGGTTCTCACATGGAGGGTAGAGGAAGAGTGTGAGCAGGCCCCTCGGCCAGAGGCCTTGCAGAGGAAACTCCAGGCTAATTATATTGCCTTGAACTCTGCACAGTCTCCTGGCTCCTATTTCAGTCCCTGAGAGTGCCACAGCTGGACGCATAACAGGGTACTGTGTCATGCTTGGCAAAGCGCCATGCCACGTCACCATGCCTGGATCACTGAACCCTGTCTCTGGTTAATTCATTTAGCATCACGATCTTAATTAAATGTTTGCTGCTGAGACTCTAGGTCCTGGGACTGTGATTTGTATCACACAGCACAGGCCTCCAGAGGGCCCAGGTCCCTCTTGTTCCTTCGGTCAGTTCAGCTCTCTGGGCAGAGCCCTTGATTAAAGCAGGCAAAGGAAGCAAGGAGGCAGGCTCTGGGCTGGCTGACTGCGTGAGCTAGTAGAATTTCCAGGTCCCAGCCTGTCTGTGCTAGCATACGCACCCCCTTGCCCTGGTGGTCTGCCCTTCATGGACTGTCACTGAGGACTAACGGGAAGATATGGCTTTCATGCTTTGGTAAACACTGGTGTCAATCATAGCAAAGGCAGGCACTTCACATTGATATCCATGCCTTGGGCTGTGGGTCTCTTTAGGACTAAGTTCCTTACTTGCCTTTCTAAAAGCACCTGGGCCTTTAATCCTTCATTATTTTAATATTGGCAAGATGACTTTCTGAGATGTTAATTTGTGTTGTGTTCTGATAGATGGAGAAGGAGAAAAGAATAAGGGGCGCCTTCCCTTTCTTCCCAGCCCACCTTTTCCTTGGCACCCTTGAAAGGGCAGTACAGAACTTTCCATCGTGCAGGGCTTCCTCGCCCTCAGGGTAAAAGAAAGAGTTTGTTTCAAAGAATTGGCTCTAGAAAGAAGGGCTTGTCTCTGTTCTGAGGTTCTTTATATTTATTTTTTATTTTTTAGAGAGAGAGAGAGATAAATGGGGGTCAAAGAGTGGGAAATATCAACTTGTACTTGCTTCCTGTATGTGCCTTGACTGGACAAGCCCAGGGTTTTAAACTGGCAACCTTAGCATTCCAGGTCAACATGTTATCCACTGCACCACCACAGGCCAGGCTGTTCTGAGGTCTAATTTTGAGAAAAATCGGGAGGTGGAAGTAAACAGTCCTGGGAGCTTTGTGAGCTTGGAGCAAAACCAGGAGAGGGTGTTTTGTTTGTGAGTGGGGTGGTCTGTGAATGGCATCAGTGCATCCCCAAACTTCTCCCAACACCCTCCAGAAACGTTCTCTGCGTAACTGGCAACTTTCACATGAACCTGGAGGGAGGGACCCACGGTAATGACCATGATAGAACTTTTTACCAGCCTGGTAGGATAGGACCTCAGAGCAGAGGAATAGAATTAGGGAAATAAAAGAAATATGAAAAACTTTACAACCTGGAATGTGCAGCCTAATTAATGTGAGTTAGGTTGTTAAGTCAATCTCTGTGATGTTAGTGATCTCAGTAAACAGAGAAACAGAACTTTCTCCTCAGCTCTCTCTTTTCCATTTGATGTCCCTTTTAAAAATATTATTCCTTTGGAATACTTCATATTTGAGGGACATGGGAGAGAAATAGATTTTGTAAGAAAGATATAGCCATTAATTTGCTCTTCTTGTGTGTACTTTCTGAGTTCCTTCTAAGGACCATAGTTGGCCCTGACAAGAGGAAGACAGTTGAGTATTAAAATATACCATGGGCATTTTTCCCTTTACCTACTATTACTACCGCAGCTACTACTGTTAAAGGAAAGATGAGGACAAAGAAACCAAGAAATGGAAAAGTGTTGATGCTAAGCAGGGAACCTTATTTAACAGTCTGAATTCTAAGAAATGAGGTTTCCAGGAGAAGTGGGCAGACAGGCCTTTTAAAGCCAAGATGCTGGGAACCACGTCTGTCTTGTGTTAGCTAAGACTCTCTGAGTATCAGTGACAGGTGGGTGATCCCAGGCTTGTCAATCTGTGTGGAGCTGCAGGAAGTGGTAGCTGCTGCCACCTGGTGGACGACCCACTTTACTGAAGAGTCCTCAAGTCAGGTCCATCACCATTTTTCCACAGCATTGTTACCAGCACAACTTGCACCTGATCGTTGTTGGGTTGTAGCTTTCATCTGTACACTTTCATATATATCATCTTGTTAGGGAGGAGGGAGGCAGCATACCATGTTTTCCCAGGTTACAGACAAACAGTCAGTGACTGTGAAAGTCCAGTGACTTATGTGAAGTTGTCACAGGTCTGAAGAACAAGGAGAGATAGAGCTACTGAGCAGGCTTAACATCACAGTAATGGCTGAATTATGTCTCTCCACTGAGAACTTCCAATGGCACCCACAGGGGACGGTGCACATCCCAGAGATTTTTGTATTGAATTATCTAGTCACCATTACACACTTTAGGAATGGTAGAAATAACTTACTTCTCTGGAAAAATTGCTTGCTTAATAAAAAATTTTTAAATAAAATTAATGAGCAACTTAGAAAGAATAAATATCTGCACAAACTTAAATTGTTTGCAGAAAACTTAGAAAATATAGGGAAAAAAATAAATGAACATTAAAAAATACCCAAAATTCAAAGATAAACAAGAATATTTCTAGGGCATGATGTACATATACGTGTGTGACTGTGTGTGCACAATTGGGTTCGACCTACGTGGGTATTTTATGTCAGGTCTTTTCAATTTTACTTAATGTCAGAGCACAGCACCTGTTTTAAGTCTGGTAGGCATGCCATGACAAAGTGCCATGGATGGAGTAGCTTTAGAAACAGAAGTCTATTTTCTTGCAGATTTGGAGGCTAGAAGTCCGAGATTAAAGTATCAGCTGGGTTGATTCCTTCTGAGGGCTGTGAGGGAGAACCTGTCCTATGCCTCTCTCCTAGCTTCTGTAGTTTGCCAGCAATATTTGATGTTCTTTAGCTTTCTCCAATGTTCCCATAGTGTTATCCTTATGTGCAGATTCTTCTTTCACAAGGACACCAGTCATATTGGATTAGGAGCTCACCCTGCTCTAGTAAGACCACATCATGACTAATTGCAAATGCAATAATCCTACTTTCAAAAAAAATCTCATTCTGAGGTACTGAGGATTGAGACTTTAACATAGAGGCTTGAAGGGAGTACATAGTTCAACCCATAGCATTAAAGCATCTTTGAAACATTTTTATTGGAAATAAAATATTTCATTTTATAAATATAACATCATTTACTTAACCAACCCTCTATTGTTTAACAGTTGAGTTGCTTTTTTATTTTTCAGTTATAATTCATATTGTTGTGACACTTTTGATTATTCATAATGAGATCCCTCCCACTCCAACATGAATGGGTTGATTGTTTCATTCCAACTAAAAGTTAATGGCCAGAACTTATAGGAGATACAAGTCATAGAGGCCACCCTCTATCTACTTCCTTAGCACACATACAGAAGCAACTGTGTCTAAACCAGATTTGAGTGCAGTAAGACAACATTTGGGGATATGGTGAAAAATTGGAATTACTATTTGAATTTTCTAGTAGACTAATTCAGTGTCTATTTTTGTATATAATTATAATGTTCATAATGTAAAACTAAAGTAGCACATACATGTAATTTTTAAATAAGTAAATATTTCTATATTGTGGGTAATTTTTCAAAAATCTTTTTCTGACAAGGATTATAAATTGGAGATCACTGCTCTTGAATATTTGTCCAAGGACAATTTTCCTTAAATTCCTAATATGTAGTTCAACTGAATCACTAGCCAAGACTTAATCACCTTAACACTCATCAGGTCATTACCTCTCACTCTAGCTGCAAGTCATCATTCTGACCATAATAACAATCTCTTGATTCTTGTGCCCTTGGCCTTGTGTTGCTTGGACTTTTGCTTGGTTCCAGGGGTGAACAAATAAATGAGTAAATAAATAACTTACAGGTGATCCTGGAGAGCACATAGGGAGGCTCAGAGGTATGGAATACCAGGTGACTACTGCTCCTTAATTCACTTAAGCCCCCCATAAGTGTCTCCAACATGAAGGAGAAGAAAATACCCCCTTCGGAGCATGGCAAAACCCACCCTGAGTACTTTGCTCCTTCCTATTTTATACCCCCCGGGTGTTTGCCACTTAGTTCCGTGGTCCACTAGTTTGACAGGCACCCAACTGCAGATAGTAAGGGATAAATACTGTTCTTGGCATCTCTTTCTTCTTGTGCATTTAGAAAGTATCTGCTGCCTATATTCCATGACAAGGTGTGAAACAGTTTGTCTGGCTCTTGAGACAGTGTTCAAATTGTGTCATTTGTAATAAGGAGCATGAAAATATGCTAAAGGGAAGTGAGTGGGAACCTATCTTCTCAACTGCTGGAAACTACACTTACTTGTCAGTCATTTAAGCTCATGGAAAAGCAAGTTTTAAACACTAAGTTGCAAAATAAAAGGTTAAATTAGCTTGACTTTTTAATGTAAAATTATATTCAGGAGTTACTTCTGGCCAAATCCTTCGCTCATTGTCTCATGTTGAAGTTCATTTGGTTTATTGCGCCATATGATTTGGGGAACAAACCTATGGAAAGCCAAAAATATTTTGAGTTTCATCACATTTGATTCTACTTATTTATAGAAGTGTAAAGCCAGTAGTCGCGGCCAAAATCACAGCCGCCTGGCCTGTGCAAGTTCACATTAGATTTGAACAGACAGTAATGAAACAACAGAGCCAAGAACTGGTGAGCCATCAACTTTAATTCTAGCTTGCACCTGGCAGGCAAGCAAAAACACACACTGGGCTAAAAAACCCACTCTTTCAGTGCTCACAAAGCTACTGACTTATCCCAGTTTCCTAGCATCAAAGGCTTCTAGCTCACCATACTTATTCACCTCTCTTCCCCATCTCCTTCTCTCTGCACAAACTCTGCACAAACTGGCTTCTCCCTCAGCACTCTGCCATCTTGGCTGCTTCTCTTCTCCTCCACGTGGCCTTAATCTGCTCTCCATTCTAATGTTAACCTCAGGAACCAAGAGAGAGCAAGCTTCTGGTCTGCCCCACTTTATAGTGTAGAAATCCAAACCTTTAATCCAATCTACAAACAAGGAAGTCTCTGATACAAAGTCACTTATCTGAGGCATAATGGGTTTCCTCATGAGAGTGCACCACCCCACATCATCCAATCAGTCAAGGGTGTGGGGAAAAGCTTACTCTTAAAACTTGCATGTGGGCAGCACCATCTTTAACAAAGTGTGCATAAGATATTTTATCTGCTCAACAAAAAGCAAAAAATGTGACCTTTTGGTAGAACATAGTCAAGTCATTCTCCCACTTAGAGGCAGGCTTTATTCTAGAAGTCTGTATAGAAGTTGTTCAGGGCTCAGTTTATTTTCTCCTTGATTTCTAGTCTAAACTACTAAAGCATTTGTCCTCAAACTTTAGTGATTAGATTATATAATGGTGCTTCTTTAAAAAGAGAAGAAGAAAGAGGAGGAGGAAAAGGAGGAGGAGGAAAAGAAAGAGGAGGGGAGAATGTTGGGCAGATAAAATATATTATGCTCACTTTGTTAAAGACGCACTGCCCATAGGGAAGCCCATTGCCCAGGTGATATTGGTTGCCCTTATGCTTGGGATAAGTGTAATTATATTATTGTGTGTGTGTGGGGGGGCAGGCTGTAAACTGCAGGGTCGTTATAGCCCAAGGTTTAGTTTTAAGAGTAAGCTTTTCCCCACACCCTTGACTGATTGGATGATGTAGGGTGGTGCACTCTCATGAGGAATCCTCCCATTATGCCTCAGATAAGTGACTTTGTATCAGAGACTTTCTTGTTTGTAGATTGGATTAAAGGTTTGAATTCTACACTATGAAGTGGGGCAGACCAGGAGCTTGCTCTCTCTTGGTTTCTGAGATTAGCATTAGAGAGCAGAGCAGAGAAAGGCCATGTGGAGGAGGCCAGGAGAAGCAGCCAAGATGGTGGAATGCTGAGGAAGAAGCTAGTTTGTATAGAGTTCGTGCAGAGAAGATGGGAAACAGAGGTGAATAAGACTGGTGAGCTAGAAGCCTTTGATTCTAGGAAACTGGGATAAGTCAGTAGCTTTGTGAGCACTGAATGAGTGGGTTTTGGAACCCAGTGTGTGTTTTTGCTTGCCCACCGGGTGCAAGCTAGGATTAAAGCTGATGGCTCACCAGTTCCTAGCTCCGTTATTTTTATTACCGACTGTCCGAATCCAATGTGAACCTGCATGTGAATGGCCATGATGGAGGCTCCTGACCATACAGAGAAGAAGAAGGGGGAGGGGAGAAGAATAAGGAGGAGAATATGAAGGAGGAGGAGGAGGAGAAGAATGAGAAGAAGGAAGGAGAGAAGAAGGATGAGGGGGAGTAGAAAGAGGAGAGGATGATTCTTAGACCCCACCCAGACATGTGTGGGTTCAGCTGCTACGCGGAGGGTCTGGGATTCTACATTTTCAAATAAAGCCCCTAGGTGACACAGAAACAGAATATAAAGGCTATTTAACTCACAATGGACTAAAATACTAAACATGTTGATTAAAAAATACTAAAATTAAAGTTCTTAGTTGAGAGAAAACAATATTTAGTATAGATTTACAGAGTATCCGCAGTATTGGAGTACATTAAAAAGCAAACTTAATTAGAGTAAAATAAAGAGATAGAAATTTCTTTATTCCTGTAAAACCAGTAGCCACGGCCACCATCACAGCCACCTGGCCCATGCAGGTTTGCACTTGATTTGGATAGACGGTAATGAAACAATGAAACCAAGAACTTGTGGGCCATTACCTTTTAATTCTAGTTTGTACCCCGTGCGCAAGAAATGCACACAGTGGGAAAACACTTCCCTTTCCATTCAGGGCTCCCAAAACCACTGACTTATCTGAGTTTTTCTAGAATCAAAGGTTTGTACCTTACCGGTCTTATTCACCTCTGTTCCCCATCTCTTTCTCTCTGTACAAACTCTGCACAAACTGGCTTCTCCCTCAGCACTCCACCACCTTGGATGCTTCTCCTCTCCTCCACATGGCCTTTATCTGCTCTCCTTCCTGCATGGGCTCCTCTGCCCTATTTTATAGTGTAGAAATCAAAACCTTTAATCCAATATACAAACAAGGAAGTCTCTGATACAAAGTCACTTATCTGAGGCATAAATGGGATTCTGCATAAGAGTGCACCACCCCACATCATGCAACAGTCAAGGGTGTGGGGAAAAGCTTATTCTTAAAACTAAACCTTAGGCTATAAGGACCCTGCCTGCTTACAGTCTATGCCCCACATCCAATGCAAACTATAAGCAAGCAAACATATACATCATATTTACAAACTTATTTGACCAACAATCCCCTTAACAAACATCATGTGATCTCCTACCTAGAGTCAGGCACTAATTTAGATAGGAGGACACAATGGGTAGACACCATTCCTGTCAAAGTTTAGTCAGTGGGGGAGGCATATGTTAATCAAATAATCATACTAAAATATAAATAATTACAAATTGAGGTTAAATGTTCTGAAGAAAAAAAAGATGTAACATTCTCTGAAAGTGTCTAATAAAGAAATGTGAAGTAGACCAGGGTTGGGGTGGCATCAGGGAAAGCTTCCAGCTGCTGCTTGGACTAAGATCGAGACTGAATCATCTCAATGATGTGTGACAGCACATGTCTGGGGACAAAGGAACTCACAGAGGGCTGCATGCACAGGAATCTGTGGAGGAGATGGGGCAGCTTCTCTGGCCAAGAAACAGAAAGGTCAGTGTGTCAGGACTGGAGATGATGAAGGTGCATAACTGACCTTCTAATTCAGTTTATTTTAAAAAATCACAGGGATTGATTTACAACCTATCATATTTTATGAAAGTACTGTTTATATCAGATATTTTATATCACTATTAATTGAAGAGCTGCTTTTTTTGTTACAGAGACAGAGAAAGACAGAGAGAAGAACAGACAGGAACAGACAGACAGGAAGGGAGAGAGATGAGAAGCATCAATCCTCTGTTGTGACACCTTAGTTGTTTGCTGATTGCTTTCTCATATGTGCCTTGACCGGGGAACTACAGCAGACCGAGTAACCCCATGCTCAAGCCAGAGACCTTGGACTCAAACTGGTGAACTGTGCTCAAACCAGATGAGCTCATGCTCAAGCTGGTGACCTCAGGGTTTTGAACCTGGGTCCCCAGGTCCCAGTCTGACACTCTATCCACTCTGCCACTGCCTGGTCAGGCAAGAGCTACCTTTTTTAAGGTTCTAATTTCAGTTGATAGGTTACAAGACCTTAAACTAAAAAGTTTTCATTATTTATTCAAATGTCAAAATTTAGGTATCGAGGAGTTTGTTGCTTTATGGCTGGGCAAGATGCTACTAGCACATTTCACGTAAACACACCAAAAAGACTAGAGAAGGGTCAGTACCCTGTGGGCCTTTGTGCAATGATGTTGGTCATTAGCCTAACACACGTGAGTATGTGTGTGTGTGTATGATCACTCTAGTAGCAATGTGAACAGATAACAGGGTAGTCGAAATATTATGAATGCAGTAGCAGTTGGGAAGGTTTTGCAGTGGTGTGAATGAGATTGGATGGCCGGCTGGGCCAGGGTAGGGTAATGGAAATGGTGAGAAGAAAACCAATTGTAGACATATTTTGGAGGCTGCTGTTAGAAGGAGAGAGCAGATATCACAGAAGAAGTCTAAGATTTCTGTCTTGCGCAACTAAGTGAATATTCATGCCTGTACATTAGTCCCCCTTATTGGTGATTTCGCTTTTTATCATTTCAGCTACAGATACCTGTGGTTTTAGTTATTGACAGTCAAATGCAGTCCAAAAGAAAAATGAGAAATTGCAGGGGAAAAAATACATAAGTTTTAAATTTCACACTGTTCAGAGTAGTGTGATGAAATCTCTCGCTATATTCTTCCACACCCAGGATGTGAATCATCCATCTGTCTAGCATGTTTATGCTGTATACTCTCCATACCCATTAGTCACTTAGGAAGTGACTTGGGTATCAGATTAACTGTCCTAGTATCACAGTGCTTGTCTTCAAGTAATCCTTATTTTTTAAAAGTAATATTCCCAAAGCACAAGAGCAGTGATGCTGACAATTTGGATATGCCAAAGAGGAGCCATAAAGTGCTTCCTTTGGAGTGTAAGTAGGTATAGAAAAACAGTATATGTAGGGTTGGGTACTATCTGTGGTTTCAAGCATCTACTGGGGGTGTTGGGACATGTCCTCCTTGGATAAGGGCGACACTGTGATAAAAATAAGAAACAATGGAAAAGACAGGTACTGGAAGAAAGGACACAAGTTGTTCTTAGGTATGTTGAGTTTGAGATATCAAAGTGGAGGAGTATATAGGTAGGTGGTGGAAAGCACATCCAGAATGAATTAGGATCTTCAATGTCTGCAATATTACTAAAGCTTCAGTCATAATAATATTTTGGGATGGGAGTTTAGAATGAGAAAATAAGAGGTTCTAGGACAAATTCCTGGGAAATTCCAATATTTATATCAAGTAGAGGAGGATGACCCTGAAGATCGAGAAGGAGTAGGTAAAGAGGTTTGAAAAGGCAAAGTAAAACAACAAATGACCCAGGACGTCATGGTTTCATGGAAGCTGGGGAAGAAGAAAAGTTTCAGGGAAGAAGTAGTCACTGCTATTGAATGCTACTGAGGAGGTCAAATACAATAAAGGAAGAATATCCTCTGATTTATGAAAACAAATGTCATCAGGGAAACTTGCAGGAGCAGTTCTGGTGATATTAATGGGACTATCTTGGGAAGTGAGTGGAGGTAAGAAAATAGGGTAGTTCATAGACTATTTCTGGTCTCTCTAAATGTTAATTTAGCACTAGTTTTTATTTATTTGTTGTGTAATTTCTGTTTAAAGTGTGTTACTTTTTCTTTTCTTTGATGTTGCAATAGTAGTATACTTCTATTCTTATCAGCCATCATCAGCTCATTTATTAACTTTCAAAGAAAATAATTAAAAGGAAAAAAGCTGACAAATAATGTCACAAAGCACTTCTCTAGGCCTGACCAGGTGGTGGTGCAGTGGATAGAGTGTCGGACTGGGATGCGGAAGACCCAGGTTTGAGACCTTGAGCACGGGCCCATCTGGCTTGAGCAAAAGCTCGTCAGCTTGGACCCAAGGTCGCTGGCTCCAGCAAGGGGTTGCTCAGTCTGTTGAAGGTCCGTGGTCAAGGCACGAGTGAGAAAGCAATCAATGAACAACTATGGTGTCGTAATGGCAACAAAAAACTAATGATTGATGCTTCTCACCTCTCTCCATTCCTGTCTGTCTGTCACTATCTATCCCTCTCTCTTATTCTCTCTCTGTCCCTGTAAAAAAAAAAAAAACACTTCCCTAGAAGACTGGACAAGAGCTATATGAAAAAAAGAAAGGAGCTATATGAAAAAGAGAAAGGAGTTCACAGAGATATGTCTATAGATAATAATGATGATAAACATAAGGCAACATGTGAGAGAACTCTTAGGACACTGTTATGAAATGCAAGGTACTTGATAAAGCACTTTAAATTTAATAACCCATTTAATCCCCACCACAGCCATAGGAATAAGTTATTATCTTCATTCTGTAAATTGAAGGAATTAGGGCAGAGAGAGGTTAAATGAATTGCCCAAGCTCATATAGATAAATAGTGGTGGACCTGGAGTCTTGAATCTTTGATCTTAATAACTAAATGAGTAAGAGTTTGGTAAGTAGAATCAAGTGAGTTTGGAATAATGGAAAATACAGAAAAAGCACCAAGCTCATTGACCCGAGAGGGGAAGGGGTACTTATCATATTTTGACTTAGCTTTAAGTCTTAGTCTTAGTTGTGGGGTGGTAGGAAAAAAAATCCTACTTAACAGTATGTCATCAAAATTTTCTCTTTTAATACAATTTCTAGTATTCAATAAGTAGCTGTTACAATGTTTATTACTGTAATCTCACAACTGAGAAGAGAGAACAGTTCTGAGGATTCAATAACTGAGGAAGATAGGAGATAATTCTGCTCTTCTTGATGGCTGACTTGGCCATGTATGGGAGATTGTTGTGGCTTTTCACTACACTTGAAGAGGAGTTTAGAGCATGTTCAGACAAAGGTGAAAGAATTCATAGTCTTGTCATATAAAAAATGGTGGGAAAATTAAGAATGATTCATTTGGTACATAGATAACTTGAAAAAAGCATGATATTCATCTTCAAATATTTGAAGGTTACCCCCACAAAAAAAGGAAGAAAAAGAATACTAATGGAAGAAACTTTAGGAAGAAATATTTTGCCTCAATATAAATAAGCAATTTCTAATAGAGTCTTCAAAAGTTGCCACAGGTCACCTTAATGAGTAATGGCTCCTTAGCCTTGGAACTGGTTAAATATAGCTAAATATGTACTTAATAAGTAATAGGTAAGCTGTAAATAATTATTGTTTTATAAGTGTAAAGTGTATTTAAACATATAGAACAGTGGTAGTCAACCTGGCCCCACTAGTGGGCGTCCCAGCTTTCTGGTGGGCGGTAGCAGAGCAACCAAAGTATAAATAAAAAGATAGATTTAACTGCCTATAAGTTGTTTTATAAAGATTTATTCTGCCAAACTTAGCAAAAATCCAACATAAAGTACTTGGTAAGTAATTATTATTATATGCTTTAACTTGCTGTAACTCTGCTTTATAAATTTTATAAAGTAAAGTTACTTCCCTACTTTATAAATCACCATTACTGTGGAACCGGTGGGTGATTAGAAAATTTTACTACTAACAGAGATACAAAAGTGGGCGGTAGGTATAAAAAGGTTGACTGCTCCTGATATAGAAGATACCTGATGAGAATAGGCACTCTGACATATCTATTGACTAACGAGGTAAATAGATAATTGGAGCTGGAAACTATATCCAAAAACATTTCTGATTCATATAATTCTCCAATTTTTGGAAAATAGAAGTCATGCTTTAGCAAGGAGGGATGGCTTTGGGTTTAGATGGGGCATTAGCTAAGGGTGCCAGCCAGAGCATAGACGCAGGGCTTGGGTTGTAGTGCTATGGGGGAGTCCGAGGTATGAAGATGAGGACAGTGCTTACAGCCAAACTGTCAGTGTCTATTTTATCTTGAATCACTCCAAGTTCTTGGTAGCATAATTATTATTAGAATATCAGGAGCCTGACCAGGCAGTGGTGTAGTGGATAGAGTGTCAGACTGGGATGCAGAGGACCCACGTTTGAGACCCCAAGGTCTCCAGCTTGAGTGCGGGTTCATCTGGTTTGAGCAAAAAGCTCACCAGCTTGGACCCAAGGTCGCTGGCTTGAGCAAGGGGTTTCTCAGTCTGCTATAGCCCCCTGGTCGATGCACATATAAGAAAGCAATCAATGAACAACTGATGATTGATGCTTCTCATCTGTCTCCATTCCTGTCTGTCTGTCTCTATCTGTCCCTCTCTCTGACTCTCTCTCTGTCTCTGTAAAAAAAAGAATATAAGGAAAGTATTCAGAGCTTTATCTCTAAAATAAATCACCATCAAAAGACAGGAGACAGGGAATCTCAGGTAAACAGCCAACTAGGACAGTAGAACATTCTGGCAAGTGAATCAACATTCATATTAAATAAAACTAAATTTATTAACTCTGATATTTATTTTAGAAGGATCTCTCTTTCTCTCTCTCTTTTAAATGAAGAAACAAAATACCAAAATGTATACTTGACACTGGCCATTCCACCTGTGACCCTCAGCTGAATGTATCTTTCAGCTTTTCTTTCTGGTTCCTGTCTCAAATTATTCAAGGGATCTATGGGAATTTATAAATTCTGATGTTGCTGATTAGAACCGGTTTTACAAAAGCTTTGTTGATAAGAGTGTGATAAGTACTGAATAAATAGTTGTTCTGAATTGACAATATATGTCAGTACAACTTGCTATAATAATATGTTTTGAATGGCAAAGTTGGTGGGTCAACTCTCACTACATTAAATGGGTTCCTTTTTCTTCCCATGAATTTTCTTTGACATTAAATTGTCACTATGACTGAATAAAGCATTGCCAAATGTGTTTTTATGGCTGGAAGAACATATGAACCAAATAAAATAAAGCAAACCATTGGAACAGTTTAACTCCACATATCCAGAGCTGACATTAAAGTAGGATAAATCAGTCTACTTGTAGAATATATATTCTTTTGGAGTTGCTACAATAAATGTAGAACAACTAAGTATCTCTTTCTTTGTTGCAGGATCAAGAGCAAGGGGATATAAAATTAAGCAAGGAAGTCTTTGGGGTTTAT
The DNA here is from genome assembly GCA_037038555.1 of Rhynchonycteris naso. Lineage (NCBI taxonomy): Eukaryota > Metazoa > Chordata > Mammalia > Chiroptera > Emballonuridae > Rhynchonycteris > Rhynchonycteris naso. Next base: position 84,818,596 of record CM073003.1, read on the forward strand.
AATTCTTAAAAAGGAAATAAGAATAGCTCTCAAACCAGTGTGAAGATGAAATTAAATAAACATAATAATAAAGGTCTTCTTTACTACCTTTAGAATTTACCCTGGATGCTAAGGGTCATCTCCATGAATTTGAGTCTTAGTGTCCAAGTCGGACCCACACTCCAGAAGCAAGAGTCATCTGGAGGGCATGCTTCGCCTACTTCTCCTTCATCGCTCATGCCAGCTGCTGCTAGAGTTGTTCCTGCTTCCTTACAGTTGCTCCATCAGAGAAAAATGATCGTAAACAGTCAGAACCTTTGCATAGCCCAACTTCTTCATTTTATACATGAGAAAAAATGAGGCTAATAAAATTTCAGTGGTTATCCTACCCACACAGGAAGCTAATGCCACCAAGATGGGTAACAGTTAACACTTGCTGCTGCAAGAGTCATGTTTTCAGTACTTTAAATACACTTGTTAACTTAATCCTCCCAACAATCTTATGAAGTAGACACTGATATCTTGGTCATTTTACAGGTAACAAGAGTTATTGCTAGTACTTGCTCCAGGTAAAAGCCAGGAAGTAGCCAAACAAAGACTCAAACAGGCATCTATGGTAAAAAAAAAAAAAAAAAAAAAAAAAAATCATGGGTTTTTTGAAGAAGATAAATGTATGTTGCAATTCTTGCATCATCTCTTACCAACTATGAGATCTTGGACAGTTTACTAGATCTCTCTAAGCTTCAGTCCCCTCATCTGTAAAAGAAGGTAATTTGGGCTGTTGTAAGATTAAATAAAATCATATATGTCTTAGCACAGTGCCTGGTACTTAGTATACAGTAGCTATTTTCATCATTTTATTATTATCATCATTTTGTCCTTTTTATATCTCAGTCCCCTGAAGCCTATCTATGGCTTTTCACTAAACTGTTTGTCTTATTATCAAATAAATAAATATTAAATAATAGAATTTGAAAAAAAAAACTTTCAGTATCATAAATTCATTCTTAATATTTTACCTGTTAGTCAATTAACGAAAAATTTGTTTTCTATTCTAGACTTTCTTATAATCAAATAGAATATTCATTAAAGTAGGTAGTCAATTAACTACCAAAAGTATTCATTTTATTGTGAGCCCTGTTCAGAGATCTACATGCTCAAAGAATATTATTCAGTATAAAAATGAACAAAAAGTAAAATAAATTAAAAAGTAATAAAAGAAATATTTTCCTAACTCTTCTATAAATATCTTCTTCTTATAAAGCCTTGAACCGTATTTTCTAGTATTGGAGCTACATTAGAGTAAAAACATTAGCCTTTCAACAAAAACAATTTAAAAATTTTTAATACTTCTTGTCTTAATGTTTGAACATCATTAAGGGTATAAATAGTTTTCTGTTTCTTTATTCTTCTCTTTTTCTCTGCCCATACCTAAGGGCATCTCCTCTCAGTGTCTCTCTCTTTACTCTCCCTTCCCCACATCCCCTACACATCAATATATAATTACATTATATTACTTAAGGACATCTTAGGGAAAAATATAAATGTGATCATAAATTTCAGTCTACAATTTCCTTGAAAATTGTATCACCCAATCATTGTTGGGGGAAGATATGAGATGAGGGGTGTGAATAAGGGTTTATGATTTTTAACCCTTATTCCAAATAACCAGCATGACATCATGACAGCATGATTTGTCCTACATGTAAATTTTACTTTTCCTGAACAGCCAGTAATTGTGTCTCTGCCAGTCCCATCAAGCCAACATTGTCTGTACTTAGAAATGTCAGTACAGTTCTTATTGATCTACAGGGAATTACACAGAAAGAGTGGTGGTTCACCTGGATGTAGAGTTCTATATTATAAAAGATTTCCAGGTGAGATAACGTGGATTAAAAGTAGCAACATTTTTCTAGTATCAGTGTGCTAAAATTGAGGTGACATTCCTATAAATTATGGATCTCTTTAAGGTTGTGATTGCATCCAAAGTTATTCAAAATATATGTTTTGAATATGTTTATGAGAACTCGTCGTTAAGACTGGAATAGAAGCTGGTGTAAGAGCTTGGAAGTAGAAATAGAAGTTATGTATGTGTGCCGGAAGGGAAATGATGTTGAACAGTATCTAGAAACTGACTTTAGATGTTAAAATTCATGAAGATAGGGGTAAATTATTATTCATAATTACTTTACTATTCATTTCAACTCTGCACAGTGTTTCCCCCTTAACCACAGGAGATGTGTTCCAAGACCCCCAGTGATACCTGAAATGATGGATAATACCAAACCCTATATGTACTATGGTTCTTCTATACCAGTGGTTCTTAACCTGGGTTCTATCGAACCCTAGGGATTCGATGAGTCGATCTCAGGGGTTCGGAGAAGCCTCTGCCGTGGAGGCCAGAATAAAGTAATACCGTAATTTGTTGTGAGTTCATGCACTTTGTTGGTTTTGTTCTTTGAGCAAGGTGATGTTCATGCACGGCTCATTTTGTGCACCAGTATAAAAACATACCCATGTCTTGAATTTGGGAAAAAAGTAATATTTTATTTATCACTAAAGAAGGGTTCGGTGAATGTGCATATGAAACTGGTGGATTCGGTACCTCAAATAAGGTTAAGAACCACTGTTCTATACATACATAACTATGATAAAGTTTAATTTATAAATTAGATATAGTAGGAGATTAACAATAATAACTAATAAAATAGAACAATTATAACAATATACTTTACTAAAAGTTATGTTAAATGTAGTTTCTTTTATTAAGTCAAAAACTTTTACCTTTTTAGATAAAGAAAACACTTTATGGCTTCTCTTTGGCATATCTGATTTGCCAATATCACTTCTTTTGCACTTTGGGGTCATAATCGAGTAAAATAGGGTTATTTAAACACAAGCTTTGCTTACATAGTAGTTGATCTAATAACTGAGAAGACTACTAAGTGACTTATGAATGGTGAGTGTTTACATCGTGGAGACACTCAACAAGCGGATGATTCGCATCCCGGGCAGAAGGCTGGAGATTTTATCATACAGCTCAAAATGGCATGCAATTTAAAACTTATAAATGCTTACTTCTGAAATTTCTTATTTAGTATTTCTTAGATCCTACTTGACCCTGGGGAACTGAAACTATGGAAAGTATAACTGCAGATAAGGAAGGACTGCTGTAATTGGATGATATTTGTAATTGATTCCTTTATGCTTCTTTTTGTATCCAAAAGACTTGGTTACTGTAGCTACCCACTCTTTATCCCTTTTATTTATCGATTTTAAATTTATGATTTTAGCTTGACCAGGCAGTGGCACAGTGGATAGTCGGACTGGGATGCGGAGGACCCAGGTTTGAGACCCTGAGCTCGCCAGCTTGAGCACGGGCCCATCTGGCTTGAGCAAAACTCTCCAGCTTGGACCCAAGGTCGCTGGCCCCAGCAAGGGGTTGCTCGGTCTGCTGAAGGCCTGTGGTCAAGGCACATGTGAGAAAGCAATCAATGAACAACTAGGGTGTTGCAACGGCAACGAAAAACTAATGATTGATACTTCTCTCCTCTGTCCGTTCCTGTCTGTCTGTCCCTATCTATCCCTCTCTCTGACTCTCTCTGTCCCTGTAAAAAAATAAACAAATAAATAGATAAATAAATAAAAATTTATAATTTTAATTTGTGTTTACATAGGTTCAAGTGTCCCCCCCCCATGCTCCCTGCCCCCACTGCCTTCCCCCCTTCCCTCCAGGATTTGCTGTCCTGTTCTCTATAATGCTGTGTTATGGATATATAATTTCATTAATCTCTTTCCCTTCTCTGATCTCATTTTCTCTTCTACTTTTCCTCTGACCGCTTTCCCTCTGGCCCCTTTGATCTCTCCTCTGTTTCAATTCCATTGCTCAGTTCACATTGTTCATTGATTCCTCAAGAGTGAGGTCATATGGTATTTTTCTTTCTCTGCCTGGTATTTCACTCAACATAATAGTTTCCAGGTCCATCCATGTTGTCACAAAAGGTAAGATTTCCTTCTCCCTCATGGCCATGTAGTATTCCATTGTGTATATGTACCACTGCTTTTTAATACACTCCTCCACTGATGATCACGTGGGCTGTTTCCAGATCTTGGCTATTGTAAGCAATGCTGCCATAAACATGGCGGTGCATTTTTTCTTTTGAATCAGTGATATGGTGTTCTTGGGATATATTCCTAAAAGTGGGATGGCTGGGTCAAAAGGCAGTTCCATTTTTAATTTTTTGAGGAATCTCCATACTATTTTCCATAGTGGCTGCACCAATCTGCATTCCCACCAGCAGTGCAGGAGGGTTCCCTTTTCTCCTCTTTTGCCCATTTTTTGATTGAATTCTTTATCTTTCTGGTGTTGAGTTTTACAAGTTCTTTATAAATTTTGGTTGTTAACCTTATCAGATGTACTTGCAAATATATTCTCCCATTGTGTGGGTTGTCTTTTGATTTTTTTTTAGTGGTATTTTTTTCTGTACAAAAGCTTCTTAGTTTCATATAATCCCATTTCTTCATCCTGTCATTTATTTCACTTGCCCATGGAGATAAATCAGCAAAAATATTGCTACAAGAGATATTGGAGAATTTACTGCTCATGTTTTCTTCTAAGATGTTTTTGGTTCATGACTTACATTTAAGTCTTTTATCTATTTTGAGTTTACTTTTGTGAGTGGTGTAAATTGGTGATTCAGTTTCATATTTTTGCAAGTACTTGTCAATTTTTCCAATACCATTTGTTAAAGCAACTGCCTTTACTCCATTGCATGCTCTTACATCCTTTGTCAAATATCAATTGTCTATATAGTTGTGAGTTTATTTCTGGGTTCTTTGTTCTGTTCCATTGATCTGTATGCCTATCTTATGCCAGTACCAAGCTGTTTTGAGTACAATGGCCTTGTAGTATAACTTGATATCAGGAAGTGTGATGCCCCCCACTTTATTTGTTTTCTTTAGAATTGCTGAGGCTATTTGTGTTCTTTTTCGGTTCCATAAAAATTTTTTGGAATATTTGTTCTATATCTTTGAAGTATGACATTTGTATTTTAATAGAAACTGCAGTGAATTTATGGATTGCTTTGGGCAATATAGATATTATAATGATGTTTATTCTTCCTATCCATGAACATGTTATATGCTTCCATTTGTTCGTATCTTCCTTGATTTCCTTTAACAATACTTTATAATTTTCCAAGTACAAGTCTTTAATCTCTTTGGTTAAATTTACTCCTAGGTACTTTATTTTTTTGTTGCAATAGTGAAGGGAATTGTTTTCTTAATTTCTCTTTCAATCAATTTATTGTTGGTATATAAAAATGCCACTGATTTCTGAATATTGATTTTATATCCTGCCACTTTGCTGAATTCATTTATCAGGTTCAGTAGTTTTTTGACTGAGACTTTAGGGCTTTCTATGTACAGTATAATATCATCAGCAAATAATGATAGTTTTACTTCTTCTTGTCCTGTTTGGATGCCTTTTATCACTTCTTCTTGCCTGATTGCTGTGGCTAGGACTTCCAGAACTATGTTGAATAAGATAGGTGAAAGGGAACCACCCCTGCCTTGTTTCCTTGTTTCACATATTGCTGGACCCAGTTTGCTAATACTTTGTTAAGAATATTAGCATTTAAGTTCATCAGGATATTGTTCTATAGTTTTCTTTCTTTGTAGTGTCTTTGCTTGGTTTTGGAATCAGTATTATTCTTGGCTCATAAAAGGAATTTGGAAGTCTTCCCTTCTTTTGAATTTTTTGAAATAGCTTGAGAAGGATAGGAGTTAGCTCTTCTTTGAATATTTGGTTAAAACTCACCAGTGAAGCCATCTGGCCCAGGACTTTTGTTTTTTGGAAGTCTTTTGATAACTTTTCAATCTCATTTGATGAAATCGGTCTGTTTAGGTTTTCTGATTCTTCTATATTGACTTTAGAAAGATTATATGTTTTGAGAAATTTGTTCATTTCACCTAGGTTGTCTAATTTTATAACATACAGCTTTTCATAGTATTTTCATACAATCCTTTGTATTTCTGCTGTGTCAGTTGTTACTTCTTGACTCTCATGTCTAATTTTATTTATTTGAGTCCTCTCTCTTTTTTTCTTGGTGAGTCTGGTTAAAGGTTCATCAATTTTGTTTACCTTTTCAAAGAACTAGCTCTTGGTTTCATTGATTCTCTGTATTTTTTTTTAAGCCTCTATGTTATTTATTTCCTTTCTGATCTTTATTATTTTCTTTATTCTACATCCTCTGGGTTTTACTCGCTGTTCTTTTTCTAGTTCTTTTAGTTGCAGGGCTCAATATTTTATTTGAGCTTTTTCTAGTTTTTCATGGTATCCCTGTAGTGCTATGAACTTCCCTCTCAGGACTGCTTTTGCTGTGTCCCATAAATTTTGAGTTGCTGTATGTTTGTTTTCATTTGTTTCAAAGAAATTTCTGATTTCATCCTTAATCTCATTGTTAATCAATTAGTTATTTAATAATATGTTATTTAGTTTCCAAGTGTTTGAGTATTTTCGGTTTTTCTATTGTAGTTTATTCCTAGTTTCATGCCATTGTGGTCAGAGAAGATGCTTGATATGATTTCAATCTTCTTAAATTTGTTGATACTCATTTCGTGTCCTAGCATGTGATCTATCCTATAGAATGTACCATAAGCATTGAAAAGAATGTATATTCTGATGCTTTATTGCAAAAGGTTCTGAAAATATCTATTAAATTCAGTTGATCTAGTGTGTTCTTTAAGTCTACTGTTTCTTTGCTAATTTTATTTCTTGAGAATCTATCCAGTGATGTTGGTGGGGTATTAAAATTTTCTACTATTATAGTATTGCTGTTGATCTCACGCTTTATGCCCATCAAAATCTGCTTTATGGATTTAGATGTTCCTATATTAGGTGCATAGATATTTATAATGGTTATATCTTTCTGTTGGATTGCTCCCTTTATCATTATGTAATGACCTTCTTTATTCCTTATTATAGCCTTTCTTTTAAAGTCTATTTTGTCTGATATAAGTATTGCTACCCCAGCTTTTTTCATTTCCATTTGCCTGAAATATTTTTTTTTCATCTCTTTACTTTCTGTCTATGTGTATATTTTGTTTTGAGGTGGGTCTCTTGTAGACATCATACGTATGTGTCCTGTTTTCTTATCCATGCACCTACCCTATGTCTTTTGATTGGAGCATTTAATCCATTTACATTTAAGGTTATTATTGATATATAGTTGTTTATTGCCATTTTATTCTTTAAATCTACATTCCTCTTTTACTAGATTTTTCTCCCTTTTTTCTGTTTACAGCAGGCCCCTTAACATTTCTTGTAGCATTGGTCTGGTTGTAATGAATTCCTTGAGGGTTTTTTTTTATTTTTCTGGGATGCTTTTTATTTCTTCTTCAATTTTAAATCATAGCCTTGCTGAATAGAGAAGTTTTGGTTTTGGGCTCTTGTTTTGCATTACTTTGAATATTTATTGCCATTTTTTCTGGTCTCTAATGTTTCTGTTGAGAAGTCAGATGTCATCCTTATGGGGGCTCCTCTGTAGGTAATAGATTACTTTTCCCTTACAGCTTTTAGTATTCTTTCTTTATCTCTTAATTTTTGTATTTTAATTATGATGTGTCTTGGTATTGGTCTTTTTGGGTTCATCCTTAATGTAACTCTCTGTGCTTCTTGTGTGACTTTTTCTATTATCAATTTAGGGAAGTTTTCAGCTGTGATTTCTTCAATCAGGTCCTCTATCACTTGTTCTTTCTCTTCTTCAGAAACCCCATATGATGTGGATGCTATTTCTCTTCATGTTGTCACAGAGCTCTCTTAGAGTTTCTTCAGACTTTTTGAGCCTCTTTTCTTTTTGCTGCTCTGCTTCCATGCTTTTGTTTATTTTGTCCTCTAACTTGCTGATTTGATTCTCAGCTTCATCTATCCTGCTTTTAATTCTTTAAAGTGTGGTGTACATTCTTTTTTATTATTTCAATGTCCTCTTTTATACTTGCTATCTCTTTATTTAGGTGTTTATTATATCCATCCATTGTTGCTCTAAGATCTTTGAGCATCCTAATAATCATTATTTTAAACTCTGCATCCAGTAATTCGGTTATTTTCTACTCATTCAAATCTTTTTCTGTGTTTATAAGAAGGGTGTGGCCACAGGAATCTTATAGGTGTGGCCTCTGTGTTTTCTATGTGTGGTTTGTCTGCAGGCCTGCCACCCCTTCTGCTGCCACCTTGGGCATTCAGGCATGGGCGTTGCTGGTGCTGGCCTGCTGTGGCAGTCGCTGCAGCTTCTGCCTTGCCTCCACGAGCAGGAGTGTGTTTGTGTGCCGGGGCCGCAAGCCTTTGCTGGCCAGGCCTCCACACTGTTCCCGCAGGCGAGACTGCCCTCCTGTATCTGGACTACAAGCCTTGGCCAGCCTTGGCCTTCACCCCGCCCCTGTGGGTGGGACTGCGCTCATGTGCCTGGGCTGCAAGCCTTCTCCCCGCTGTGCTTCTGCGCTCAGTCACAGATCTCAGCTGGTTTCCTGGCTTTCACCTTGCCCCTGCGTTTGGGACTGCGGACGAGACCACTCTTGCTCGGGACCACTCTTGCTTGTCTGGCCCATATCCATGGGTCAGACTGCTTTCACGCACCTCTTCTGCCACCCGCAGCCGCCCTCAGCTCCTGCCTCCACCAGGTGGAACTGTGCTTGTACCAGGCTTCACTCACAGATGCCCCAGCTTCCATTCCCATGGGCAGGTCTGCACTCTTGCCCTGGCTGCAGCTTCAGTCAGCCTCTGGCTTCATCCCCTGCTGAAAGGACCAGGCTTTTGCGTCCTGCCACCCTCCTTTCCGCAAGCACTTAGCAGTGTGTAGGGGGGGGGGTGCAGCTCAGACCCTAGGACTCAATACTGTATCTCTGATGGCTCCCTCATTCTAAGCAACTCTACTCTGAGTGCAGCAGGAGAGCTTCTGTTTGGCTGGTGATCTGCTTCCCTTTGCTGGCTTTGCTGGTTCCAGGAAAAATATTCACTTTAAATTTGGGGAATGACATTAGCCCAGTGGTTAGGGTGGCTGTCTCTCTAAGTTTCTCCCTGTGCCTCCTAGATTATACTCTCTTCCTGCTACTATGGTCCTCTTACCTCTCTCCATCCCCCGGAGCCCTGGGTGAGTGGTTGTGAAAGAGGTTTTCTGTGCGGTCCCTTTAAGAAGATTCCTGGGTCTGAGAAATCTCTTTCTTGCAAGTAGTATCCTGGCTTGTTTTGCAGCTATATACTATCCATATGCCTCTTCTAGGCTCTGGGGCTACAGGCCGGGGCTTTGTTCCTGGGTCCCAGAACCCTCCCCTCTCTGCTAAACTCACTTCCTGCCACGCGAGTCCCTCCCGGCTGCCATTTGCTCCCAGGAGCTGGGCAGTCCTCTTCACAGTTCCGCTTTTCCTACCAGTCTCAGTATGGCTTCTTCAGTGATCCTTGGCCAAAGAGTCCTCTTAGCTTAGTCCAAAGTTGGTTTTTTCAGATTTTTGTTCTTAAAATTAAGTTGTAATCCACTTTGTTTCTGGGAGGTGGAATTGGTATGTCTGCCTACTCCATCGCCATCTTGTGAGAAGTGGACTTTTATTTATTTATTTATTTTTATTTTTGTACAGGGACAGAGAGAGAGTCAGAGAGAGGGATAGACAGGGACAGACAGATAAGAACAAAGAGAGGTGAGAAGTATCAATCATTAGTTTTTCGTTGTTACACTTTAGTTGTTCATTGATTGCTTTCTCACATGTGCCTTGACCGTGGGCCTTCAGCAGACTGAGCAACCCCTTGCTGGAGCCAGCGACTTGGGGTCCAAGCTGATGAGCTTTTGCTCAAGCCAGATTGGCCCACGCCCAGGCTGGCGAGCCTGGGGTCTCGGACCTGGGTCTTCCACATCCCAGTCCAGCGCTCCATCCACTGTGCCAGGAGAGGAATGGACTTTTAAAGTTTGTTTTGTGAATCAGTCATTTTAAGCCTCAGGAGGAAAAAGCTACATATATGCCTGTCCTGAATATGGCATAGTTCATATACATACACTATCTCATCAATAACTGCCTTTTATAATTACAATGAATTGTACATCAAATATTTGTAGCTGCTTTAATTGACCCGCAACCAGACGCAGGCTGTGGAGAGTCCCCATGGCTGCCTACTCATCTTAATCTCTATTTTAAATAAAGAAAACAATAATAATATGGAATCAAAAGTAGATCATGGCTTTGTCTTCCAAAATATAAAAACTTAAATTTATTCATTTACTTAACAAATATTTGTTGAACACACACTGTGATCCACCAAGAACTGATCACGTTCTATAGGACTAGTTTACACCAACACAAGCAAGAGAATGCTCATTTATTTTTAAAGAGAGATTGTTTTTTCTAATAATTAGATTGCTTGGACATGCCTGCCCTGAGACAACCTATATTTTTCAGAAGGTTGTTTGAAGAATGTGGAATCATAACAGCAATTGTTGTCTGTTTTCTATTTCTTTGTTTCATTATACTGTGGAATAGTTTGAAATACAGTTGACCCTTGAACAACACTGGGGTTTGGAGCTATAAACCCCCTGCACAATTAAAAATCCATATATAACTTTGGTTCCCCCCAAAATTAACTACTGATAACCTACTGTTGACCAGAAGCCCTACTGATATCATAAAAAGTCAATTAACACACATATACTGTATTCTTAAAATAAAGTAAGATAAAGAAAATTGTAAGAAAGAAGAAATACGTGAACAGTATTTATTGAGAAACACCTGTGTGTAAGTGGATCCTCACAATTCAAACCCATGTTATTAATGTCACCCTGTTAAATTTAATCATCTAAATAAAAAGAAAAACACACACAAACACACAGACACACACAAAAAACCAAAAACATATTATTCAATGGCCACTTGTACATACCTCTGCCATAGCAGCAATCATTACATTAGTCAATATCCATTCTAAAAATTTATCAAGTGTTATGAATTCAACACTGTATGAGGTGCTGGGGAAAAGCTATCATTTATTGAATGCTTTCTGTATACCACTCAATTTTACAGATCCCACAACTTATGAGTAGAGGAGTTATAAGTAACTCACCCAGGGTTATACAACTTTCCTTACCTGTCTATTCACCATGTGAAAATGTTGTATAGCCTTCTCTAGTACCTCTTTTTATCCACTGGCATCAATCCTGACATATCGGTGAATTGCCAACACCTAACATTACAGTGCTTTTATGCTCTTCATTTTCCTCAAATTAAAGACTTGACTTAAAGGTAGAGGTGAATTTTGTATAAAATTAAGCTGGTATTAGAGACTGAGTACTGTAGGCCTGGTCTTTATGTTCTCTCTCACAGTAGCAATAGATTTACACAGTGGTGGGATTCAGAAGGTTCATAACAGTGGTAGAACCAATACCTACTTTTTTGTTGAGTTTGGTGAACCAGTTGTTAAAATGGCACTGATAATCAGGGTTCCCTTTAAGGTGGTTACCTGGGTAGCCGCCCAAAGTGGAAATTACAAATTTACATTCTTTATTCTTTTGGGGTGTTTGATAGCTGATTTTTTAAGTAATTTTAATTTATTGTGTTTACATAGATTCAAGTGTCCCACCAAATATATTTTCCCCCTACCCCATGTTCCCCTCGGCCCCCCCTTGGCACCCTCCCCCCAATGCCGTCCCCCTCCTTCCCTCCAGGATTTGCTGTTCTGTTCTCTATAATGCTGTGTTATGTACATATAATTTTACTAATCTCTTTCCCTTCTCTGATCCTGTCTTCTCTTCCACTTTCCCTGTGACTGCTCAAAAAATTAAAAATGGAACTGCCCTTTGACCAAGCTATCCCACTTTTAGAAATATATCTTATGAATACCAAATCACTGATTCAAAAGAAGAAATGTACCCTCATGTTTATTGCAACATTGTTTACAATAGCCAGGATCTGGAAACAGCCCAAGTGTCCTTCAATGGACGAGTGGATTAAGAAACAATAGTACATATACACAATGGAGTACTATGCGGCCGTGAGGAAGAAGGAAATCTTACCTTTTGCGACAACATGGATGGACCTGGAATCTATCACGTTAAGTAAAATAAGTTAGGCAGAGAAAGAAAAATATCATATGACCTTACTCATTTGAGGAATTCAATGAACAATGTGAAATGAGCAAGGGAACGGAGGCAGAGGCGGGATCAAAGGAACCAGAGGGAAAGTGGTCCTTACTCTTTTTAATGTTCATCTGCACAACAGTGTATTCTAAGTGCCCGTAGTAATATTCACTCCATCCATAGATGGAAAACATTGCAAGTGAAGATGTCAATCAAAAAGCAATATGGTGCCTGACCTGTGGTGGTGCAGTGGATAAAGCGTCGACCTGGGAACACTGAGGTTGCCAATTCAAATCCCTACACTGGTCTGGTCAAGGCACATATGGGAGTTGATGCTTCCAGCTCCTCCCCCCTTTCTCTCTTTCTCTCTCTCTCTCACACTGTATCTCCACTCTAAAATGAATAAAATAAAATTTAAAAAAAAATTTAAAAAAAAGCAATATGGAAATATCTTAAATAACAGCTTTATTGTTTTTTGTCAGGTAATATTTAATATTTTTTCATTAGTATTTTATAACTTTCTTATAACAATATAGTTTTGTCTACCTCTTTTATTTTTCTTATTTAAGTACTAAATGCATAAAATTATAAAATACCTTTCAGTATATATATTTTTATACTTAAACTGGTCATTAGGGCAGGGAACCGGTGGTTAAATTATTTGAATCCCACCACCGGATTTATAGTGAACTAGTCAGCTGTTCTTTCTGTCCTCTTCTTTCTCCCTCTCTTTTTTTCTATCCTTTCTTTCTACAGAGCATGTATTTGTGAGATGATTGGGAAAGACTAGACCTGGGAACGGAGGGCTTGTCTCTCTGCCAGGCCTTATATAAACAAGACCCATGATCTCATTAGCAAGCTGCTCTTTCTAAAAGAACTAGGTGACTGAACGTGAATCTATTCTGTGGAAGAAACGAAGACAAGGTTGGGAAGTGGCAGATGGTGGGAGGTCTGGGAGGAGAATATTACAAGCTAGGTCAATGTGAGGCTGGACGTTCCTAAGGTGAGGGAAGCACCGATCCATGTATAAAACTTATAGGTTCTATTGACCTGGGCATATAAAAGCACAGATTTTCTGTGAAGGACTAAATTAGTGTGATTACAGAAATCAAATATATGCCTGACCTGTGGTGGTGCAGTGGATAAAGCATTAACCTGGAGTGCCAAGGTCACTGGTTCAAAACCCTGGACTTACTCAGTCAAGGCACATATGAGAAGCAACTGTTATGAGTTGATGCTTTCTATTACTCACCACCCCATTTCTTTCTCTCCTCTCTCTAAAATTAAAAAAATAAAAAGAAATCAAACATAAGTATAGACTGACCAGGTGGTAGCACAATGGATAGAACATTGGACTGAGATGCAGAGGACCCAGGTTCAAAACCTCAAGGTTTCCAGCTTGAGCATGGGCTGACCAGCTGGAGTGTAGGGTTGCTGCCTTGAGCATGGGATCATAGACATAACCCCATGGTCACTAGCTTGAGTCCAAAGGTAGCTGGTTTAAAGCCCAAGCTTGCTGACTTGAGCCCAAGGTCTCTGACTTGAGCAAGGGGTCACTTGCTCTGCTGTAGCCTCTCGGTCAAGGTACATATGAGAGAGCAATCAGTAAGCAACTAAGGTGCCACGACAAGAAATTGATGCTTCTCATCCTCTCTCCTTTCCTGTCTGTCCTTCTCTCTGACTTTCTCTCTGTCTCTGTCAAAAAAAATAAAAGGATGAGAAAAGTATAAATGAATACAATCAGATTAAAATAATCACTTTTGACATGCATGTAAGAGGATGTTATATAATTAACAAGAATAATATAAAAATTATATTCATTGTCTTGTTAATATAGACAAAAATATTGGTGAGAAAGAAATGTAGCAAAATTGTTAGAGTACACAACTGCAAAATATAAGAAAAAATATATGTGTATATAGAAGGATGTTCATAACATGTAATTAGTGGTTTTCATTGGGTAATGAGATTTAGGTGACTTTTAATTTCTTTGTGTTTTTTATAATACATTTATGTTGTTGATATATATATTTAATTTATTAGGTTGACATTAGTTAACATAATTATATAGGTTACAGGTGCCCAATCCTACAACATATCTCTGTACACCGTATTGTGTCTTCACCCCTGCAAGTCTTCGTCCGTCACTATTTATAACCCCATACCCTCCTCCACCACAACAGTCACCACACTGTTGTCCATGTCCATGAGTTTATTTTTTTGTCCTTTTTGCTCTGTCCCTTCACCTCCCTTGCCCAGCACCCTCCCCATAGCTGTCAGCCTGCTCTCTATGGATGAGCTTAGTCTATCTCTATTTTGCTTGTTAGTTCATCTTTTAAATTAGATATAATACATTTATGTAATTTATATTTTTAATTTTTTTAAACAGTAGAACCTGAAAAATTAGAATTTTGTTAGTGACTCCATACTAAAAGAAGGAAGCAGTTTATAGCTGTTAAAATTTGGCCACTAAAGGCATGGGTTATTTTGGTCTCAGAACAGATGTTTATAGAACAGGGTGTCCCAGCTTCTTGTAACTCAGACCTGCTGACTTTGTGCTTTGCACACTGTAGCCTTCTGTGGGCATGAAGAAAATCAAAGCTGAAAAGGAATTTAATTCCTCTGGTTCTTTCAGAGCTAGGGAAGAAGCAGAGCAGGCAACGGACTGGTACAGCTGTCAACAACTTCTTGATATCTTTGCTCCCCTTCTCTCTAGAGCCGAAAGTCTCTTACAACATGCATTTTCCAGCTGCTCAGTACTTCTTCCCATCATGCTGTGCTATCAACAGTGAAAGTTAATAAGAAGGTGAAGGCAGAATGTGTAATATTTTTTAAAAAGGCTCAAGACTTCTAGCAGTACAGCTATGTGAGGGCTTTTAACCTAGCCAGTGTTACTGAGCCTGCTGTGTTCCAGAATTCTCCATATCATAAAAGAAGGCATTATAGGATAAAACCATATGACTTATAGTCATAAGCTGAGTGATCAAGAAAAGTTAAAATATTGAAACCCTCCATTTCTCTGGATACTTACCAGAACATTATATATATATTCTTATTTCTCTGTTAATGTATATGTTTTCTGCTTAAGAAGGTAGGGAACTATAAACAGTTGTCTTCACTATTGGAGAGTAGAGCCTTTCTATGAAAACTTTTATAAGCCAAAATGGTGTAAAACGAAGAAGCAATTACCCTCGAGTACATCTTGCTAATGGATGCACAAAATAAACCAGGAGAAAGAGCTGATGCTCCCAGACACAGGTCAAAACTAGGACATTT
The DNA here is from genome assembly GCA_037038555.1 of Rhynchonycteris naso. Taxonomy (NCBI): domain Eukaryota; kingdom Metazoa; phylum Chordata; class Mammalia; order Chiroptera; family Emballonuridae; genus Rhynchonycteris; species Rhynchonycteris naso. The sequence goes on from CM073003.1 coordinate 84,833,961, forward strand.
TGCTGCTAAGATGCTGAGTGTAGTTCCTGTGTGCTGCCTCTTGGAGGGCTCGTGGCAAAGCAAAGGCTTAACACTATTCTGGCTTTTCACCTTTTTTCATTAAAGCAAAAATCACCTCTTGATTTCTCTGAGTTAGCAAAAACAAGTACAGTGGTACCTTGACACACAAGCACTTTAAATCACGAGCAATTTGAAAGACAAGCAGTCTCCGTGGGATTTTTTGCTTTAAGTCATGAGTGGATATTTAAATCATGAGTGTTGGGCAAATGAGTTCGTAAAATTTGTGTTTTTTGAGTTTGCTCACTTTTATTGTTTAAAATGGTGCTAGGCAGCCATGTAGTGCTTGCCCTCAGAGCAGGGCAGTTGACTGCAAATTTTGGATTACCTTCCTGCTTGGGAAGGGCCATTGTTGACTGGAGGAGAGGTTTTGACACCAGAAAAGTTTTAAAAGGGAGAGAGAAAGAAGGGGAAGAGAAGAAGCCATGATGGCAGAGTGAGAGCAGAGAGGATTCAGAGGCCAAAGAAGGAGCCAAAATGGCAGGGAAAGAGAAGGAAGCCAAGATGGGATGCTGAAGGAGAAGCCAGTTTGTGCAGAGAGGAAAAGGGAGAAGGAGTGCAAATGGGGAACCAGAGGTGACTGAGATTGGTGGGGGCCTTTGATTCTAGGTAAAACCGGGAAAGATTCTCCTGGCTTTGGGAGCCCTGTGGATATTTGCTCATTGACTGGTATGAGTCTTGAATAAAAGAATGGCCCACCATTTTTTGGCTCCACTGTTTCTTTCCCATTTGCCTGAATCTAATGGGAACCTGCATGTGCTTGGCCATGATGGTTGTGACTACTGCCCGTACATTTGCTGTAATTTGTGGCAGGATTCGAATCAGATCGGCATGGAGCCACCATCCTTGAGAGGTGGAGTAAAAGGACTGGTTGTTGTTATGGTTCCCCATGGTTATCCTTTTGGGGATTGTGGGCTGGCTGATTTTTACAGCCCTGCAAGAGGAAACCAAGAGCTCTGTGCAAAAGGCAAACTGAGGAGCAGGAGGAGTTGGAATGGACAAGGGAGAAAGAGATGCAGATCCTGGAACTGAAGTAAGCACTGGAGAAGAAGGCCGACCGGGTTCATAAGTTGCACCTGAAAATGGAGCAGTCTCTGGAGATGGAATTACAGTTTGTGAGTTGCAGTTTTCCCTGGAAGTTGTGGAGAGCTAGCAGCCGCAGGAGCCTAAGATGGAGCCGTGTAAGCGGAGTGGCTTTGAGTTAGCAGGAGCAGCTGTTTCCAACTCCTCTTCTGAGGATGACAAGACTGGGGCTAAAGTTGTCATCTGAAGACTCCCAAAGGTAAAAGCCCAACAGCAAAGAGTACCTACTAAGCCTCTGGTAGTTTTGCTATTATTGTGGGACATAAGGGTGGCATGGCAGCATGCTCTCTGGAGCAGAGGTGGAAATGTTGGCCGCCATTGCTGTGTGCTTCCCTTTGGGGCAGTGTCTTAAGAGCTGCCAGGATGGCAGGGATGAGGCGGGAGGACCGAGGCCCCATGTGTGTGACTCTTGGACTGCACCCAGAGGTGGCACCAGTTCCCTTGTTGGATGGACATACGACTTTTGGACAACATGAGAGACCCTGATGGAGGGGGAGCAAGTCTGTTTGAAATCGGATGACTTATGCTATTGATATAATTTGTTTGTGTGATATGCCTAATTCCTTGTACAGGAATACCTGTGACGTGAATTGCAAAGTGAGCAAAAGGGGTGAAATGTTGGGAAAATGAGTTTGTAAAATTTGTGTTTTTTGAGCTTGCTCACTTTTATTGTTAAAAATGGTGTTGGGCTGCTGTCTGTGAAATTGTTAATTATTTTTCTGCTTGGGAAGGGCCATGGTTATGCTAATATCTCCTCCCCCTCCACCAGCATCTTCACCCAACCTTGAAGGTAAATACACTTTGTAAAACAGTTTATTTCTTTACATTCTCTCTATTAAGTATTTATATGTGTATGTATGAATATATATATATATATGTATTTGTTATGTATAAAGTACATTTGTTTACTTTCTTATTTAAAAGCATATAAAACAAAAAATTTGTGTGGTTTTTGGGGACAGAATGGATTAATTGCATTTCCATTCATTTAAATGGGGAAATTTGATTTGACACAAGAGCAATTGAGTCACAAGCTCGGCCATGAAACAAATTAAACTCGTGTGTCAGGGTATCACTGTACTAATGTAGGGCTCTTATAAAAGTGAAGGAATAAAGCAAACTTTCATAAAGATTGTGGATACCTGCATTATGCTTTTAAATACAGTGTGTCCGTAAAGTCATGGTGCTCTTTTGACTGGTCATTTCCTTTATTATGTTTATTATTTTAAACGTTGTCCCTTACACATGCACCGTGTATCAGCCACATGCAATTAAACAATAAAAATAAAAAGACTTTCCTCATTTTCTTCTTTCTTCATCTCTTTTCCTCATCATCATCTTATAATAATAAAGAAAGAATGAAGCTGTGGTTGGAGAAGTAAAATAGGGGATGCTAGCTGACTTTTTACTGAGTGGAGAGATCTTTTCAACTTGTTTGATCCCAAAGTAACAAAAAATTATGATTTTATGACCTCATTCCTTTTCCTTCCTTACTCTTGCTGCCCTTGAGGACGCACAGTGGTTTGGTTGGCAGTGGTGGGGAGGAGTTGAGGGGCTGGGTGAGAGCCCCCCTCAGCAGCTCCTCAGTCCGAATCACTTTGAATTCTGTCTTCCTTGTGCTTCTGTGATGCTCAGTACCTCCCTCAATGTTACCCTGGGACCGGCTGTTGTGTCTGTTTTCTCACTGCACCAGTTCAAACCACTGAAGCCCTTACTGCCTCTTTCTTTCCCTTTGCTCCCTTGCCTCCAGCCCTACTTTCCCAACATTCTCTTCTTATGTTGAAGTTTTCTCTTAAAAACAACTGCTCGTGCCACTCATGATCCCAATATCTAATACTTTATGATGTACCTTAGGACAATCCAAATTCCTAGGTACAACCTCAAGCTATATTCCCAATCTCTTCAACCCTGCCACCTCTTCCTTGCAGACTAGCCCCTGTGCACTTTAGATGTTTCTGGTCTAGAAGGAATATATTCTGTTACTCTGTGTCTTTGCTCATGCTGTTCCCTTCACCTGGAATTATCCCTTGTCCTTCTTAGTCGGAAAAACCCTTTGATCCTTCAAGCCTATGTTTTGTTGTTACTTACTTCTTGAAATTATAAATCTAGCCACCAAATTCGTAATTATTTAAACACTTATCTTTGCTTTCAGAGCACTTTTTATATCTGTGGTATAGCTTTTATCATCATTGTATAATAATGCAGTGGTCTTCATCTGTGAAATGGAGATCATGATAGCACCTCATAGAGCTATTGTGAGGATTAAATGAAATATATATATAATTGAAATAGGATATATGTCAAAAGAGCTGCAATAAATCAAAGCTACAGGAACCATCAACAAGGAAGTAAGATCATCTCCCTATACAGATTTATGGCTTAAAATCAGAGACCAATTTGACCCAACATGGCCTACTTTACCTTATGGTAACCCCTGGTTTCATTATATGCTTGTTGAAATGCTTTAGCATGCTAAATGAAAGACCCTACATTACTGTGATCTGACATAGAAAGCCCTTAAAAGGACAGAAAATTGCTGACTGGAGCTCTTCCGAGAAATCTCTACCTCTACCCCTTTGCTAGAAAGATCCTGAATATCCATCCCCCTTACTGAATGCCCTGCCCCCTGTTAAATGAACCTCAATGAGGGAAACAAAGTCCACTAAACAGGGACTGCTCTGCCTGTGGAGTGGCCTACACTCTGTCTCACTGCTTCACTAACAAACTCACTTTCACTTTAAACTTTGTGCTGCCAGCATTTGAATTCTTTCCTCTGGGAAGCCAAGAACCCCTTGCTCCCTGGACCCCACCTGCATCACAATGAGAGCAGGAACCAGTACATAGTTTATTATACCGTGTGTTAATAATTGTTGTGAGTATCGTGGTTGTCCTCACTCAGACTGTGACAGCCGTAGGAAAAGGGGCAGGTCTTACCCACACAGCCTGGGATCCAGCCCATTAGCTCTGTGTGGAACTGAACTGCACTATTTGGTTCCATCATTGTGCTTCCTCATGCATGAAAACATCTGAGGGAACAGAAACAAGCTGAAATTCAGGAGACTACTTCCTGCTTCAGCAAGGTGTTTTGACAGGTTGTTGAGTGGGAATAAAGCTAAGAGAACTGGAAAAAACCCAGGATGCTATAACACCAACATCAGTTAGCTTGGACCCTTGCAGTGAGCTGCCACACAAGACATCAACAAAGAGGCCCTGGAACCCTTGGGGACATGTGCATAGAAGGCTCCCAGTGTTGTGGGCTTGTCCTACTTCAATGTCTAGAGCAGAGGCAGCCAGACTGTGCCTTTGTCCCTTCAGCTGGCAGGTGACTTGTGTTCTTCACATTGAGGGGGAAGCTAGGAGAAGCAGGGCTAGGGGACCCCTCAGCCTGGTGAGCTTCCTCAATGGGGAGATGTCTAAATGCTTTGGAGAGACTTTATCCAAGGGCAGTGAAATATAAATGAAGTTAACTTTTTTTTTTACTGTAGATCCTATTCATTTTGTCATTCAAATACTGTAGGTATTAGCAGTGTGGTCGAGGCACTCCTCCACTTCTAGACCCTTGGCTCCAGTCATCCTGTTGCCCAGGGCTGTGCTTTCCTGTCTCCCTGCTTAGACCACCCTTGCAGCGATCTCTACCTGCCTGTATGTGTGCATTCCATATTGATCTTGTAAAGTCATCTGAAAGTGTGAACTTCCTTCACCAGAGAGGCAGTGTCATAGATCACCCATTACATCCACAGTCCCTTCTATGGGGATTTCCACCTAAAATTCCAGTGCTTCTTGAAGTTTCCTAAGTGGCTAAACTGGGTGGGAGGAAAGTTCAAGCCAGAAGATTTTGAAGTGAGCAAATGAAAGAAAGCTTTGCCCAACAGGGATCTGACTGCAGTGGACCAAATATATCTCTTTTAGGCAGTTTTACTAAAAGCTAAAGAAGTGGATACACAGTAGATGACAGGCAAAGATGCCATGAGGCAATAGGCCACTGAGAAGTTGTCAGCAAACAGAAGCCCTACCTAAGCAAAATCCAAAAGACAAGTATAGTAAAGGCAAGTCAATTAGTCAATGATAGCAAGAGTGGTAGGCAGACTTGGAGGAACCAAGGAGAACAACGACCTTGTCACTTATAATCTGACAGACCCTGAATTCCAACCTGATTCCAGTCCTCTTTCCTGACCCCGTGGCTCTGATCGGATACCAGCTATATAATTTGCAGGGCCCCATGAAAAATTAAGATGGGAGGTTCCTTGTTCAAAAATTAAAATTTCAAGACAGCAGCCTTACTTGTTGTAAAGCAAATGAGTTTGACTAAATCATTCATCCATTAAATCTTGATGCCCTTCCTTGGTAACTAATCTGGCTTTGAGTGGAGCAATATGAAGTTTCTTTATAACTCGCATGGTAGTTTATTTGTAACCTGAGGCATTAGCCCTTTCTATCTTGCAATGGTGATTATGGAGATGTCTCATTTCCCCTCCTAGAAGGTAACTTGTTTAAAAGAAGGTCTATGTCTGAGTTATTGTTGTTGCTTATATCCAGTTCACTTTTTTATACCACCCAATTAGCAAAGGAATCATCTTATCTTCTGTTTTGAAGCAGGTTACCAGAGTAATTAGTTACATAACCAAGGATAAGAGTGAACTGCTCAGTTGTTAGGTTAATTCCTTGCACAAAATATGTTGCTGGTGTTAGGGTTATTACAGCTAGGCATGTCCCCTGATGAGAGAGAAATAAAGTCTAGTGATCATAGAAGCACCACTAATAGATACTAATTTCAATAATTAAAAATTTTGGGGGGGGGCTTTTGAGTTGTTAAAGTAGACTTATAAGTTATATCACATTTATTAAACACTTTGTGTCAGAAACTATACTAAGTACTTTGTCTACATCAACTTCCTTAATTTTATTATCACATTAAACACAATAATGAAGGTACATTGTGCCCCTTGGGCAATAGAAAGAATTAAGGCTTCAATTACATTGACCAAGGTGATAAAAATTATAAATGGCACAGCAAAAAGCATATGTCTACATTCTTAGCTTCTACTCTCTATTGCTTTATTAATGTGAGATTTCACTAAAGCTACTAGAGTGACCCTAGACAAAATAGTGTCTACTCTTCCTTCTGTCCCTCACTTGAGGCATTTTTCCTAGCTCTTTAGGGATTGCTACCCCTCCTACAGGTATCCATTGCCAGCATGCTTCCCCATCACTCCTGATATTCAAAGAAAAAAGATCTCTGCTAAACTCAGTATTGATTCCTAGTATTTGTATTTTAAAGAGTCCAGAAAATATATTTAATCTGAAGCATGATGCTTCTAAACTTTTCCTACAGCAGTGACCCTAAAGGCAGAAGATGGTGGTTAATCAGCCACTCTTAATGGACGTTTTCACATCTTGCTTGTAAAATCTATAAGTTTTGTGTTCTTCATTTCATGTTCATGTTGGTATTAAAATAAAAATTACTTTCATTTAACTTGATTTGAGTATATATCTTATTATTTAACTCTACACTGCACCCACTTCAAATCTTTTAGTAAAAATGGCGTTCTTGGAATATGTGTCACATCTATCCTGTGGTTATTATAGCTCACTGGTTCACTTCTAAATGCTTTCATTAATTGAAAAGTAATACATTAGTAAATTGTTAAAGGAAGAATTTGGGCAACAGAGGAAATAAATTTTGGGGGTAAAATGTCTTCCCTATAGGTATCAATTTATACTCTGTTGGCCTGTCTTCCTGGAGTCGCATCTCCAGGGGGCAGAGAAGCATGTTGAGAAGCAAGAGCAGATGGATACTGACCATCCTACTCTCTGGGCTGTTAGGCACATACCTGACATATGGCCTGAGGTTGAAGTTGGGTTGCCGTGCTTAAGGGAACCTTCAACAACTGGAACATATCTAAAGGAGAATCTCAAAAAAATGACAGAACAATAATAATCAAAACTATTGAAGCACTAAAATGAAGCTTGACATTTGTTAAGTAGCTTTTTAAAAATATATGTCATGTTATTGCATACATACCAAAGCTTTTTGAGGTATTATCATCATCTAAATTTTACAGATGAAAACACTATGGCTCAAATAGATTGGATAGCTTGCCCAAGGTCCCATATAATAGCTGGTGGATGACTTGGAAACACTGTTGATTGCCTACTCAGTCGCCATTTCCTTTTTCTTTGCAAAGACAGCCATAAATGGGTTAATCCTCTTCTAAGAAACTGTTTTTTCTAAAGATGTTGGGTTTCTCAGCAGTCCCCTTGGGAGTAAGGGGATGATGAACCTTAACTGGTATAAATCAATCATGATCATTTTATTATCCTTGTCAAAGGATTGATTTAGTTATGGGAAAAGAAGAATGAGGAGAAGTTGGCTCAGAGAATTAGACATAAAAGAGTTTTACCTTGTTCTTAAAAAGGAACACAAAAAAGGAGTTTTTTAATGCTCTGAACAGTCACCTTCCTGTGCTACCTCGGTAGCCATTGTAAAGGATCCAGATAATGTTAATTTCCCTCAGAGAGGCTTAGCTTGCCCTTTGATCAGGAGGTAGAGCAATTAGAGCTAATTGCTCTAAATCAAGCAAGTAACAGGCATGATTGAGGTCAGTCGTAGTTTTAAAAGGTTCTGTCTACCTTGGATTCTCTTCTGTTCCTAAAGGATAGTTTTCCATATCTTTTGACTGAGAGCCTGGTATTTTCACTGGTGTACTCTCCCCTGGTAGCCTTGAACTTGAATCTTCATCCACATACCAGTAGCACGACAAAAAATTATACTCAACTCTTCAGTGGTTTTCTTCTTGGTTGTTTAGCGTGATACCCTATACGGCTCTAGAATGTGGAAAGGAAAGAGCCCATGCGTTGTTTAGTTCTTTGCCCTTATGTTACTACTGTACATCAGCCTTGCAAGTCTCTCCAAGAAACCACCAAAAGCCTCTGATTTCTCTGTCCCCCAGCAGTGACCCTGTGCTATGACAACGTCTAGGGGATCAGCCTCTTGCCCTGAGTACAGATTTGGCAAATATGTCCCCAAACAAAAGAGGCTGCAGAAGTCAGCTCATTTCTGCAGTTCTACTGGCTCTAGAATCCTGGGTCATCTAGTCCCTATTGTATCAACAGCTTTTTTGATGTCCTTAAACATTAGAGGATTTTTAAATTTGACCCCATTTGTTTTGTTTTTCTCAGTGGGAGCACTGGGCAGCTGCAGGCTTGACCATGTCTTACTTAAAAGTGGAAGTGACTCTGTTGCTTTGAAAATAAAGCAGATGATGTAAAATGACATTATTTTCTTATTATGTTTTATTATAAACAATTTCAGTAATACAGAAAAATTGAAGGAATAACCAGTCAATATCATACACCCATCACTCACATTGAAAAATCATTATCATTTTGCTATGTTTGCTCTATTATCTAACCTTTGCTGAATCATTTTAAAGTGATTTACAATAGTATGACACTTCCAGCACAAATAATTCAGCAAGCATCTTCTGAAAGTAACAAGGGTTTCTTATACCATGATACTATATTACACCTAAAAAATTAACAATAATTTTCTTATAACACCCACTAACTATTCCAAACTAAAGTTTCCCATTGTTCTAAAAATACTACCTATAGCAGTTTCTTCCAACAAAAATAAAATTATGCATTGATTATTATTTTTGTTTTCATCTAGACTCTTTCTTGTTTTCATAACACTAATAATGTGAAGTTGCTGGACCAGTTAGTTCAGATTAAATAGTATTTTGGTAAGGACAGGAAATAGATAATCTGGGTAGTTCATGCTGCATTATCTCAGCAGGGACATGCTATCTCATTGATTCCCTGTTTGTGATGCTCATTTGATCATTAGGTAAGGTGCTGACATCTTTCCACTGTTTTTCATTGTCTTTGCCAAGTCATCTGACACTATACAAATATCCTGTTGCCCACCAATGTTTTACTTACAGGACTTAATATTTATTGATGATTCTTACCTAAAATAATATTATTGAAAATTGAATTATATGCAACTTTCTAATTCTAACATTCTTTCAATTTATTACCTGGCTATCCTTTCTGTTTTAAAAGAAATCTAAGCCTGACCACTGGTGGCATAGTGGATAGAATATTGACCTGGGACACTAAGGTAACAGGTTTGAGACTCCGAGGTCAATGGCTTCAGTGCAAGCTCACTGTTAACAAAGTTGCTGGCTTGAGCAAGGGGTCACTGGCTTGGCTGGAGGCTGCTGTCAAGGCATGTATGAGAAAGCAAACAATGAACAACAAAAGTGCTGCAACTACAAGTTGATGCTTCTCATCTTTCTCCCTTCCTGTCTGTCTCTCTCCCTACCTATAAAAAAATAAAAGAGAAAAAAAAAATCTCTCTTCAGCTGAGGAACTAGAGTTTTTCCCAATTATGGAGGATAAATTATAGTTCCTTTCAGTTACCAATTTTCTAAATAAGGAGTTGATATGTCACCTTTAATGCTGGCAAAAAAATTTATTTATTTATTTGAATATCAGCATAAACTTGTGGATTTTTATTTAATCATTGTGTTCAATAAATTATAGTTAATATTCTTGATTTTAAATTATGTCATATACTATATTGCCAGTGGTATCTCCTCTCCGTTGACTTGCATGCCATATTGGAGCACTTACTGAAGCCGTTTCTCCAAGCAGCCCCAATTCCTTGAACCTGATATATAGAAACAAAGATAATCAGGCTAGTGATAGTCATTACTACAAGGATGGCATTGCATAAAGAACCTTTAAATGGATACTATATATCTATTTTAAAAATTATAAATTTTCATTGTTATTTCCATTTAACATTGTAATTTTTCTTACCTTCTTTGATATTACATTTGTATCATTTTGTTTTCACTGAAAATCTTGGTTCCTAATATATCTCCTAATTTTCTCTATCTTACAAATACATAAAATAATTTTAAAAGTATAGCACTGTTACCATTAAATCTTGAGAAACGTTCCACTAAAAATGAACAGTCAAAAGTCAATTTAAGTAATTCTTTTTTCTGGGTGATTACATTATCAATTTGATATATTCTTACATTACAGTTTTATTTTTGTTTTATTTTTTTTTGAATATGTAGATGTTTTATGTGCCTCTTTTATTCACATTGATAAGGAAAATATCCTAGCCCTCAGCATATGGAAATAGCTGAATATACAAAAGCTGAGAGTGGACAGGTAGGATGGATAGAGGTTTAGTACATAGTCACATGTACTCAAAAGCCCAGAGAAAAGGACACTGTACAGGTACTGATCGACTAACGACCTATGCAACTTATGACCATTCGACTTTATGACCACAATCACTAGCCACGACTGCTCTGCGTCTGGAGCAGTTTTTGTATGCACCTGTATTTTGTAATTTTGTATGTTTTGCAAATATTAAACAGTTGTACTGGTAATGCAGTGTTTTACTTAAACCTGACAAATGTAAAAATAAGAAACAAAATGGTGTAGAGATGATACAAATGGCATAAAATGAACAAAGAAAATTATGATATATAACAATAATGAAAAAAATTATGATAAAATATGACTTAAAGATTTTTATAACATCATTTCACAGTACTGTACATATAGCCTACTCAACTTACAACCAAATCGTGTTACAACCGGTCTGTCATGGTCGTAAGTCGAGCGCTAGCTGTACTTCATGCAGGGTCATACAGAGGTTCCTCTCAGAAATGGTATGAACAACCAGGAGCTGTGGGGGCAGGTGTGGTAGTATCAGGAGGGTGAGATGGCCTTTGTTCCTGTGGGAGGATGTGATTGGCTTGTCTGAAGAATTCTGTGAGCTGAGAGACCTGCACCCCTCTACTCTGTGCACAGGCCCTTTGATAAGGAGGCTTGTTTGGCTGAAGGAACTTTTCAACAGAGAACAGAGTGGAGAGGGAAACTTGCAGTTCCAGGGCTTCCTGATGTTACCAGATATCAAGGCAGCTCATCATTTCAGGCCTTAATCTAGGTCTTATACCACAGTAAAGGATTTTATATGGTTCGAAAATCAAAACTATATAAAATGGAATCCTCAGAGAATTAGTGTTTTCATTCTTATCCCTTCTGCTCTAATTCTCATATAGATGGCCTATTTTCTAATTTGTGGTTTATTTTTCTAGTGTTTCATTTTGAAACTAATAAGCTAATAAGCAAATCTCTATCTTTCTATTACCATATTTTTCCACGTATAAGACACACCTTAATTTTGGGGTCCAAAATTTGAAAGAAAATGTATTGCATAACGTTATTAAAATCTATTGTGTTTACATAGATTTTAATGTCTCCCCGAACACCCCCCCATCCCCCATATTTCCTTCAACACTCCCTTAACCCCCTCCCAACAGCTCCCTCTCTCCTTTCCTTCAGGTTTAATTCCATTCCTCAGTTCACATTGTTCCTTGGATTCCTCAAAGGAGTGAGGTCATATGATATTTTTATTTCTATGCCTGGCTTATTTCACTCAACATAATAGTTTCCAGATCCATCCATGTTGTTGCAAAAGGTAATATTTCCTTCTTTTTCATGGTTCCATCATATTCCATTGTATATATGTACCACTGCTTTTTAATCCACTCATCCACTGATGGACACTTGGGCTATTTCCAGATCTTCTTTATTGTGAACAATGCTGCCATAAACATGGGGGTGCATTTCTTTTTTTGATTCAGTGATATGGTGTCCTTGGGATATATTCATATAAGAGGGATGGCTGGGTCAAAAGGTAGTTCCATTTTTAATTTTTTGAGAAATCTCCATACTGTTTTCCACAGTGGCTGCACCAGTCTGCATTCCCACCAGCAGTGCAGGAGGGTTCCCCTTTCTCCACATCCTCGCCAGTACTTACTCTGTGTTGTTTTGTTAATGAGCTCCATTTTGACTGCTGTGAGGTGGTATCTCATTGTGGTTTTAATTTGCATTTCTCTAATGATTAGTGATGTTGAACATTTTTTCATTTGTCTATTGACCATCTGTATGTCTTCAAACTCAAGTTTTATTCATTATAAAATTTATACAGCTTCTCATCACTGTCAAAACTCCCATCCATTAGCTTGTACTCATTTGTGTCTGATGATGAATCACTGCCTTCATATATTGCTTTGTCCTCAGTTCTATCTATGGCATTTGAAATGCCACACTTCTTAAATGACTTGACAAGGATCTCAATCTTGATGTTATCCCAGAATCTTTTCACCCAGGTACAAACTTCTCCTATAGTTGGTTTCTTCACTCTTTCTGCTGGTGTCAAATTGTTCCCAGAAGACTTCATCCATTGGTTCCATTTGTCTCTCATGGCAGCTTTGAAGGGTTTGTTAATGCTGACATCAAGTGGTTGGAGCTGGGATGTCAAGCCTCCAGATGTGACATAAATTTTATTTTTTGCTCTGCAGCAGTCTTCTTTGTGTTTTTGTTATGTATGTCCTGAACTGATCAAGCACCAATTGGGCAGATTTGTGTAAGAACCCACCTGGTCTCCTTCTCCAAACTTTCTCAAACCAGAACTTCATCCCATTATGATCCATCCAACCTTCATCATAAATGTGGACAATCACTCCTCAAGGAATGCCTTCTTTTGACATTGTTTTGTGTTTGAAAATCAGCATAGGAGGCAGCTTGGTTCCGTTGGCACAACAAGCTAGAACAACTAACTGTACAATGGTTCTTTTCATGTCCACTTGTCGTCACAGTTACAGTTTTCACCCCCTTCTTATCAACAGTTCTGTCACTTGGGACATCAAATTGAAGGGAAACTTTGTTCATATTTACAATCTGCCCCAACTCAAACAGATATGTCTTCCGACATCAAATGACAAAATGAAAAAATTCAAGGACCTCTGCTCATAGCTTTCAGGCATCTTTTGGGCACATGCTCAGTTCATTCTGTTTCATGAACCTGAAGCACCAATTGTGTCTTTCTTTGAAATCAATAACTTCTTTTTCGTCAGCAATTCTTCTTGCCTCATGATGAACCATCTTTGTGGACACAGTAATCCCAATTGTCCTTTGCTCTTCAATCCATATCTTCAATTCTCCCTCTAAATCAGGCCATTTTTCTGACTTGCCTCTCATGGCCTTCTGCAGTGGAGTTTTCAGTAGGGTTTCTTCTTCTCGTAGCCAGTCTCAGATTAATTTCTCAGTTGAAGTAGGACCAAACTTACATTCAGCAGCACAATTTCCATTTACTTTTGCAAACTGGATCACTTTTCACTTGAATTCAGCACTGTACAAAAATCTTTTCGGAGCCATTTCTGGGCTGAATTTGACAAAACGTAACCTACAGTAAGTAATATAGCTATAACAAGTGTGGAACAATGAGTGCAAAGGCAACAAGCGGGAAATGCAAGTTTAAAAATCTACAACCACTGTACAAGATACACCCAGATTTTAGACCCCAATTTTTTCAGAAAAGGGTGCATCTTATACATGCATTATCTCTATCTATTTCTTTACATTCTATCTATTATCTATCCTTTTTCTTTCCAACACAAAAGAAGCTTACTTATATACATTGTTTTGCATCTTGCTGTTTTCAGCAGGAATACTCAGTACATAGAGATATTTTTCTCTACCTTTATTTTTATAGCTTCATAGTATACCATTGTGTGGAAGTAACTATAGGTGGCTCAACCAGTCCTTTGTTTTAGTAGCCCTTTGAGCTGTTTAGTCTTTTGATATTACAAATAGTGCCATAAGGAATAATATAGTGCATTTGTTATTTTCTCTTTCTGGGGATATATCATCCTGGCAGAGTCTAAAAGTGGGATTGCTGAGTCAATGTGAAATTTACATAAAATTTCATTAGGTGCTGACAAATTTCTGTTCATGTGAAGTTTTGCTATGTTTCACTCTAAACAGCAATAATGTAAGCTTCTGTTCAAACTTTTCAATTTTTTGCCAATGTGAGAAATGAAGTTTTACTTGTATTTCTCATCTCAATGAGATTTATGGATCTTTTTATCCATTTAATTGTTTACATTTATTTTTCTCAGTTGTTTTTGTTCAGGTCTTTTACCTAACATTTTCAGTTTTCAGGTATCTTTTTTAGACTTTTAAGAGCTTTTTATACAATAGGGAAAACAGTTCCTATTGTAATGAAAATAGCAAATGTACTGTTCACAAAAATTAGGGGATATTTTATAGCTTCATATTCATTTTGAAATATTTTCTAATTTTTGTGAGCAGTATATTTGCTCCAAGTTGGACATTAAAAATATCTTTATGATGCTCTTTGCTATGCAAATATTTTTATTTCAATTTAAAAATATGTTCCTTTATTATTTCTGGATTTTTCCCACTCCCAGATAATAGATGAATTCACCTGTGTTTTCTCCAAGTACATGTATGGTTTCTTCCTTTTATTTTTTTTGTAGTTATATCTCTGTTCCATTTGGAATTTATCCTATGTGAAGTATGAATTCAATTTTAACTTTTTACTAATTGTTAGTTAATTGTCCCAGTACTTGTTATAAAAATGTCTATTTTACCAGATGATTTGATATGTTACCTTTATCAAATATTAAAGTTCTATATGTACCATTCAATGCAATATTTATCAAGTTTATCTCTCAGCATCATATTTATCTGATAAAAAGTGTTAGAAGTTTTCCTTCCTAACCTCTGTTGTGGCAGAGTTCAAAACTGCCTTGGGTGTATCTAGTCTATGGAGGTTTACTAGAATTCCTGTGAAACCGTATCATTGCCTACATGATTTGGTGGGTTGTAGCTCCTTAATTACTTTCTCTATTTCTTTTCTAGAATTTTTTTTTCTTGACCCTCACTGCATTCAGTTTTGATAAATCCTGTTTTCCCAGAAAATTATCCATTCCATCTAGGTTTTCCAATTTATTTTTATTCAATTGTTCAAAATAATCTTTTGTGTTTTCTTCAAACAATAGTGTTCCATTTATCATCTTTTTGTGTAATTGTGCTTTTATTTTCATTACTCTAGAGTAACTAGCTAATAGTTTGCTTGGTTTTTGCAAAGAAGAAGGTTTTTAAAAGTCATTTTACCACTTTGTGTATTTTAACTTATTAATATCTCAAGTTAGCCTGACCAGGTGGTGGCGCAGTGTATGGAGCGTCGGACTGGGATGTGGAAGACCCAGGTTTGAGACCCTGAGGTCGCCAGCTGGAGCACGGGACCATCTGGCTTGAGCAAGGGGCTCGCCAGCTTGGACCCAAGGTCACTGGCTCCAGCAAAGGGTTGCTCCATCTGCTGAAGACCCGCGGTCAAGGCACATGTGAGAAAGCAATCAATGAACAACTAAGGTGTCGCAACCACATCAAAAAGCTGATGACTGATGCTTCTCACCTCTATCTGTTCCTGTTTGTCTGTCCCTATCTGTTCCTCTCTCTGACTCTCTCTCTGTCTCTGAAATAAAATAAAATTTTAAAAAAATATCTCAAGTTAGTCTTTTTTAAAAACAAACACACCTGCAAATAAGCCTCCAGCTCTATTCTTAGTATTGCTTTAGTTATTTGGGGTCTTTGGGGTTCCATGTGAATTTTAGAATTGTTTATTTCTGTGAAAAATATTAGAATTTTGATAGGGATTGCATTTAATCTGTAGATTGCTTTGGCTAGTATGTACATTTTACAATATTAATTTGTCCAATCTTAGAGTATACAGTATATTTTATTTATTTGTATTTTCAATATTTTTCATCAATGTCAGTTTTCAGTAAACAGATTTTTCACATCTTTGTTTAAATGTATTCATAAATGTTTCATCTTTTTTTTTTTTTTTTTTTTTTTTTTTTTTTTTTTTTTTTTTTTTTAGTGAGAGGAGAGGAGCTACTGGGATCCACCCAGCAAAATCAACAGAGCTATCTTCAGTGCCCAGGGCCAATGCTCAAACCAATCAAGCCACTGGCTGTGAGAGAGGAAGAAGGATATAGAAAGGGAGAGGGGAGAGAAGAGAAGCAGATGGTCCCTTCTCATGTGTGTCCTGACAGGGGTTCAAACCTGGGATGTCCGCATGTCAGGCCAATGCTCTATCCACTGAGCAACCAGCTAGGGCCAGTGTCTTATTCTTTTTGAAATAATTGTAAATGGGATTATTTTCTTGATTTTTCTTTTAATAATCTGTTATGAGTTCATAGAAGCACAGCTGATTTTTATATATTGATCTTGTATCCTGCAACTTTCCTGAATTTAGTCATTATTAATTCCAACAGTATTTTGGGGGAGTCTTTAGGGTTTTTTTTATATACATAATACCCTATCATCTGCAAATAGTGACAGCTTTACTTTTTTCTTTTCAACTTAGATGTCTTATTTATTTTTCTTGCCTAATGGCAGCTGCAAAAAAGTTCAGGATCAACTGTTGAGTTGTTCTATCCCTGTATCTCTCTCCCTTTGGAGCCATCAGCTAGTTCCATGTATCTATGGGTCTGTTTCTGTTTGGTTTGTTTATTTACTTGTTTTTTTTTTTAGATCCACATATAAGTGAAATCCTACAGTATTTATCTTTCTCTGTCAGACATATTTCCCTTAGCATAATACTTTCAAGCCATCCATTTTGTTGTAAATCGCAAAATTTCATTTTTTATTGCTGAGTAATATTGCATTGTGTGTGTGTGTGTGTGTGTGTGTGTGTGTGTGTGTGTATGTGTATGTATGTACCATATCTTTATCATTTATCTATTGATTGATCCTAGGTTGCTTTCATATCTTGGCTATTGTAAATAATGTTGCAATGAACATAGGGATGCTTATAACTTTTTGAATTAGGAAAGATTTTTTGTTACTGATTCAATCTTCCTATGAGTAATACGTCTATTCAGACTTTCTATATCTTCATGTCAGTCTAGTAAGGCTGTGTGTTTCTGAGAATTTATCTATTTCCTCTAGGTTTTCTGATCATACAAATTTTTTGCAGATTCAGAAGATGCAGACTAGTTTTGAAAGTAGTGTAAAATGGCCCAACGTCTGAATAATTAAATTATTGATAAATCTGCAACTTTCTTGTACTTGCAGACATGTAGACCAAGTCAACAAATTATACCATTGTTTCACAAATGAATGAGAACATCTTTATTATTTATGATTAATAACTTATACATGGCTGTCTTGAAAGTGCTAGAGGTACCTGAAAACATTTATTTTTTGTTTTTTTGGTTTACAAGCAATGTAATTATATTGCTAAAATTTGGAAAATAAATTTAGCAAGAAGAAAGAATAATTTTATTACTTTAAAATAAACAATTCAAATGGTTGTCATATTTCCTTGAGATACTTCTGTCTACATATTTACATATTTTTAAATAAAATAATTTTATATGTAATTTATATCCTATTTAATTACTTCATAAAGTTAATAATCATACTAGGTCTTTAAATATTTTTCAAAGATAATTTGTTTTTTAGCAATGAGCGAGAGAGAGAGAGACAGACAGACAGACAAACAGAAATGGAGAGAGATCAGAAACATCAACTCATAGTTGTAGCACTTCAGTTGTTCATTGATTGCTTTCTCATATGTGCCTTACTGGAGGCTCCAGCCAGCCAGCGACCCCTTGCTCAAGTCAGCGACCTTTGTGCTCAAGCCAGCAGCCATGGGATTATGCCTATGATCTCATTCTCAAGCCAGTGACTCCATGCTCAAGCTGGTGAGCCTGCACTCAAACTGGTGACCTCAGGGTTTCAAATCTGGTTCCTCAGTATCCCAGACCAATGCTCTATCCACTGTGCCACTGCCTAGTCAGGCTCAAAAATATAATCCTTAATGGCTATATAACAATCCATAATATAGATCTGGTTTAATTTATTTATCTAGCCCTCTAAGGTTGAATATTGATGTATTTATATTTGGTGATAATTAGCCTTGCAATCCTTTCCTTTACATATAAAGCTGATCAATTATTTTGATTATTTCAGAAACTGCATTTATGACATTTAAGATAATGAATACTTTTAAGCTCATTGATACAGATTTCCAAATTTGTATCATGTTTTCAAAAATGACTGTAATAATTAATATGTGATTCATAAATATTTTTAAGAAGGCTGTGTTAGTCTTTATAGGGCTGTGGTGTAGTTTGAGATAGACCTTAAAGATACACCTTTAGAGCTTAAAGGGAACAGTACAGCTCTGGGGATTCCTTAGCTTGACTCCCATTTATCCTCAAAGCACATAGATTTCATGAGCCATTGTCCTTTCTGGTGGAAAAGTCTCAAAATACACACTATGGAAAAATGTTTTGAACTGAAAAAAGACTGGACTTAAAATAAGAACGGGCTCATTCTGCTGCTTTTCAGGTCTCTCCAATGCATCTGAACCATGTGTGTCAGACGGAATTGGCTAGGTTAGTTTCAGAGTCAGAATTCTAAGATGGTCCCTAAGATGCCCATGTCCTGATTTGTATAAACCCCAGGACTATACACATAATGGATTTAGATAACACAACAGACTTTGAAGAAAGACTATTATATTGATGGTCTTGAGCTAACTTCTTTAAATCTGAGTCTAGAGGTCACTGACTGGAGAAGTCAGAGATCTGACCAAAGATTGTTTCACCACAGCTGTCTTTGGAGATAGATGTGGTGACATGGCCAGGCATGTGGGCAGCCTCTGGAGCTGAGAATAGCCTCCAGATGACAACAGCAAGTATATAGGGACCTCAGTCCTACAACTGCTAGGAACTACTTTTCACCAATAGCTTGAGAAGGTGTGCAGCAGATCTTTTTCTTGCTGAGTCTTCTAATGAGGATGCAGCGAGCTGACACCTGATTTTTACCTTGTGAAATACTGGTCAGAGGACCCAGTTCAGCCATGCGTAGTCCTAATCCATGGAAACTGAGATAATAAATGTATATTGTTTTAAGTGCTAAATTTGTGGTGACCAGTTATGTAACCATAGAAAATAATACAATTGAGCTACAGGAGGAACAATTCTGAAAATTGTAATGGCCTAACAAAACAAAAGTTTATTTCTCACTTATGTTCCATGAGACATTGGTTTTGGTCCTGGCTGCCTGTCCCCAATCTTGAGTCTCTAAGAGCCTGGGGTGATTCTGTGGGCCACACCCATAGAGGCTAGTCTTGCTGGAATCACTCAGGGACCCAGACTGACAGGTGCACCATTTCACGAGAACAGTAAAAGGGGAATGTGGCAAGCTGCACACTGGCTCATAGTCTGCCTAGAGTTAACAAATGTTGTGTTTGTTCACATTTTACTGGCCAAAGCAAATCACATGGTGCACATCTCATTTCAGAGCGAGCAGAAAACTGCAGTGGTGCCAGGAGAATAAAATTTTTGTGAAAAGTTAGTGATTACCACACTATGCGAGAGTGGCCACTGGTCTCCTGTAAGGAAAACAGAAGTCTTCCTGTGTTTGGCTTGCTCGCTTGTACTTTGCTTGATTAGTGTATAAGCACATGGCAGCATCACCTGTGTGTATGTAGCCTATATAAGGCTACAGGTACTTTGCTTGGTGTGGATCACTTGCCTGCCACTGCAAGGGGCAGTTTTCCTGGTTGCTCACCCACCGTCATAAGAAGTTTCCCCTGCCTGTTTGCTCCCCTACCATTGTGAGAATCTAGTAAATGGAAAGACCCAATGCTTTCCGGCTCTGCAGTTCCTCTATTGTCTGCCTGAATGCAGTGTGAATCTGCCTGGCCTTGGCCTCCGGCATTATAGCCCTGATCAAGCCAACTGGGTGAGCAGTGCTTTGTAGGTAAGTCTACTAATGGTTCAATTTTGGGATTCCATGCTGCCTGAGATGGTATACACTGATGTTCTTATTCATTAATCCTTCAAAGGGATATCTTTCTTCAGCTCCCCTTTGATCAGTACTCTGGAAGTAGCAATTTTGTTCAGTTACTCACCAAATATTTTATCTAAGAGTTGTGTATTATCTGGTATATTATCTTGAAAGATATCCAGCCAGGCCTCCCATCTCTATATATTTATGCTTTTTTTCCCATCAAAACATGGAGTCTCTTTAAAACTGAGCTGGTTTTGTGAGTTACCTTTACCAGTAGAATGAGGCAGAAGTGGCACTGTGCCCTGCTGGCCTGGTGGCCTCTGCTTTAACTCTCTTGGAAGCCAGCCACCATGTAAGGAGGTCTTGGCTATCCTACCGGAGATACCACATGGAGAGAAACCCAGAAAAATGACAGGTTATTTTGGACATTACAGCCAGATCTGAGAGTCAGCGGAGTACAGCCACAATAGAGACCCTAGCCACACAAAGCTGAGATGAAATAGACTCAGCTGAGCCCTGACTAAATGACAGACTGTACAAATAAATACAGTGTGTCTGTAAAGTCATGGCGCACTTTTGACCTGAGACTGGTCAAAAGTGCACCATGACTTTACGGACACACTGTAGTTACTTCAAGCCACTAAGTTTTTCTTTGGGGTGGAGGGTGGAGCAAAGGGAAATTTCTTATGCAACATCATATGTGATCCACTATGCATAGATTCCAGAACTTGCTCATTTATAATGTGATTTAGTATATGATAACTGTTATAACAAGGATACAAAGTAAGTCCAGGTAAATATTTTTTTTTCTTTTTGAGAGAGAGAGAGAGAGAGACAGACCAGAAGGGAGAGAAATGGCAAGTATTAACTTGTAGTTGCAGCACTTCAGTGGTTCATTGATTGCTTTTCATATGTACCCTGACTGAGGGGCTCCAGCCAAGCCAGTGACCCCTTGTCCAAGTCAGTAGCCTTGACCTCAAACCAATGACTTCGGGCTTCAAGCCAGTGAATTTTGGGCTCAGGCCAGCGACCACGGGATCGTGTTGGTGATCCCACAGTCAAGCTGGCAACCCATCGCTGAAGCCGGTGAGCCTGTGTTGAAGCCAGTGACCTTGGGGTTTTGAAATTGGGACCTCAGAATCCCAGGTTAACACTCTATCCACTGTGCCCCAACAGGTCAGGCTCCAGGTGATTTTGAAAATATGTTTATTAAAGCTGGAGACAGTGAAAAAAGGAAGGACTTAGGACAGAAGAATGCTGCTTGGCTCTCTAGAAATGCTATAGCAAAGAAATGAGTCCAGGTGGAGCTTCTTTGGTTCACTGAGAAGTCGGAGGAAAGGGGCCTTGGAGAGAGGTTTGGGGGGTCAGCCAGGAATAAGCTGCCACTGCCCATTGCTCCCCTGGTTATAAGTTTCTTGGCGACCCTTAGAGTTTAGGAGATGCACACCTGTGAAGGAAGAAAGGCATGGATATTCTCCCAGGAGGGAGAGCATGTGCTGGGTCCTTTGTATTGAGGGTTTTAGAGGCTGAGGGTTTAGGGAAGATCTTAGGGGAGAATCTCAATAATAGTCATCAGCTTTATGTTGATGTGCCAAAATGAGATTGATTCTCTTAACTTCATCTGTCCTTGGGTATGGTTGACACAAATGGCACTAGTTGGATTTCTGCCATTTATCTCCCTGAGCAGAGTGACTTAAACTATTTACCCTCTGGTTGGTGGAAAGGGGAGAAGTGTAAACCATTTACTCTTAAGTATCCTTGGTTATGGAAGACAGGATTTTGCAGTTTACTGGATAGCTGTAAACTTCCTGGTTATTTAACTGCCTCTCTCAGTTTCCTTATTCTAATTGTCCGGGCTTACTAGACTGTCATTTTTTGTATATCTGAAATATATATTTTTTTAAATAAAAGTAGATAAAAAAGTTGCTTTAGGTTAAACTGACTCATAGAATAATCTCGCATTATTGATGAAAGCAATTTGGGTAACAAAAAGTTCATTGAACTAGAAATATGAAGACCCAAGCTCTGGTCTCAAGTCTACTACTAATTAGCTGACTGACTCTAAATAAATCACAAATCATTTTAGCTCTCAGTGCTGCATTTTTCTTTTCTTTCTAAAATTAGAAAGTTGGACTAGGAAATCTCTAAAGACCCTTCCATCTTCAAAAAGGAATTAAATCTTTTTTCTACCTCAAGTTTCTCCAAATAGATGCTATATATATCAAAGACAGGAATATGACTTAACTGCTATATATTTTCAGTGTCTTTTCCATTGTCCATAGATTCTCAATAAATTTTAAGGCCTTATATAATGATATGATAACTAATAGTGACCAACTAAACAAACAGCTACAGTAAAACAACAAAGCCCTTTCTTTTCGTCATTAGTTCCTCCTGAGCCAAATAGCTGATAGTGGCACAATGACTATGCTCAGTTTTAGGTTCCATGCATAAAGGAACATCCTGTAGAGAAACTGCTTTCCCATGCAACACTCATCTTCAGCCCTGTCTAGCCATGTGGATCAATGTGCTTTTGAATACAAGAGACAGAAAGTATCCTCATGGTTCTCATGGTAACTGATCCCTACAACCAAAAAAAAAAAAAATCCAAAAGGATGCCTCTTTGATGATGGGTCAGTAGTAATATATTATTAAGGATGGAAAGTTCAGAGTGTCAGTCTGATTCTTCCTCCTTATGGAGCATGTAGACACAGAGATTATAAACCATTTGGGTAGCATACATACATCTTTGGTCTCGCTATCTCCTCCTCCCCTGCTCCCACCACCAAGTATTGCTTTCAAGGCACTTTGAATTTCACTTTGTTCTGGTCTCTTCATTGAGGTAAACTTTGGAAGACTTGTTTAGAAACAGCAAAGCTATTTTACCAGGAATTGACAGAAGATCTTGTCCAAAGATGAGAAAATGAAGGCCAGGTCTTGTGTAGTGTCCTGGAAAGGAATGGCTGAGCCTTTAAACCTAGGATGTATTTGTGCTTGGGAAACAGATCGTGTCAGAAAAAAATTCACAGTTCTGACACAGACAATTTACACTGGACAGCACTTAAAGATTACAACTAAGTACAGGGAGGTATTCAATAGAATTGAATCAATGCCAGAAAATGTAGCCTCTAATTTGCCCTATTGTACATGAAGTGCCAAGGGAAGCAGCCACAGGGTGGAAATGATTAATCACTGAGCTTTCAGAATGCAGATTGATGCCATTTGGAGAAAACTGAGATTCAGAAGCTATTTTTTCTTTTATTTATTGTGTTTAAAAAGATTCTAGTGTCTCCCTGAAAGCCTCCCCCATTCCCCTCGTGCTCCCTACAACATATCCCTTTCACCCCTCCCTGTAACTCCCTCCCCGCTTCCCTTCAGGATTTGCTATTCTGCTCTCTATAACACTGTGTTATGAGTATATAATTTTACCAATCTCTTTCCCTTCTCTGATCCCATCCTATTCCCCCCTTTCCTCTGTCCGTTTTCTTTCTGGTCCCTTTGATCCTGCCTCTGCCTCAATTCTGTTCCTCAGTTCATATTGTTCATTAGATTCCTCAAATGAGTGAGGTCATATGATATTTTTCTTTCTCTGCCTGGCTTTTTTCATTCAACATAATAGTTTCCAGGTCCATCCTTGTTGTCGCAAAAGGTAAGATTTCCTTCTTTTTCATAGCCCCATAGTATTTCATTGTGTATATGTACCACTGCTTTTTAATGCACTCCTCCACTGATGGTCACATGGGCTGTTTCCAGATCTTGGCTATTGTAAACAATGCTGCCATAAACATGGGGGTGCATTTCTTCTTTTGAATCAGTGATATGGTGTTCTTAGGATATATTACTAAAAGTGGGATAGCTGGGTCAAAGGGCAATTCTATTTTTAACTTTTTGAGGAATCTCCATACTGTTTTTCACAGTGGCTGCACCAGTCTGCATTCCCACCAGCAGTGCAGGAGGGTTCCCTTTTCTCCACATCCTCGCCACCACTTATTATGTGTTGTTTTGTTAATGAGCACCATTCGGACTGGTGTAAGGTGATATCTCACTGTGGTTTTAATTTGCATTTCTCTAATGATTAGTGATGTTGAGCATTTTGTCATCTGCCTATTGGCCATCTGTATGTTCTCTTTGGAGAAGTGTCTATCATTTCTTTTGCCCATTTTTTGATTGGATTGTTTATCTTCCTGGTGTTGAGTTTTACAAGTTCTTTATAAATTTTGGTTATTAACCCCTTATCAGATGTATTGTTGAATATGTTTTCCCATTGTGTGGTTTGTCTTTTTACTTTGTTCATACTGTCTTTAGCTGTGCAAAATATTTTTAGTTTGATATAGTCCCATTTGTTTATCCTGTCCTTTATTTCCATTGCCTGTGGAGATAAATCAGCAAATATATTGCTACAAGTGATATCGGAGAGCTTGCTGCCTATGTTTTCTTCTAGGTTGCTTTTAGTTTCATGACTTATATTTAAACCTTTTATCCATATTGAGTTTATTTTTGTGCATGGTGTAAGTTGGTGGTCTAGTTTCTTTCTTTTTTTTTTTTTTTTTTGCAGGTAGCTGTCCAATTTTCCCAAACCTATTTGTTAAATAAACTGTCTTTACTCCATTGTGTGCTGTTACCTCCTTTGTCAAATATCAATTGTCCATAAAGGTGTGGGTTTATTTCAGGGTTCTCTGTTCTGTTCCATTGATCTATATGCCTGTTCTTATGCCGGTACCAGGCTGTTTTGAGTACAATGCCCTTATAGTATAACTTGATATCAGAAAGTGTAATACCACCCTGTTTATTCTTATTTTTCAAGATTGCTGAAGCTATTTGTGGGTTTTTTCTGTTTTTTTGTTTTTTTGTTCCATATGAATTTTTGGAATGTCTCTTCTATATCTTTGAAGTATATTATTGGTATTTTAATAGAAATTGCATTGAATTTATAAATTGCTTTTGGTAATATAAACATTTTAATGATATTTATTCTTCCAAACCATGAACACAGTATATACTTCCTCTTGTTTGTATCTTCCTTGATTTCTTTTACCAATATTTTATAATTTTCTGAGTACAAGTCTTTAACCTCCTTGGTTAAATTTACTCCTAGGTACTTTATTTTTTGTTGTTGTAGTAGTGAAGGGGATTATTTATTTAATTTCTCTTCCAGACAGATCATTGTTAGTGTATAAAAATGCCTTTGATTTCTGAATATTAATTTTATATCCTGCCACCTTGCTGAATTCATTTATCAGGCCCAGTAGTTTTTTGACTGTGACATTAGGGTTTTCTATGTACAGTATCATATCATCAGCAAGTAATGACAGTTTTACTTCTTCTTGTCCAGTTTTGATGCCTTTTATCCCTTCTTCTTGTCTGATTGCTGTAGCTAGGACTTCCAGAACTATGCTGAATAAGAGTTTTGGGCACCCTGGTTTTAACCAAAAGTTAAGAGTTTTAACTTTTGCCCATTGAGTATGATGTTGGCTGTGGGTCTATCATAGATGGCCTTTATCATGTTGAGATATGTTCTCTGTATTCACACTTTGCTAAGAGTTTTGATCATAAATGGGTTCTGGATTTTATCAAATGCTTTTTCTGCATCTATTGATATTATCATGTGGTTTTTCTCCTTTCTTTTCTTTATGTGAGGAATCACACTGATTGATTTGCAAATATTGTACCAGCCTTGCCTCTCCAGAATAAATCCCACTTGATCATGATGTATGATTTATTTTCATGTATTGCTGGATCCAGTTTGCTAATATTTTGCTGAGAATTTTAGCATCTAAATTCATTAAGGATATTAGCTTATAGTTTTCTGTCTTTGTGTTATCTTTGCCTGGTTTTGAAATCAAAATTATGCTCGCCAAATAAAAGGAGCTTGGAAGTCTTCCCTCCTCTTGAATTTTTTGAAATAGCTTGAGAAGGATAGGAGTTAGTTCATCTTTGAATGTTTGGTAGAATTCGCCTGTGAAGCCATCTGGCCCAGAGCTTTTGTCTGTTGGTAGTTTTCTGATAACTGCTTCGATCTCATTTGTTGTAATTGAACTATTTAGGTTTTCTGATTCCTCCAAATTGATTTTTGATAGATTATATTTTTCTAGGAATTTGTCCATTTCACCTAGGTTGTCTAATTTTTTGGCATATAGTTCTTCATAGTATTTTCTTACAATCCTTTGTATTTCTGCTGTGTCAGTTGTTACTTCTCCAACCTCATTTCTAATTTTATTTATTTGAGTACTCTCTCTTTTTTTCTTGGTGAGTCCTGTTAAAGGTTCATCAATCTTGTTTACCTTTTTTAATTTATTTTTATTTTATTCATTTTAAAGAGGAGACACAGAGTGAGAGAGAGAGAGAGAGAGAGAGAGAAAGGGGGGAGGAGCTGGAAGCATCAACTCCCATATGTGTCTTGACCAGACCAGGCAGGGTTTTGAACTGGCGACCTCAGTGTTCCCAGGTTGACACTTTATCCACTGCCCCACCACAGGTCAGGCTTGTTTACCTTTTTAATGAAACAGCTCTTGGTTTCATTAATCCTCTGTATTGTTTTTTTAGCCTCTATATTATTTATTTTCTCTCTGATCTTTATTATTTCCTTCCTTCTGTTTCCTCTGGGCTTTACTTGCTGTTCTTTTTCTAGTTTTTTAGATGCAGGGTTAAGTTGTTTATTTGAGCTTTTTCTAGCTTCTTAAGGTATACCTGTAGTGCTATGAACTTTCCTCTCAGGACTGCTTTTGCTGTGTTCCATAAATTTTGAGTTATTGTATGCTCATTTTTATTTGTTTCAAGGAAATTTTTTATTTCTTCCTTGATCTCATTGTGGACTTATTCGTTATTTAATAACATGATGTTTATTTTTCAAGTCTTTGAGTGTCTTTCAGTTTTTCTGATGTAGTTGATTTCTAGTTTCATGCCATGATGGTCAGAGAAGATGTTTGATATTATTTCAGTCTTCTTAAATTTGTTCAGACTTGTTTTATGCCCTAACATGTGGTCTCTCCATAAGAATGTACCATGAGGACTTGAAAAGAATGTATATTCTGCTGCTTTAAGGTGAAAGGTTCTGAAGATATCTATTAAATCCATTTGATCTAGTGCAGTGGTTCTTAACCTTTTTTGAGGTACCAAACCCACCAGTTTCATATGTGCATTCACCGAACCCTTCTTTAGTGATAAATAAAATATGATTTTTTTAAACCAAATTCAAGACATAGGTATATGTTTTTTTACTGGTGCACAAAATGAGCTGTGCATGAACATCACCTTGCTCAAAGAACAAAACCAACAAAGTGCCTGAACTCACAACTAATTATGGTATTACTTTATTCTGGCCTCCACGGCAGAGGCTTCTCCAAACCCCTGAGACCGACTCATCGAACCCTTAGGGTTCGATAGAACCTGGGTTAAGAACCACTGATCTAGTGTGTCCCTTAATTCTGCTGTTTCTTTGTCACTTTTCTTTCTCGAGGATCTATCCAGTGATGTTAGTAAGGTATTGAAATCCCCTACTATTATAGTATTGCTATTGATATCACCTTTTATGTCCATCAAAGTCTGCTTTATATATTTAGGTGTTCCTATATTAGATGCATAGATATTTATAATGGTTATATCTTTCTGTTGGATTGCTCTGTTTATCATTATGTAGTGACCTTCTTTATCCCTTACTATAGTCTTTGTTTTAAAGTCAGATATAAGTATTGCTACCCCAGCTTTCTTTTTCATTTCCATTTGCATGAAATATTTTTTTCCAACCTTTTACCTTTAGTCTACGTGTATCTTTTTTTTTTGAGGTGTATCTCTTGTAGACAGCATATGTACTGGTTCTGTTTTCTTATTCATTCAGCTACCTTATGTCTTTTGATTGAAACATTTAAGCTATTTACACTTAAGGTTATTAATAATATGTAAAATAATATGTAATTATTTATTGCCATTTTTTTAAGTCTACCTTTCTCATTTATTAGATTTTATTTTCTGCTTTGTTCTGTCTACAGCAGGCCCCTTAACATTTCTTGCAGCATTGGTTTTGTTGTGATGAATTCCTTGAGTTTGTTTTGTTTTTTGTTTTTTTTGTCTCGGAATCTTTATATTTTTTCTTCAATTTTAAAAGATAGCCTTGCTGAGTAGAGAAGTCTTAGTTGTAGGTTCTTGTTCTGCATTACTTTGAATATTTCTTGCCATTCCCTTCTGGCCTCAAGTGTTTCTGTTAAAAATTCAGATGTCATCCTTATGGGTGCTCCTTTGTAAGTGATTGACTGTTTTTCTCTTGCAGCTTTTAGTGTTCTTTCTTTATCTCTTAGCTTTGGTATTTTAATTATGGTGTGTCTTGGTGTAGGTCTCTTTGGGTTCTCTCTGCTTCTTGAACTGTGTGACCTTTTTCTTGTGTCAGTTTAGGAAAATTTTTAGCTATAATTTCTTCATTCATGTTCTCTATCCCTTGTTCTTTCTCTTCTCCTTCAGGAACTCTTATTATGTGAATATTGTTTCTCTTCATGTTGTCACAGAGCTCCCTTAGAGTTTCCTTAGATTTTGGATCCTCTTTTCTTTTTACTGTTCTGCTTCTGTGCTTTTGCTTATCATGTCTTCTAAGTCATTGATTCAATCCTCTGCCTCATCCAGCCTTTTAATTCCTTCTAGTGTAGGCTTCATTTCTGATATTGTGTTTGTCGTTTCTGTCTGGTTCTTTATTATAATTTCAGTGTCCCTTTTGATGCTTACAATTTCTTTATTTGGGTGCTCATTAAGTCCATCCATTGTAGCTTTGAGATCCTTAAGCATCCTAACAATCATTATTTTATACTTTGCATCCAGTAATTTGATTACTTCCATTTCATCCAGATATTTTTCTGGGAATTTTTTTTTGTTGATTCATATGACTTAAGTTCTTCTGTCTTCCCATTGTTTTTGTGTGTGGCTTGCAGATTTGTTTGAGCTGTGGTCTCCTTAACTAGTAGATTCACTATAAAGTCTTAGTATGCCTTCCTTCTTTTTGCTTAACTCAGCAGTGAGCTTGTTTACTAATCTCTGCA
Source organism: Rhynchonycteris naso (assembly GCA_037038555.1). NCBI lineage: Eukaryota > Metazoa > Chordata > Mammalia > Chiroptera > Emballonuridae > Rhynchonycteris > Rhynchonycteris naso. The sequence continues at coordinate 84,862,838 of CM073003.1, forward strand.
GGGGTCTTATTTGAAACCGTATCCAGAAATGCAGTGGGTGTGACCTCTAAGAATGTGAAGTCATGTTCTGCCACTTGCTCTCTAGGGGAGGGTGCTTTCTCAGTATCAGAAGGGTGAGGTGTATCTCAGGTCTCCCTAGAAACCTGAGTTACTGCCCATCCCCCTTACTTTCTGCTTTCGGCTTTGTTTTTTGCACTGATCGGAGCTGGAGAGCTTTTTGGATGTGGGACACCCAGAACCACTTTAGGCTTGTGCTGTGTGGAAGGGTCAATCCCTCCCCCAGCTATGGCTTCCTCCACACTGGAGAATGAGTCAGCTTCTTAGGTTGGTCCAGGAACTCATCTCCCCATCTCCATTTGTCTTGTTCTCCCCATTTTCTTCATGCTAGACTAGTTAGTCCTCTCAGCTTGCCTTGCCCCTGGGACCCCAGGAAAGTGGCTATGAGTAATATTTTCTGTTATGTCCATTTAAGGCACCACAGCTGCCTCCCACATACAGAACTTTTGCTCTTCTCCCCACTCAATGCTGTCCTGTCTCTTTCAGTCCCTAGATATCTAGGCTGGGTCACCGGTTCTGAGACTGAAGGTCTTGTCTCTCAGAGTCTCTCTCCTTTTACTGAGAGCCCTTCTGGACCCTCAGCCTTCACCTCCCCTCACTCCTGGGAGCAGGGGAGCCCCCACCATGCCCCACACTCCTTACCAGGATTGTTGTGGTTTCTTCTGTGCTCTCTAGTTTTTGAGACCTGTTCTTTTAGTCCAAAGTTGTTTTTTCACAATAATTGTTCCTAAATTAATTTGTAATCCAGTTTGGTGGTTGAAGCTGGCAGTTTGTGCATCTACCTACTCTGCTGCCATCTTGGAGTCCCCTCAGAAGCTATTTGCCCAATCATCTTCTCAGCTTAATGGCCAGAGGAGGAGATTTAAAGGAGTTTTCTCTAACTCTAGCTTGCCTAGTTTCTCTTGTCATTTTGGGAAAATTAGTCTTCTTCTCCCCTAGAAAGAACAGTAAATTTCCCATGTGATTGGAATGGGTGAACAGGAATATACTTTTTGTAGTAAATCAAATTAAGTTCGGTTCATGAAAAACACCAAAGAATCCAACTTAGTGGAAACAAACAAGAGTTTCAACCAAGAGCTGCAAACCAGTTAACTTTTACCCTCTGTACCCTCTTTACATAATTTAAAGCATGTTCAAGAGATGAAAAGTTGGACATGTTCAGCAAATATTTTATTATTTGGAGTCTGCTTTTTTGTTTTTATAGACAAAAAGTTGACTATTGTAAACAATAGAGAAAAGTTACTAAGTGAATAGAAACATAAATGTAGAACTAAGCTTACCCATACAGACAGAAATACATTAAACCAATTGACAAATCAGAGATAAAGTGGAGAAATAATGAGGTGGGCCATTAGAAAAGATGGAGACTTGGGAGACAAGTGATGTTGGTCTGAAAACTGTGGGCAAATTAAATACAGGGCAGAAATCTGAATAAGATTGAAGTCTGCCTGGAGAGTCTGCAGGGATAGATGACTTGAATAGAAAAGTGGTGGACTCTGGGATGTGTTACCCAGATCCCTTGCCAAAGAAGACTCATCATCTCAGCTCTTGGGAGTGCTGTGGACCAGCAGACTTCAATTGTCAGCTCCTTTAGGAACTGTCCCAACCATAGACATCCACCTCCTCCAAGGTTTTACCCTCCCCAAGGTGACCCATAACAAATGTCTGATCATTGAGGGGGCCTCAGTTAACAAATGAACTGCCACACTGTATAAAGCCTTAAAGGTATAAATGGCTCCTTTAGCACTGCGCTCCAGAGGTGTTTTGAGGATCTCTGCATAGTGGCGAGTGTATAGAAAAGTGAGTCTGGGTTTTTTGCAGCTGAGTGCCAGAAATTTACATCTGGAGGCTCAGCAGTGGGCCAGGAGCTTTTTTATGACTCTCTATTCATATTGGGGATGAGCCTGGGGTGGCCTGTGCTCAGAGGGCTCAAAAGGTTGATTTAAGGAAGCGACAACAGGGCATTTATTTATTTGTTGGTAAATCTAGCTCCAAATTTTTGAATAAATTAATATTTAATGACAAGGATGCCAATTTAAGTTTTACATATTTTCTCAGTGAATATATGTGGTTGTTTACTAATATTATAACATGCAATAACATTAACACACATACACACACAGTGAGTCAGACACCATTTATATGCTTCTTAAGCAATTAGTTTCTTTGGAACCAGAGGCAGAGAATCAAATTGGTTTTAATGTCTTCTCATGAACTTGTGGAGACATTTTTGCCTGGCTTGCAATCATGTTGTGTCTAGTATTTCAGAACAATAATGTTTGGGGAATGTTTACATTCCAGGGTGTTGCACAATTTCAAAGGGAGATGTCTTCAAATTTGAACTATCCTCTAATCTAAATTATTTCTGTCAAGGAAACCTGAATTCTACCATCACTGTAGATAAGTTGTCTTCTTGTTCATGGCTCTAGGTCCTAAAAGAATTTTCTGTAAGGGAGCTGAAAAGCCAGTAGCCACAGCCACCATCACAGCCACCTGGCTCATGCAGGTTTGCATTAGATTTGGACAATCGGGAATGAAACAACAGAGCCAAGAACTGGTGAGCCATCAGCTTTAATCCTAGCTGGCACCCGGCGGGAAAGTAAAAACACACACTGGACTCCAAAACCCACTTGTTCAGTGCTCACAAAGCTACTGACTTATCCAAGTTTCTTAGAATCAAAGGTTTCTAGCTCACCAGACTTATTCACCTCTGTTCCCCATCTCCTTCTCTCTGCATAAACTCTACATAAACTGGCTTCTCCTTCAACAATCTGCCATCTTTGCTACTTCTCTCCTCCACATGGCCTTACTCTGCTCTCCTCTCTAATGCTAATCTCAGGAACCGAGAGAGAGCAATCTCCCGGTCTGCCTCACTTTATAGTGTAGAAATCAAAACCTTTAGTCCAATATACAAACAAGGAAGTCTCTGATACAAAGTCACTTATCTGAGGCATAATGGGATTCCTCATGAGAGTGCATCACTCCACATCAAAAAGGGTGGGAAAGGCTTAGTCTTAAAATTAAGCCTTGGGCTATAACGACTCTACCTGCTTACAGCCTGTCCCCCAACACACATTAATATAATCATGCCCATCCCAAGCAAGAAAGTCAACTAATATTATCACCTGGGTGACGGGCTTCCACGTGGGCAGTACCATCTTTAACAAAGTGAGCATAATATATTTTATCTGCCCAACAGAAGCCTTTATTTTTTGCCAATTTCACTCCTTTTCCTGTGTAGCTGCATCACATTAGTGATAAAGTGTGAAACTAGTCACCCAGAGGCTGACCACATCCAGATCCAAATGACAGCTTTTTTTGTTGCATCTTTACTTCTCCCTGGTTTCATCTCTTAACTGTTGCTATTACAGATCAAGAGTGGCTTTGGGAAGACACGGGATAATGGCAAAAGAAAGAAAATGAAGGCTTTGTGTTGCTTCCTAACTTCTGTAGGAAGTTTAGTAGGTAGAGGAATCCTTTTCTGTTTGTTTACATCAGACTTTACTTGCGTTCTCTTCAATTTAGTCAAAATACTTTATTTGTCAGGAAAAAAAGAAAGCCACTTACTTCCCAATACTTATGTGAGTGGGTGTTTAGTTTCTGAATAATCTGCTAAGGAGAAATGAGGAAACTAAGAATAACATTGTTAAGGGAGTGACTCAATCAGTGTGGTAAACATTAGTGCTGCTCTTAACTATTGCTGGTTCTTCTTTTTTCCTGGACACTTGGGAGAACTGCACTGTCCCACTCTTGAAGTTAGTAAACATGTGCTTGTGTATTCTGGGTGGAAACATTTAAGAGAGAGCCAATTCAAAGTTTTCCTTGTGTTGGGCAGATAAAATATATTATGCTCACTTTGTTAAGGATAGCGCTGCCCATGTGGAAGCCCATTACCCAGGTGATGATATTAGTTGCCCTTCTTGCTTGGGATGGGCATGATAATATTAATGTGTGTGGGGGACAGGCTGTAAGCAGGCAGAGTCGTTATAGCCCAAGGCTTAGTTTTAAGACTAAGCCTTTCCCACACTTTTTGATGTAGGGTGGTGCACTCTCATGAGGAATTCCATTATGCCTCAGATAAGTGACTTTGTATCAGAGACTTCCTTGTTTGTATATTGGATTAAAGCTTTTGAATCTACACTATAAAGTGGGGCAGCCTGGTAGCTTGCTCTCTCGGTTCCTGAGATTAGCATTAGAGAGGAGAGCAGAGAAAGACACATGGAGGAGGCCAGGAGAAGCAGCCAATGGTGGAGTGCTGAGGGAGAAGCAAGTTTGTGCAGGAGAAGGAGATGAGAACAGAGGTGAATAATTCTGGTGATCTAGAAATTTTTGATTCTAGGAAACTCGGATAAGTCAGTAGCTTTGTGAACACTGAATGAGTGGGTTTTGGAGCCCAGTGTGTGTTTTTACTTGCCTGCCAGGTGCAAGCTAAGATTAAAGCTAATGGCCCATCAGTTCTTGGTTTCATTGTTTTATTACCATCTGCCCAAATCTAATGCAGCTGTGATGGTAGCCATGGCTACCAGATTTATACCTTGCTTTATTTTTCTGCATGTGACAAAAACTTGAAGTATTATAATTAAATAGTGGTGTCATAAAATGATTTGGAATAATTTTATACCCGGAGCCAACCTCAATACCTAACATCACTGATCATATAAATATTGTGTTAATCCATTAAGACTTTTAAAAATTTTACTTATTACTGTGGCTATCCTAGCATATATTAGCTAAGCTAATTATTGTGACAATGATTGATCAGCCTCAAAGGAAAAAAAAGATCTAAATTGATACTTTGGGATCACATAATAAAGCCTTCCTGCTCTTCAGTCATCAAGTCTTGTCTTCTTTGAATTTTTCTACCTCACTGATATGTGATAAAGGAGAACTAAGTATCACCAAGTATTTGAGAAAGCCTCTGATTTTAGAGGCCACATACAAAGCCAATAGGAAAAAAAAAAACTCAGAAAAAGAACACAGATAATTCATGAAGCAAGAGAATATAAAATTATTTACATCATCAGAAAGATAAGAGATATTGTATCTATGAAACAAAACAGAAAGTTGCATTTAAAAAAAAGAAAATTTAAAAAGAGCTCTTGTAGATAGTTGAAAGGCATGATAGCAAAAACCTAAAAATAATTCAATAAAAAGATTAGAAGAAACTTTCAGTCAAGATGGTGGTGTAGGTAAACATGATACTTGCATCCTACCACAACCACATAAAAATTACAACTAAATTACAGAACAACCATCTTTCAGAACCATCTGAAATCTGACCAAATGGAAGTCATACAACTAGAAAATTAAAGAAGAAACCACATCAAGACAGGTAGGAGAGGCAGAGATGTAGAATAGGCTGGTCCCACACCCATGTGCGGTAGATAAAAATCAGGAGAGATATCTTGGCTTAGGAAATGGTCCCTGAGGAGTGTGGGGTCCCAACCTCATACAAGGCCCCCCAGCTCATGGTTCCAGTGCCAGGAAGAGAAGTCCCTATGACTTCTGGCTCTAAAAACCGGTGGATATTAAGGCTGAGTGAGACAGAGGACTGCTGGAACCCCAGGAAGTTCCTCTTACAGGGCCTGTAAAGCCAGTAGTCGAGGCCGCTATCACAGCTGCCTGGCCCACGCAGGTTCGCATTGGATTCGGACAGATGGCAATGAAACACCGGAGCCAAAAACTGGTGAGCCCTCAGCTTTAATTCTAGCTTGCACCCAGTGGGCAAGCAAAAACACACACTGGTCTCCAAAACCCACACATTCAGTGCTCACAAAGCTACTGACTTATCCGAGTTTCCTAGAATCAAAGGTTTCTAGCTCGCCAGACTTATTCACCACTGTTTCCCATCTCCTCCTGCACAAACTCTTCCTCAGCACTCTGCCATCTTGGCTGCTTCCTCTCCTCCATGTGGCTTATTCTGCTCTCCTCTCTAATACTAATCTCAGGAACCCAGGAACCAAGAGAGAGCAAGCTCCCGGACTGCCCCAGTTTATAGCATAGAAAATCCAAACCTTTAATCCAATTATACATAAAGAAAGTCTCTGATACAAAGCCACCCATCTGAGGCATAATGGGATTCCTCAAGAGAGTGCACCACCCTACATCATCCAATCAGTCAAGGGTGTGGAGAAGAGCTTACTCTTAAACTAAGCCTTAGGCTATGACGACCCGGCCTGCCCACAGCCTGTCCCAGAACACACATTAATATCAACGAACTTCCATGTGGGCAGCGCCATTTTTAACAAAGTGAGCATAATATATTTTATCTGCCCAACAGGGCCCATACTTGGACTTACTCAGACTTATTCCCTCTGAGCTCCAGTGCTGGGACAGCAGCTTGAAAGGCACAAAAGACAGACCAGAAGGAACAAAACTGTCTGGCATCAGGACAAGGGGTGAAGGAGCAGCTTTTTCCCAGATAGAAGTGCTGGCAGAAGCCATTGATCCTTCGATGAACCCTTTCCCCACAAGGTCAGCAGAAGAATGCTATATCTGAGTCTCCATCAAATTGATTCACATTGTTTGTCCTGGCCTGATGATTCCCTGAGGCAGCACCCCACCCGACATTTGGGCCCACCCAATCCATGTCCATGAGCTTTTCCATACAAATGGCATATCTTGGCTCATGCTTCCGACTTTCCTAAAATCACTCAAACAAGTAGAATCTGGCCTCAGCAAACCCTGTGCCTCTTGCTAAGTGGACCCAGACCTGTACTAGCAGCAGCTAGCCTTGGTTCACAGTTTGATCTTGCCTGGGCATCTCCAAGCTCAACACAAGTACCAGCAATTTGCATATCACTTTGTAGATAATAGTGGGTGGCCTGGGAAGAACACAGGAAATGGCTGACTTGGATCTGCACCTACTGAGAGACCCCATAGCCAGTGCACGCAGTGAACAGTTTCTGACCATGTTGAAGCACCGTCACCCAACCACCTCCACAAGTGACACACTCAAAGGGAAAACCTAGCAGGTAACAGAGCTCTACTGAAGCAGGTCCTACTCTATGGGGTTGGCCCCTGCACAGCTGATCCTCCATGATGGTTGAGGTCAGTTGTCATATTCATAGAAGCTGTTGGGCAAATAAAATACATTATGCTCACTTTGTTAAAGATGGTGCTGCCCACATGAAAGTTCATTGATATTAATGTGTAATGGGGAACTGGCTTTGGGCAATCCAGGTCATTATAGCCTAAGGCTTAGTTTTAAGAGTAAGCTTTTCCCCACACCCTTGACTGATTGAATGATGTAGGGTGGTGCACTCTCCTGAGGAATCCCATTATGCCTCAGATGGGTGACTTTGTATTAGAGACTTCCTTGTTTGTATAATTGGATTAAAGGTTTTGATTCTACACTATAAAGTGGGGCAGGCCAGGAGCTTGCTCTCTCGCTCTTGGTTCCTGAAGTATTAGAAAGGAGAGCAGATTAAGGCCACATGGAGGCCAGGAGAAGCAGCCAAGATGGCAGAGTGCTGAGGGAGAAGCCAGTTTGTGCAGAGTTTGTGCTAGAGAAGGAAATGGGAAACAGAGGTGAATAAGTCAGGTGAGCTAGAAAGCTTTGATTCTAGGAAACTCGGATAAGTCAGTAGCTTTGTGAGCACTGAATGAGTGGGTTTTGGAGCCCAGTGCGTGTTTTTGCTTGCCCGCTGGGTGCAAGCTAGAATCAAAGCTGATGGCTCACCAGTTCTTGGCTCCATTGTTTCATTACCAAATGTTCGAATCCAATGCGAACCTGCACTGGCCAGGCAGCTGTGATCCTGACCTCGACTACTGGCCCTACAAAAGCCTTTGCAGCTGATTGGCATGAGGGTAAATCCCTCCCATTGATGTGTCAACAGCAATCAAGACTCAATTACAGCCTGACTGGTGATGGCACATTGGATAAAGTGTCAACCTGGGATGCAGAGGTCCCAGGTTTGAAATATCAAGGTTGTCAGCTTGAGCACGAGCTCATCCGGCTTGAGCACAGGCTTGTCGGCTTGAGTGTGGGGTTATTGGCTTGAGTGTGGGATTATGGGCATGATCCCATGGTCACTGGCTTGAACAAGGAGTCACTGGTTTGGCTAGAGCCCCTAGTCAAGGCACTTATGAGAAACAATGCATGAACAACTAAAGTGCAGCAACTAAGAGTTGATGCTTCTCATTTTTTTCCCTTCCTCTCTCTCTCTCTTTCTCTCTTAAAAAAAAAGAAAAAAAAGACTCAACTACAAGAGGAGAGTGTACACAGCCCACACAGTGGGGCATTGAGTGCCCAGCTTAGGTATTGGGGAGGCTGTACTACTGGACACGACAGAACACTTACTACATTAGGCCACTCTACCAACTCTGGGAGACAGCAGTTTTACCTAATACATAGAAACAAACACAGGGAGGCTGCCAAAGTGAGGAGACAAAGAAACACATACCAAATGAAAAAATTAAAAAATGAAAAAAAAAAAACAAAGCTCCATAAAAAGAATTAAAGAATTAAATAAAACAGAGACAATCTACTAGATGCAGAGTTCAAAACACTGGTTAAAAGAATGCTCAATGAACTTAGAGAATGAGCAGATGAACTTAATGAGAACTTCAGCAAAGAGGAGACTAGTGTAAGGAGCCTCTGGGACAATTTCAAGTGTACCAACATTTGCATCATGGGGGTGCTGGAAGGAGAAGAGAAAGCAAGAAATTGAAAACTTATTTGAAAAAATAATAACAGAGAACATCCCTAATTTGGTAAAGGAGTGCAGAGTGTTCCAAATGAGATGAACACAAAGAAGCCCACACAAGACACATCAAAATTAAAATACAAAACGTTAAGCACAAAGAGAGAATCTTAAAAGCAGCAAGAGAAAAGCAGTTAAGTTAGTTACCTAGAGGGGGTTCCCATAAGACTGTCAGCTAATTTCTCAACAGAAACACTGCAGGCCAAAAGAGATTGCCAAGAAATATTCAAAGTGATGAAAAGTAAGGACCTACAACCAAGATTACTCTACCCAGCAATGCCATCATTTAGAATCGAAGGACAGATAAAGAGCTTCCCAAATAAGGAAAAGCTAAAGGAGTTCATCATCACCAAACCAGTATTATATGAAATGTTAAAGGGTACTTTTTAAGAAGAAGAATTTTAAAAATATAAAACATATAAATAATAAAATGACAATAAATATATTTCTGTCAACAATTGAATCTAAAAACCAAAGTAAACATATAGAACAGAAGCAGACTCATAGACAGAAAATGTTTTGACAGCTACCAGATGGGAGGGATTTAAGGAGATGGGTGTAAGAGGAGAAGAAATTAAGAAGTACCAATTGGATGTTAGAAAATAGTCATGGGAATATAAAGTACAGCATAGAGAATATAGTAAATAAGAGTGTAATAACTATTTATGGCATCAGATGGGTGAGAGATTTATTGGGCTGATCACTTAGTAAGTTATGTAATGTCTAATCACTGGGGTATACCCCTGAAAATAATATAATAAAGTATGTCAACTGTAATTGAAAAATTAAAAAATGGGTTAGGAGGAGAATTAAAAATGGGTAAAGGGGGGATAAAGAGTGATGGAAGGAGACTTGACTTGGGGTGGTGAACATACAATATATAGAAGATGTATTATAACTATGGAATACTACTCAGCCATAAGAAATGATGACATTGGATCATTTACAACAACAATGGATGGACCTTGATAACATTATACTGAGTGAAATAAGTAAATCAGAAAAAAACTAAGAACTGCATGATTCCATACATAGGTGGGACATAGAAAAGAGACTCAGAGACATGGGCAAGAGTGTGGTGGTTACCGGGGGTCAGGAAAAAGATGAAAAGGAAGGAGGGAGGGGGAGCGGAGGGGCACAAAGAAAACCAGATAGAAGGTGACAGAAAACAATTTGACTTTGGGTGATGGGTATGAAACAGAATCAAATGTCAAAATAACCTGGCGATGTTTTCTCTGAACATATCTACCCTGATTTATCAATGTTACCCCATTAAAATTAATTTTTAAAAAATACCATAAAAATGATGTATTATAGAATTGTACACTTGAAACCTATATGATTTTATTAACCAATGTTACCCCAATAAATTCAATGAAAAAGAAAAATAAAGAAAAATTTAAAAACTGATTTGATAAATAAATAAATAATAGGGGGGAAGAAAAAAGTTGAAAGAGAACTTTCCCAGAATGGGCAATTTTTTTTTTCATTGAGACAATAGGAGTAGAAAGATAATCTAATCAGAATCTCAATCTCTGGATTGAATCTGCAATACAAGTTGCATGAAGCCTGAACAGAAAAAAAGGACAGGGGAAGCAATTATCAAAGAACTAATACAAGCCTAAGTATTAAGACTAGGTGGTGTACCACTAAGGTGGTGGTGCAATGGATAGAGTGTTGACCTGGCATGCTGAGGACCCAGGTTCGAAACCCTGAGGTTGCCTGCTTGGAGAGTCGGCTTATCTGGTTCGAGTGCAGGTTCACCAGCTTGAGCGTGGGGTCACTGGCTTGAGTGTAGGATCACAGACATGACCCCATGGTATCTGGCTTGAGCCCAAGGTTGCTGGCTTGAGCAAGAGGTCACTGGCTCAGCTGTAAACCCCAGTCAGGCACTTATGAGAAACAACCAGTAAACAACTAAGATGCCTCAACTATGAGTTAATGCTTCTCATCTCTTTCCTTTCCTGTCTGTCCCAGTCTGTCCATCTCTCTTTTTCTCACCAAAACACACACACACACACACACACACACACACACACACACACACACACACACACAGAGAGAACATACACATTCTTGGAGTAATGAGTCAATGGAATAACTTGCACAATTAATAAAATAAGAATACTCCAAGGCACATCAATTAAAATTTCAAAATAGTAAGACTAAAATATTCTAAAAATTTTCCCCCAAATCCCAAAGTAACACAAAGGAATGGCAATTAGAATGTCATCAGACTTAGCAACAGCAATGCTGGAAGCTACAATGATTTTAACATTCTGAAGACAAATAATTTTCAACCTAAAATTCTATACCCAATCAGAATAATAAGTGTTAGTAGAATTATTAGATATTCAAAGTCTGAGAAATTATATTTCTATACATTTCTCAAAAAACTTCACATGCTCTACCAAAACCTGCTCCACCAAGATGATAGTAGTTAATATTTATATGTTTGCTTATTTGATCTTCTGGACAACTGGATGGTGTAGTATGTTCTTTTTAGTATGTTCTTTAGATGGGAATTTTGAGGTATAGTTAGGCAGTGTCTCCAACGTGGCACTACTAATGATACAGAGCTGAAATCTGAACTAAGGAATTCATGTTTTGGGTCACTATTTCACATGGCCTCCAAGACAAGTTTTACCCAGAAAACAAAGCCCCCAACACTCTCAAAAGAAAGAAAGAAAATTCTTGGATGAGGCAAAAGAAATAATAATGGGTGTAAAACAGACCCAAGAAAAATAGTCAAGACTGTCATAGAAAATGAAAGACTAAGGGTATCTCCAGTGAAAAACATGATGGTTTATCCAATATGTTTGATCATAGTAAAACTCTATTGAGATGATGACCTGGGAAGATTTAATCTAGGCATATAAAATAATGAACGATTTTGCCCTGGCTGGATAGCTTGGTTGGTTAGACCATCGTACCCATGCTCAGAGGTTACCGGGTTAAATCCCTGGTCAGGGCACATACATGGACAGATTGATGTTTCTGTCTGTCTGTCTGTCTCTCTCTTTCTCTGTCTTGTCCTTTTTAAAGCCAGTGGCCACGGCCATCATCACAGCCGCCTGACCCGTGTAGGTTCATATTAGATTTGGACAGTCAGTAATGAGACAACAGAGCCAAGAACTGGTGAGCCATCAGCTTTAATTCTAGCTTGCACCCAGCAGGTAAGTAAAAACAAGCACTGAGCTCCAAAACCCACTCATTCAGTGCTCACAAAGCTACTGACTTACCCGAGTTTCCTAGAATCAAAGGTTTCTAGCTCACCAGACTTATTCACCTCTGTTTCCCATCTTCTTTTCTCTGCACAAACTCTGCACAAACTGGCTTCTCCCTCAGCACTCTGCCATCTTGGCTGCTTCTCCTGGCCTCCACATGGCCTTAACCTGGTCTCTCTAATGCTAACCTCAGGAACCAAGAAAGAAAGCTCCCTATCTGCCCCACTTTATAGTGTAGAAATCCAAACCCTTAATCCAATCTACAAACAAGGAAGTCTCTGATACCAAGCAACTTATCTGAGGCATAATGGGAAGATTCCTCATGAGAGTGCACCGCCCACATCATCCAATCAGTCAAGGGTGTGGGGAAAAGCTTACTCTTAAAACTAAGGTGTATGCTATAACAACCCGGCCTGCCCACAGCCTGTCCTTCAAAACACATTTATATCAACGCACTTGCATGTGGGCAGCACCATCTTTAACAAAGTGAGCATAATATATTTTATCTGCCCAACACCCTTCCTCTCTAAAATCAATAAATAAAATTTTAAGAAATAATGAACTATTTTTAACTTCAGGAAAAACTAAAGTGAACAATAAAATAAGCATAGTTCACTATCTACTTCAGAGATAAAATCATTTATGTATTTACAGTACATATATGCTGAATATTGATTTAACCTAAAGTTGTAGTAAAAATTTTTTTTCCAACTACAGTGAGTGAAAAGATTAGAAACCTTTCTGTCCAAACATGTCAAAATAAAATAATAATAGCAATTACTTAAGAGCTCTGAAAAGGCAAACAAAAAATTAAGAAGCTTGTATTCACTAAGTACTCCTAGCTCTCTGAGTAAGAACAGTGAAAGTTTGTAGCCATCTTGCCTGGGGCTGTTCCCCTCCCCTCCAGCTCAGTTAAATGAGAATTGTAGTTTTTCTACACTAGAGCTAGCTGTGAATTCCAGCGGCTTCACAGTCAGAAGGGACTGGTTTGATTGGAGACAGAGAGCAAAAATCCATGGCTGAAGTTATTGTTGGTGTAAGTAGCAAACTTGATAGAAAGCAAATAGGAAAAAATCCATAGCTCTGCTAGACTAAGGTGTGGTCTGGTCAGAGTGTGTGGCAAACCAGCCAAAAATATATAGAGATACTGAAAATGAGAGCACCGAAGAAGTATTAGACAAACTGTCTATACATCCCAGGCTGACTGAGATGCTGTGTAACTGTGTTCATGAAACTCAAAGAGTCCATGGAAAGTAAAAATCAAAGCAGACTTGGAAATGCCTGAACTTTGCCTGTAGTGTCCAATCCACCCTCAGCCCCACTGACAGAGAATAGGAGCTTTATGGGCCAGGAGTGTTTGGACACAACCTGTGGCCAATTTTTGGCTAACCACTAAGTATGCACAAACATGTGTGATTACCAGAAAGTCAGAATGAAATAATAAACAAAGGGTAAAGAAAAAAAACACCACAAAAACTGAGCAGAGACATTAGCAGTTATACATTGCAGAGGAGAGATAATATTAAATCTAGGTAAGTTATTAAAACAACACCAAACTTCTGGTATCAATATATCAGAATCCAGGGTTGCTACAGTATTTTCTATAAAATGTCTAATTTCCAACCCAAAAATTACTGGACATGCAATGAAACAGAAAATATGATCATAGTCAGAGATGAAAAGTAATCGGTAGAAACTGACTCCGATGTAGAACTTAGCAGCAAAAACTGCAAAGCTGCTCGTATAAATAGGCTAAAAGAATTAAACGACACTAAGCTTAAATAACTTTAAAGGAAAATATGATATGATTCAAAGATAGGGAATCTCAATAAAGAAACTGAGGCTATAAAAAGAGAACTAGATAGAAATGTTAAAATAAAAAATTGTAATAACCAAAATGTTAAATTTAATTTTCTAAATAAAACAATTATAATTACCAAAATAAAATAGTCACTAGCTGGTTTCAATAGTAAATTAGAGATAGTGGATATAAGAAACTAAACTTGAAGATATAGCAATAGAAATTATGTAATCTGAAGAAAAAAGAACAGCTTCGAACACCTGTGGTACATCACACATATCAATACATATGTACTTCAAATCTCAGAAGCAGAGGAAAAGGAAAGAGAGACAAAAAAATCTTTTCAGATATTTTATTATTAGAGTATAGAAATGCAATAATTTCTTTAGAATGATTTTGTATTGTGCAACTTTACTGAACTTGTTAATTAGTTTTAACAGTTTTTGATGGAATTTTTAGGATTTTTATATATAAAATAAACATTATATCAACAGCAAATAAAGACAATTTTACATTTCTATTTCCAATTTGAATACTTTTTATTTTGTTTTCTACCCTTGATGCTCTGACTGGGGTTTCTAGTATTAGCCATAATGAAGAGTGGTGGGCGTGACAGCTTTGTCTTGTTTCTGATCTTAGAGGGAAAGCTGTCAGCCTTTCACCATTGCATATAATGTTAATTGTAAGCTTTTCATATATGGCCCTTATTATGTTGGGGTATATTCCTTTGATAGGCAATTTGTTGAGTGATATTTTAATCATGAAAGGATGTAGTATTTTTGTGAAATGCTTTTTCTGTATGTATTAAGATAATTACAAAATTTTTATATTTCATTCTATAAATGTGATATATCACTTTTATTTGCATATATTGAAACATCCTTGCATCTTTGAAATTAATCCTGCTTGAACATGGTGCATGATCCTTTCAATGTATTATTGAATTTGGTTTGCTAATATTTTGTTAAGAATTTGTATATCTATATTTATCAAGGACATTAGAATTTAGTGGTTTTTTGTACGGTCTTTTTTGATTTTGGTATCAGCATAGTGCTGGCCTCATAAAGTGAGCTTGGGGGTATTCTCTCCTCTTCATTTTTTGGAAGAGTTTGAGAAAACTTCAGCTCCACAATCTCTGCTGGGTTCTTTTTATAATTCTATATCTTTGTCAAATTTCTTACTTGGTTCATGTATTGTTTTCCTGATTTCCTATTGAATTGTCTTTCTGTGCTCTCTTGTAGCTCATTGAGTTTCTTTAAAACAGCTGTTTTGAATTCTTGTCAGGTAAATTATAAAGCTCCTTGTCTTTGGGTTCAGTTACCAGAAAATTGTTGTGATTCTTTGGCGGTGTCATGTTACCCTGAAGTTTTGCATGGATGTGTTCTCAGTCACATGCTACAGACTTTTCCAACTGCACTTGGGAAAGAGCTCCTTCCATTAGCCCTGCAAAATTTTCTGAGGCTCTCTCAGACGAGTAAGTACACGTGCCCATATTTCTTGCTCCCTCTTGTGGCAGAATTTTAAAACTTGTAGGCCTTCTCTGGATCACACAATGTAGAGGAACACTGCTCACAGCCTTTCTTTTGTTTTCGCACACGTGGCCCTAAAACTCAAGTGTGAGATTTCTCCCTGGCCTGCAGATTCAGCCAGATTTCTGTGTGTGCTCATTGGCAGTTTGCCACAACCCATTCATACCACTGTCAGGAGCACATACAGAGCTGGCCAGCATGTGGAAGGGGGTGTGTGTGTGTGTGTCCATGGACCAATTGGAGTTGATCTGTGGTGAGGTGCTCCCAGCAGCTTTTATGTTGTGGTCTAGGTCAATCCTTATAATCAATTAGTCTGAGAGTCAATCCCAACCACTGATGTGCCAACAACAATCAATACTCAACTATAATAGAAGAGCAAACACAGTCCACTCAAAGGACAATCCTGGAACATCTGGCTCAGGTGATCAGGGGGACTGCAATACTGAGCCCCAGGGACACCTTCTACATAGGCCACCTTGTCAAAAATGGGAGATATAGCAGATCTACTTAAAATATAAAAACCAATGAAAAGGCAGCCAAAATGAGGAGACAAACATGTCCCAAATGAAAGAACAAGAAATAACTCCAGAAAAAGAACTAAATAAAATGGAGGCAAGCAATGTACCAGATGCTGAGTTTAAAACACTGGTCATAAAGATGCTTAGTGAACTAGGGGAAGAAATAAATGAACCAGTGAAAACTTCAATAAGAGAGAGTAGCATAAAAAAGGACATACAAACCTTAAAAAGGAACCAGTAAGAAATAAATACACTAACTGAAATGTAGAATACACTAGAAAAAATCAACAGCAGATTAGATGAAGCAGAGAACTGAACCAATGATTAGAAAGACATGGTAGCAGAAAGAAAACCCAATCAGAACAGCAAAAAGAAAAAAAAGAATTAAAAGAATTAGGATAGTTTAAGGGACCTCTGGAACAACATATTAACATTTGTGTCATAGGAGTACCAGCAGAAGAGGAGATAGAGCAAAAGATTGACTACCTACCTGAAGAAATAATGACTAGAAACTTTGAAACTTTTATAACCTGGAAATGGGGCGGGGGGAAATGCTGAGGTAGCAATACTTATATCAGGAAACATTAACTTTAAAACAAAAACCATAATAAAAGACAAATAAAAACATTACATAATGATAAAGGGGTCAATCCAACAAGAGGATATAACCCTGTAAACATTTATGCACCCTGCATGGAAGCATCTAAATATATACAGCAGATCTTGATGAATATAAAAAGAGAGACTGACAGTAATACAGTCATAGTAGGGAATTTTAACACTTCATTGGCATTAATGGGTAGATTTTCCAGATGGAAAAATGAACAAGGAAATGATGACCTTAATTAATACCTAAATCTAATGAATTTAGTGGGTATATTCAGAGCATTTTGCCCCAAAACAGCATATTACTCTATCTTTTCAAGTAGACATGGAACTTTTCTAGGATATTTCACATGGTAGGACATAAAACAAGTTCAATAAATTTAAGAAGATTGAGATGAAACTAGAAATCAATCACAAGAAAGAAAAACCAAAAGACACCAAAACATGAAGTATAAAAGGAACATGTTACTAAATAATGAATGGGTTAACAATAAAATCTAAGAAGAAATCAACATATATCTTAAAACAAATGAAAATGAGAATACAACAACCCAAAATCTATGGAACACAGCAAAAGCAGCTCTAAGAGGAAAATGCATAGCAATATAGACTCACCTCAAGAAACAAGAAAAAAACTTATATGTATAATCTAACCTAAACAACAAAGCCCAAAGTGAATAAAAGAAAGAAAATAATAAAGATCAGAGCAAAATAAATAAATAAAATAGAGTCTAAAAAACACAAAAGGTCAATTAAAGAGCTGGTTCTTTGAAAAGATAAACAAAATTGACAAACCTTTAACTAGATTTATCAAATAAAAAAGAAAAAGAGAACCCAAATAAATAAAATTAAAAATGAATTAGAAGTGACTACTGACAGAACAGAAATACAAAGGATTATAAGAAAGTTCTATGAACAACTATATACCAACTAACTGGACAATTAGGAAGAAATGGAAAAACTTTTACAAGCATAAAATCTTCCAAGACTGAGTCAAGAAGAAGCAAAATATGAACAGACTGATTACTTCTAACAAAATAAAAGCAGTAATAAAAAAAACTTCCAAAAAAGCAAAAGTCCTGGACTGAATGGCTTCACAGGTGAATGATATCAAACATTCAATGAAGAATTAACACCTATCTTTGTCAAACTATTTCAAGAAAAAGGAAGGCTCCTAAGCTTGTTTTACAAGGTCAGAATTACCCTGATTCTAAAACCAAACTCATTACAAAAACAGAAAATTATAGAACAATATCCCTGATAAACATAGATGCAAAAATCATCAACAAAATATTAGCAAACTGAATTCAGCAATATATTTAAAAGGTCATCCACCATGATTAAGTGGGATTTATTCCCGGTATATAAATTTGGTTTAATATTTTTAAATAAGTTAATGTGATACACCACATAAACAAATGAAGGATAAAAATTATAAGATAAGGTCAATAGATGCAGAAAAGGCTTTTGACAAAATCTAGCATCTACTTATGATAAAGTCTCAGCAAAGTGGGAATAGGCAAAAATACCTCAACATAATAAAAGCTATACATGACAAACCCACAGCTAACATCAGACTCACTGGTGAAAAGCTAAAAGCCTTTTCTTTAAAATCAGGAACAAAACAAGGATGTCTACTTTTGTCAGTTTTATTTAACATAGTATTGGAGGTCCTAGCTATAGCAGTTAGACAAGAAAATTAAAGGCATCCAAATTGGAATGAAAGAAGTAAAACTATCACTATTTGGAGATGATCTGATACCACATGCAGAGAACCCTAAAGATTTTACACACACACACACAACTGATAAATGAATTCAATTAAGTAGCTGGACACAAAATTAATATTCAGAAATTAGTTTCATTTTTATACACCTATAACAAACTATCAGAATGAGAAATTAAGAAAACAATTCCATTTACAATTGCATCAAAAAATAAAATACCTAGGAATAATTTAACCAAAGAGGTAAAAGACCTATACTCTAAAATACATTACATTGAAGAAAGCAATTAAAAAAAGATAGCAATAATTGGAAGCATATAGCATGATCATGGATAGAAAGAATTAAAAACATTAAAATATTTATACTGGCCAAAGTAATGCTATCAAAATACCAATAGCATTTTTCACAGAATTAGAACAAATAATCATAAACTTTATATGGAACTACAAAAGACCCTGAACAGCCAAAGCAATCTTGAGGAAAAAGAGTAAAGTTGGAGGTATTATACTAACTGATATGAACTATACTACAAGACCACAGTGATCAAAACAACATGGTACCAGCAAGAAACAGACACATAGATCAGTGGAACAGAATAGAGAGCACAGCAATAAATGCACATCTCTAGGTCAATTAACCTATGACAAAGGAGGCAAAAATATTAAATGAGGTTTAAAACAGTCTCTTCTATGAATGGTTTGGAGAAAGCAGGACAAATACATGCAAAAAAAAAAATCTAAATTAAAGCACTTTCTTAAACCTTATACAAGAACAAACTCAGAGTGGATTAAAGACTTAAATGTAAGTTTTAAAACCATAGAACTCTTAGAAAAAAATATAGGCAGAAAACTCTTTGACATTAATCTTAGTAATACACCATATATATATATATATATATATATATATATATATATATATATATATATATATATATATATATATATATAATCTTTTCTTTTCAGGCAAGGGAAACAAACAAAAGATATATAAACAAATGGGACTACATAAAACTAAAAAGTTTCTGCACAGAAAAGGAAATCAACAAAACCACAAGACAGCATACTGAACAGAAGATATTCATGATACATCTGAAAAAATGGTTAATATTCAAAATTTATAAAGAACTCATACAATTCAACACCAATCAATAAATAATAAATAAATAAGAATGGACAGAGAACCTGAATAGACATTTCTTCAAAGAAAATAAACAGATGGCCAGTAGATATGAAAAGATGCTCAAAGACACTAATCATCAGAGACATGCAATTAAAGTCCTAATGAGATATAACCTCACACATGTCAAAATGGCTATCACTGACAAACAATGTGTGTTGGTGAGGATGTGGAAAAAAGGAAATCAGACTGTTGAGAAGAATGAAAATTAATGCAGCTATAGAAAACAGTATGGAGGTTTCTAAAAGAAAAAATTAGAAATTTCTTATGACCCAGAAATTCCACTTCTGTATATTCATCTGAAGAAATCCAAAACACTGATTTGAAAAGATATATGCACCCATATGTTCATTGCAGCATTACTTACAATCGCCAAGACAGGAAAGCAGCCTAAGTGTCCATCAATAGGCAATTAGATGAAGAGATATGGCATGCATACACAATGTAATATTACTCAGTGATAAAAGAATGAAATCTTACCATTTGTGACAACATGGATAGACCTAAGTGAAATAAGTCAAACAGAGAAAGACAAATACCATATGATTTCACTTATGTGCAATCTGAATGAAGAGCAAGATAAATGAACAAACAAAACAGAAACAGACTTATAGATACCGATAGCATACTAATAGTTGCAAAATGGGAGGAGGTTTGGGTCTGAGTGAGAAGGTAAAGGGATTAAGAAGTACCAATTGGCAGTTATGCAATGGTCATGGGGATGTAAAGTTAAGCATAGGGAATAGAGTCAATAATGTAATAACTATGTATGGTGTCAGATGAATACAAGACTTATTGGGGATCACTTTGTAAGGTATATAAATGTCTAATCACCATGCTGTACATCTGAAACTAATATAATATTTAATGTCAAATGTAATTGAAAAAAGTAAAATGTGCAATCTGATAAACTTTGGCATATGAGGGCACAATTACTACAATAAAAATAATGAGCATATCTATCACCCCCAAAAGTTTCTTCATTTCCCATTTTAACTTCTAGCCCCTGCTTCCCTAGGCAAGAACTGATTTACTTTCTGTGAGCACAGATTTGTTAACATGTTTTTGGAAATTTTATATAAATGGGATCATACTGTATGAATTCATTTGTATTGGAGTTCTTCACTTAGAATAATTGTTTGAGTTTCACTCATGTCATCACATGTAGTGATAGTTCATATGCCACTATTTGTTTATCCATTTACCAGCTAATGGACATACAGGTTGTTATCAGGTTTAAGCTATTACTAATAAAACTGCTCCCTGTATACAACATAATCAATAGTTCAAATGCTATAGAAGTGTTTACTTGAAACCTATGTACTCTTACTAAAAACTGTGACCCTATTAAAGTTAATTTTCTAAATAAAAAAAACCTGCTATGATCTTGTATGTGCATGGCTTTATTTGGAAATATGCTTTTATTTTTCTTGGGTTTTGCCTTATTTTGGCAAGTGCAGAATTTTAAGTTAACAGCTTTTTTTTCCCCTTCAATATACCATATGGTTTACTAATCTGAGGCAAGTCTGCTGTGATTCTTATCTTTGTTCCTGTATAGATAGTGTTTCTTTTTCCCCCGGGTTGATTTTTTTCTCTCTTTTTTATTGGGTTTTAGCAATTTGATTATAGTGTGTTTTTTGTGTAATTTTTCTTAATATTTTGAATTTATTAAGCTTCTTGGAACAGCAGGGTTTTAGTTTACATCAATTTTAAAAATTTGGGGGCTATGAATTATTCAAATATTTTTTCTGTCTCTCCCCACCTGCTCTCCTTCTGGACTTCAATTGCATGTAGACTTCAATTGCAATTAGACTGCTCAATATTGTCCCACAGGCCATTGATGTTACGTTTTATTTTCAGGGTTTTCTCTATCTGTATTTAATTTGAGTAGTTTCTAATGTTATGTATTCAAATATACTTATTTTTTTCTGCAGTGTGTAATATGCTATTACTGCTATCCAGTGTATTTTTCATTTCAGATATTTTTTATTGCTACAATTTCAACATGGGTCTTCTTAACTATCTTCCTTTTCTCCTCATCATGTTCCTGTTTTGCTTTCTTGAGCATATGGTATATATTTATAATAGCTGTTTTAATTTCATTTTTAGCTAATTCTATTATCTCTGTCATTTCTTAGTCGGTTTCTATGAACAGGTTCTTTCTTTCTTTCTCTTTCTTTCTTTCTTTCTTTCTATTTTTTCCTGGCTATAGGTCACACTTGCCAGATTCTTTGTATTTTTCTTTTTCTTTTTATTGAATACCAGATGTTGTGACTTTTACATTCTTGGGTACAGACTTTATATGTCACTTCCAATATCTTTGGGCTTTGTCTGGGATATGTTGAATTACTTGGAGTTAGTCTGATCCTTTTAAAGCTTTAATTTGGGGCTAATTTAACCCCATGGCAAATTTAACTCCACTTCTGAGGACATTACCAGATGTCCTACACATTAGGAGATCTTCTTACTCTGGCTGGTGCAAACAAATTATAACCAGTTGTGTGTGGCCCCTATGAATTGTTCTGCCTACTCATTTCCTGTGGTTCTTCATCAGCTTTGGATAGTTTTCGCATGCAAATATACAGACTAGTACTTGATCTATGACCCAAGAGGACTTCTCTGTAAATCACCACAGCTCTTTCTTTTTTCATCTACTTCCTATTATATTTGAGAGTGTGACATAATCATCAGGGAAAGTGAGAGAGCAAATAGAACAGGAAAGTAGAACATAGTAGCTGCACAAAAGTGAGTCTTCTTGAAACCAGTGATGATGAGTTTTAAGTCAAGCACTGATTTTATTTTTTCCAGACATGTTTTGCTAAGTAGAATGAGTGAAGAATAGTTGAAGTTAACCATTTGTGATTTTACCCATGCCAAATTTTTTTCCTGACACTTGGAAATAAAGCAAAATTGTGAGTCCAATGCCTTTCTTTGTCATATGGCGATGAGTATGGGCATTGTATTTGATGATACCCACAAATTATCTAGTGGAATGAACTTAAACTCACTGTTAACTATGAATTAATGGTCCCAGGGAATATGTAAAGTTGCATATTAAGTTGTAGCTTTCTTGTCTAGTTCAGATGCCAATAATTTCTGCCTTGTGGAACACGTAGTTTATGACCCTTACTGAATGTTAACCAGGTTTGTATCTCATCTAGCAATCTTATACATCCTTAAGTTCTCAAATGCTTTTTGAAGTGGTCATAACTTATTCTTAATTCCATCATTAATTAATTAGTTGAATAAAATATTTGATATGTATTGATCTAATAGTTGCATCAGAGTTCAGTTTTTAAATTTTTAAAAATTATTCTTTAAAACAAAGAAGTACAACAAAATGAAAGGGAGGCAAGGGAACTGAGGCTGTTTTCAAGGGAGTAAATATAATGATTGACCATAGAACTTATCTGGGAAAAGACGTGAATGAGAATAAGAGGAAAGCAAGAGTCAGTGAAAGGTGGGGAAAACAATCCACTATAGGTTTTGGTGTGGTTGAAGATTCTTGGAGCCCAGGCAGTAGAGGGAGTAAAGTAGAAAGATAGATAGTGATGATCGAAAATTGATAACATGGAAGGTTATAATTATTGGTAAAAATAAAATCTATAATATGACCTTTGGAGGAGGTGAGGTATAAAAGCTGAGGAGTCAATTTACTGAGATGATCAATTATACTGACTTCATCAACAGAAGTAGTTTGCGGAGGGTGACAATAAGCAGGAGTTAAAACCTTCAAGAATAATGGAATGTAACCCAGTGAAGTGGTAGGTGACTTGCACAAAGAAAGAGCAGTGGGAAGTAAAATATAATGACATAATGGACAAACTGGATAATTTTAGAGAGGAAGAAGAATGATCTACAAGTATCAAACAGCAACAAGGTAACACCCCCACCCCGACGTACTGCCCAGAGCAGTGATAGGCAATTTTTTGAGCTTGGTGTGTCAAAATTCACCAAAAAAACAAGCATAACTCAGGTAGTATGTCACTTCGAGAAAAACAGCCTAATCGGAAGTCCCAGAACTAGACGCTCTGTGCTGGAGTTCTGTTGTTTTGGCCTACAGACCTTCCAGCACAGAGTATCTACACTACAGCAAATGTTTTATCCTCAGCTACTGCACCTGGCCATGCAGGAGCTAGGGATGAAACGTCCTTCTTGGCATGCGGTCCCATACTTCTCTGGTATGCGGCCGCATGCGGCTGCGTGTCATTGAAAATGGCTACGCGTGTCAGTGCTGACACGCGTGTCATAGGTTTGCCATCACAGGCCCAGAGAGATATGGGAGAGAAACCAGCCCCTCTTTGAGAAAACTGTAGGGGCAGCTTTGTCTCAGCTATATCTTCAGGGAGAGTCAGCTTTCAGTGAGAGAAAGGGTATGGAGGAGATTCAGTTTCTCCATTCAGGGGAGAAGTTAAACATATAAGATGTTTTGATGCTGAAGGACAGGGAACTCTAAAACAGATACTGAAATTCTTTCAGAACATGAGAAACAATGAGAGATGGAGTGAGAAAGGGAATGTGAGTTAGAGTCTAAAGATGGAGATGAGCAAGGAGACCTGAGATTTTTGAGAGAGACAAACACAAACAAAGCTAAAAGGCAGAATCAAGTTAGCCTTGATGGTTGTGGTGAGGTTGGAGGTTGGGTGAGGAAGTCTTGCTAGGAACTCACTGGTGCTGAAAGGCAATGGGAAAAGCACTGGTACAAGCAGTGGGATTACTGTGTGTGTGAAAACATGATTTTTGAAGTCCATGTGTGCATTAGAAATGATGTAGATAAGAAATATGGTGACTGATTAGAGTATGTCTCCTGCCCCCTTATAGACTGGTTCACTTTTCACAGTTTCTGTTACCCATGGTAAACCTCAGTCTGAAAATATTAAATGGAAAATTACAAAGATAAATAACTCATAAGTTTTAAACTGTACACCATTCTGAGTGGTGTGATGAAATCTGGCACTGTCCTGCTCCAAAGTGATGTGAATCACTCCTTTGTCCACCTTGTCCAGGATGCATATGCCAACCGTTCATTAATTATTCAGTAGCCATCTTAGGTATCTTATTGACTCACTATTAGGGTAGAAATAAGTAACCCTTATTTTACTTAATAATGGCCCCAAATTTATTTGCATAACTTTTATTAAATTATATTATTAAAATTGTTCTCTTTTTAATTACTCTCATTGTTAATCTCTTGCTGTGCCTGAGTTATAAATTAAATTGTATTATAAGTATGTAGGTATAAAAAACATAGTATATATAAATTTAGTTACTATCTGCAGTTTCAAGCATCCACTGTGGGTCTTAGAATATATCCCCCAAAGATAAGGGGGAGACTACTTTCCTAGGGATTTGCATAGCAGCCAAAGAGTTTTAGGCTTTAAGTGTTAGCCTAAATGAAATCCACTGGATATTGAGGAGGGTAATGAAAAGATGAAATTGAAGTTTAGGAATGTTGGTCTGGTGGTAAAGGGGTTGAAGCTGGAGGGTGAATGTTGGGAAAACAGCTGTGCAGGCTTGCTTGCTTGCACTTTGCATGATTAATGTGTGAGCACATGGCAGAGCCACGTGTGTATAGTCTACAGTCTACGTAAGGCTATAACTGCTTACCCTCAGGGTGGATGTGGATCTCTTGCCTGCCACTGAGAGGGGCCATTTTGCTGTTCATTCACCTGCCTCTGTGAGAAGTGGTTCTCATCTGCCTATTTTTGTTCATCCACTGTTGTGAGATTCTATTAAATAAAAATGACCGGATGCTTTCCAGCTTCACAGTTACTCTACCATCTGTGCGAATACAGTGTAAATCTGCCTGGCCTCAGGCACTGGTATTGCAGTGGGTGAGACCAAGTATCTGCAGTTATCCAAGGAGGAAGCCTTGAGGACAAGGACAGGTGGTAGTCACAGGGTGATAGAGAAAAGAGTGAATCTACATACATTCTCAGAGGAGAAGCTGATGAACATCAAAGCAATAAAATGCTACAGATTAAGAAGAAAGGAGCTGGTCCTGGCCAATTGGCTCAGTGGCAAAGCGTCGGCCAATGTGGGATATCCTGCTTCAATTCCAGGTCATAGCACACAGAATAAGTGACCATCTGCTTCTCCAGCCCTTCCCCTTCCCTTTCTTTTTCACTCTCTCTCCCTTCCCCTCCTGCAACCATGGCTCAAACACATCAGCCCTGGGCACTGAGGATGGCTCCATCAAGCTTCCACTTCAGGTGCTAAAAATAGCTTGGTTGCAAGTATGGCCCTAGATGGGCAGATAATCAGCCCCAGATGGGCTTTGTTGGGTGGATCCCAGTTGAGGGGCATGCAGGAGCCTGTCTTTTTATCTCCCCTTCTCTCATTTAGAAAAAGAAGAAAAAAAGAAGAAGAAGAAAGAAGAAAGGAGCCTCAATGATGACTCTGAGGTTTCAGTTTGGGGCGACTAAGCTAATGAAGGTAACAGTCACAGGTGACAGTAGGATATCCCAGTGGCATAGAAGGTACTCCTTGCTGCTGGGCTCTTACCTTCTGGAAACTGCAGATTGCAACACTAGACCAATTCTCCTCATCCTCCAAAAAGGAACTGAAAACACCAACTCCCACTGCTGGGCTTGAGTCCCAGGCCGTCACCACTTTCTACTCCACAAGCCTTGCATCCTGGCCCCGGCCCCAGCCTCAGCCCTGTCCTCCCACCACTGCTGGATCTCCACAATATCCAGGGTAATCTTAGACTGATGAACCTGTGATTCCTTCTCCAGCGGCAGCTCCATTTAAAAGCTAATCTTGCAAACCTGGTCAGCCTCCCCCATGATTGCTCCAGCTCCTTCTACTGCTTGGTTTGCAGATTCTGGGCAGCCTCTTCCACAGAGCTCTCAGTTTCCTCACATATGGCTGTAAGAGTCAGTCAGCCTACGGCCCCCAAAAGGACAGCCATGGGGAACCATAACAGTAGCCAGATCTCTACTTTATCGCTCAACGGTGGTGGTGGCTCCATACCAATCTGTATCAAATCCTGATGACTATGCCAGATGTAAGGCCAGTAGCCGCGGCCACCATCACAACTGCCTGGCCCATGCAGGTTCACATTTGATTTGAACAGATGGTAATGAAACAATGGAGCCAAGAACTGGTGGGTCATTAGCTTTAATCCTAGCTTGCACCCGGCAGGCAAGAAATACACACAGTGGGAAAACACTTCCTTTTCCTTTCAGAGCTCCCCAAGCCACTGACTTATTCAAGTTTCCTAGAATCAAAGGTTTCTACCTCACCAGCCTTATTCACCTCTGTTCCCCATCTCCTTCTCTGCTCAAACTCTACACATACTGGCTTTCCTTCAGCACTCTGCCATCTTGGCTACCTCTCTTCACCAATAATAATTTCAGGAACCAAAAGAGATCAAGCCCCCAGTGTTTACATGCCAGTAGCCATGGCAATCATCACAGCCACCTGGCCCATGCAGGTTTACATTAGATTTGGACAGATGGTAATGAAACAGTGGAGCGAAGAACTGGTGAGCCATTATCTTTAAACCTACCTTGCACCTGGCAGACAAGTAAAAACACATACTGGGCTACAAAACACTCTCTTTTAGTGCTCACAAAGCTATTGACTTATCTGAGTTTCCTAGAATCAAAGGTTTCTAGCTCACCAGACTTATTCACCTCTGTTCCCCATCTCCTTCTCTATGCATAAACTCTGCACAAACTGGCTTCTTTCTCAGCACTCTGCCATCTTGGGTGCTTCTCCTCTCCTCCATGTGGCCTTAATCTGCTCTCCTCTCTCATGCTAATCCCAGGAACCAAGAGAGAGCAAGCTCCTGGTCTGCCCCACTTTATAGTGTAGAAATCAAAACCTTTAATCCAATCTACAAAAAAGGAAGTCTCTGATACAAAGTCACTTATCTGACGCATAATGGGAGGATTCCTCATGAGAGTGCACCACCCCACATCATCCAATCGGTCAAGGTTGTGGGGAAAAGCTTATTCTTAAAACTAAGCCTTAGAAGAGGGGACGGCAAGATGGCGATGGAGTAGGCAGACGTACCAACTTCCAACTCCCAGAACCAAAGTGAATTATAACTTAATTTTAAGAACCATCATCTGGAAAAAACCAACTTTGAACTAAACTAAATGGACTCTTCAACCAAGGAACACTGAAGAAGCCACATTGACACTAGTAGGAAACCGAAAACATGAAGAGGGCTACCCAGCCCTAGAATGAACGGCAGCCTGGAGAGACCCGCGTGGTGGGAGGAGAGTTTGGCAGAGAGGGAGGGACCTGGGTCCAAGGAACAAAGCCTCAGCCTGCAGCACCACAGCCTAGAAGAGGCATTTGGACAGTACTGAGCTGTGAAACAAGTGAGGATACTGTTTGTGAGAAAGAGACAGTTTTCTCAGACCCAAGATTCTTCTTAAAGGGATAGCGCAGAAAATCTGTCTCACAATCACACACCCGGGGCTCCGGGGAATGGGGACAGAGGAGAGGACCAAAGCAGCGGGAAGAGAGTGTGGTCTAAAGGCACAGGGACAAACACTCTGAGGGACAGCCACCCTAACCCCTGGGCTGAGTCACTTCCCTAATCAAAAACCAATATTTCCCCTGGAACTAGCAATACCAGCAAAGGGAGACAGGACACCAGCCAAACAAGCTCTCCCGTGGCACTTAGAGCAGAGCTGCATAGACGGAGGAAGCTTCCAGGACTATAGTATGGAGTGTTAGGGTCTGAGCTGCAGTGCACCCACCCACACTGCTGGGGGCTTACTGGAGGGATGGTGGCAGTGCGATGCTGAAACGCAGTTGTCAGTGGGGGTGGAGGCCCAGCCAATGTGAGCTCGGTCTAGCCCGGCTAGGGTGGAGGGGACACGCGGAAGTGGTCTGGCAGCTGCCGGCCCGCCTGCAGCCCCACCTGCGGGGAAAAAGCAGGTGGCCAGGAACGGACAGAGATCTGCTCTATGACCCTGTGCAAGCTGGCCCTAACTGCAGGGGCGGGGCTAGGACCAGGTACAGGTGGAGGCTCCCAGCTGAGCACACGCCAGCAGCCCTGCCCAGCCCAAGAAACTGGTTTGCAATTCTGCGTAGGTAGGCCCTGGCCTCAGGGGCGGGGCTGAAGCTCCAGACAGGTGGAGGCTCACAGCTGAGTGCACGTCAGCAGCCCCATCCAACCCGAGAAACTGTGGCAAGCAGGTTCTGACCACAGGGACTGGGCGGAAGCCTTGGAACAAGCTGGGTCCGCAACTGATCAAAGGTGCTCATCCCTACCTTTGGTGCTGATGCTTGTGGCTTAAGTACAGTGCACAACCCAACAAGTGGGAGCAAGGCGAAGGCCCAGGCAGGCTGAAGCTTGGAGAGCGGGGCACCAGAACATAACCCCTCCCATGAAGGAGAGGTGGAAATCACAGCAACAGCTGCAAAAGGCTGGCGCTGGCAACGAGCATACCCAACTGCCCTAGGCAGCAGCAGAGGGGGTGGTGGACCTGCAGACAGACCACACCTAGGGAACCCATAAGACTCCAGGGGCTACACCCTTCATATACACAGACAAAATAGGCAGGCAGAGAAATGCAACCCAAATGAATCAAGAGAAATCCCCAGAGAAGGACCTGAATGAACCAGACATAACCAAATTACCAGATGCATAGTTCTGGAAGTCCTAGCTACAGCAATCAGACAAGAAGAAGAAATAAAAGGCATCTAAATTGGAAAAGAAGAAGTAAAACTGTCATTATTTGCGGATATTATGACATTGTATATAGAAAATCCTAAAGTCTCAGTCAAAAAACTACTGGACCTTATAAATGAATTAGGCAAGGTGGCAGGATATAAAATTAATACTCAGAAATCAGAGGCATTTTTATATACCAACAATGAACTGTCAGCAAAAGAAATTAAGGAAACAATCCCCTTCACTATTGCAACCAAAAAAATAAAGTACCTAGGAGTAAATTTAACCAAGGAGGTTAAGGACTTGTACTTGGAAAATTATAAAACATAGATAAAATAAATCAAGAAAGATGCAAACAAATGGAAGCAAAAACCGTGCTCATGGTTAGGAATAATAAATATCATTAAAATAGCTATATTACCCAAAGCAATTCATAAATTCAATGCAATACCAATTAAAATACCAATGACATACTTCAAAGATATAGAACACATATTCCAAAAATTTATATGGAACCAAAAAAGAACACAAATAGCCTCAGCGATCTTAAAAAGAAAAAATAAAGCAGGTGGTATCACTCTTCTGGATATCAAGGTTTACTATAAGGCCATTATACTCAAGACAGCCTGGTACTGGCATAAGAACAGGCACAGTGATCAATGGAACAGAACAGAGAACCCAGAAATAAACCCACACCTTTATGGACAACTGATATTTGACAAAGGAGGAAAGAACATACAATGGAGTAAAGACAGCCTCTTTAACAAATGGTGTTGGGAAAACTGGACATCTACCTGCAAAGAAATGAAACTAGACCATCAACTTACACCATCCACAAAAACAAACTCAAAATGGATAAAAGACTTAAATGTAAGCCGTGAAACCATAAGCATCTTAGAAGAAAACATAGGCAGCAAGCTCTCCGACATCTGTAGCAGCAATATATTTACCGATTTATCTCCACGGGCAAATGAAATATAAGGCAAGATAAACAAATGGGACTATATCAAACTAAAATGTTTTTGCACAGCTAAAGACAATAAGAACAGAATAAAAAGACATACCACACAATGGGAGAACATATTCGACAGCACGTCTGATAAAGGGTTAATAACCAAAATTTATGATGAACTTATAAAACTCAACACCAGGAAGACAAACAATCCAATCAAAAAATGGGCAAAAGAAATAAATAGAAATTTCTCCAGAGAGAACATCCAGATGGCCAATAGGCATATGAAAAAATGCTCAACATCACTAATCATTAGAGAAATGCAAATTAAAACCACAAAGAGATACCACCTCACACCAGTCAGAATGGCGCTCATTAACAAAACAACACATTATAGGTGCTGGCAAGGATGTGGAGAAAGGGGAACCCTCCTGCACTACTGGTGGGAATGCAGACTGGTGCAGCCACTGTGGAAAACAGTATGGAGATTCCTCAAAAAATTAGAAATGGAACTGCCCTTTGACCCAGCTATTCCACTTATAGGAATATATCCCAAGGACACTGTAAAGCCAGTAGCCAGGGCCATCATCACAACTGCCTGGCCAGTGCAGGTTCACATTGGATTGA
The DNA here is from genome assembly GCA_037038555.1 of Rhynchonycteris naso. Taxonomy (NCBI): domain Eukaryota; kingdom Metazoa; phylum Chordata; class Mammalia; order Chiroptera; family Emballonuridae; genus Rhynchonycteris; species Rhynchonycteris naso. The sequence goes on from CM073003.1 coordinate 84,893,403, forward strand.
GACAGTCGGCAATGAAACAACAGAGCCAATAACTGGTGAGCCTTCAGCTTTAATTCTATCTTGCAACCAGTGGGCAAACAAAAACCCACACTGGACTCCAAAACCCACTCTTTTAGTGCTCACAAAGCTAATGACTTATCCGAGTTTCCTAGAATCAAAAGATTTCTAGTTCACCAGACTTATTCACCTGTTTCCCATCTCCTTCTCCAGCACAAACTCTGCACAAACTGGATTCTTTTTCAGCATTCCGCCATCTTGGGTGCCTCCTCTCCTCCATGTGGCCTTAGTCTGCTCTCCACTCTAATACTAATATTAGGAACCAAGAGAGAGCAAGCTCCCGCCTGCCCCACTTTATAGCGTAGGTTCAAAACCTTTAATCCAATCTACAAACAAGAAAGTCTCTGATACAAAGTCACTTATCTGAGGCATAATGGGAAGATTCCTCATGAGAGTGCACCATCCCACATCATTCAATCAGTCAAAGGTGTGGGGAAAAGCTTACTCTTAAAACTTGCACGTGGGCAGCGCCATCTTTAACAAAGTGAGCATAATATATTTTATCTGCCCAACAACCCACTCCTATGCTCACTTTACTACCCACTATCTACACCACCAGCATCCCTGTACAAGGAAATTAGGCACATTACACAAATTACAGCAATAGCACAAATTATACAGTTTCAACAATTACAAAGGTACATTTCACCAGTCTCTGAGCACTTTGCCAAAAGTGCAAAATGTCCTCAGCCTTCTCTCTTGCTGTTTGAAAGGCTTCCCAGGGCAGGGGGAGGGCCTCCATCAAAGCCGCCCCCCCAACCCCATCAGGGTATTTCACATTGTCTAAAATCCATAAGTCCATTCAACAAAGGAGTCAGTGCTCACTCTGGTCATAGTCCAGGAAATCAGCCCCATGCAGAGGGCCTTTTAGCCTCCCCTCTCATTCTTGCTGTCATGGCAGTTGTCACTCTGTCCTAAAGAGAAGCATGTGGCAATGGCAGTCAGCATTTCCTTCTCTGCTCTGGGAAGTATGATGGCATCCACCCCTATGTTCCAAATTTGCAGACCTACCAGGAGCGTAGCTACTTCTTGCTTCTGGGCTCTCACCTTCTGGAGGCTGCAGATTGCAACTCCAGACCAATTCTCCTCATCCTCAAAGTGAAACTGAAAACACCAGCTTCTGCTGCTGGGCCTGAGCCCTGGGCCACCGTTGCCTTCTGCTCCATGGGCCTTACAGCCTCCGCCTCAGCCTCAGTCTCAGCCCCAGCCTTGGCTTCAGCCCCGGCCTCCCACTGCTGCTGACTCTCCACAACATCCAGGGCAATCTGCAACTCACGAACCTGTGATTCCTTCTCCAGAGTTCCTCCAGCTCCTTCCGCTGCTCAGTTTGCAGGTCCCAGGCAGCCTCTTCCATAGAGCTCTCGGTTTCCTCACACATGGCTGTAAAAGTCAGCCATCCTACAGTCCCCCAAAAAACAGCTATGGGAAACCATAACAGCAACCAGTCCTCTACTCCACCACTCAAAGGTGGTGGTGGCTCCATACCTATCTGTATCGAATCCTGCCACAGACTATGCCAAATGTAAAGCCAGTAGCCAAGGCCACCATCACAGCAGCCTGGTGAATTCAGGTTCACATTAGATTCGAACAGTCGGTAATGAAACAATGGAGCCAAAAACTGGTGAGCCATCAGCTTTAATTCTAGCTTGCACCTGGCAGGCAAGCAAAAGCATACACTGGGCTCCAAAACCCACTCATTCAGTGCTCACAAAACTACTGACTTATCCAAGTTTCTTGGAATCAAAAGATTTCTATCTCACCAGACTTATTCACCTCTGTTTCCCATCTCCTTCTTTCTACACAAACTCTGCACAAACTGACTTCTTCCTCAGCATTCCACCATCTTGGGTGCCTCCTCTCCTCCATGTGGCCTCAGTCTGCTCTCCATTCTAATACTAATCCCAGGAACCAAGAGATAGAAAGCTCCTGGTCTGCCCCACTTTATAGCGTAGATTCAAAACCTTTAATCCAATCTACAAAAAAGGAAGTCTCTGATACAAAGTCACTTATCTGAGGCATTATTGGAGGATTCCTCATGAGAGTGCACCACCCCACATTATACAATTAGTCAAGGGTGTGGGGAAAAGCTTACTCTTAAAACTTGCACGTGGGCTGATTTCCTGGACTATGACCAGAGTGAGCACTGACTCCTTTGTTGAATGGACTTATGGACTTTAGACAATGTGAAATACCCTGATGGGGTTGGGGGGAGGCTTTGATGGAGGCCCTACCCCTGCCCTGGGAAGCCTTTCAAACGGTGGCCCAGGGCTCAGGCCCAGCATCTTTAACAAAGTGAGCATAATATATTTTATCTGCCCAACAGACACCATATCACTGACTGAAAAAAAAATGCACCACCATGTTCATGGCAGCATTGTTCACAATAGCAAAGAGCTGGAAACAGCCCAAGTGTCCATCAGTGGACGAGTGGATTAAAAAGCTTTGGTAAATATATATACAATGGAATACTATGGCGCCATGAAAAAGAAGGAAATATTACCTTTTGCAACAATATGGTGGGGCCTGGAAACTATTATGTTGAGTGAAATAAGCCAGGCAGAAAAAGAAAAATATTATATGACCTCACTCATTTGAGGAATCTAAGGAACATTGAGAACTGAGGAAAGAAATTGAAACAGAGGAGGGATCAAAGGGACCAGAGGAAAAGAGTACAGAGGGAAAGGAAATGATAGGATGGGATCAACCTGAAGGGAGGGGGGAGGGCACTGTAGGGACAGTCATAAGGGAGATGTTGAGAGGAATATTGGGGAGGGGGGATGCAGTCGGGATCACCCTAGAATCTAAGTAAAAACAATTAATCAAATAAATTAAAATAAATAAAGAAATAAATGAAAACAAGCACAAAGGAAGGGGAATCTAGAACCTCTAGGCTAGTTTTCTAAAGCCCATTCATATGCATTCCTTTGTGTGTGCATAAAGATCACTCACACACATAGTTTCTTGCTGTTTGCATCCAAGAGACATTCACTTGGAGCTTTTAACTAAAGTTCCTCATTCTAAGTCATAATATTTCAGGAATCAAAGGAGGACAGAAGTTCCCAGACAACTTGATGAAGGAAGTAGGATTTATTAAAGCCAGCAGAGCACGTGAGCTTTTTGGCTCCAAAACACGAGCTTCCCGAAGTTGACTTTCTTACAGGTTATATACCTTTACAGTATCTAAGTAATGGGTATGCAATTTTTTTGTTTAAGTTTTCCCAGGACTCAAGGAGAGGGGAGGGAAAGTTTTGGTAAGGTAAACAAAGGGAGAGGAGTTTCTAGATCACTGGCTATAGTTACATACAGATCCTGCTCTTCTTGCTTTGTATTATAACTATTATGGTGACCAACTTTTTTACAATTAAAAGAAGGGCAAAAATAAATTGAAGAAAACAATATCATAAATAAAAGAAACATTTTATTCATTGCAACAATAATACACTATAATATTATAAATGCATAATAAAAACATTTGTAATATTTTATATTGTAATTATGTTTATGTTATAAAGTAGCATATATTAATTCCTCGGGTTACATAGAGACACCAAGGCAGGATACAGAAGTTTTAGGAGGAGATTTATTAATAAATTGACTACATATGACTTACATGGGGTATAGCTAACCCAAATTGTGCAGCCTCAAATATAGCTCTGAAGCTAGTTATATAAACTTGATCACATACAGGTTAGGGGGGCAATGGAGGGGAAGCATGACACAATTGTCAATCATTAACAAGCTTACAACATTCATCTATAGGATTCATTAAAAGGAAAAAACATTCTTCCATATTAAAACTTATAAGGTAACACAATAGCGATGTTTTACATATCAATATAATAGTGATAAATGTCATTTTACATATTAAAGACATTTCCAAATCTTCTAGTGTCTATCCCCCATCCCTGTCACCACAGCAAAATGGTTAGTTTAGGATAAGGAGAAAAGCCAAATAAAAATATTCTTGCTAAGTGTTGGGGTTAGCTTACTAGGAAACCTACTAAGCTAGTCCCCACTTGTTTAGTTTACAAATTTTTATACATATAAAGGATTTCAAGAGGAATGATTATTAGAAAGCATATAAAATGTTACAGAATGCAGGCTTTGCAAGCAAGGGAGAGTTGGCTTCTGATTCCTTTGTCTAGAGGTATATGTCACTCTCAGGACTCCAGGAGGGGAGAAAGAGTTAGAATCAGTGTAGGATATGTAAACTTTGTCTCCTAAAGGATCTTATTGAAGGGAAAGAGGAAGTTCTTTATTATCTAGCAAGTAGTGACCTCAGTCCTTCCAGAGAACTATAGTTAAACTATGATTAGTTACTAACTTTTTCCCTTTTAATCTCTTTCTCTGGGTTTTTTTCTTTTCAGAAAAAAGGGGTAAAGGGGCCTGACTCTTCCTTCTAAAATATTAATGTTAATTTTTGCAACTCTTTGGCACCTTATCACACTTACATGCCTATTAACTTTTAATAATAATTGTAAGAAAAAGTACTTATTTAGTAAAACTAAATATCAAACAAAACCACTAATTTAGAGTGATATTCAGTTGTCTTTATCATTTTCTAATTTAAAAACGTCTGTTATATGCACCTATTTAATCAAAATGTGTTATTAATAGATAGAATTTGAGGTTAGATTTCCACTTTAAAACTTGAATTTCTGGAAAATACTTGTAAATAAACTTATACATATTTGGATATTATTAAGTAGATAATGAATTAATAAAATGTAAATTGTGCTTACCTATCTATAATTGAATATTCACTGAGAAATAATCGTGAGTCTACAATGTCATAGGTGCCATGTTGTGTTTCAGTAAGAAGTACACAAACCAATTTGCGTGCTCGCTATATCACACACGCTCTCTCAAGGTCTCCTGTGCAGAGCACATGTGTCTCATAATGGTGTCCCACTGCACTGTACTGATCCCTGACAAATCGTCACGTCAAATACAGATACGTCACATCACACGCAATGGATCAACTCTGCATCAATCAAATACGAACATTTACAGATTAGTCTTCCAATATCAAAAAGAAGGACATGTAGGAGGACACTTTTCAAGGGAGGACAGAACTTACAAAAGAAAACCTATCCTCCCTAAAGGAGGATGATTAGATACCTTATAACTATGGGATATAGTTAATTTATTACTGACTGACTTAGTTACCCCTGCTGGCTCCATTCACTTGTATTCTTTTTGTTTCTTTCTTCTCAGGGAAGAGGGGGTCTGTCCCTCCTTCCTTAATAGAGGGTTAAATGTTAGATGGGTGCTTCTCTACAGACTGACTGAAATAGTTTTAGAATTAATGACAGTTGTGTTGTCATATTAAAACAAAGATATAAATGAAAAGTTAAGAAAATTACTAGCATCTAAGTAGGCTAAACATCCTTTGGAAAACTTAGTTATGTTTTTTAATTAGCTTTACATATTTCTGCTTCACAATAGAGAAAAAATAATTTTAGCTTACATCTATGTTAATAATTTCATGTTGTAAATATTGTATTAAAAGAATATAACTATTAAAAGTTCTCTTTCATCATTTTGCAATATATACAAATAGCCAGTCATTATGTTGTGTACTTGATAGTAATATAATGTTATATGTCAATTGTACCTCAATATTTTTTAAAAAGACAACTTTCTTAGGCAGCATTTGTCAGGTTGAAAATAGACTGAACCAATGGCAAAATTGAAATTTAGTTAGTCTATACTAGTCTGGCTCTCCAGTTTCCACCCCACCCCCAAATCCCTTCTCTGGGACTTTTTTCCTGTCCTCACTATTTTTCAGCAATGAAAAAGTTAAAAGTCTACACAGCAGTGGCCCACAGGACCCTAGGTGGTCCCTTTAACCATTTTGCTGCACTTCATTCTTGACTAAGGGGACATATTTCTTGATGGAGTCACTTTTTGTTTTGAGTAGAATCAAGGACCACCCAACTCTCATAGAAGCAGCCCTTTCAGTTTTTCAGGAAGATCAATTTTTATACTGTTCTCATGACTCTACCAGAGAAAAGAGATGCCATTCACTGGTTTGTGTTCTCAGTTTTTACTTTTGTTTAATAGTTGTTTTCTCAGTATCCAAGTTTCATCTGTATTTATACATTTAATTTATTAATTTAAGCAAAATTGTATAAGTTAAAATTAATCTTATGGGGCTTTATAGCTTTTAGAGAAATTTCCCTTCCCATTAGAACACAAAGGCCAAAGTTCAGTTTTCATTTTATGTTTTCTCAGTATCCAGGTTTCATCTGTATTTATACATTCAATTTACTAATTTAAGCAAAATTTGATAAGTTAAAATTAATCTTATGGGGCTTTATAGCTTTTAGAGAAATTTCCCTTCCCATTAGAACACAAAAGCCAAAGTTCAGTTTTCATTTTATGGAATCAAGAGCAGACAGGTGTAAAAAGTGTCTATGATTTAAACACTTCCTTATTATCCCATGTATTACTGGGAAATTACAGAGTGTATTTTGGATTGCAGGTAAAAAGAGGGTTACATACTTAGAAGAAGCCATTCTTATATTGATGTATTCTTGGCAATCAATAGTGTGTTATTGCTATATTAGCCAAAAGAATATTGATTCCTACCTATTTCATCAATCCTCTCTCTCTCCAATCTATGAAAACTGAAATTTTTTGTAAGGCCACAAGGTGGCAGATCAATTGCAGGAGAAATAAATTCATGCAGAAGCAGTAAATTTCTTCAGCCAAAGTGAAATAAAAGAATATCTTGCCACTCCTTATCAGTTTCTATGTGATAGACCTCTCTGATCAGATTTAAAATAACAAACAGTGGTTTTAAAGCCTTTCTTTTAAAGCATTTGTGTTTTACTATTCCTTTAAAATAAAAAAATTAATTAATTAAAAGAAAAAAACTAAAACTCTCTGCCTATTTCTTAACTGTCTTCCTGAAGGCACAAATTGCTTGGGTTCTACTTGGCAAAGGCATCTTGTGGAAGCCCCAGATTTGACTCCTGGCATTCAGAATTTTTCAGTTCTCTTATTAATCAATTGGATCATTTACAATGGCGTGTTTTAGTGCCCATAAGTACCGTCACTGTTGATTCACTGACAACCTTGGCTGGGTCTGGTGTCCTCTGTAATTTCTGAGACCCCTCCACCTGGTCTTACCTGGCCTCCCTGACTCTAGTCTTCCTCTTCCAGCCCACAGCCACCAGAGTTGCCTTTCAAAATTTGCCAGCTGCCAGGTGGCCATGTCACTCTCCTGCTTAACAGCCCACCTTATTGGTATGGGATCAAATGCAAACTCCAAGGCACAGCACACAAGGTCTTTCCAACTTGACCTGGTCTTCAACCAGTCACACACACACACACACACACACACACACACACACACACACACACACAAATTCAACAACACAGACATTTTTACTGTCTGTCAAACATACCTTCATTTATATACCTCTGAGTCTACAGACACTGTTCCCTCTACTTAGAATGCTCTTTACTGCCTGTGTCTGCAAACCCCATTCCCATGCTCCTTGCCTGATGCCGTCAAATGGACCTATGGTGTTCCTGCCTGTCTGACCTTTGTGCTCTGTGCTGAGCCTTCTCCAGTTGAACTCATCGCATTGATAAGAAAATAATAAGATTTTAAATCTGTTTCTCCCACTAAACATAATCTCTTTGCGCAGGAAATAAAATGAGTGGTGGATAGGATATTATTTTCCAAATAAAGTTTAAGAAAGCATCAAGGGAGGAGCTGCAGTGTCTTATCTGGTGCACAGACCTGTCCCCCACAGGGAAATGCATGGGAAACAATGCTTTGAGGTGTGAAAAGTTATTGGTTGGACAAATATTACTGATTCCTTCATCCTCTGAGAATGTGGGCCCAGGGAGGGTGAGAGTGGGGAGAGCCATGGAAGCTAACTTCTTGTATTTTACTCGGCAAGTAGATATGAAGACTAAATCTTCTCTATGGCAATGATGCCCCCCACCTCCTACATTCCAAACCCTCCTGCTTTCCACCCCTCTGCCTTACCTCAGCTTCTCAAAGATGTAGTGGATAAATGCCTGCATCTTCTTTATTAGATAGGATTTTTCTGAGGGCTTTTAGCACTGAGAGTTTTCAATAGCTCTCACTCATTGTCACTTGAGTTTATTAAAGAATGTTTTGGAATCTGAGGGCAAAACCTGGACAAATATGATGAGTTAAGCTGAGGAGTCATTAAAATATCAAAACATATCCTTCCTAGGCCCCTTTAACACTGTCATCAATCTGTAGTATTTTCAAAAGTTTTCATGACAACAGCTGTTCATTTTAGCACAGTAATCCTATGTGAGCGTGATCACCAGAGGGAAATATGGTTGGCTGTATGCCCATCACAGCTTTAATAGAAGAAAACATTAAAAACTAAAAATTTAACAAACTATTAACCCATTTAGTGAACTGGTTATCCCACTGTAAATTATCCAGTTCCTTAGCTTTTCCTTTTTGTTGCTCATTATAACAAAACAAATCTTAAGCAAATATATATATATTTGGTTCATTTCATTTCTGAAATATATATATATTTCAGACTTGACTCTGTCACTTTCAACTTACATAACTTTGGCCAAGTTGTACTATATCATAGAGCCTCAGCTCCCTCATCTGAAAAATGAGGGTAAGATCTGCCTGACTCACTCACCACAGAGGAAAACTGTGAGACTCATAATGAGAAACGTGGGGTTTTTTTAAATGCTTTTAAAAGTGTCCTTTAAAAAAACATAATGCCCTGGCTTGTTAGTATTACCACCAGGAGGAAATGGAAAAAGTGAAAGGAGATGGAGTCAAAGTATCTCCATGGTAGCTCACCTTGACAAGAGAAGAGTAAAAGTCCTGTCTCCACTGAGATTTGGGGATGATCAATGGCTCATTTCACATGTATTTAACATACATGCAAAGGAAGGAAGAATAAAAGCCTTTGTGTTAAGTCATAAGATCAGCTACAGAGAAAGAAACTATAAAACTAGGCCCATGTACTCTATTCTTAGGCTAGCTTCCCCTCTCTAGATGGGTCTCACCACCTCTAAAAATGTTATTTGATTCTTTAGAAAATGTAAATTAGTATTATTTGTTTATTCAGTGCTGACAGGTTGCATGTTCTCATGCCTAAAATTTTATGAGCCTGTCTGCATGGTCGTGTTGGGGATGCCAAACACACTCTGGGGATTTCCAGTTTGCCCCACCCTCATCTTGAGTGATGCCTGCAGTTGTGACCTTGAGAACCAGTCAAGCAGAGAAATGAGTCTATAGCTCCCCAGCCATGATGCAGAGGTGGCAGGAGCGGTCCCTGCTACCACAGCCATGGCAGCATTCTGCTGACTCACCCTCACACAGCTGAAATCTTACTGGGAGCCTAGGAACACCCTAGACTCTGTGACATAGAGTAGGAGCTTGGTAGGAGGAAGAGCAGAGCTCCAGAGTTGTGGCCTGAATGCAGGCTTTGTTCTTCTGGTCCCTCTCCTCCAGCTTGGAGTGAGGAGAGGAGCGTGGGGCCATTAACTAGGAAACAGAGATAAAGAACCGAGGGTGACCTCGTTGGTCTTATATTTTGCTGTGTTCATTCCCATTGAGAAAGCTGTTTCTTCACATAGGCTATTACTTACTTCAAGTAGAAAGGGATTCTTGTGAGTTGACTATATATGTAGTTTGGGATTTTTAGCAGATTTCAGGGGAAAAAATAACATCCAACTGTTCAGTGGAAACCATGAATAATCCCCTCCCCAAACTAATGGGTTCTCTGGGGATTTCTGCCACCTGACGCTGTTTCCAGGAGGAAGTCCAGCCTGGAGAAGAAAGTGCCCCTCACTGTGCAACATGACACAAATGCAAATCTGTGTAGATTCCTGGTTTTATTTTCTCCAGGAAGAAAATCTGGGTGGGAGACATGATCAAACTTAGTCTCAGCTATCCATCCTTTAGGACTCAACCTCCATCTCAACTTCTGCATGGGGGCTAGTTGACCCACCGTTAGCTTTTCTAGCATAGACTTCCATTTCCTGGACTATGATTTGATAGGACAGGCTGCATCTCGGGCACTTATCTCCCTCAGTAGCTAACACAGTACTGCATAAGCTCAAATACATTTATGAAATGAACCAAATGGATGAATAAATGAATGGGTAAATTAGCCCTTATCATGATCTATTGTAATAGCCCATTTTCTAGTCTGTCTCCCACCAAACTGGATGTTGTCTAAGGGTAGCAGCTATCTGCCTTGTTCACTAGGACTGTGGATCCTAGTGTCATGGGTATTGCCAGACCATAAATATTCAAAATATAAAAGGAAAGAACACGGGTCCTGCTCTTCTAAGGGCTTGTCTTCTACATAGTTAATGAGGTCAGATTAACACATATGGAACAATCTGAGAATGATAAGTAGATAAACTGGTAGCTGTGACATTCAGAGGGTACGGGATGCCAAAGGAGGAGAGATAGTGTAAGATGAAGATGAATTCCCTGGGGACTGAGAGAACCAGAAAGTTCTATCCCAGGGAAGATTGGCAAGGGGATCGACTATGTGAGCAGAAATTGGAGGTAATGGGATTGGGAATTTTGAAAGGAAGAAAAATGTTGGTCACTGATGTAAGGCAATTGGACTTAGGTTAAGACATGATTAGAGGCAAATGAAATATCTATGTCTCTTTTCCTCAGGGTCACTTCCTGGATCTGAGCTACCATGAAAACAAATGAAATTTGGCCTCCCAGAAAAACCTGTCTTAACAGACAAGGCAACAATAGTGACATCTTTTCCAGTAAACTCACTTCAATCTCTCTGATCTTCGGGCAATTGCATAACATGTTCATTCAAAACAAATGTTAACAGCATTTTAATGTCAGAAGAATGCCCTAGACTGCTAGATGGATTAGGAGACATAATTCTTTAAGTTATGTCATACAAACGCAAAGAAAAACTGTGAGATAATAAAAAAATAAATATTCAGAACCTTAAATCAAGTCTCCTTCCATTACCGTTTATCTTTCCTTTACCCTATTGATTTAGGGTGGTGAACACACGATACAGTATAAAGATGATGTATTATAGAATTATACACCTTGGACCTATGTAATTTTATTAACCAATGCACACCAATAAATTCAACAAAAAAGAAAAAAATATATTTAAAAATAAAAAAAGAAAATATGATCTCTGCCCCCTATTCATGGCACAGAGTTTTGAAACCCTTATAATTTCCTAAGTCATAAGAGCTCTAGGAACATTTTTTTTTTATTATTTTAATGGGGTGACATTGATAAATCAGGACACATATGTTCAGAGAAAATATTTCCAGGTTATTTTGATATTTGATTATATTGCGTACCCATCACCCAAAGTCAAATTGTCCTCCGTCACCATCTAACTGGTTTTATTTGTGCCCCTCCCCTCTCTCTACTCCCTTCCTAACCTCCCCCTCCCCCCCCCCCCCGGTAGCGAGTACACTCTTGTCCATGTCTCTGAGTCTCATTTTTATGTCCCATCTATGTGTGGACTTATATAGTCCTTAGTTTTCTCTGATTTACTTACTTCACTCAGTATAATGTTATCAAGGTCTATCCATGTTGTTACAAATGATCCAATGTCATAATTTCTTTTGGCTGAGTAGTATTCCATAGTATATATGTAACAAAGCTTTTTAATCCACTCGTCGTCTGACGGACACTTGGGCTGTTTCCAGATCTTCGCTATTGTGAACAATGCTGCCACGAACATGGGGGTGTATTTCTCCTTTTGGAACAGTGCTATGGTGCTCTCAGGGTATATTCCTAAAAGTGGAATAGCTGGGTCAAAAGGCGGTTCAATTTTTAATTTTTTGAGGAACCTCCAAACTGTTTTTCACAGTGGCTGCACCAGACTGCATTCCCACCAGCAGTGCAGGAGGATTCCCTTTTCTCCATATCCTCGCAAGCACTTCTTCTGTGGTGTTTTGCTAATGAGTGCCATTCTAACTAGTGTGAGGTGATATTTCATTGTGGTTTTAATTTGCATTTCTCTAATGATTAGTGAAGTTGAGCATTTTTTATATGCCTATTGGCCATCTGTATGTCCTCTTTGGAAAAATTTCTATTCATTTCTTTTGCCCATTTATTGATTGGATTGTTTGTCTTCCTGGTGTTGAGTTTTATAAGTACTTTATGAATTTTGGTTATTAACCCCTTATCAGACATGTTGTCGAATATATTCTGCCATTGTGTGGTTTGTCTTTTTATTCTGTTCTTATTGTCTTTAGCTGTGCAAAAACTTTTTAGTTTGATATAGTCTCATTTGTTTATCTTGCCTTTTATTTCATTTACCCGTGGAGATAAATCGGCAAATATATTGCTGCTACAGATGTCAGAGAGCTTACTGCCTATGTTTTCTTCTAAGATGCTTATGGTTTCACGGCTTACATTTAAGTCTTTTATCCGTTTTGAGTTTGTTTTTGTGGATGGTGTAAGTTGATGTTCTAGTTTCATTTATTTGCAGGTAGATGTCCAATTTTCCCAATACCATTTGTTAAAGAGGTTGTCTTTACTCCATTGTATGATCTTACCTTCTTTGTCAAATATCAGTTGTCCATAAAGATGTGGGTTTATTTCTGGGTTCTCTGTTCTGTTCCATTGACCTATGTGCCTGTTCTTATGCAAGTACCAGGCTGTCTTGAGTACAATGCCCCTGCAGTATATACCTTGATATCCAGAAGAGTGATACCTCCTGCTTTATTTTTTCTTTTTAAGATTGCTGAGGTTATTTTTGTTCTTTTTTGATTCCATATAAATTTTTGGAATATGTGTTCTATATCTTTGAAGTATGTCATTGGTATTTTAATTGGTATTACATTGAATTTATAAATGGCTTTGGATAATATAGACATTTTAATGATGTTTATTCTTCCTAACCATGAGCACGGTATATGATTCCACTTGTTTGTATCTTTCTTGATTTCTTTTATCAATGTTTTATAATTTTCCAAGTACAAGTTCTTAACCTCCTTGGATAAATTTACTCCTAGGTACTTTACTCTTTTGGTTACGATAATGAAGGGGATTGTTTCTTTAATTTCTTTTGCTGAGAGTTCACTGCTGGTATATAAAAATGCCTCTGATTTCTGAGTATTAATTTTATATCCTGCCACCTTGCTGAATTCATTTATCAGGTCCAGTAGTTTTTTGACTGAGACTTTGGGATTTTTCATATACAATATCATATCATCTGCAAATAATGAGACTTTTACTTCTTCATTTCCAATTTGGATGCTTTTTATTTCTTCTTCTTGTCTGATTGCTGTGGCTAAGACTTCCAGAACTATGTTAAATAAGAGTGGTGAAAGAGGGCACCCCTATCCGGTTCCTGACCTTAAGGGGATTGCTTTTAATTTTTGCCCATTTAGTATAATGTTTGCTGTGAGTTTGTCGTAGATGGCCTTTATCATGTTAAGGAATGTTCCCTGTATTACCACTTTATTGAAAGTTTTGATCATGAATTGGTGCTAAATTTTCTCAAATGCTTTTTCTGCATCTATTGAAATTATCATGTGATTTTTGTCCTTTATTTTGTTTACGTGATGAATCACATTGATTGATTTGCGAATATTGAACCAGACTTGCCTCTCCAGAATAAATCCCACTTGATCATGGTGTATGATTTTTTTCATACGTTGCTGGATCTGGTTGGCTAATATTTTGTTGAAAATTTTAGCATCTAAATTCATCAGGAATATTGGCCTATAATTTTCTTTCCTTGTGTTGTCTTTGCTCGGTTTCTGGATCAGAATTATGCACGCCTCATAAAGGAAGTTTGGAAGTCTTCCTTCCTCTTGAATTTTTTGAAATAGCTTGAGGAGGATAGTAGCTAGTTCTTCTTTGAATTTATGGTAGAATTCACTTGTGAAGCCACCAGGCCCAGGACTTTTATTTTTGGGGAGTTTTTTGATAACTGTTTTGATCTCATTTGTTGCTATTGGTCTGTTTAGGTGTTCTGATTCTTCCAGATTGATTTTTGGAAGATTATATGATTCAAGAAATTTGTCCACTTCACCTAGGTTGTCTAATTTTTTGGCATAGATTTCTTCATAGTATTTTCTTACAATACTTTGTATTTCTGTTGTGTCAGTTGTTTTTTTTCCACTCTCGTTTCCAATTTTAGTTATTTGAGTCCTCTCTCTTTTTTTCCTGGTGAGTCTAGTTAAAGGTTCATCGATCTTGTTTACCTTTTCAGAAAACCAGCCTCTGGTTTCATTGATCCTCTGTATTGTTTCCTTAGCCTCTGTGTCATTTATTTCTGCTCTGATCTTTATTATTTCCTTCCTTCTACTACTCCTAGGCTTTATTTGCTGTTGTTTTTCTAGTTCTTTTAGATGCAGGGTCAGGTTGCTTATTTGAGCTTTTTGTAGCTTCTTATGGTATGCCTGTAGTGCTATGAACTTCCCTCTCAGTACTACTTTTACAGTGTCTCACAAATTTTGAGTTGATGTATGCTCATTATTATTCGTATCTACAAACTTTTTTATTTCTTCTTTAATCTCATTGTTAATCCATTCATTATATAATAACATGCTATGTAGTTTCCAAGTGTTTGAGTATTTTTCAGTTTTTCTTTTGTGGTTAATTTCTAGTTTCATGCCATTGTGATCAGAGAAAATGCTTGGTATGATTTCAATTTTTTTAAATTTGTTGAGACCATTTTTGTGTCCTAACATGTAGTCTTTCCTAGAGAATGTGCCATGAGTGCTTGAAAACAATGTATATTCTACTGCTTTAGGGTGAAAAGTTCAGAAGATATCTTTTAAATCAAATTGATCTAATGTATCCTTTAAGTCTGCTGTTTCTTTGTTAATTTTCTTTCTTGAGGATCTATCCAGTGATGTTAGTGGGGTATTGAAATCCCCTACTATTATAGTATTGCTGTTAATCTCTCCCTTTATATCCATCCAAGTCTGCTTTATGTATGTCTGGGCTCCTCTGTTTGGTGCATAGATATTTATAATAGTTATATCTTCCTGTTGAATTGTTCCCTTTATCATTATGTAGTGTCCTTCTTTATCTCTTACTAAATAAACTCTTTGTTTTAAAGTCCATTCTGTCAGATATAAGTATTGCTACCCCGGCTTTTTTTCATTTCCATTTGCATGAAATATTTTTGTCCATCATTTTACCTTCAGTCTATGTGCATCTTTTGTTTTAAGGTGTATCTCTTGTAGACAGCATATGTATGGGTCCCTTTTCTTTATCCACACAGTTACGCTATGTCTTTTGATTGGATCATTTAATCCATTTACATTTAAGGTCATTTGATATGTAGTTGTTTATTGCCATTTTATTTTTTAAAGCTTTATTCTTCTTTTGCTATATTCTTTCCCCCCTTTGAACTGTTCACAACAGGCCCCTTAGCATCTCTTGCAGAATTGGTTTGGTTTTAATGAATTCCTTGAGGTTCTTTTTCTCTGGCAAGCTCTTTATTTATACTTCAATTTTAAATGTTAGCCTTGCTGGATAGAGTAGTCTTGGTTGTAGGTTCTTGTTGCCATTTTATATGTAATTTTATTCCCTTGTTCTTTCAAGGAACCCCTATGAAGTGGATGTTATTTCTCTTCATGTTGTCACAGAGCTCCCTTAGAGTTTCCTCAGATTTTTTGAGTCTCTTTTCTTTTTTCTGCTCTGCTTCTGTGCCTTTGTTTATTTTGTCCTCTAACTCTCTGATTTGATTTTCAGTTTTCTCCATTCTGCTTTTAATTACTTTCATTGTGTTCTTCAGTTCTGATACTATGTTTGTCATTTCTGTCTGATTCTTTTTTAATATTTCAATTTTCTTTTTTATACTTGCCATCTCTTTATTTAGGTGTTCATAATGACTATCCATTGTTGCTCTAATCTCTGAGCATAACCTAACTATCATTATTTTAAACTCTGCATTAGGTAGTATATCAGATTCATTCATTTCCTTCTCTGGGGATTTTTTTGATGCATTTTGGTTGCATTTCTCTGCCTGCCCATTTTGTCTTTGTGTAAGAAGGGTTTGGCTACTGAAGTCCAATGGGTGTTTCCTCTATGTTCCCTAGGTTTGGTCTGTCTGCAGGCTCGCTCCCTCTCTGCCGCTGTCTTGGGTGGTTTGATATGGGTGTTGCCAGCGCCGACCGCTGCAGCTGTTGCTGTGGTTTCTGCCTTGCCTCCAAGGGAGGGGCTGTGTTCTTGTGCCCGGATCTATAAGCCTTAGCCAGTTCCAGCCTTCTCCCCTCTCCCACCGGTGGGTCACCACACTCAGGCCACAAGCCTGAGCACCAAGGGCAAGGGTGAGCACTTTTGCTCAGCTGCAGGTCCCTGTCAGGGCTGCTGCTATGCACTCAGCCATAGGCAGGCTTCTGCCTCACCCCTGCCAACCTGGGCTTCTCTGTCATGCTGTTGGTGTGCGCTCAACTGCCAGCCCAGGCTTTTGCCCTACCTCTGCGGGCAAAGCCGGTTCGTGTAGGGCTTCAAGCCTTGGAGGCCGGATGAGGCTCTGCACCCGCTCGCCCCTGCCCAGTGGTGGATTTCTGCCTGTTCCGGGCTCCCGCTTTTCCTCCACAGGTGGGGTTGCAGGTGGGCCTGCAACCGCCCGACTACTTTCGTGCATCCCCTTAGCCCCCGTTGGACTAGACCGAGCTCACGCCAGTCGGCTTGGCCTCTGCCCCCACGGACGGAACCATGGTTCTACATCCCGCTGCCACCCGCCCTCCAGCAAGCCCTCAGAATTGTGGGTGGGGGTGCTGCAGCTTAGACCCTAACACTCCATACTATAGTCCTAAAAGCTACTTCCTTCTAAGCAACTGTGTTCTAATTGCCACAAGGGAGCCTGTTTGGCTGGTGTCCTGCTTCCCCTTCCTGGTTCCAGGGAAAATATTATTTCAGATTTGTGGAGTGACTCAGCTCAGGGTTTAGGGTGGCTGTCCCTTAAAGCTTTTCTCCCTGTGCCTTCCAGACCAAACTCTCTTCCTGCTGCTCTGGTCCTCTCCTCTGTCCCAGTTCCCCGGAACCCCGGGTGAGTGATTGTGAGAGAGGTTCTGCCCCGTCCCTTTAAGAAGAATCCTGGGTCTGAGACAACTGTCTCTTTCTCACAAACAGTATCCTAACCTGTTTCACAGCTAAATATTGTCCATACGCCTCTCTAGGCTCTGGGGCTGCAGGCTGGGGCTTTGTTCCTGGAACCCAGGTATCTACCCTTCTGCTGGCCTCTCTTCCCACCACACGTGTCTCTCCGGGCTGCCATTTGCTCTGGGGAGCTGGGCAGCCCTTTCCACATTTTTGCTTTTCCTACCAGTCTCAATGTGGCTTCTTCAGTGTTCCTTGGTTAAAGAGTCCTCTCAGTCCAGTTCAGTGTTGGGTTATCCAGATGATGGTTCTTAAACTCAAGTTATAATCCACTTTGGTTCTGGGAGTTGGAATTGGTACTTCCGCCTAATTCAGTGGTTCTTAACCTGGGTTCTATCGAACCCTAGGGGTTCGATGAGCCGATCTCAGGGGTTCGGAGAAGCCTCTGCCACGGAGGCCAGAATAAAGTAATACCGTAATTTGTTGTGAGTTCATGAACTTTGTTGGTTTTGTTCTTTGAGCAAGGTGATGTTCATGCATGGCTCATTTTGTGCACCAGTAAAAAAACATATACCTATGTCTTGAATTTGTAAAAGAAAATAATAGTTTATTTATCACTAAAGAAGAGTTCGGTGAGTGCGCATATGAAACTGGTAGGTTCGGTACCTCAAAAAAGTTAAGAACCACTGGCCTACTCCATCGCCATCTTGCCCTCTCCAGAACATCTTTTGTTTTACTGAGGTGACTTGGTGGTATCCTCAATGGGGGCTGGTCACCAGAAAGACAAAGCCATGATTAGAAGCTTGTAGTTTTCAGGTCTCTACCCTGCTTCCACAGAGAGGGGAAAAAAGGTTGGAAATGGAGTTAATAATTAATCATGCCTATGTGAGGCAGCCTCCATAAAACCTGAATATTATAGGGTTCAGAGAGCTTCCAGGCTAACAAACACATGACACACCCTAACTTCATGGGACAGATGCTTCTACCCTTAGGACCCTTCCAGACTTCTCAGACCTCTATCTTGGAACACCCTATTTATTGCTTCACCTGGCTGTTTATATTCATCCTTTTTCATATCCTTTAATAAACTATTAAACATAAGGAAATGTCTTCTAAAGTTTTGTGAGACAACCTAGTAAATTGATAGAACACAAAAAGAGAAGAGGTCATTTGAAGCTTGATTTGTAGTCAAGTCAGACTGGTTGTAGGTAACATCTAGACCTACTTTTTGAAGTTGGCACCTGAAGTGTGGTATCGGGAGCTTTTGCAATACGAAGCCCTTAACCCATGGAATATGCCACTGTCTCCAAGTAGAAAATGTCACAATGGAGTTAAGTAATAGGGTGTGCCCACTGGTGTTGGTGGAGAATTGCTTGATGTTGGGAAAAACTTCCACATATTTAGTGACTAACAGTGTCAGATATGAAGTGTGTGGTATGAGTAGTGAAGGAGACACACAGGAAAAGGAAAGAACTAGGTTTTTCCTTACACAGGAAGAGAGCTATAAGTTGTTTGTTAGAAACCGAGGCTTTGAATACCCTCTAAAGAGAGCTGGGCTACAGCACTCATTAGCTTCTTCCTCCAATTCACACAAGTGCAAGGATGTCTAGTCAATCCATATGTACTAAATTTTTACCAATGAAACAGGATTTTTAATTTCCTTTGTGTTAGTCACACTCCCCCTAGTACATATTCACATAGGGAGGGTTGAGAAAACTATCTCCTTTGGAGAGATAATTTCAAATGTTAACTAACCCCTTTGACATGTTTAGTTTTTACTGGGGTTCTTCAAATAATAACAAACCATCCATTGAATTTGAATTAAAACTAATGTACCCACCTGTATGTTACATAGTGCCTATAATAAAATATTTAAAATTAAATTACCGGGATTCCAAAATGGTTGCAGAGTACATGGAAGCTACACTCACCTCTTCCCAGGGCCAAACCATATTTACAATTAAATTATAGAGCAATCAATCTGAATAACCAACTGAAGTCTAAGCAAACCAGAGTATTATAACCAAGGATTTACAGAAGTCACTTAAGAGACTGGTAAGAAAGGCAGAGATTGGAGAAGGCTGGGCCCCACACCTACATGCAGCAGCTGAGAAGGTAGAGGGAATTCTTGGCTGCAGAAGAAGTCCCCCCACACCCAGAAACATGACGTCTCAATCCCATCCCAAGATTCCTAACCCAGAGCACTAGAGCCTACATAACATCTGGTGGTAAAAATCAATGGGGATTCAGTCCACCTGGAAAAGAAGGGAGTCTCCTAGAGACCCAGATACCATCTTCCCAGGGTTGAGTACCTCTATTGTTACTACACCAGCCTGGGAGTGCAATAACGGGTCTTCTAACTACTATTGACACCACACAGGATCCTTTGTGGTACTCTTTTTCTGGAGAACTTCTTGGTGGAGATTTAGATAGTAATTTAGAATGGGACCCATTCTTCTCCACCTTATGCATAAAGCTCATGTCCCATCCCCCTTTCAACTCCTGGGGGCCCTGCCCTGCTGAGCTAGGTCCTCTGGGGATCAGAGTGCTGCACAGAGATAAGACCTTTAGAGTGCATATCCCTGGATGGTTCCTGCCTGGGTCTCAGATAAGCACTGGGTTATGTGCTTGAGTCATAGGGAGAAGAGACATTCTAGCTCCCATTGCAGGCTTGCCTGTTGCCACCCACAATGGGATACTCTTTTGATCTGTTCTCCCAAGTCCCAGTGGCCCTGCCTTGCTGAACTTGCTCCTATAGAGGGCTTAGCTGGCTTTATTCAACCTGAACCTGTGGTGTGCTCCCTCTGGCAGAGCTAAGGTCAGAGACTCTGACAGAGACTGAATGGTATGGCTCTGGACTAGGGGCCACTTTTCCCCCATTGAATGTCTGACCATACTGCCCAAAGCAGGAAATCCACTTGCCCCATCTTTCCAACCCCGGTGTCCCCACCCTAATGAGCTTGTGCCTTGTGGAAGGATCTATGGGTTGCAACCATCCTGGGCTCACTATACATTCTTTCTACAGAAGGTTCTTAAGGAATACCAGGAAACCCCAAGGGGTGGCAGGAGGAGGTAGATTTCAGGGTGCCATGGAACTTTTACTGAACTGCCCCATTTCAGAGCTTGAGGAAACTGACCTTTTACAGAGTTTGGCCGCTGCCATGTATACCCAGGCCCAGTAAGGGAAGTCACAAACAGCAAATTATTTGGCCAGACAAGTAGCCCAAGGTTAGTTACAGGCAACATCTGACATCAACCTGCACTGGAACCCCATCCAAGTAGATCCAGAACCAATACAAGCAGTGGTGGACTTCAGAACACACCAAGGCTTGATCCAACTAACCACACAGCAGTATAACCAAAGAGAGTTCATGACAGGTACCAGGCCCTGCTCGAAACAATGCCACCTCAGGGGACAGCCCCACACAGTGGTTCATATACTATAGTAGAGTTCTATCCTTAGAGTCCGCCAACCTGTCTTAACCCCTTCCATGAATGGGCCAACAGCAATAAAGACTCAAGTACAATAGGAGAACACACATAACCAACACAAGAGACATTCCTGGAACACCTAGCTCCAGTGATCTAGAAGATTGCAACACTGAGCCCCACGAGACACCTACAACATAAAACCACCACAACAAGCTTAAGAATCATAGAAGTTCTACCTGACACAGTCACAAACACAAAAAGGCAGACAAAATTGGATTGCAAAAGAAAAAAAATTATCCCCCAAATAAAAGAAAAAGAGAAATCCCCAGAAAAAAATTTGAATGAAATGGAAGCAACCAAGAAACCACATGCAGAGTTCAAAACAATGGATGATCTTGGTGAGAAGTTAGACAGAGATACTAATCATCAAAAAGAACATAGAAACCATAAAAAAAGAACTGTCAGAAATGAAGAACACAATATCTAAAATGAAAACTATGCTACAAAGAATCAACAGCTGGTTAGAAGACACAGAAGATTAAATAAGCGATTTTGGAAAGAAGATAACAGAAAATACCCAAACAAAACAACAGAAAGAAAGAAAGATTTTTTTAAAAAATCAGGATAGTCTAAGGAACCTCTAGGACAACATCGGGCATAAGAACATCTACATCATAGAGGTAACAAAAGAAAAAGACCAAGAAATAAAGAACCTGTATGAAGAAATAATGGTTGAAAAGTGTCTTAACCTAGCTGAAACAAAAGACACATAAGTTCAAGAAGTGCAGAGAGCTCCAAATAAGAGGTATCCAAAGAGGCCAACACCAAGAAACAGTATAATTAAAATACGAAAGGTTCAGGACAGAGAGAGACTGTTAAAGCAACAAGAGACAGTTTCTCTTGCATAGGAGCTACAATAAGCTCCTATAAGTCTCCTGTATAGGAGCTACAAGGAAGCTCCTATAAGTCTGTCAGCTGATTTCTCAACAGAAACACTTCATGCCAGAAGAAGTTAGCACGAAATATTTAAAATGATGAAAAGCAAGAACCTACAGCCAAGATTTCTTTACCCAGCAAGGCTACTATTTAAAATTAAAGTTGAAATAAAGAGCTTCCCAGAAAAAAAAAAAAAAATTAGAGTTTATTACTTCAAAAGCAGTATTGCAAGAAATGTTAAGGGTCTTCTTTAAGAAGAAGAAAGACACCAGTTAGAAGCCCTGTGCTTGCCTGGTCAAGGCACATGTGACAAGCAGTCAATAAACAACTACAGTGAAATAGCTATGAGTTAATACTTCTTGCTTCTCACCCCTCTCTCTCCTCTCTTTGTAAAATTAATCAATAAAAGAAGAAGTAGGAGGAGAAGGAAACAGAGAAGGAAGAACATAGGTTTAAAGAATAAAACGGCAATATATATGTACCTATTAATAACTTTACATGTAAATGGATTTCCAATAAAAGATATAGAGTGGCTGAATGGATAAGACAACATTATTTATATACACTGATCACAAAAAATAAGGATATTTTATAGTTTCATATTCATTTTGAAATATCCCCTAAGTCTGCTCACAAAAAGTAGGGGATATTTTATAGCTTCATATTCATTTTGAAATATCCCCTAATTTTTGTGAGCAGTATCTATGCTGTCTACAAGAGACTCATCTCAGGACAAATGATACAAACAGACTAAAAGTGAAGAGATGGAAAAATATATTCCATGCAAATGGAAATAAAATAGTTGGATAGCAATACTTAGAAAAAAATAGACTTCAAAACAAAGACCATAACAATAAACAAAAAGGACATTACATTATACTAAGTGGATTGATTTAACAAGAGAATATAACCCTTGTAAACATATAAGCACCCAACATGGGAGTGCTTAAATATATAAAGCAAATTTTGGTAGACATAAAGGGAGAGACCAACAGTGATACAGTAATAGTAGGGGATTTTAACACTTTATTGAAATCAATAGATAGATCTTCCAGACAAAAAATCAATAGGACAATGACCTTAAATGATACACTGGACCAGATGGATTTACCAAATATTTCATCTCAAAGCAGTAGAATGTATATTCTTTCCCAGTGCACATGGAACATGCTCTAGAATAGACAATGCTTTAGGACACAAAACAAGTCTTAATAAATTCAAAAAGATTGAAATCATATCAAGCATCTTCTCTGACCACAATGGTATAGAACTAGAAAAACACGCAAACACATGGAGACTAAATAACATATTATTAAACAATAAATGGGTCAACAATGAGATCAAGAAAGAAGTTTTAAAAATAGCTTGAAAAAAATTAAAATGAACACAACAACCCAAATATTATGAGACAATGAAAAGAGTCATTAGAGGGAAATTCATAGCATTGTAAGCCTACCTCAAGAAGCAAGAAAAACCTTTAATAAACTATCTGATCCTAAAAGAACAAGTAAAATAACAACAAACAAAGCCCAGAGTAAGTAGAAAAAAAAAATGATCAATATCAAAAAAGAAATAAATGACATAGAGACTAAAAAACAAACAAACAAAAATTAACAGATCAATTAAACCAAAAGCTGGTTCTCTGAAAAATAATAAACAAGATTGACAAATCTTTAACCAGGTTCATCAAGAATATAGATGCTAAAATCCTTAATAAAATGGCAGCAAACTGGATCCAGCAATACATTAGAAAGATCATTCACTGTAATCAAGTGGGATATATTCTGGGAGTGCAAGGTTGATAAAATATCCACAAATCAATAAATGTGATAAACCACATAAACAAACTGAAAAGTAAAAGCCACATGATTATAATGATAGATGCACAAAAAACATTTGATAAAATCCAGCATTCATTTATGATAATAATTCTCAGCAAAGTGGAAATAGAGGGAACATACCTCAATATATTGAAGCCTGTATATGACAAACCCAAAGCCAACATTATACTCAATGGGCAAAAACAAAATAAAAGAAACTAAAATAATTTCCCTTAAGATCAGGAGCGAGACAGGGATGTCTGCTTTCACCACTTTTATTCAACACAGTATTGGAAGTTCTAGGCAAAGCAACTGGACAAGAAAAAAATAAATAAAAGGCATCCAGATTGTAAAGAAAGAAGTAAATCTGTTATTATTTTCAGATGACAAGATGCTGTATATAGAAAACCTTAAATACTCCACCAAAAAATAACTACTATTGATAAATAAATTCCATAAAGTGATAGGATACAAAATCAATATCCATAAATTGGTTGCATTTTCATATCAATAATAAACTATCAGAAAAAAAAAACTTTTAAAAATCCCATTTACAATTACATCAAAAGAATAAAATAAAGTACCTAGGAATAAATTTAGCCAAGGATGTAAAAGACCTGTACCTAGAAAATTATAAAACACTGAAGAAAAAAATTTAAGAAGATATAAATAAGTGGTAGCATATACCATGTTTATGTATAGAAAGACTTGACATCATTAAAATGTCCATATAACCCATAGAAATCTTAGATTCAATACAATTCTATCAAGATACCAATGGTGTATTTCATAGAACTAAAACAAATATTCCAAAAGCTTATATGGAACCACAAAAATCCCAAATAACTTCAGCAATCTTGAGAAAGAAGAACAAAATTGAAGGTGTCACACAATCTGATATCAAACTATATATATTACAAGGTCATAGTAATCAAAACAGCATGGTTCCTGCTTTAAAATTGGCATATAACTCAATGAAACAAAATAGAGAACCCAGAAACCAACACTTACCTTTATGGTCAGTTAATATTTGACAAGAACATACAATCAGGTAAAGACAGCCTTTTTTTTTTTTTTTTTTTTTTTGAGAGAGAGAGAAAGAGGAAGGGACAGACAGACAAGGGAGAGAAATAAGAAGCATCAATTCTTCATTGCGGCACACCTTAGTTGTTCATTGATTGCTTTCTGAAACATGCCTTGACCAGGGGGCTACAGCAGACCGAGTGACCCCTTGCACAAGCCAGTGACCTTGTACTCAAGCCAACAAACTTGGGCTTCAAGCCACAGACCTTTGGACTCAAGCCAGTGACCATGGGGTCATGTCTATGATCCCACACTCAAGCCAGTGACCCTGCACTCAAGCCAGATAAGCCCACACTTGAGTCAGCAATCTTGGGGATTCCAACCTGGGTCATCAGCATACCAGGTCAATGCTCTATTCACTGCACCACCACCTGGTCAGGCAAAAATATTCTATTTAACAAATGATGCTGGGGAAATTGAACAGATACATGCAAAAAATGAAACTAGATAACCTCCTTAAACCATACACAAGAATAAACTCAAAAACCATAAGAATCCTAGAACAAAACATAATCTTGGACATTTCTTGTAGCAAAATGTTTTCTGATATATCACCTAGGGCAAGGGAAACAAATGAAAAATGAAACAAATGGGACTACATCAAAGAATTAAAAATGGAAATCCCTTTGACCCCACAATCTCACTTCTGGCAATATATCCAAAGAAACCTAAAACACTGATTTGAAAGAACATATGCACCCCTATGCTCATTGCGGCACTATTTACAATAGTCAAAATCTAGAAACAGCCAAGTTCCCATCAGTAGATGAATGCATAAGAAAGCTGTGGTACATTTACACAACAAAATCCTACTCAGCTGACAAAGAATAAAGAAGGAAAGGTTACCATTGCAGCAGCATGAAATGACCTTGAGAATATTATGCTTAGTGAAATAAGCCAGAGAAAGACAAATACCGTATGATCTCACTTATATGTGAAATGTAATGAAAAAATAGAAACTATCAAACAAAACAGAAACAGACTTATCATAGAGTTGTACAATTGAAACCTTTATGGTTTATTATCCAATGTCACCCCAATAAATTCTATTAAAAGTTTAATTTAAAAAAAGAAATAAATTACAGACAACATAACAGAGAATTACAAACATTTTCTATAGAAATGTGGCGTTATTGTGCATGTGTGGACAGGGCAATGAGGAGAGACTGGCATCTGAGTACATAGATACCAAAACTCAATCTCAAATGCGTTAGAAGTCTATTCAGCCCTCATCCTCTTTAGTCCCTGCCTTATCATGTTTGTCCTGAATTATGTTAATAGCTCCCTGACTCAAATATTTTTTATCACTCTCTTTCCTCCCCCAAGGCAACTCCATTCTCTTCATAGCAATCAGTGTATTCTCTAAAACACAATCTGAGCCCTGGGCAGTTGGCTCAGTGGTAGAGCATTGTGGAAGTCCTGGGTTCAATTCCTGGCCAGGGCACACAGGAGAAGCGCCCATCTGCTTCTCCACTCTTCCCCCTCCCCTTCCTCTCTCTTTCTCTCTCTTCCCCTCCTGCAACCAAGGCTCCATTGGAGCAAAGTTGGCCCGCTCCATGGCCTCCGCCTCAGGCACTCATTGAGTATATTCAAAACTTCAATTTTGAATTCTCTCTCCTTGAACTCCAAGGCTTCCATGTGATTGAGAAATTTTTCTGGAAATTTTGCATTTTCTTTCTGAAATACATCTCTGTCTTGTGTAGCCATGGTATTCAATTCTTTCTTCTTTGATGACATTTAAGGGTGGTATTGTTAAGAACCTTAACAAAAAAAAAAAAAACAACTAAAAAAATTGAAAAATTTTAAATAATACAATAAAAATATAAAAATTTTAAAATTATGACAAGTAAAAAAGAACCACAGGAAAGAAGATAGAAAGCAAAGAAAAAATCAGAATAAATTGGCCATTAAAAATAAACATAAACAGCCTGACCTGTGGTGGCGCAGTGGATAAAGCGTCAACCTGGGAACACTGAGGTCGCCAGTTCAAAACCCTGCACTGGTCTGGTCAAGGCACATATGAGAGTTGATGCTTCTAGCTCCTCCCCCCCCCTCACTCTGTGTCTTCTCTCTAAAATAAATAAAATTAAAAGAAATAATAAACATGTTCACACTTTGAAAAAAAAATTAAAAACATAAGCATATAAAAATTCAAAAATGTAATTCAAAAATGAAAAAGAGAAAAAGGAATAAGAAAAAAAGAAATTTCGGTTTTTAGAGGTTTCTTCCAGTAGGTGCTGCCGTATAACAACTTTTAGCTCTGTGAAGTTTTTGGGCTGTTTGCTAAGATGTTGCTGTCACAATAATGTAGGTGGGGACACAAGTTGGTGGGTGGGCATGTTGTGAAGGATTTATGGCTCTAACAATGGTCATCTCAGGCTTCTGTGTACTTCTTCTCACATCCCATCAGACCTGAGGACAGATATGAAGCACCGCTTTTCTTTATTGAAAGAGTGATTCTGGAAAGTTAACACTGGGACTTGTCTCTGCCACTCTTTATACCATGAGGTGAGGAAGGCAGTATCTGGGAGGCTGGAGGCCTTACTTTAGGTTTGTCTGTCTCTGCTGAGTGTGGGCTGCAGTCTGACCACAGAAACAGTGGCTACTCATGAGTTTCCCTCTTTATACCCCTCAGGCAAAATCTAGAAAGTCTGAGCTTCCCCTCTTCCCATAGTCCAGCAGAGAAAAAAAACAAAAACAAAACAAACAAACAAAAAAAACCAGTCATTCCAAATCTGTCTCCTCTCCTTTCCAAAGCCTACTGTGATGCATTTTATCTTCTGCCCCTCCCCTTTCACCCATTCTCACCTTTAGTCCATTCTGTGTGTGGATCTTTCAGGCACACCTGCAAGTTCAGCTGGAGCTCCTTCACTGTGTTATATTTGTTCAGTTTGTTGAAATTTCAAGAAGAGAGATCAGGAGTATCTCTCACACTGCCATTACTCTGATGTCATCTCCTAATTTGTATTTCTTAATCCCCTCACCCTTTTCAACCTTCCCCTCAATCTCCCTTCCATCTGGCAACCATCAGAATGTTTTCTTGTATCTATGAGTCTGTTTCTGTTCTGTTTATTTTGTGTTTTTTTAATTTAATTGTTGATAGATAAGTATTTATTGCTATTTTATTGTTCATATTTTTTTTATCTTTTTTTCTTCTTCTTCTTAATGAAGACCCTTTAACCTTTCATATATTACTTGTTTGGTGATGAAGAACTCCTTTAGCTTTTTGTATGAAAAGTTTTTCATCTGTCCTCTGATTCTAAATGATAGCTTTGCTGGGTAGAATAATCCCTGTTGTATGTAGGTCCTTGCTTTTCATCACTTTGAGTATTTCTTGCCACTCCCTCTGACCTGCAAAGTTTCCATTGAGAAATAAGTTGACAGTCATATAGGAGCTCCCTTGTAGCTAATTAACTGCTTTTTTCTTGTTGCTTTAAGATTCTCTTTGTCTTTAACCTTTTGTATTTTATTTATGTGTCCTGGTGGGAGCCTTTTTGAATTCATTTTGTTAGGGAGTCTGTGTTCCCTGGACTTGTGTGTCTATTCCTTTCACCAGGTTATAAATATTTTCTGTCACTTTTTAAAATAGGTTTTCAATTTCTTGTTCTCTCTCCCCATGATGCTAATGCTGGTACAGTTGAAGTTGTCCCAGAAGCTTCTTATCCTATCTTCAATTCTCTTTTTCTTTCTTTCTTTATTTTTTATTTATTTCTGTTCTAATTGGATGTTTTTTTGCTTTCTTATATTCCAAACTGCTGATATAATTCAATTCTCAACTTGATCTATTTTACTGTTGATTCCCTATACATTTTTCTTTATTTTAGTTAATGTATTCTTTATTTCTGACTGGTTCTTTTTTATGGTTTCTATGTTTGGTTTTGTTTTTTACATTGCTTATTATTTCATGTTCTTTTGTCTCCACATTCTGGATGCTTCCTTGTATCTGTTTTTATGTACTAGGCAGAACAGCTATGGCTCACAGACTTGATAGAGTGGCCTGTGTTGTAGGTGTACTGTACGGCCCAGTGGCACAGCCTCCCGAGTCACCCATGCTGTGCTTCACTTATCCCTGTGTGGGCTGTGTGCACTGTCCTGCTGTAGTTGAGCCTTGATTGCTGTTGCCATCTCTGGGAGAAAATGACCCTTAGGCTGATTAGCTTTGAGGACTAGCTCTGACTACAGTGGAGGAGCTACTGTACAGGAGTTGACCCAACAGAGCAAGACTTACTCAGTGGATCTTTGGTGCTTACTGAACCATCCATGAGTGTGTTTCTTATGAAGGTAGTAAGGTTGTGATCTGGCATGTTCTGAATCTGTTTATCAGTTGCACTGGCTCTGGGACTTCCCTCAAAGTTCAAAATCAGCCACTACCTGGGTCCTACCTGGGACCACTCCCCAGCATGAGCTACAAAGAAATCTGCAAATGACTGCTAATTATGTTGGGCTTAGAGTTACCCAGGAGTGGCCTATGAACCAAGCCAGCTTCTGCTACTGCCAGGCCTGGGGACACTTAGCAAGAGGTATGGGGTATGCAGAGACCAGATGCTGCTTGAGAGATTTTAGGAAAGTCTGAAGCATGAGCCAAGACACCATTTGTGAGGAAAAGTCAATGAAAATGGCTTAAATAAGCCAACAAATTGGGTGGGGTGGGGTCTCAGGGAATCACTGAGTGGTGCAAAGAGTTTAAGCTAGGTTAACAGAAACTCAGATATGACACCCCCCCTTCCAGCTCTGTGGGAGAGGGGTCTCAGAAAAGGAACAATAACCTCTACCCACACTTCTGTCTTGGAAAAAGCTGCCTCTCCAGCTCTTGCCTTAATGCCTAACAACTCAGTTTCTCCCCATATGTCCCTGGTTTCTTTCAAGCTGCTTCCCCAGTCCTGGGACTCAGAGGGAGTGGTTTCTTTCAAGCTGCTTCCCCAGTGCTGGTGCACAGTGGGAGTGAGTTTGAGTAAGTTCATGTGTGTACTCTTTAAGAGGAACTGCCTGGGACTTCAGCAGCCCTACATTTACCTTAGGCACAATCTTCGTTGGCTTTAACAGGCAGAAGTTATGAAAACTTGTCTTTCTCGCTCTGTAACCTTGGACTGGGAGACCTATTGTAGGGTTGGAACCCCTCATTCCTTAGGGAAAACCTCCATAGCCAAGATATCCCTCCTGATTTTAAACCACAACATGTGGGTATAGGACCGACCTGTTCTGTGTCTCTTTCTCTCCTACCAGTCTCCATGTGGCTTCTTTTTTAAATCCCTGGTTATAAGACTTCCATAAAGCTATATTTCAGGCAATTCTGAATGAGAGTTGTCTGTAGTTTAGTTGTAATTATGATGTGGTTGTGGGAAAGTTCAAGTACCACATTTACCTATGCTGCCATCTTGACAAGAAGTTGAAGACAATTATGAATATCAAGAATATGGTTTTCAAAGTACAGCCTTGGAGAATAGGGTCTAGAATCACAATAGCTTACACTAGGCAGATGAAGGAGGAAGGTAGAAGTTTGATGTCTTTAGAATGTACTGTGTGTTCCTTTTGAAATTGTAGTTGCTGAGAATTTTCTTTCTCCTTACTTTTATTTTTGCAGTGGACATTTTCAAACATTTACAAAAATAGATAAAATAGTTTGACTTACCCCATGTAACCATCACCCTGCTTTAAAACAATTTATGACCAAGTTTGTTTCAACTTTAACCCCACTTACCCCTGACCTTAGGCCATTTTGAAGCATCATATAATTTTCTTTTTTTAAATGTTTCAGTATGTATCTCTAAAATATAAAAATTCTATTTTAAAAAACCTGACAATTCTGTTATAACACCTAAAATATAACAACAAATTAATTGATATTATAAAATATTAGCATTTAAATTTTCAATTACCTATAAATGTTTTTATTTGGTTATACTTTATTTGTATATCTGTGTTTAAAAAGTTTGTTTTATACAAGATCCAAACAAAGTCTACACATTCTAATTTGATTGTCTCTTATGCCTCTTTAAATCTATAGGCTTTCACTCCATTTATTGTTTTCTAACAAACTTTATTTTTTAGAACAGTTTTAGATTTATAGAAAGTTGTGAAGATTGTAGAGAAGATTCTCATAAATCCCATACCTAGTTTTCCCTATTCTTAACATCTTACATTAACCCTTTGAATAATATGAATGTTTATGTACATCCTCGTGCCTCATGACCATCCAGAGTATGATCGATTTATTTTTAAAATGTGAAAGGCAACATTAAAAAAGGCATATATATGTTATTTTTGTTTCCATAGGTTGGTTATCAAATAAACATGATTTTAAGTTAATAAAACTATAACTGGAAGTAATTTCATTTTTTAGAAAATGAAAACTTACTCCTGGGGGTCAGCAAACCTGAAAATAACTCACTGCTCAAAGGGTTAATGTGATACATTTATTACAATCAATGAATCAACATAAATACATTATTATTAAAATCCATACTTTATCCATATTTCTTTAGTTTTTATCCAATGTGCTTCTTCTGTTCTAGAATCTCATCTAAAATATCACATTACATTTAGTCATTCTGTCTCTTTAGGCTGCTCTGGGCTGTGACAGTTCTCCAGACTTTTTTTGTTTTTGATGACCTTGACAGTTTTGAAAAATACTGGTAGTAGTTAGTCCTCCAGCCCACTGGGAACTACCAGTGTTGCATATGGGAAAACTGCTCAAGACAGAAACTATTGTCAAGAGAAGAGGGAGAGGCTGTCAAGAGAGACTAACCTCCTGAATCTTCTTCTCTCAGAGCTTTTATTAATCAGAAGCAAAAAAAAAAAAAAAAAAAAAAGGTAACAGGATATCAGGGGAGGGTGATCAGCTGATAAGGGGAAAGAATGACTAATATACTTCTTCTTGATATAGAAAAAAGGTTAATTTTAGTAAGTACTTTCTTTTTCTTCTGCTAATTAACAAGCACAAAGGAAGGGGTAGTCTGTAAACCTCTAGGCTGATTTCCTAAAGTCAGTTCACATGCATTCCTTTGTGTTTTCACAAAGGTCACTCACAGTTTCTTGGTATTTGCATTCAAGAAAACTATTCCCTGTGTTTGCAGCAGAGGAGCATATTCACATCACCATTCACATTCAGGGCTTTTTAACTAAAGTCCCTTAATCCAAGTTATAGAGGGTCCAAGATCAGATAGGCGATTCCCTACAATTGGTCAAATATAAGGAAGAAGGGCAAAACTAGGTTTACAGTTGTTAATATGGAAAATAATATAATAATTAATAAATAATAATACAAGAGTAAACTCTGTGGTTTGCATACTCACAACTATACACCTATTTTTGCCCCACCATGTATTTTGTAGATCATCTGTAAATTGGGATTTAGTTAATATTTTCTCACAACTATACTAGGAATAAGTGTTTTGGTTAGGACTAACATAGAAGTAAATACCCATAACATCATAATCAAGGATGTATACTATCAACATGATCTATCACCGTTGATGTTGACTTTGATAACCTGACTAAAGTAATGTGTGTCATGTTTATCCAACACTACTGTATGGGAAAATTGAAAAGGTTACGATGCACGGCCCACATATAAGGAGTGGAGAATTATGAATCATCTCTCTGATGGTAGAATGTTTACATAAATTATTTGGAACTCCTTTACATAGAAGATTTATCTCTTCTCCTCTTTTATTTATTCAATTAATCAATTATTTATATCGGTGTAGACTCGTGAACATGTATTTTATTATTTGGGTTAAATTTCAGTACTACTTTGTTTCTCAAATTATTATAGCTTTGACTTTTGGAAACTTTTTCAGTTGGTTCCTCTTCCTAGACCTACACAGTCCAAAGGCAATCCATTTCTCCAAGGAATCTTGGTTCATTTTATTGGAGAATGGTATTAGAAACCAAAAATTGGCCTCCAGAAATGTTCATTGTTCTAGGCCTTCTCAGCTACTAGAACAGAAAATATATGTGTATTTATACACATCAACAAATATTTCTATTTGTAACTATCCATATTTATGTTAAGCTAAACATGAATTCGTACTGATACCTCCAAATTTAATCCATTACCACAAAGATCATTCTAGCTTCCTTCCCTTGCTTATTGTAAATTCCCACTTCAACACTAAAAACCTAATTCCTACCACCAACCATCCATTTTTTTAATTGTTCAATTCCAGAATATAGACATACCTTGGAAATATTGTGGGTTTGGTTCCAGACCATCACAATAAAGATAGTATTAAAATAAAATGAATAACAATCTCTTGATTGGAGGAGGGTCTTGCCTTCAATTTGTAAAAATGCATCATCTATGAAGTGTGACAAAGTGAAGCACAGTAAGACCATTGTGCTTGTACATGTAGAGCAGTATCAGAATTATTAACACAAGGAAACAACTTTATTAACTGGAATACAGTGCTTATTTGTAATTCCTTTTGTCTTTGGTGTTACACATGCTACTAATTCCTAATGTTGTTTAGATAACTGGGCATTTAGATTAAACATACATCTACCATATGACCTAGTCATTCTGCTACAGTACTTACCCAAGATAAATGTAATCTTATGATCCTACAAAGACTTATACACACATGTTTATAACACCTATAATAGCCAAAAACTAAAAAAACAACCCAAAATGTAGATAAATGAATAAACAAATTTGATACATCCAAACAATGGAATACTATTCAGCAATAAAAGGAAATGAATTATTAATATATGCACAATATGTATGAATCCCTAAAGTATTATGCTGAGGAAAAGAAGGCAGACACAATATATTAATATAAAATTCGAGAAAATGCAACTATCTGTACTACAGAAAGGGGCAGAAGAGAGGGATTGTAAAGGAACAGACTTTTGGGATGATGGAAATGTTCACTGTCTTAATTGTGGTGATAGATTAATGGCTGAAAACATTTATCAAAATTTATTCATTTGTACAGCTTAAGTAGGTACAGTTTACTGTACCTCTATGTTCATTTTAACCCCAATTTAAAAAAAGTCTATGCCTCATATCCTTTACTAATTTATTCTAGAGCAGTGAATTAGTAAACTTTGACATGCACATAAATCACCTGAGGATCATATTAAAACACAGATTCTGATCCACTATATCTAGGAGGTAACCTGAGATTCTTTATTTCTAACTCTTTAGGTTGTGCCATTGCTGCTAGTCTGTGGCTCACACTTTGGATGGCAGGGGCAATGGTTCATCAATTTTAGAGTATATAAGAATAACTTTGGGGAAATTATAGAAAATTTTAGGAAATTATGGATACATTGTACTCAAAAACATGGATTCCATAGACATGTGGTAGAGTCTATGGGTGCATTTATTCATGATACCCTCAAAGACTCTAATGCTTTAATATTTATCACCATACCCAGGGAAAACATTAATCAAAGACTTGCAAACTAACTTAGCCATGTTCTCTAACTTAGTCAATAATTTGCAGATTCCCAGACATTTTTGTAATACATCCAAGCCTTCCTTCTAAGGCTTCATCTTTTGTTTATATAAATTAAATAGAATTGGAGGTCCAGGCATTAAATTAATAACATTTTAAAAGAAAAAGAAATGCAAACAGTAGTAAAGCTGGAAGCAATGAGCAGGTGAAAGTTGCGAGGTCATTCTGCGAGGAAGAAGGGAGGGAATTTAACATCTGGAGAACAAAGTCCACGTGTAGCTGATATGATGAATTTGCCACTCTTAGGTAATGTTTAAGAAAGGGCTCCTCCTTCCGTTATTCACTGTAATCTGGGTGACAAGGCTGTAGAAAGAGCTCAGGTTGAAGTCAGGCAAACTGGGATTCTCAACTATACAGGTATACAAAGAGCATTCGAACTTTGGGGAAATGTCTTGACCCCTGAAGTTTCTATTTCTTTATTTGCTAAATGGGAGTAATAGCACCATTTTTCAGGCTTGTATTAAATTTGGAAATAATGCAAAAGAAGACCAATGAGTAACTTTTTTCCAAAAAGTAAAAAGAAATATATAGTTCACAGAAAACACAAATGGAGTTTAGATATTTAAAATAAGCCTTAACTTGATTCACAATAAGAGAAGTGCATATTAAAACCACAATGAAGCATGTGTTTTGTTTACCATGTTGATAACAATCATTTAATACACTGTGTTGATGAAAGTGTGAAAAATAGACACTCTACTACACTAATGGTAAGAATATAAGTTGTCAAAATGCCTGTGAAGCCAATTTGGCCATATCAATAAAAATTAAAACCTCAATACCCTTTGAACCAGAAATTCCCCTTCTAGAAATTTATACAAGTACTAGTATATAAAAAATGAAGCATCCAAACAATGGAATACAATGGATAGAGGGGAAAGCACATTAAATTTGAAGCGGAAGACCTGGCTCTGCATTCTAGTCTTCCATGTAAACTCTGTAGTCTTGGCGAGTCATTGAATCTCATGATCAAAGCCTGTGTTCCCTAGAAGCAGAGCTTAAGATATAAAGGTTGTATGCATGTACTTTGTTTTGGTATTGTTTCTAATACGCCAAAATTAAAAACATTATAAATGGCCATCAAAAATTAAGTTAATATATGGGATACATATTATCTATATAATATTATGCAGTCATTAAAAGAATAACATGTTTGGAAAGCTCTCTAATATATAAATATGCATAAACACAGATGAGGACTACACACATACTTATCTGCATACAAAAATTCTGGAAGGATATAAAAGCAGCTGTTAAAAGTAGCTGTTGGGAAGAAACTGATTCCTAGAGAACAGGTTAATGAAAGCATGGTATACCCTTTCTTCCTTTTAACATTTTATTTATTTTTTTTTACTTTTTAGTTTTTCATTTTGAAAAATATGTTGCAAAAAAGATCATGAAATTCTTGTATTTTACTTTTCAAATGTTAACATCTTATAAACCACCATATACCAAATCTTATAAACCACCATATACAAAATTAATCTTAATATAATACATACTATTGACTATTTACATACCTTCTTCAGATTCCACCAATTGTTCTCATGATGACCTTTTTCTGTTTAAGGGTCAAGTTTTCATGATGCCTCCCATCTAGAATAGTTGCTCAGTTTTTCTTTGTCTTTCACTACTTTGTCCAATGCTGTCAAGTTACTGTGTACAATGTCC
Source organism: Rhynchonycteris naso (assembly GCA_037038555.1). NCBI lineage: Eukaryota > Metazoa > Chordata > Mammalia > Chiroptera > Emballonuridae > Rhynchonycteris > Rhynchonycteris naso. The sequence goes on from CM073003.1 coordinate 84,928,919, forward strand.
TGGATTTCAATTTGTCTCATGTTTCCTCCTGATGAAATTCAGGAAATGCATTTTTTGCAGGAACAGCACAGAAGCAGGGTTCTCCTCTTCTCAGTCCAGCATGTCAGGAGACACATGGTATAGATGTGTCTTGTTACTGGTGACCTCAACTTTCACACATCGTTAAGTCAAGTTTCTCCTCTAAAAAGTTCTTCTTTCCTGCTATTTTGTGGCATATACTTTGACAACATGCAAATATTTCTTCTCAAAATAGTTACCATGATAACTTCAGCATCTATTAGTGATTTTTTATCTACAACACTTTATGATGTTTACCAGTTAGTTACTTCTATTTCCATCACTCCTTCTGCACACTTATTTTGTCCTATACTTATAAACTGGATTTCTGTTCGGAGGAAGAGCTTTCTCTCCCCCACTTTAGTTACTTATTTTCTTAATTATTTTTTGTCAGTATAGACCCATGGATATTTATTTTATTCTCTGTGTTATAATCTACTGACTTTTAAGAAGAGCCCCTTGAATTTGTCCTGTTGACATGTCCCTGTCATTGTTCATATCTTCTACTCATTTTTCTATCATGTTTTTAGACCTTTGTCCCTTGAGTTATAAGAGGTATTTTAATATTAGAAATTTTCGTCCTTTGTCTATGATATTTGTTACAAAGTTTTCCTTGTGAATTTTATACTACTTGAGTATAATACTTATTTTAGAAATTTTTTTAAAAATGCACAGAAATATGTTTTGTGGAAACATAAAAGAAAAGAAGTAGAAACATAGCAAGTTGCTGGCTGGGAGTGATGTGACTTCAGGGTTTAGAGAGCAGCTTCAGGTCGTCATGACTGGCCTTCTCTCTTAGGAATTCTCCCAGCAAAGCAGCAGGCGCACGCCAGCCGCAGGCTCATGACCGGCCAGGTCGGAGCAGCTGAAGGTGAGCCTGGCTGGCTCCCACACAGTCCTCACACTTCTGGTGCATGTGTCCATGCAGGGTCACTGGATCCAGGAAATAAATGGAGAGTTACACATATGACTTAAACTTTCCTTCCTCATGACTTTCTCGCGCTCCAGCAAAAATTGTAGGAATGGTGCTCTGGAGGCCTGTCAGAGTTTCTCTTCTAATTATAAATGCAGAGACACTAAAAATAACCAGTTCTGAAGGTGAGGGTTAGTGGTTTCTAAAATAGCAGTACACCAATGGTACAAATTTAGCTCTCACGGAGCCGGGGAGAAACAGGTGGCTATCCTTTTCTAACTGGGCTTCTGCAAATGAGAAGAGAAAGTGGGAAAGGTTGCTGAAGAGCTAGAATGTCTTGATTATTTTCTTCAGTTGTGCTAAAGGCAGAACCGCAAGGAAATACTTTTTTGCATTGTCTACTCCCATTGTAGCAAGTTCCTTAAGCGTACACAATGCACAGGAAAGGAGCTGAAGCTTGGTGAGCTTACCACAGCAAACCAGGGCTGAGAGTGCTGCAATGAATCTTCTAATCATCAGATGGTGAATGGAGCATTTGAATAGTGCACAGTGCACAGAATCGCAGAGCAGCCTGTCGTAGTTGCTGTCCCACAATGTTCCATTACTATGTTTGAAGAAATGAATAAAAAGGTATCCTATACCACTTTATACTATTCCTGAAGATCTGAAAGTTGGTGGTAAATGTTGTAAAAGTTCAAATGAGAAGAGCAAGGCAGAGAATGAAGGGCCGCAAGGCTTCTAGACAGATACTCTGAGCTAATCAGAACTGGAAAAGTACAGCCAATGGGTGACACTTAGGACAGGACCGGCCAATACCCAATTATACAAAGTATAGCAGGTGACAACAGCAGCAGATAATCCAAGATAATGTAAGGTCCCACACCTGCAAAAGGCCATGTTCTGCCAATGCCTATCCCACCTACCTAATGGAAACGAAAGCACACTTACTTCCTGCAGATACTTTAGAAGCCAAGTGTGAGTCAAATAAGTTTGCAAATATGATGTATATGTTTGCTTGTTTACAGTTTGCATTGGGTGTGGGGGATAGGCTATAAGCAGGCAGGGTCGTTAGTTTTAAGACTAAGCCTTTCCCACCCTTTTAATACAAAGATCTTTTCAAAACTAAGCTTTTCCCCACACCCTTGACTGTTGCATGATGTAGGGTGGTGCACTCTCATGAGGAATCCCATTATGCCTCAGATAAGTGACTTTGTATCAGAGACTTTCTTGTTTGTATATTGGATTAAAGGTTTTGATTTCAGCACTATAAAATGGGGCAGAGGAACCCATGCTGGAGGAGAGCATAGAAAGACCACAAGGAGGAGAGGAGAAGCATCCAAGATGTCAGAGTGCTGAAAGAGAAGCCAATTTGTGCAGAGAGAAGGAGATGGGGAACAGAGGTGAATAAGGCTGGTGAGGTAGAAACCTTTGATTCTAGGAAACTTGGATGAGTCAGTGGCTTTGAGAGCCCTTAATACAGTGGTTCTTAACTTTTTTGAGGTACTGAACCCACCAGTTTCATATGCGCATTCACTGAACCCTTCTTTAGTGATAAATAAAATACGATTTTTTTCCCCAAATTCAAGACATAGATATATGTTTTTTTACTGGTGCACAAAATGAGCCTTGCATGAACATCACCTTGCTCAAAGAACAAAACCAACAAAGTGCATGGACTCACAACAAATTACGGTATTACTTTATTCTGGCCTCCACGGCAGAGGCTTCTCCGAACCCCTGAGACCGACTCATCGAACCCCTAGGGTTCAATAGAACCCAGGTTAAGAACCACTGCCTTAATGGAAAGGGAAGTGTTTTCCCACTGTGTGTATTTCTTGCCCACTGGGTGCAAGCTAGGATTAAAGCTAATGGCCCACCAGTTCTTGGCTTCATTGTTTCATTACCATCTGTACGAATCAAATTCGAACCTGCATGAGCCAGGCAGCTGTGATGGTGGCCACAACTACTGGCTTTACACTAAGTTATACAACCAGTTGTCAGATAGAGGCAATATTATCTTCCAATACAAAGAAGAAGATTGACAAAATACTAATCCAACCTCAATATTACCATAAAAAATATTTTCCCCAGCCTTTCCTGGCCTCCCTACTCTTCCAAACAAATGCATCCTCTGTAACCAACCACAGATATTCTCTAAACGGCTGGTATGCTACTCCCCCGTGCCTTTGTTTGTGATCTTTACTTTGCCCGTAATACCACCCAGTCATCCATTTTCATTCAGGAACAAATTTATTGATCTGTTCCCAATTATGATTGATTTTTTTTTGATTTGCCATTTATATGTCCCAGGTATTTTCTGAGGTGCTGGGAATATTGTGGTGAACAAAACAGATCGGACTCTTAGGAGAGAGAGAGAATAAACAAATAGAAATAAATATTTACTTACATATTGTGCTCAGCTCTAAGAAGAAACTGACTATGGTAGGAGAGAAAATACCAGAATTGACCAACTGTAGAGTGTGGTTAAGAGAGGCCTCCTAGTTACCAACCTCTAAAGCATTTCATCACCAGCTCACATTAAAATCAGTCATTTTTCTTTGTGCTCCTAAATTATTTGCTTCTACTTTTGACTCATTTGACACTTCTCTTTTTTAGTTAATTGTTTCTGTATCCAAGCCACTCAGTGCTCTCAGTGGAAGTAGGATAGAGGGGAAAGCACATTAAATTTGAAGCTGAAGACCTGGCTCTGCATTCTAGTCTTCCATGTAAACTCTGTAGTCTTGGTGAGTCACTGAATCTCATGATCAAAGCCTGGGTTCCCTAGAAGCAGAGCTTAAGATATAAAGGTTTATGCAGGTACTTTGTTTTGGAAAAAACCTCAAGCAGTAGAAGTGAGGGTTGGAAAGTGAAAAGGGGAAGGAGGAGGAGCCAACTTAAGGGTGTGTTACTGACTTGGCCATTACTACAAGCAGTGGGCCCTTGGGCCTTGGGAGGAGCCCTAAGAAGTGAGTCTCAGATGACTAAGGGGAGCATTTTTCTGTTGGCCAATCTCCCAGTGACTAAGGGAGTCCACATAAGCACAGACTCCTCTCCATTCTAAGTTTCACAATACAGTCGTCCCTTGCCCTATCGCAGTTCACTTTTCGCAGTCTCACTGTATCACAGATTTTTAAATTGTATATATCTAATTTTGTATCACAGATTTTTTGCTTTATTGCAGGATTTTGTGGTCTTTTTTTATAGGTATTTTTATATATTTATTATTTTAATTACTTTTGCAGTAAAATAAGCAAAATAAGTGTGGGAAAGGTTAATAACAGTATGGAATAGGTTTATAAGAATGTAGAGAGAGTTTATAAAGCCTTAATATATACATATATATATATATATATATATATATATATATATATATATATATATATATATATATATATATATAATATAAGGTCACTACTTTGTGGATTTTCACCTATCGCAGGGGGTTCTGGAACTTAATCTGCTGGATAGACAAGGAACCACACTATACATGAGTTTCCACCACATACAGCAGATCCACCATCTGAGTAGTCAGAGACACCCCAGGGCAAAAAGCAAGTATACAGGCCCCAAGGCAGATGCTGTGCAGCTGTACCTGAGTAGAGGTGGGTAATCGCACAGAAAATGGGCTGACGAGGCAGTGCCTGGTGTGAGAGGGGGAATGAGAGGGCTTAGTTGAGATGTTTGATCCCCCCTTAATCTATAAATTAGATGCAGTGAGAGTAATGTCTGCCTTAAACCATTGGTGTGAAGATTCAATGAGGTTCTCTGTGTGGAACAGTTCTTAAACTACACACCCGGTGCAAACACCACTCCTCTGACCATTACAGTGTCTTCTGGTTTATACCCCCAGGAAAGCACCTGGTAGACAATCAAACAACATATAATGAAAGCTGAGTGACTGAGAAAGGGTAGCAAAGGAGCAAACACAGAGGAACCCCAGCCTCTTTGCCCAAGCATTCCACCAATGTAAGGTTAACAAATACATTTAACAGCCCAGATTCCTTTCATGTTCACTTAGATCTGAATGAAGTAAATGGTGGCAGAAGTGCTAGTTTTAAAATAGCTTATTTGAAAAATTCATTGAGGCCATGTTCTTGGGAGAAGAGATCTAGGAGGTTTCTTTATCTCTGTAAGGTAATCCTATTAATGTGTCAACCTCCTTTAGCTTTTTCTAGTATCTGACAAAATACTCAAAGAGAATTCAGGTGAGAAATCATTCAGAACAAGAAAACAGAGTTCTCTTTTTCTTAAAAGCTTCTAAACCATGTGGAAAGCAGAGCAAGGCAAATTACACTCAGTCAAAAGTAGTATAGCATGTTGACAAGATCAACAGTCACCCATGATAATGGATTATGAGTTGAAGTCAAGCCGCACCAACCTAGGAAGGTTTCATTTTATTACAGCTTCATTGCAATTAGCACTCACAGGATTTATGATACGCAGAGCCAACACTGTGCAGGAGAGTGGGGCTACAGAGGTGGTGAGAATGAATAGAAAATTAACAATGAGAGCAAGTGTCATAAATGCTATCAAGAGAGGTGCAAAAAAAAAAAGAGAGAGGTGCACAGAATTGTTTAACGGAGTGCTGAGAATGGATGCAAATGAAATGCTTTTGAAGTGCAAATGAAGTCAGCTTGCAGGGCAAGAGAGAAAGGGACAACACCACTTGCCAAAATAGAGAGACACTTTACCTAAAGCTGATGGAGAAATTGACATTAGTTGGTGGTGAGAAAAGGAAAGGGAATATCATGCAGAGGGAAGAGCCTGGGCAAAGGCCTGGAGTTGGGTGGGAGCAGGGGCCACAGGAGGAGCTGCAAGAGGGTGAGCATTCGAGTATAAGAGGAACATGCCTAGACATGGTGAGAGATGAGGCTGCAGCCATAGGACCTAGTGGGGACCAGATACTAAAAAGCCTTCTATGTCAGACTAATGCATTTGAATTTGCAGAAGGAAAAAAGCAAGCAACAGAAGAATTTTAAACTGTGAGATGATGTAATTTGATCAAAACTTTTTAGAAGGATGCATCTGGCCATGGTGTTGGAGTGGAAGACAAAGTGGCTACATGTGGGAACAGGAGCTGGCTTTGGAAATGATTATAGTAGTCAATCTGAAGAGAGATGGTAATGACCTGTGGTAGTATAGTGGGGATAGAGAGGCAGTAATAGGTTTCTGAAGGGAAACCAACATGCTGGTGATCATTTGTTTGGATGTGGAAGAAAAGGGAGGAGATAACCAGAGTAGATCCCAGGATCAACCTCCAGTGACCAGGTGGATGGTGGTGTCATTTGATGAAGAGGAAGAAGAGGTTCATGGAAAAATAGAGCAGATAATGTCAGAGTAATGGCAGCATGAGAGATACTCCTGATTTCTCCCCTTGAAATTTAAACAAATTGAACAACTATAATGCAGCAAAGCTCACAGAGCTGAGCTTACAGGTGTGCCTAAAAGATCCGTGCATCAAATGGACTAATGATGAAAAGGGTTGAAAAGGGTGGCAAAAGATAAAAATATACTTGCAGTTGGCTCTGGAGAGAAACCCAGAGTGACTTGTTTTTTGTTTTCTTCTCTGCCAGAACTATGAAGAGAAAGGAAGCTTGGGCTGTCTGGGTTATGTCTGCCAGGGAAATGGAGAGGGAGTCCGAGTGTGAGTGGGTCTCCTACTGCAGGAAGGAGCGAAGAGATTGAGGGTCAGAGAGGGGTGATACTAAACCAAATTGACAGCAGAATGAGGGGTCACAGCCAGTGTTCCTGTGATCTGCCTGGAACCCACATTCAGTGCAGAGACAGAGAAAAACAAAGTATGGTCCTCAGCCTCCCAGATCCTTCCTCCCTCACCTCATGGCTACAGAGAGTAGAAGTGACAGACCCCACAGCTAACTCTTCAAAGATACTCTCTCCCCTGAAGAACAGAGGTGCTTCATATCTGGTCCCCAGGTCTGCTGAGATGTGCAGAAGAGCACCCAGAGGCCTGAGATAACCATTGCTAAAGCCATAAAGCCCTCACAACACACTCCACCTGCCAGTATCATTGCAATTCCACCTACATCATTATGACAGCAATAGCTCAGTGGAGCTTGGCCTAGGAATTTCACAGAGCTAAAATTTGTAATACCCAACACCTACTAGAAAAAAGAATAATCTCTCAAAACTGAATATTTTTCTTTTTTATTCTCTTTTATCTTTTTTGAATTTTATTTTATTTCACTTTTATATTTTTATTTTCTTGTGAGTTTTTTGTTTGTTTATTATTTTTTGGTTTTGTGCTTTGTTTTTTGTGGTTTTCCTTTTTTACTAATTATTATTTTTATATTTTTATTGTATTTTTTCCATTTTTATTTCTCATTTTTAGTTGTTTTTCTGTTGGAGTTCTTAACAATACCACTTTCAAATGCCATCAAAGAAGAAGAAATAGAATACCATGGCTACACAAGGAAGACAAGCAATTCAGAAAGAAAATAAAAAATCTCCAGAAAGCAATCTCAATTACATGGGAACTTTGGAGTTAAATGATAGAGAATTAAAAATTGAAGTTCATAAAATAATGAGATGCAAGAAAATGCTGATAGGCAATTTAAGGAGCTCAAGAAAACAAATTAATGAACAAAATTAGTATTTCACCAAGGAGATTAAAACTTTAAAAAAGAACTAGAGATGAATAACTCAATATATAAATTAAAAAATGAGGTAGCAAGTTTAGTTATTAGAACAGGCCAGGTTGAGAAGAGCATCAGTGAATAGAGAGACCCATAAATTTTAAAAAGTGATAAAGCTCTACAAGAATTGTCTGATTCTACCAGAACAAGCAATATAAAAATAATGGGTATATCAGAAGAAGAGAGGGAGAAGAGAATGGATAGTCTATTCAAACAAATAATGGGTGAGAACTTTCCAAGTCTATAGAAAGAGTTAGAGCCTTGAATCCAAGAAGCAAACAGAATACTGTTACCGCAACCCAAACATACCTACTCCAAGGCACATCATAGCGAAATTGTAAAAAAAAAAAATCAATGACAAAGAAAGAATCCTCAAAGCAGCTAAGGAAAAGAAGAACATAACATATAAAGAAAGGCCCATGAGGTTATCATCAAACTTCTCAGCAGAAACTCTACAAGTCAGAATAAAGTGAACCCAAACATTGTAAGTGCAAAAAGAGAGAAATTACCAGCAAAGGATACTATATCTATCAAAACTATCTTTCAAATATGAAGTAGAAATAAAAACTTTTGCAGACATACAGAAGCGGAGGGAATTTATCACCAAAAAAACCTCACTGCAGGAAATATTTAAGGGGTTTATTCAACTAGATACAAAGAACAAAACAAATCAGAACTACAAGTAAAAGGTACAGCAAGGTCACAATAAAAACAAGGATAATCTGTGACAACAATAACATAAAAGCAGAGAATATAAAGAGCTACGGTAGCATAGGAGGGTGGAGTGCAGAAGCACTTATAAGACAAAGGACTCTTGTACATATGACAATTTTTCTCTTAATAACCTAATGGTAACCATCCATAAAAAAAAAACACTACTGAAACACACAGCTTAAAAAAAGAAGAAACAGGGAAAGAAGTAAGGAATACCACAAACAAAAACACAATCTTAAGTGGAGATCTAAACACCCTATTGACACTTTTGATAGATTATCCAAACAGAAAATCAATAAAGAAATATTGACCTTAAATGACACACTATATACCAAATGAACATAATAGACATCTACAGTCATTTCATCCCAGAACATCAGACTATACATTCCTTTCTAGTGTACATGGAACTTCTCAAGGACAAACCACATGTTAAGCCACAAAACTAACATCAACAAATTCAGGAAGACTGGAATTATACCAAACGTGTTTGCTGACCATAAGCCTTTAAAATTAGAATTCAACTGCAAAAAGGAAATAAAGAAACACATAGAAATGTGGAAATTAAACAACATACTTCTAAAAACTGGGTCAAAGAAAAAATAAAAGCAGAGATAAAAAAATATATACAAACAAACAAGGATGACAATACAACATATCAAACTTTCCGGGATGCAAAAAAATCAGTAAAAAGAGGAAAGTTTATATCATTACTGGTTTATATCAAGAAACAAGAGATTCCAAGTAAGCAACCTAACATCACGTCTTAAAGAATTAGAAAAAGAACAAAGGCAAACCAAATTCAGCAGAAGGAAATAATAAAAATTAGAGCAGAACTAAATGAAATAGAGAACAAAAAATGATAAAATAATTAATACAACAAAGAGTGAGTTCTTTGAAAATACAATACAATTGACAAATTATTCCTGTGTAGACTCACTAAAAAAAAAGAGAAAGAACTCATAAACAAAATCCAGAATGAAAGAGGAGAAATTACCACAGACATCATAGATATACAAAAGATCATGCTAGAATACTGTGAAAGATTATATGCCACCAAATTCAACAATCTAGGAGAAATAGATACATTCCTAGAACTATACAATCATCCTAGACGAGTCACAAAAATGTGGAAAACTTAAATAGATCTATAAGCAGGGAGGAAATAGAAACAACTATCAAAAACCTTTTCAAAAATAAAATCCTAGGACCAGATGTCTACACTAGTGAGTTCTACCACATATTCAAAGATGGTTTGGTACCTATCTTTCTCAAAGTCTTCTAAAAAATGGAAGGAGAAGTAATACTCCCTAACACATTATATGAGGTCAACATAACCCTCATACCAAAACCTGGCAAGATAACACAAAAAAAGAAAACTACAGACCAATATTTCTAATCTAATATGGATGCAAAAATCCTAAACAAAATACTAGCAAATCAAGTACAACACATTAAAAAATAATGCATCACAATCAACTGAGATTTATTCTAGGATCACAAGGATGGTTCAATATATGAAAATCAATCAATATAGTACACCACATCAACAAACAAAGAACAAAAACCATATGATCTTATCAATAGATGCAGTAAAGACATTTGATAAGATACAACATTCCTTTATGTTTAAAATACTCAGTAAAATGGGGGAAAAGGAAAGTACCTTAGCATAATAAAGGCCATTTATGACAAACCATCAGTTAATATCATACTGAATGTTAAAAAATATGAAGGCTTTTCCTCTAAAATCAGGAACAAGACAAGACTACCCACTCTCTCCACTCTTATTCAACATAGTTCTAGAAGTTTTAGCAAGTAATCAGGAAAGAGAAAGAAATAAAAAGCATCCATATAGGGAAAGAAGAAATAAAGGTATCACTTTTCACAGATGACATGATCCCATATATAGAAAACTCCAAATACTCCACCAAAAAATAAAAAGAAGAAAAATAAGAAAAGCTATTAGAAACAATAAATTAATACAGTAAAATCTCAGGATACAAAATCAACATAAAAAGTCTATTATTTTCTTATAAGCCAATGATGAAATGTCAGAAGATGAACTAAAATAAATAAATAAACCAATTTATTTTACAATAACAAAAATAAAATAAAATACCTAAAAATAAGCTTAACAAAGAAAGAATGTGAAGGACCTATATACTGAAAACTACAAATCATTATTGAAAGAAATTGAGAAAGACACAATGGAATGTAAAAAATATTCCATGTTCATGGATAGAAAGAATCAGCATGGATAAAATGGCCATATTACCCAAAGCAATTTACAAATATAATGTAATCCCCATCAAAATCTCAATGTCACTTTTTAAAGAAACAGAACAAAAAATTACCAGGTTTGTATGGAATCAACCAAAGCATTCCTGAGAAAAAAGAATGAAGCTGGAGGTATCATACTACCTGACTTCAAACTATACTGTAGAGCCATGATAATAAAAACAGCATGGTATTGGTAGAAAAACAGACATAAAGACCAATGGAGCAGAATCAAGAACCCAGAAATAAAACTACATATATATGGACTAACAATTTTTGACAAAAAAGCCAAAAACACATAATGAAGAAAAGAAAGCCTCTTCAACAAATGGTGCTTGGAAAATTGGAAAGCCGCATGCAAAAGAATGAAACTTGACTACAGTTTTCCTCCGTGCACAAAAATTAATTCAAAATAGATCAAAGGCCTAAAGATAAGATCTGACACAATAGATTACATAGAAGAAAACATAGGTACTAAACTCATGGGCCTTGTCCGCAAAGAACAATTTATGAATTTGCCCCCAAAGGCAATAGAAGTAACGACAAAAATAAATAAATGCAACTATACCAAACTAAAAAGCTTCTTCACAGTGAAAGAAACCAACAGCAAAACAAATAAGAAGCTAACCAAATGGGATATAATATTTGCAATCAACAGGTCTGACAAGAGGTTAATATCCAAAATATATAAAGAATTCACAATGCTCAACAACAAATAAGTAAACAATCCAATTAAATAATGGGGAGAGGACTTGAACAGACACTTCTCCCAAGAGGACATACAAAGGGCCAACAGATATATGAAAAGATGCTCATCTTCATTAGCTATTAGAGAAATGCAAATCAAAACTACAGTGAGATGCCACCTCACACCTGTTAGATTAGCTATTATCAACAAGACAGGTAATAACAAGTATTGGAGAGGTTGTGGAAAAAAAAGAACCCTCATTCACTGCTGGTGGGAATGTAAAGTAGTACAACCATTATGGAAGAAAGTATGGTGGTTCCTCAAAAATTTAAGAATAGAACTACCATATGACCCAGCAATTCCTCTACTGGATATATACCCCCAAAACTCAAAAACACTGGTATATAAAGATACTTGCACCCCATGTTCATCACAGCATTATTCATAGGGGCCAAGACATGGAAACCACCAAAGTGTCCCTCTACAGAGACTGGATAAAGAAGATGTGGCACATATATACAATGGAATACTACTCAATCATGTTATTATAAGAAATGATGACATAGTGCCATTTACAACAACATGGATAGACCTTGAGAACATTATACTGAGTAAATAAGTAAATCAGAAAAAGCTAAGAACTGTATGATTTCACACATAGATGGGATATAAAACTGAGACTCATGGACAGAGATAAAAGTGAAGTCATTACCAGGAGAAGGAGGATGTCTAGGAGAAGTGGGGGGAAGGGAGTAAAGAGGGACAAATATAAATTGATGGAAAATTACTTGACTTTGCGTGACAGGTATACAAAATATAACCAACAGTTCAAATGTTATAGAAATGTTTACCTCAAACCTATGTTCTCTTATTGATCAATTTCACCCTATTAAATTTAATTTTCTAAATAATTTTTTTAAAATAGAAAAAGTAAAAGTAGAGCACAACTAGAAGAGAAATAAGAACATGAAAGGAGGAGACATCTGTTGAGCATGTTTTATTTTTCTCTGTTTCTGGGACACCACATCTTTTTGTATTATTTTTGCACAATAAAAGGGGTATAGCCCTCAACACTCTTCAGACTCCCACGTATGTTATGCAGGGAATGTCCTGCAGAAGGGTGTGTGGCCAAGGAGAGTCAATCACGCTGAAATGTAGCCCATGGCTCGTGCCTTAGGAGTGCCTGGCTGCAGCCGCACCTACCTGAAGGCCACACCTGCACTTTGTGAGGACATTTGCCTCTCCAGATCCACTCCCCACCACTCACCCTGCTCTGTGCTCTGGCTGGCTGCTTGTAACTACATTCCTCACTCTCAATTCTAGCTGGGTTCCACCAATGGGAGGTACTGGTAGGAGGTCAAAGGGAAGAGAATTTATTCCCCTTGGCTCCTCCACCCCCAAGTAGCCGTTGAACCTTTACTGAGTGTCAAAGCTACCGTAGCTGCAGTTCCTGTTGGGTTTTGAGTACAGGCTCTCTCTCCTCACCCCTCTGACTGGATGGCATGACTTTCCCCTGTTGCTAGCCTCCTGGCACTGTGTGCCTTTTTTTGTTGTCTTCCCTAAAACCTTTCCACACCTTTGTAAATGTGCACTCTACTCAGTTGTCCACTTTGCAGTTGTCACTTGTTTCCTGCCAAGACCAAGACTGATTCAGAATATTTTTCTAATCAATGAAAAGTGACATCTTCATTCATTTAGCCATGCACCTTGGAGCTGTGCCAGTCATAGGGATTCTGATCGCTAATTCTTACAAAGGTCCTCTATTAGCAAGGGTGGCAGCATATAGGTTCTGAAACTCAAGCCATCATAATCCATCTTGGAAGTGGATGCCAGACTAGCATTTTAGTCTGAACCAAAATTTGAGTTGGAAGGGAAGAGTAAAGAAGATAGTTATCTGAGTCTGTTCAGGCTGCTACAAAAAAGTACCACAGAACATATGGCTTATAAACAGCAAACATTTATTTCTGAAAGTTTTGAAAGCTGAAAATCCAGGACCAAGACTCCAGTACAGCTGCCCTTTGGTAAGGACCCTCTTCCTGGTTCAGAACCAGCACCTTGTCATAGTGTCCTCACGTGCTGGAAGGGGCAAGGAGTCTCTGAAGCCTCTTTTGTGAGGACATCAAAAGCTATCTAATGCCACCTGAGACAAGATCAGTGTATCTGTTCTCAGGTGGCCTTTTCCTAAAGGAAGAGGAGTGAGGCATGCAAGGACTATAGAAATACGGGCTAATACAAAGCCAGAATACGTAAAAGACCGATGGAGGAGAAGGGGATGCACAGCTGACCCTTGCCCTAATGGCAGTCAGCCATGCAGTTAATATGACCCTGGGCAGGCTCCCATTTTTGCTTCATGGTCACGTTCACTTTTTGCTCTCACCAATAGCCCCGCAGGTACAGAATGGGCTGTGCCAGGTGCCTACATGTGGCCAGAGACTTGACAGAGCTGCGTGTCTGAAAGCCTTAGCTATTGCAAACATAAAGCAAAGGTCAAAGGAACCCAGGAGCCTAGGAGCATGTTTCTCGGTCCTTTCCCTTCTCAGGATTGAAGAGACACCTCGTCTCACCACCAAGACTGACAAAAAGAAATGATTCAGTTCATGTTCTTCCCGTGACCCTGTCCAAGCTTGGGCATGTGGTGCTCTGCTGAGCTGCGGGGCAGAATTAGAGAGGATCTGGCATCTCAAATTCATTGCTTGAATATCTGGAATCTTTATCTGGATCCTTGGAAAATCCCAAGGAGCAGGTCTCTCTCACCAGAGCAATAAATTGACAAGAGGTCAAAGCTGGCTCCAGTTTGCCTGCCAGAGGTTCCCAATTTCCTGAGAAACAGGAGTGACAAAGGGCCTTACTCAGCCTTGGAGAGCTTTACATGTTGTTCTACCACAGCTACCAATATTTGTACTGAAATGGAGGATCTCCTGCAACTTCTTCCTCTGCTCACCCCACCGCCCAGACTGCTGAGAGAGAGAGAGAGAGAGAGAGAGAGAGAGTTTAGAACTTGAATTAAATCTATTTTATTTTTACTTACCTTCTTTCTTTCCATTTTTCTTTTTATTCTGTTCCTTTCCCCCTTTTATTTATTAAATTACTCAATTATTCACTTATTATATTGTGTCTGGGGTCCAAGCTTAAGCTAGGTAGCATTCCTCTCCCACTAGGATGCAGACTTAAGTCTGGTAGCGCCTGGTTGATTTATGGGGTGTCCTCCCATATGTCTATACCTGAGGGACAAGGGCCTCCAAGGGAGGACTCACTCCACAGGGAGAGAAAGTGGAGCTCAACTGTAATGGCTTAGGACTGAGGTGGGTTTGGGGTAATCCTGAGGGGATTTTTGAGTAACAGTGCTTGTTACTCAGATGTCTCCTGGCCTAGTATCCAGGGACTTGTGCCTGAGTCTACGTTAACGGTGTTGAACTAAAAGGGCAAGTGACAGCTAAAATAGCTCTTCACTCAGGTGTCCCAGGGTCACAGAAAGCAGCAGCAGCAGCAGCAACCTGGAGCTGGGCAGATGGCAGTGCCCTTGAACTTGGGCAGTCACGGCTTTGGCATGCACAATGGTGACATCAGCATGGAGGCAATGCCTCAAAAGGCCTCAAAAGACCACTTTTGGTGTCAGCAGCCATGGAGACTTCAGCCCAGACTTAAGCAGATTGCACATGTGGCAGTAGGGCCATGGTCCTCAGTTTCTGTAAAATATCACCAAAGAGTCCCAGACTTTGAGGGATAAACTGGATTTGAGGATGGACAGTTGGAGCATCCACATAGTGATTTGGGTAAATCTAGAAAACATTTCTTTGTGTCCCCTGTTAATTAAGATCCTGTTTCACTCCAGAGAGCTGAGTTTGGGTACATGGATTGTTGCATATTCCTTAATTCTACCTTAATTCCAAAAAAATTTTGCAGAAGCTTTACATGAAAGTCTCAAATATCAAAGGGCCACTGTTTTTAAACAAAGGTAGAAGAACCACAGTTAATAAATGAAGACCAGAAGGGAGAAAAGAGTCCACTAGAAAGCCTAATAGCAAACGTTTGTGTGGACATACAGCCCCTGTCTTTTGGGAACTGAATCCTTGAGGATGCAAACCCATGCCCAGTCAAGAGCTGAGAAAGACGAAAGCAGTTATTCAGTGAGGATGCCATCTCCCCCCATATGGGTGACTGCACCCAAATAGAAAGGTTCTATGAAGCACTAACCTGACACATTGAATTCAGCTTGAGTACACTGTTAGAAAACTCTGATTATTATTTCTCTGCCCCAGTGCTACAAACGGCTCTCAGATGTAGGAGACTGGCAACTAGGCTGAGGGTCATACAAATGGTGAAAGGAGCTAGAAGGACACCGTATCTGTGACCTGAGCTTTTATCTCTCGTCTCCTTCCATCCTCACAGTGAGGCTGGGAGCTGGGGAAGCAGGTCCACTCATCTCCACTGTGCAGGCAAAGAAACCACAAAGCAGAGAAGGCTGTGGCCTATGTGAGGCCACACTCCAATGTGAGGTTGGCCTTTGAACGTGGGTCTCCCTTTCTACATCCTGGCTGCATAGGTCCCTGACTGGCCTGGGTCTGGAGTGGTAATGCACTTTATAAGCTCTCCAGAAGATTCTGATGTTCAGCTGGTTTTTGGAAATATCCTCCCCTAAACTATCTGTCTCAGCTGGAAGGCTCAATAGGTAAATCATCTGAGGTTAATGTGGACAATAATATAGGAATCTAATTGCTAATTGTGATCGGAGGATACAAGGACATGTCCCTGAACAATGTACATAACAGCATGCTGGCAAATTAAGGCAGGTTTCAAAGAAATAGCACTTCATTTTACTTAATCCTTTATGCCCAAAGTCAAGGCATTCCTGCAGGTAGCCCCAAGGGAGGTCCCACAATGCAGGGGAAACTCAAATGTCTTGAGGGAGCAGAGTGGTCAGGGCCCACGTGTGTCGGGGAGGCTCGCACACTATCTCATGTCCATGTCATCAGGAAAGGCCTCTTAGGCCCTTTAAAAATTCAAAATTACTGTAATTAGACATCTCCAAGATTTTCTAAGGTCCCCAGAGTATTACAGAAAGTTAGAACTAGAAGTTTTCCAAGGTGACAGAGGAGAAGGTGATGAGGGCAATAGGAAGCCAGAGCATTACAGGAGACAGCAGCAAAGCTGAGGGCAGAGGTTAAGTCAGGTCTCTGAGAGTCCAGGAAAGTCCTGCAAAGGAAGAGAAAAAATAACGTATTCAGCTCCAAATATGTGCTTAATCGTGTTTTCATGTCTGCCTTATCTTCTTTCATTCCCAAACTGCTCTGTAGATAGATATTTTCTTTCTATTTTACAGGTAAGGAAACTGAGGCTTAGACAGAGCAGATCATTTATCCAAGGTGACCCAGCCAATAAGAAAGAACAAGGACTTGGATCTGGGTCTTTAAGAACACAGAGTTCATGCCTACCCCATTGTGTACACATGCATGTGTGTCTATCTGTAGCATAGCAAATGCTGCATCGAATAAGTTCCAGGCTCTGTCCTAAGTGACTGCCAATTATTAACTCACATACTGCTCACAGTGATCCTGCTATTTCCAGTCTGTAGATGAGCTCATTGAAGGAAAGAGAGATTATGTAGCTTGAGAAGATCTCGTATCTGGTGGCAGAACTGGCTGCCTGGCTTAGAGCCCCTTCTATCACTCTGACTCTCATGTCGCTACGTGAACAGAAGTGTGTCTGCTGAGCACTAACCCTGTGCCAAGCTGTTGGCAGTGCTCTGAGTGCTTTACATTTATTGACTTGGTCAGTATCTGTGGTCAGGGAGTCTGAATATTGAAGGCCTGTAAGGCCATGTAGCATGGTGGCTAAATTCTAAGTGTGGGCTCTGGAGTTGGCCTCTGTCATTTATTAGTTAAATGACCTTGGGAAATCAATTAAACTCAGTGTCCATTTCCCATCTGTAAAGTGAGAGTCATAATTGTGTCTACAGATTTGTGGTAAAGATCAATTATCATGCATAAAGTGCTTAGTATCATGTCTGGCAAGCAGGAAGTGCTGGAGGTTGTTTTTTTTTAAGACAAGCAAGAAACTTGCACTTAATGCATGAGATTGTGAGGGTGTGCTGGTGAGATCCTGCAGCTGGCACTCCAGGGTCAGCGTCTACATGGCCCTGTGGCCTTGATGCACATCTGCCGCAGGGCCACGGCCAGCTCCAGGATGGCTGTGTGAGTGCTGTCCTTTGGCAGGCCAGGCCTCACCAGGGCCCTGGCTGGCCATTGCCATTTTAAGCAGGAGAGTTGGGTTGGCTGTAACCCAGGACATAAGCTGAAAAGGGGAAACTATGAGTGACTAAGAGGCTGTAGGATGCCAAAGGAAACTTGTCTGCCCAACACTGTAGAGCTTATTCTTGATGAGAAGCTCAGTCTCTGCATCTTTGAAACTAAGACATGACTGCCTAGCAATTAATCAACATTGCAAGGCTGTCTGACATGGCAAGAAAATAATAAATGACTCTGTGGTACCAAGATGAGTGCTTGGCCTCAAAGGAAAGGATGCTGGAGGGGTCCTTCCTGGCAACCAGGGGGCAGGACGCCCTGGGGAGCAAGGTGATATGCAGCAGTCTGATGTACCATGGTTGTCACCAAACAGGTGCTCACTCTTCCACCCTTTCTTCAACCTGGCTCACCTTTTTCAAAACCTTGAGGCCCTGGTGATTCAGCTGGTGAGATCAGAGGTGTGGGCCAGAGCTATTCCACATAAGCTGGGTCCTCAGCCCCAAGAGGAATGGTTTCTTAGTTCTGTAAACTATCAAAGAGCGATGCTGGCAGCTCAGCAATGATCTCTCCATCTTCAGTGCTCCTCTTTGTTTCACTTGTGCCTCCCAAAATGCTGGCGGGGCTTCTGCACAGATTATCTCCCTTGCTGATAAGCATCATTCTCTAAGTATAGATGAAGTAACTGTGGCCCCACAATATTGAGTAAATTACCCAGGGTGCAGTGGTGGAATTCAAATAATTTAACAACAGGTTCTCTGCCCTAATGACCATTTTCAGTATAAAAAGAGATATACCAAAAGGTAGTTTATTATTTCACACATTTAATAATTAAGTAAGAATAAAAGAGATACACAAAACTAGATTATGTTAAAAGGAAGAGTATTAAGATATTTATAAAAAATATTAAATAATACCTGACAAAAACAATAAAACTATTATTTAAGATATTTCCATATTACGTCTTGATTGACATCCTCACTTGCAATTTTCTTTTTTATTTACGGACAGAATGAATATTACTATGGGCACTTAGAATACGCTATTGTGCAGATGAGCATTAAAAAAGAGTAAGGAATGTAAATTTGTGATTTCCACATTGGGCGGCTGCCCAGGCACACACCTTAGAAAGAACTCTAATTACAGTGCCATTTTAACAACTGGTTCACTGAACTCAACAAAATATTGGTTACCAGTTCTACCAAACTGGTGTGAACCAGCTGAATCTCACCACTACCAGGATGGCACAGCAAGGAAAGAGGTCTGGAAAGGTGGCCAGCGAGGTGGGGAGGCCAGAGCATTCAGGAGTTTTTGTTTTATCTTTATCATGGAGCAAAGCAGCACCATTGAAAGGTTTTAAGCATGGACAGGACAAAATCAGACTTGCATTTTGAGTAGGGCTCTCTGCTGAGTGCAGAATGATGAATTAAAGCAGATGAGTTTTGAGTCTAGTGCAGTGGTCCAGGTGAGAAGCAATGGTACATTCAGGCAGCAGTTACAGAATGAAGTGAGTGGATCCCAGAGATACCTGGAAGACAAAACCTGCTCACATTTCAAGGACCCTGAAAGACAAGTGCATCTTCTCTTCATCAAGTTTTCCAGAGAAGAAACAGTCAAGGCAAAGTAAAAAATCTCAGATTCTGTGCTGGCCAAAGAATATATCTTGCAGTTCCCCAAGAATTATTAGAAGAGGGATGGTGCTTTATTTGCAAACTTTTCAGAAATGTAGTCTCGCCAGTGAGCAACTAAAGGCTATTGTGCAACTGGAAGCCCTTGGAGAGGGCTTTCTGATGCCTCCCTGTCTCCATGCAGAGCTCAAGAGGCCCCTGCCACAGGAGCCACATGTCTCCCTAAGGACACATGTGTCTCTCTAATGCCAACTACTCCCCAATTCCAAAGGTCAGTGCTTTTCATCTGTTTCTCTTTCAATGTTTTACCATAACCTATGTCAAAGTAAATGGAACTGGCAGTAAAAGCTTTATGAGGAATGAGCTAGAAAGTTAAATGGAAAGCCTGGCTGAGAATCCAGGAAATGAACCTGACAGCCAACTGGTGCCAGGCATTCAACTGTGTAAGCAGGAAGCTTCTTGGAAAGCAAGGAAAAAGATGCACAGTAACTGAGCCAAGAGAGTCTTAATTATATAGAGATTTCCACTGAGAAACTCAGAGGATCATAGATGGAGAAGGAGTATGACTCCAGGTATTTTATGGCCAAAAGCTATGAGTTAAAAAATAGTGAGTCCTAAATTTTCAGAGATAAGTCAGACTCCAGGACAGGAGCTGGGACCTTTTTATTGCTCTCTTTGGTTGAATAAATAAATGAATGAATGAATGAATGAGACCACTAGACCTCCCCTGAAGGCTTGGTACAACCACTTTTTCCACTGCTACCCAGGAACATGGCTCCATCTGTTTACTTGTCTGGAATTCTGCTCCCACTGGTCTTCACATGGCCAAATTCCTGAATTAGCCTACTGTGAACTGTACAGTATATCACTTTATTTCCCCTGAAACACTTATCATTATTTGACATTTTCTTTTCTAATTTGTTCATTTACTTACTTATCATTGATTGGTCTCAAGTCCCTGACAGCAAAGATTTTATGTTTATGCAAAGCAAAACCCTGGGACTATGATAGTGCCTGGCCTCACAGGCACTGAAGTTGAGTGAAGGCCATAAGCTGATAAATCAGGAAGCTCTGAAACTGCGTGAATATGATGCAAACATCACCATTTGGAACATGGGAAATCCAGGTAAATAGTTCATTTAATGTTAGTGGTGTGAACCAACTAGTTAGACCAATTTAAAAAATTGTCAGCTAATTATATTAAAATGTCTCAGATACTGAAGAATGCATATTTATAAACAAATGTAAGGCTCAATATATTAATGTCAATAAAGTAATGTGCACGTAAGTTTACTAACAAAAATAAGCTGGTTTAGAGAACTTTCTCAGTAATTTCATTGCAAAAAATAGCTCTAACACAGTGGTTTATCCAAAAGTATGAAATAAAGCAACTAAAAATTTGTTACTTCATTTTAGAAAGATAAATTGCTACTTCTCCCAGGTTTTTCTAACTTTATAACCAACCACTTGAAGTTACAGCATCCTGAATAATTTAAATAGAGCATTTATGAAGAGCACGGTCATTGCAAGACGTCAGTTACAACTGAGATGCAAACCCAGCCTTCTGGGAGAGAAAACCACAGAAGGAGCAGAATTCCAGTGCGTCACATGCAGGGAATAAAGCAAATAGTCATGGCAGAGGAATAAGAATAGGCTCCAAGATGTCCAGGTCCTTTTCCCTTCTCCCTTCTCCCTTCGTGGGCCAGTGTTCACACCCCAGAGATGAAGACATTTCGAGAATTCAAGCTGCAGGTTATCAGGGCCATTGTGACATTGTCCTCCAAGTATCCTCAGCAGAGGCATGTTAGCTGTTTGGTCAAGATGCCGAGGGAGCCTGACCAGGCGGTGGCACAGTGGATAGAGTATCAGACTGGGATGCGGAACACCCAGGTTCGAGATCCTGAGCTCGCCAGCTTTAGCACAGGCCCATCTGGCTTGACCAAAAGCTTGCCAGCTTGGACCCAAGGTCACTGGCTCCAGTAAGGAGTGGCTCAGTCTGCTGAAGGCCCGCGGTCAAGGCACATTTGAGAAAGCAATCAATGAACAACTAAGGTGTTGAAACGGCAACAAAAAACTAATGATTGATGCTTCTCACCTCTCTCCGTTCCTGTCTGTCTATCCCTATCTATCCCTCTCTCTGAGTCTGACTCTCTCTGTCCCTGTAAAAAAAAAAAAAAAAAAAAAAGATGCCAAGGGAACTGGAAGATACTTTGTGTTGGTCAGGTTGTGATTCAGCCAAGCAGGGCCCATCAGGAGAGCCTGGCAAAGTGAATAGCTCAATAAACCTCCTTCTCAGCCTTTGCAACTGTGTGCAGGCTTCTGAGTTATTGTGCACAAAGCAAACTGGTTAAGGGTGTCTGAATGGAATTTCAGTCTGCTAATATGTTTTCTAAATATCTCAGCAGCAATTTGCTCTTACCTGGAGGCTATGCAGGATAATCTGCAAGTAAGAGAGCAAGGAGAAAGTTTGCATCTTGCTGCCTGGTTCTGGGCAAAAGAGAAAAGCTTCCTGCAAGTAGCAATAGGTCTAGATAACCCTGGGTGGGGTCATTGAATGAGAAAGCAGCACTTCATGCACATAAGAACAGAAGTACCAGGTGACGTTAGAATAGCTATTATCAACAAGACAGGTAATAACAAGTGTTGGAGAGGCTGTGGAGAAAAAGGAACCATCATCCACTGTTGGTGGGAATGTAAAATAGTACAACCACTATGGAAGAAAGTATAGTAGTTTCTCAAAAAATTAAAAATAGAACTACCATATGACCCAGAAATCCCTCTACTGGGTATATAACCCCAAAACTCAGAAACATTGCTACATAAAGACACATGCAGCCCCATGTTCATTGCAGCATTGTTCATGGTAGCCAAGACATGGAAACAACCAAAAAGCCCTTCAATAGATGACTGGATAAAGAAGATGTGGTACATATATACTATGGAATACTACTCAGCCATAAGAAATGATGATATCGGATCATTTACAACAACATGGATGGACCTTGATAACATTATACTGAGTGAAATAAGTAAATCAGAAAAAACTAAGAACTATATGATTCCATACATAGGTGGGACATAAAAATGAGACTCAGGGACATAGACAAGAGTGTGGTGGTTATGGGGGAGGGGTAGAAAGAAGGGGATGGAGGGGCACAAAGAAAACCAGATAGAAAGTAACGGAAGACAATTTGGCTTTGGATGATGAGTATGCAACATAATCAAATGTCAAAATAACCTGGAGATGTTTTCTCTGAACCTATGTGCCCTGATTGATTAATGTCACCCCATTAAAATTAATAAAAATAAATAAATAAATAAATAAATAAATAAATAAATAAAAATAAAGAAGTACCAGGTGAGCCTATCCATCTTTGGATTCCTATTTCAAGTTACCCACCCCACTGACTGTGGCCCCAGTGTGGCTCAGAGTTATGTGACTTCCATCACCCAACGGTCCTAGCTTTTCCATTTACTTGTGGAACACTCATTGGCTTTCTCTCTGCTTGGGGCTTCTGACTTGACAGATGAGACTTGCATATTTTATTAGAAATATTTTTTCTGAATATTCAGATTCATATCTTTTTAATTCAACTTTAGATCTTTGAACTTTCAAAATAATATTCTGCTTACCTATCTCTGCTATCTTGGAAGATTTATAAGAATAAACTTATTTTTATTTCATTTATTTACACCAACATATGGACTAATACAACTACTTTTCTACTTTATAATCTTCCCACACAATATCCCTGAGGATGGGGAACTCACCAAGTGTCATGGACAGATAGATAGATAGGATTCTGAAGTATAGATTTCAGCTAATAAGATTTCTCACCATAATATATGATGATTATGGGAGTGATATTTCTATTAAAGACCATTAATTAGCATTTTGTTGTTGTTTTTTGCCTGAAAGCACTACCTAATCCCCACAGTTCCAAAACCACAATATTACTGGCTTGAAGTGACAGAGAAAGAAATTTAGGGCTGACAGAACAACTGGAAATTTGGGATGGAAGGAAAAAAAATCTGCAAGTGACGAGCCACAGAAAAAGGTGAGACCCCAAATCTGAGTAATGTCATTGAGTATAAACTGTAAATCTGAGAGTAAACTCTGCCTAAACCTGTAGTGACTGTTAAACCACACCTGCAGAGGGAAAATGCCAGGAACTCTGGGGAGGAATTAAAAACAACTGCACCGGGTAAATTTATGAATTTGCTGCTTCTTGGCTGAGTGCTTTTCCCTACACACTTCTAATATCAAGAGGATAAAACTCAAGGCAAACAGACCAGCAAAGGAACCGAAAAACCTGAGCATAAACCCTACCCAGCAGAAACACAACCTACTGCATCACATATAAGCCATCTGGCCCTGTCCTATCCACAAGCATTTAACAGGAAGTGCTTCTGAAATTCAGCAAGAACCCATAGTGGAGGGTGTGCTGAATGGGGGCAAATCACTACAGACATCTAAATCTATAGGTAGAGCTGCATAATCTTTGCTGTTGGACAGATTTTACTACAAGTTTTTCTTTGAACTATTAATAGCTGATAGGTAAGAAATGGTAATAGATGCTCAGATGAACTTCAAGCCTTGCCACTACGTATGGGATGAGAAAATAATCTTCCTCAGTTCTTAAGTAAGTAAAGGATTTTAAAATCTATACTTCTGCAAGGATATGAGTTTGGGCTCTACTGGTCATTTACTGTGTGACTTGAAAGTGATTCTCTCTGTCTCCAGCTTAACTCCTATCTCCTAGGCTAAGGATTTCTCTTTGCTTTGCAAAACACATAAAAGGTCAACTCTTTAGTTTATGTTTTATGTTAATAAAAATTTTATATGCTGATTTTGTCCATTGTAGTAATATTAATCTTCTGGGAAAAAATGATTTAATCACTTAAAAAATACTGACTTTGTTATAGCTACCAAAAAGAGGGTAGCAAAGTTACACAAATCCTAGTAAACACTTCAAAATTCTCAGCCTCACAAGAAAACAGAGAAATGCATATCAATGAGTCTTTTCTTATTAAATTGACAAATATTTTAAAACCATAATATTCACTGTGTTAAGGGGGAAAGGTCTGTAAATCTCCTTCTGACAGATGGAAAATGATAGACTCTTTCTGCAAATTATGTAACAGTATTTGTGAAGAAATGAACAGGGTATGATGAGGAACATTAGGAGGGATAGCGAACATGTTAGATAGGGCGGGTACCCACAATGTGAGTTTGGGATAAAGTGTTCAGAGGACCTAATTGTGCAGACTTCCATTTGAAAACAGAAGCTTCAGACCTTTGTATTCAGCTGCCTACTAGTGTCACCCCACAGATGCCCTAGAGA
The DNA here is from genome assembly GCA_037038555.1 of Rhynchonycteris naso. Classification (NCBI taxonomy): domain Eukaryota; kingdom Metazoa; phylum Chordata; class Mammalia; order Chiroptera; family Emballonuridae; genus Rhynchonycteris; species Rhynchonycteris naso. The sequence continues at coordinate 84,953,436 of CM073003.1, forward strand.
TGTACTACCCACATGGCTGCCCAGACCCCTTAGCTGTGTATAGTTGCTAAATCCTTGACTCTTTCTTGTCCTGCCCAAGCAACCACCAAGTCCTGATCACTCTTCCATCTACATCTTCAAGGTTCCCACTTATTTCCATTCCACTGACACTTTTTATATCTCTTTTTAAACCATCGTAATTTCTCATGGGAATTTAAGCAACAACGTCCTGCTTAATTTCTCCTACCTCCAGTTTTCTCCTTCTTCTACCCAGTCTCTACGTTTCATACCTTATCATCTTATTTACAAAAAATCTGACCAATAATAAAAGAAAGTTCTTGAGAGAAGGTGCATTTTATTTTTCAGAAGAAACATAAAAAATGAGAAAACATTGCCAAACATGTTTAAATTCTTTTATATAATTTTTATTTATTGATTTTAAAGAGAATGGGAAAGGGAGAGAGAGGGAAACATCAAATTTTTTTGTTCCACTTATTTATGCATACATTTGTTGCTTCTTATACGTGCTCTGACTGGTGATCAAACTTACCAGCTTGGCATATTGGGATGACACTCTAACCAACCGAGCTAACCGGCCAAGGCTAAATTCTTAATTTGATGAATGCACCATTATCTTTTGAGTTACCATTAATGTTCTACTCTCCAATGCGCCAAATCAATATTATAAAAATGGTTTTAGGGTTTAATCTTTCATCTTCTGTGTTCTGTGCCAACCCTTCAAGGTTACTGCCTTTCTTTCATCTTTGACTTTGCACTCACCTTGAAATGCATTACTCAGAGCAGCCCTTGGAAGTCTTCAAACACATGTGCACAGCCACAATTATTCTAAACACAGTTCTTAGACTTGATTGCAGTTTCCACTAGCCAATCTTTAATAAAACTGACATTGTAGTTACTACCTCTCCCATCAGCTATCCAAAGGGTGACTATCATATGGAATTGAGCATCTCTCATTTTTCTAGCCTTTATCAGGAGCATGAGGCCAGCTGGCCTATACCTGTGTCATAAAACTGTATTTTTAAAAAAAAGACCCTTGCCTTATTCATCACCTGAGATTTATGCAATTGCTCTGTTTCATTCTACTTCACACTTCTTTTTGTCTGATTTTGGGTTACTGATTACTTGACTCATCTCTTATTTATAAGTCCTCACACTGGATGCTTCAAGCTGTTTTGACTTGGCATTTCTTCTTACCTACACTCCCCACACTCCTTCCTTGTATTTGTCTGCTTCTGGCCACCCAAGTAAATTAGCTGCTTGCTCCAGTCCAGTCCCCAGGAGAGACCCTGTGAAGCCCATCTCCCCATCAAGACCTTGGCTCTCACAGCTGTGTCCAGGATTAGTTTATTTTATACTTAAGATTCTTTTCTTCCCTAAAATTCTTTAATATCATTATCTGTAAGAAATTATGTGAATATAACTTTATTTTCAACCTCTGACTTCTAAATTCTGGAAGAAGCTCCTAATTTCTTCAATAAATATTTACTGGGCACCTGACTGTGCCTTGCGTCTGGGTCTGACGGCTCCCAGCCGTGCTGGCTTTTCCTGCTTTCCTTTCAGGCAGACACTTTTCCTAATAAAATCTCTGCATGTTTAATCCCATTGTGGATTCTGTTTCTTGGACAACCTGGACTAACACACACTGATTTTTGTTTTTACAAGGACAGAAAGAGAGTCAGATAGGGACAGACAGACAGGAACGAAGAGAGATGAGAAGCATCAATCATCAGTTTTTCCTTACTGACACCTTAGTTGTTCATTGATTGCTTTCTCATATGTGCCTTGACCCCGGGCCTTCAGCCGACAGAGCAACCCCTTGCTGGAGCCAGCGACCTTGGGTCCAAACTGGTGAGCTTTCTTTGCTCAAGTCAGATGAACCCGTACTCAAGCTGGTGACCTCAGGATCTTGAACCTGGGTCCTCAGCAACTCAGTCCGATGCTCTATCCACCGCACCATCGCCTGGTCAGGTGACACACACTGATTTTGAAGTGTAGCAACCTCATTGCTATTATTTCTTTCTTTTTTAAAAAAATTGTCTATCTGAAGCCAGAGATGTTATTTTTTTCAGTCTTATTGAGGTATAATATACATACAATAAAATTTACCCTTTGTAACTGTAATGTTTGATGGTTTTTGAAAAATATATCAGCCATGTAACCACTACCATTCTAATCAACATACAGAGTATTTCCATTGACCTAGAAAGTTCTCTTGTTGATTCCTGTCCCCAACCCACAGCTCCAAGCAACCTCTGCTCTGCTTTTTGTCACTATAGTTTTGTTCATTCTAGGATTTTGTATAAATAAAACCATATAATATCTAGCTTTGTATGACTTTTTCCACTTAGTATAATATAGTTTAGATTCATATGTTGTTGTATTTCATTTGTTTTAATGGCCAAGTACTATTACATTGCACCACAAATTATTTTTATTCATTCAACAGTTGTTTTCATTTTAGGGCTATTATGAATAATGCTGCTATGAACACATACATACAAGTTTTTATGTGAATATATATGTCCACTCCACTTGGACAAATACCTACAAGTGAGAATGTGAGATTATATCATAACTATATGAACTTTATAAGATTCTGTTACACTGTTTTTCAAAGTGACTGTGACATTTTACATTCTCATAAACAATGTAGGAACATTGGAGTTGCTCCACATCCTCACCAATACTTGAAACTTTAGTTTTCAAAAATTTAGCTATTCTAGAGGTTATCTCATAATATCTGATTATGGTTTTAATTTACAATTCCCTGATCACTAATGATAATGAGATTCTTTTAATGTAATTACTGACCATTTGCATATTTTTAGTGTATTGAAATTTTGTAACCATTTTGTAAATGAGCTATTTATCTTATTATTGAGTCATGAAACTGTTTTATATGGATGCCAATTAATTTGATATTTATGTTTGTGTAAAAAATGGCATTTTATTATACATGTACTGGAAGGAAGCCAGGAGTCTGTATTGCTAAATTACATCTCTACTGACATAATATGGAATTACAGACTCACTAGAAACTTATTAAATATCAACCTGTGCTTGGGGCTACACCTTGTATAAATAGCTGAAATAATGTCTGTCCAGCAGGGTCTATCCCTACTTTGTGATCATCTGACCACCCACCCTTATCCTCCTCTGCTCCTAGCATTGGGTCATGTCTTGGCCTATTCCGGTTATTAGAAAACTTGACATTATTGACTACAAAGTCAAACCAGCTGGTGTTGCATAATGCCTGCTGGTTCTGAAACCCCTATCTGAGCCAGACATGTTGCATGTTTTAGTTTGAACCCTACAACCATCCTTCAAAGACGGGGCTATTCCTTTTCTTCTCCCTCATTTTAAAGATACAGAATCTGAGGTTCAGGAAGCTGAAATAAATTTGTTCAAGATCTCATGATCAGAAAGAGGCACACTCAAACCCAGACTTATCAGACTCAAAACTAGAATATACCTTCAATTGTGCTGGCTAGTTCTGTACATCAAAGCTCTATCCTCTTGGGTAGCTCAAATCTCACCACTACCTCCATGGAGGATGGGCTGGTGATGGTTTTATTAGCAGTGCTTACAAACTGGACAGTCTTTTTATTTTTTAGTACTTTTTATTTTTTTAACTACAGTTGATGTACAATATTATATTAGTTTTGAGTATACAACCCAGTGATTAGACATTTATATAACTTACAAAGCAATCACCCTGATAAATCTAGTACCTATCTGACACCTTACAATATTATTGATTATATTTCATATGGTGTACTTTACATCCCCATGACTATTCTACAACTACCAATTTGTATTTCTTAATCTCTTAACCTTTTGACCTAGTCTCCCAATGACCCTCCCATCTGGCAGTTGTCAAAATGTTCTCTATGAATGTTTTTTGTTCTGTTTATTTGTTTGTTTTGTTTTTAGATTCCACATATAAGTAGAATCTATGGCATTTGTCTTTTTCTGTCTGAATTATTTTACTCACTATAATACCTTCCAGGTCCATCCATGTTGTTGCACATGGCAAAACCCATTCTTTTTTATGGCTGAGTAATATTTCACCGTATATATGTACCACTTCTTTATCCACTCATCCATTGATGAATACTTAGGTTGCTTTCATATTTTGACTATTGTAAATAAAACTGCAATAAACACATGAATGCATATGTTTTTTCAATTTAGTGTTTTGAGTTTCTTCTGATAAATAACCAGAAGTAGAATTGCTGGGTCCTTTTTGTCTCATTATATATAGCCTTTGTTTGATAGTCTACTTTGTCTGGTGTAAGTGTTGTTGGCCCAGCTTTTGTTTGTTTGTTTCCATTTTCAGGAAATACCTTTTCTATCCTTGTAGGGAATCACCCATCTAACCTTGAACCCTCTATGACATGGATTGGGGAACTTTAGTTAAAAGCCCTGAGTGAATGTCTCTCGGATGCAAATGCCAAGAAGCTGTGTGAGTGGGTGACTTTTGTGCGGATACACAGGAATGTATGTGAATGGGCTTTAGAAAATTAGCCTAGAGGTTCTAGATTGCCCCTTCCTTTGTGCTTGTTATTTAGCAAAAGAAAAAAATGTCCTGACCAAATTAGCCCTTTCTTCATGTCAGTAAAATGGCCGTTAGTCATTCTTTCCCCTTATCACCTGGCCTCCCTCTCTCGTAATCCTGTTACCTCTGTTCTGCTTCTGATCAATAAAAGCTGAGGGAGAAAGAAATTCAGGAGGTCTTCTTTGCTTCCCTTGTCAGGCCTCCTTCTCTTCCTCTTGACATCAGTTTGTGTCTTGAGTAGGTTTTATCCACATGACACCGGTAGTTTCCAGCGGGATGAAGTTTTACAAATCCTCTTATGTTCAGTCTGTGTGTGTCTTTTGATCTAATGTGAGTCCCTTGTTGACAGCATATATAATGGTCTTGGTTTGTTATATTCAGCTACTGTATGTCTTTTGATTGGAGCATTTAATACATTTGCATTTAAAGTCATTGTTGACAGATATTTAACACCATTTTATTATTAATGTTTTTAAATCATTTTTTTTTCATCTTAAAGAAAATCCTTCAACATTTTTTATAATACTGGTTTGATGACAAACTCCTGTGGTTTTTTCTTGTCTGGAAGGCTCTTTATCTGTCCTTTGATTCTAAATATAACCTTGTTAGGTAGAGTGATCTTGGTTGTAGTTCCTTGCTTTCATCACTTTGAATGTTTTGAGCCACTCTCTTCTGACCTGCAAAGTTTCTGTTGAGAAATCAGATGACAGTTTTACAGGAGCTTCCTGGTAGGTAACTAACTGCTTTTATATTGCTGATTTTAGGATTCTCTATTTGTCTTTAACCTTTGGCATTTTAATTATGATGTGTCTTGCTGTGGATTTCATTGGGTTCATCTTGTTTGGAACTCTGCAATTTCTCACCTGGTGTGTCTATTTCCTCTGCCAGGTTAGGAAAGTTTCCACCATTATTTTTTTAACTAGATTTTTAATCCCTTAATCTCTTCTCATTCGGGTATCTCTATGGTGCAAATGCAGGTAGGCTTAAAGTTGTCTCAGAGGTTCCTTAAAATAGCCTTATATTTTTGGATTTTTTTTCTTTCGCTGTTCTGTTTGGGTGTTTTCTGCTTCCTTATCCTCCAAATTGCTGATTTTATCCTGTTTCATCTACTCTACTATTGATTCCCTATAATGTATTCTTCATTTCTGATTAGTTCTTTTTATGTTTTCTATCTCTGTTTTTATGTTTTCTGTCTCTTTGTTGAAGTCCTCACTAAATTCATATACTCATCCCCTAAGTTCATTGAGTACTCTTATAACCAATGTTTTAAACTCCACATCTAGTAGATTGTTTGTTTCTACTATGTTTAGTTCTTTTTCTGGATTTTTGTTCTTTTCTATCATTTGGGACGTGTTTCTCTGTCTTTTCATTTTGGCTGCCTCCCTGTGTTTGTTTCTATATATTAATAATAGGTAGAGTTGTTATTGACTGGTCTTAGAAGAATGGCCCTATATAGCAGGTGTCCTGTAGGACCCAGTGCTACAGACTCCCTGGTCACCCCATCCAGGCATTTCAGGTGCATCCTCTTACCCTCCTCTTGCACCCTGTGTAGACTGTATACACTCTCTCGTTGTAATTGAGCCTTGATTGTTGTTGGCATCTCAACAGGAGAAATTTACTTCCAGATTCATTGGCTTGAAGGATCTGTTGTGCCAGGGCTGACCCCACAAAGTAGAACTCACTTCAGTTGGGCTTTGGTGCTGGATGAGTCTGCTACTTAAATGTGGTGTTTTGGGAGGTGCTTCTACATGGTGCAAATTTATCCATCTCTTGCACTAGCTCTGGGATCTCTCAGCAGGTGCAGACCAAGGTTAACCACCACCTGTGCCCTGACAGGGGCCATCGGGCATATGCTACAGAATGATCAGTATTTGTCCTGCTGCTATTTGTCCTGAGCTTGGAGGTGCCCAGGAGAGGCCAAATTGCAAACCAAGGATGGCTGCTGCTAGTGCTGGGCTTCAGGTCACTTAGCAATAGGGAATGCCAAGGCCAGATGCTGCTTGTTTGAGAGATTTTAGGCAAGTTTTCAGCATGAGCCAAGACAAGACATTTGTATGCACAAGCCACTGAAAACAGCTTTGGTGGGCTTGCAAGTTGGGTGGGGCAGGGGTCTCAGGAAATCACCAATGTTATGTGAACAGTATGAGCCAGGTTGATGGAGATTTAGATATGGAGCCTGCCTTCCAGCTCTGTGGGAGTAGGGATCAGTACAAAAAAACAAACAAACCAACAAACCAATGACATCTTCCAGCACTCTGTCTGGGAAAAAGCTGTCCCTTCAGCTTTCATCTTACTATCAAACAATTCAGTACTTTCTCATATGTCCTGCCTCCCCAGTGCAGGAGTTCAGAGCAACTGAGTCTGAGTAAGTTTATGTGTGGGCTCATTAAGGGAAACACCTGGTACTCTAGCAGCCCTCTGTCTCACTCAGCCACAATCTCCACTGGTTTTCACAGCAAAAGTTATAGGGTCTTTTCTTCACAGCAAGGAAACCCTGGGCTGAGTGGCTGGAACCCCTTACTCCTCTGAACCTCTGAAGTCAAGATATCCTGCCAGATTTTTAACTACCACACCAGCATGTTCTGTGTCTTCACCCCTCCTACCAGTCACAATGTGGCTTCTGTATATCCTTAGTTATAGGACTTCTGTTCAGCTAGACTTCAGGTGGTTCTCAAAGATGGTTGTTCTATGGTTTAGTGGTAATTTGGTTGTGGTTATTGGAAGATGTAAGTACTATAAATATCTATTCTGCCACCTTGATCAGAAGCCATTAGAGTGTTCTATATATAATAGCTATAGCCCTTGTTAGATATATGTTGTACAAACATTTTCTCCATTCTGTGGCACTTCCTTTTTACATTATTAAACCATATTTTTTAAAAAGCAGAGTCTTTTCATTTTAATGAAGTTCATTTTACTACTTTTTTTTCATGGTTTGTGCGTTTTGTGTTTTAAGAAATTTTGCCTAGGTCTATCTCAAAGATTTTCCCCTTTGTTTTCTTCTCTCAGCTTAATTGTTTAAGCTCTTATATTTAGGTCTGTGGTCTACATTGGGTTAATTTATAGCATAACAAGAATTAAAAGTATGAGGTTTATTTTTTTCCCATACAGATATTTAGCTGCTATTGAATTATGTTGACACCTTTGTGAAAAATTAAATGACCATATATGTGTGGGTTTATTTGTAGCCTTTTTATCATGTTCCATTGACCTATGTTTATCTTTATAACATTACCACACTGATCAAAACTTAATGGTAACACTTGAAAACTGGTTGTGTAAGTCCTTCTGCCCTATTTTTCTTTTTCAAAATATTTGGCTAACCTAAGTCCTTTGCTTTTGCATATATAACTTTTTAGCATCTGTTTGTCCACTTATCTTTTTTTATAATTTGCTTATATTTTTATTCAGAATGCATAAAATATATCGATGAACTTGGGGGAAATTGACAATATCAAGTCTTCCAGTTCACGAACATGATATATCTCTCTATTTAATTAGGTTTTCCTTGATTATTTTTTGCATTTTTATATATTTCTCAATGTCCATATATCACACATCTTTTGATAACTTTATTAAGTATTTTGTTTTTTGATGCTGTTGTAAATAAAATTGTGAAAATTTTTTGAAATTTTATTTTTTACATTGTTCGTTGCTAATTTATAGAAGTACAATTGATTCTTATCTACCTTGTATTCTGTGACTTTGCTAAACTTACTTATTAGTTCTAGGAGCTTGTTAACAGATTCCTTAGTATTTTCAATATACCTTATCATGTCATCTGCAACTAGAAGCTGTTTTAGTTCTTTCTTTTTAACCTTATGTATATTATTATTTTTACTTGTCTTATTGCACTCACCAGGATTTCCAATACAATGCTGATTAGAAGGACTGAGAGTAGACATCTTTGTTTTGCTACTGTTTTAAGTAAAATAACACTGAGACAGTCAATGCTGAGTAAAAATTTGACTATAGGTTATTTTGTATTTATATATATTCTTAATTAGGTTGATAAAGTTTTCTTTTATAATTTTTTATTAATTTTAATTTATTGTGTTAACATGATTTCAAGTGTCTCGCTCAATATAAATCCCTCACCCCCACTCCCTTATCCCTCATCTCCCTCCCTTTGCCTCCCTCCGCCTAACTCCCTCCTTCCTTCCCTTTGGGATTTGCTGTCCTGTGATAAAGTTTTGTTCTATTCCAAGATAGATAAGAACTATTTTTATAAATGGGTATATTAAGACTATTTTATTGCCTAGTATATGTTTTATTTCAGTAATTGAATTGTACCATGTCAACTTGAGAAATGTGTATATTTGTGTGTGTGTGTGTGTGTGTGTACTATTTAATAAATATAAATCACATCAAGGTAATTAATAGTGTTATTGAGATCTTTGTTGAGAGAGGAGTATTAAAGTCTCCAACTATGATTTGAAATGTCTATTTTCTCTTTTAGTTTTTTCAATTTTTATTTTCTGTATTTTGAAGCTCTAATGTTAGGCTTACAGACATTGTTTTTTCTTTCTAATAAACGGACATTTTAATATGAAATATCCTTCATTATATCTGTTATAAAAATCTATTTTGTCTGATATTGGTTTAACCAGTCCAGCCTTTCTATGCTTACTGTTTGCATGGTCTGTCTTTTCTCATTTATTTAGTTTCAGCATATCTGAAACTATTTGCATTTATTGTTTCTTCTGGGTCTTCATATTTAAAGTGCATCTCCTGTTGACAGCATGTAGTTGAATTATGCACTTTTATTTATTCTGTTAATTACTACCTTAGAGTTAAAACATTTAGTATATTATCATTTAACACAATTATTGATCTGGTTGAGCTTGGGTCCATTGTTTTATTATTTGTTTTGTATTTATCTCTGCTGTTTTCTATTTTTTTTTTGTTTACTTTCCTGTCATTTTTTAATTACTAGAATAAGTTTTGGATTTTAATTTAATTTTTTACTGGCTTTTGCCATACTTCTCTGCATTATATATACTTAATGATTGTTCTAAAAATTACAATATGAATTTTTAAATTTTCATTGTCTACTAATATTCAATAGTATAGCATTCATGTAATAAATATGGAAATCTTGCAATCATATAGGTCCGTCAATTTTCTACCCCAACCCCTTATACCATACCTATTATACATATTACATCTACATACTTATAACTGCAATTTTTTGTTTATTTGTTGTAAAGTTATATGTATAAGAAAGAAATCAAGAGGAAGAAGGTAAAAACCAAATAGGTCAGCATTTATCCCGATAGCTACTATTCTGATATTCTTCATTCTTTACTTAGGATTAAGATTTTATATGACATCATTTTCTTACAACCTGAAGTATTTCTTTAGCATTTCATGTGCCCAGCTTAAGAAAGTCTTTTGGGAATTTACTTGAGCCAAAGTGACAATTGCAGGGAAGCAAAATCTCAACAAGTTGAGGAAATGCTCTGGAGAATGACAGTTTTGCACCTTATTTTATATATTAGAATCAAAGGAGGAGATGTAAGGGGGTTACATAAAATTCATTGGTGGTCGATTAGGGAGGGGGAGAAAGCAAAGCAGAGAAATCTCTGGGATTGAATAAAAAGTAAAAGAGAAAAACACACACTTATTTTACATTGGTATGTACAGGATGGTTAGCATGTACAGCATATAGAGATAGTATACAGAGAACAAGATAATGTAGACTCATGCCCTGGTGTTGCTGGTTGTGCCTTTGAAGGGTCTAGAAAAGAAAATTATGCTGACATTTATTTATTTATTTATTTATTTATTTATTTATTTATTTTTGAGACAGAGAGAAACAGAGAGAGGGACATATAGGAACAGACAGACAGGAAGGGAGAGAGATGAGAAGCATCAGTTCTTTGTTGCAGCAACTTAGTTGTTTACTGATTGCTTTCTCATATGTGCCTTGACCAGGGGCTACAGCAGGCCAAATGACCCCATGCTCAAGCCAGCGACTTTGGGCTCAAGCTGGTGAGCCCATGCTCAAACTAGATGAGCCCGCGCTTAAGCTGGTGACCTCAGGGTTCTGAACCTGGATTCTATGCATCCCAGTCCCACACTCTATCCGCTGCGCCACTGCCTGGTCAGGCTATGCTGATATTTTAAATATATGTTATCTTAGATTCACAAAACAATAGACTGTTTCAAAAATACAGACTGATTTTTGTCAAGGAAGCTAAAGGCCTAGACATAACTACTCACCATGAGTCACTTTTAGTTTATATAATCAGGCCACCCTGTGAGGTTACTTTGATCTCTGGGTTTGTAAGGCCAGCCATGCAGGCCTCCCCTGAGCTTATCAGGTTTAGTGTGTAGTCCCCTTTTCCATTCACATTTGTAATACATGTCTGCTTGTAACAAAGTTCCTTGTTTATTTATTTATTTACTTACTTCACTCCCAATCTGTGAGGCTATTTTTTCTGGATGTAGAGTTCTGAGTTTTTAGAACTTTGTGTGTATGTGTGTGTGTGTTGTTTATTTCTCTTTCAGACCTTTAAAGATGTCCTACTTTCTTTTCGTCTCCATAATTTCTTATATCAGCTTTGAAATATTCTCAGCCATCTGATTTCTTCTATAAAAACTAATCATTTTACTCTTCTTTTGCAAGAATACTAATTGACTTGACCAACTTTCTTTTGCCAAAGAGTTGGCAGTTATGTGAGAAGTATTTTTAGTTCTTTTATTTAGTTCTAAATAAAGGGTTATTTAGGGGGGGGGGGGAAATGGCACCTATTAGAACCAAATGTCTCCAACTTGACCTTGAATTAATTATCCCTGACTATGAGAAAAAAGACAGACAGAGCACCCTTTCTAGCCTTGAGGTATGTGTTTCCTAAATGACTTTTTTGAAACTGAGTGAGAGAAAAGTGTTTGCTTTGATGGCAGGCTTTTATTCCCAGGTGTGGGAAAGCTGATGTTGTGCTTGGCTGACCTGGGGCTGGAATTAAACCTATAATTACATCAAGGATAAAACATCAAGGAGCTAAGCACCCGTTCAGGAAACATTCTCATCTTTATGCCCAGATGAAAAGGGCGAGGGGGGGCAAGCCCAGAGGTCTAAGTGGGCTGTGTAAACAAGAAGGGATTAACTTCTGAAAAAAATAAGAACAGCAAAAGAAATCAAAATGAAGAAAACAAAAATGACTGTGATCTGCCCTTTTAAACTTGTTCCTTCCTATATCCTGACAAAACATGCACAGCATTCAGGGTTCAGTCAAGTTTGTCCTTGATCTTCTCCGAAGGCCTTTGAAGAAAATCTGTCTGTGCCAGTACAAAAAGATGCGTTAGGCTCTTAAGCATTTGGAAAGGTAAAATTACAAAGTTCCTCCTGGGTGTAGCATAGCTTGAGAAGCATATAGTGTGGTTCAGGCTACTACAGGCTTTGGAACCATGTGAACGTGAGTTCAAATCTTTGCTATGTGTTGGTCAAATAAGTTTGTAAATATGATATATATGTTTGCTCGCTTATAGTTTGCATTGGGAGTTGGGAACAGGCTATAAGCAGGCAGGGTTGGTATAGCTTAAGGCTTAGTTTTAAGACTAAGCTTTTCCCCATACCCTTGACCGTTGGCATATTATGGGTAGTGCACTCTCATGAGGAATCCCATTATGCCTCAGATAAGTGACTTTGTATCAGAGACTTCTTTGTTTGTATATTAGTTTAAAGGTTTTGATTTCTACAATATAAAATGGGGACAGACCAGGATTTTGCTCTCCTTCTCTCTGTTCCTGAGATAAGCATTAGAGAGGAGAGCAGAGAAAGGCCACATGGAGGAGAGGAGAAGCAGCCAAGATGGTGGAATGCTGGAGGAGAAGCTAGTTTGTACAGAGAGAAGGAGATGGGGAATAGAGGTGAACAAGGCTGGTGAGGTAGAAACTTTGATTCTAGGAAACTCAGATGAGTCAGTGGCTTTGGAAGCCCTGAATGGAAAGGGAAGTGTTTTCTCACCATGTGTATTTCTTGCCCGCCAGTTGCAAGCTAGGATTAAAGCTAATGGCCCACCAGTTCTTGGCTGCATTGTTTCATTACCATCTGTCCAAATCAAATGCGAACCTACATGGGCCAGGTGGCTGTGATGGTGGCCGTGGCTTACATTATTGTTAATAAGCAATTTAATCCTTAACTCTTCTCTCTTCTCTGGCTAGTCTGGTCTCACTAGGTGACAGCATCACATTCTAAACATTTCTAAAAGTTCCAGAACTTTTCTCAATTTTTTCCCCAAATCCACATCTTCTATGTACTTCCTTTCAGTTATTTTTTAATTATTAAAAAAACTCCAGATTTTATAAATGAAGCAAAAACTTTATATCCAAGGAGTTTTGAGACAAATCTTTACTCCTAAGCACACCAGTTTCTGCGAAACCCATTCTCCATCTCTGGTGTACATGGTACACATCTCTGGTGTAGCTGCATGAGTTGGGCATTTTTCTGAATTCCAGGCATAAACTGGGATCACCACTGTGTTTCTGTAAAGGGGAGACCCTGGAGCTGTGTTGGGCAGATAAAATATATTATGCTCACTTTGTTAAAGATGGCGATGCCCACGTGGAAGCCCGTCACCCAGGTGATTGCTTGGGATGGGCGTGATTATGTTAAAATGTGTGTGAGGGACAGGCTGTAAGCAGGCAGAGTCGTTATAGCCCAAGGCTTAGTTTTAAGACTAAGCCTTTCCCACCCTTTTTGATGTGGGGTGGTGCACTCTCATGAAAAATCTTCCCATTATGCCTCAGATAAGTGACTCTGTATCAGAGACTTTCTTATTTGTATATTGAATTAAAGGTTTTGAATCTACTCTATAAAGTGGGGCAGACAGGGAGCTTGCTTGCTCTTGGTTCCTGAGCTTAGCATTAGAGAGGAGAACAGAGTAAGGCCACATGGAGGAGGCCAGCAGAAGCAGCTAAGATGGTGGAGTGCTGAGGGAGAAGCCAGTTTGTGCAGAGAGAAGGAGATGGGGAACAGAGGCAAATAAGATTGGTGAGCTAGAAACCTTTGATTCTAGGAAACTCGGATAAGTCAGTAGCTTTGTGAGCACTGAATGAGTGGGTTTTGGAGCCCAGTGTGTGTTTTTATTTGCCCACCAGGTATAAGCTAGGATTAAAGCTAATGGTCCACCAGTTCTTGGCTCCGTTGTTTCATTATTGTCTGTCTGAATCTAATGCGAACCTGCATGGATCAGGCTGCTCTGATGGTGGCCGTGGCAACTGGCTTTACAAGCTGCATGCATACTTAGTCTTTGTTTCTCAAACCTGTGACCAGTTCAAAGCTTCCCTCTGTCAAGTAGATTGTTCTTTTTCTGAACATATCCTATTCCTCCTTCCAAAAGATTTGAAAATTAAGAAAAATAAGATGTAATTGCAGAAAAGGAAAATGTTTCCTAGCTTGTTGACCAAACAACCATACAAAAGTTACATTTGAGATGGACAACTTCAAATATTAATGTCAGGTAAAGAGGTTTAGGAAAACAACCCCTCATTTAAATCCCCATTCTTGACAACCTGCAACATTTTTCTTGGTTTCAATTGTTCTAAAGTAGCTTAATCTGTGGGTTACATAGAGATACCAGGCAGGTTACAGAAAAAGTTTTAGAAGGAGATTTATTAATAAGCTGGCTACAAATGACTTACACGGGGGTACAGCTCACCCAAATCATGCAGCCTAGAATATAGCTCTGAGTCTGGTTATATAGACATGATCACATACTGGTTGGGGGGGAAGAAGGTGGGGGTGCACAATACAAAAGTTATTTACTGATAAGCTTGCAACATTTATCTATAAGATCTATTAAAAGGAAAAACATTCCTGGAGGAACGGCAAGATGGTGACGGAAAAGGTGGACATAACAACTTCCAACTCCCAGAACCAAAGTGAATTATAACTCAATTTAAGAACCATCATCTGGATAAACCAACTTTGAACTAAACTAAGTGGACTCTTCAACCAAGGAACACTGAAGAAGCCACATTGACACTGGTAGGAAAACCGAAAACGCAGAGAGGGCTGCCCAGCTCCCCAGAGCTAACGGCAGCCCAGAGAGACCCGCATGATGGGAGGAGAGTTTGGCGGAGAGGGAGGGACCTGGGTCCCAGGAACCAAGCCCCAGCCTGCAGTCCCAGAGCCTAGAAGAGGCGTTTGGACAGTATTGAGCTGTGAAACAAGTGAGGATACTATTTGTGAGAAAGAGAGTTTTCTCAGAGCCAAGATTCTTTTTAAAGGGATAGCGCAGAAAACCTCTCTCACATTCACACACCCAGGACTCCGGGGAAGGGGGACAAAGGAGAGGACCAGAGCAATGGGAAGAGAGTGTGGACTGAAGGCACAGGGACAAACACTCTGAGAGACAGCCACCCTAACCCCTGGGCTAAGTTACTTCCCTAATCGAAAAAGAATATTTCCCCTGGAACTAGCAATACCAGCAAAGGGAGACAGGACATTAGCCAAAAAAGCTCTCCTGTGGCAATTAGAGCAGAGCTGCTTAGAGGGAGGGAGCTCCCAGGCCTACAGTATGGAGATGTAGGGCACTTTCTACTCTACTGAGGGTTGCTGAAAGGATGGTGGCGGCAGGACGCTGAAACGCAGTTCTGTCAGCGGGGGCAGAGGCCCAACCGGTCTGAGCTCGGTCTAGCCCAGCAGGGGCGGAGGGGACGTGCAAAAGCGGTCTGGCAGCTGTGGGCCCGCCTGTAATCCCACCTGCGGGGAAAAAAGCGAAAAGGCCAGGAACGGGCAGAGATCTGCTCTGCGACCCTGTGCAAGCCGGCCCTGACCACGGGGATGGGGCTAGGACAGGGATGGGTAGGGGCTTGCGGCTGAGCTCACATTACCAGCCCCGCCCAGCCGGAGAAACCCGTGGTTTGCCATCCTGTGTGAGCGAGCTGGCTCCGAAAGCAGGGCGGGAGAGAGCCTGGGACGAGCAGAAGTCCACAGTTGAGCGCACGACAGCAAACACGCCCGTCCCATTAAACCGCGGTTTGCAACCCTGCGCAGGAGGGCCCTGGCCTCGAGGAGGGGCTAAAGCTTTGGATGGGCAAAGGCTCACAGCTGAAAGCACATCAAAAGCCCCGCCCAACCCGCGAAACTGTGGCGAGCAGGCTCTGACTGCGGGTGCTGGGCGGAAGCCCGGAAACAAGCTGGGTCCGCAGCTGAGCAAAGGTGCTCACCTCTGTCTTTGGTGCTGAGGCTTGTGGCTTGAGTGATAGCCCCTCCCGCGGAGGACAGTCTGAAATCAGAGCAACAGCCACAGTGGGCCAGCGCTGGCAAAGCCCATACCCAACCGCCCTAGAGAGCAGCAGAGGGGGTGGCAGGCCTGCAGACAGACCACACCTAGAGAACACAAAGGCAACACATACTGGACCCAAGTGGCCACAACTTGCTTATACACAGACAAAATGGGCAGGCAGAGGAATACAAAACAAATGAATCAAGAGAAATCCCCAGAGAAGGACCTGAATGAAACAGATATAACCAAATTACCAGAGGCAGAATTTAGAATAATGATAGTTAGGATGTTCAAAGAAATTAGAGCAACAATGGATAGTCATTATGAATACCTAAATAAAGAGATAACAAGTATAAAAAATGAAATTGAAATAATAAAAAAGAATCAGACAGAAATTACAAATACAGTATCAGAACTGAAGACCACAATGGAAGGAATTAATAGCAGGATGAATGACACTGAGGATCGAATCAGCTAGTTAGAGGACATAATAAACAAGGCAGAGAAGCAGAGAAGAAAAAGGAAAAGAGACCCTTCTTACATAAAGCAGACTTTGATGGATATAAAGGGCGAGATTAACAGCAATACCATAATAGTAGGGGATTTCAATACCCCACTAACAACACTGGATAGACCCTCAAGAAAGAAAATTAATAAAGAAACAGCAGACTTAAAGAATACACTAGGTCAACTTGATTTAATATATATCTTCAGAACTTTTCACCCAAAGCAGTAGAATATACATTGTTCTCAAGCACTCATGGTACGTTTTCTAGGATAGACCACATGTTAGGACACAAAAATGGTCTCAATAAATTTAAGAAGTTTGAAATCATATCAAGCATTT
The DNA here is from genome assembly GCA_037038555.1 of Rhynchonycteris naso. Taxonomy (NCBI): domain Eukaryota; kingdom Metazoa; phylum Chordata; class Mammalia; order Chiroptera; family Emballonuridae; genus Rhynchonycteris; species Rhynchonycteris naso. Next base: position 84,970,078 of record CM073003.1, read on the forward strand.
TCTCTGATCACAATGCCATGAAACTAGAAATTAACCACAAAAGAAAAACTGAAAAATACTCAAACACTTGGAAACTAAATAGCATGATATTAAATAATGAATGGATTAACAATGAGATCAAAGAAGAAATAATAAAGTTTCTAGAAACAAATGATAATGAGCATACATCAACTCAAAATTTATGGGACACAGAAAAAGCAGTACTGAGAGGGAGGTTCATTGCACTACAGGCATATCATAAGAAGCTACAAAAAGCTCAAATAAGCAACCTGACCCTGCATCTAAAAGAAGTAGAAAAACAACAGCAAATAAAACCCAGGACAAAGAGAAGGAAAGAAATAATAAAGAACAGAGCAGAAATAAATGACATAGAGGCTAAGGAAACAATACAGAGGATCAATGAAACCAGAAGCTGGTTCTTTGAAAAGGTAAACAAGATTGATGAACCTTTAACTAGACTCACCAAGAAAAAAAGAGAGAGGACTCAAATATATAAAATTAGAAAGGACAGTGGAGAAATAACAACTGACACAACAGAAATACAAAGCATTGTAAGAAAATACTATGAAGAACTCTACGCCAAAAAATTAGACAACCTAGGTGAAATGGACAAATTTCTTGAATCATATAAACTTCCAAAAATCAATCTGGAAGAATCTGAACACCTAAACAGACCAATTACAACAAATGAGATCGAAACAGTCATCAAAAAACTCCCAAAAAAGAAAAGTCCTGGGCCTGATGACTTCACAAGTGAATTCTATGAAAAATTCAAAAAAGAACTAACTCCTATCCTCCTCAAGCTATTTCAAAAAATTCAAGAGGAAGGAAGACTTCCAAACTCCTTGTATGAGGCGAGCAGAATTCTGATCCCAAAACCAGGCAAAGACAACACAAAGAAAGAAAATTATAGGCCTATATCCCTGATGAATTTAGATGCTAAAATTCTCAACAAAATATTAGCCAACCGGATCCAGCAATATATGAAAAAAAATCATACACCATGATCAAGTGGGATTTATTCTGGAGAGGCAAGGCTGGTTCAATATTCGCAAATCAATCAATGTGATTCATCACATAAACAAAAGGAAGGACAAAAATCACATGATAATTTCAATAGATGCAGAAAAGGCATTTGATAAAGTCCAGCACCCATTCATGCTCAAAACTCTCAGTAAAGTGGGGATCCAGGGATCATTCCTTAACATGATAAAGGCCATCTACGACAAACCCACAGCAAACATCATACTAAATGGACAAAAATTAAAAGCAATCCACTTAAGATCAGGAACCAGGCAGGGGTGCCCCCTTTCACCACTTTTATTCAACATAGTTCTAGAAGTCCTAGCTACAGCAATCAGACAAGAAGAAGAAATAAAAGGCATCCAAATTGGAAAAGAAGAAGTTAAATTGTCATTATTCGCTGATGATATGATATTGTATATAGAAAACCCTAAAGTCTCAGTCAAAAAACTACTGGACCTTATAAATGAATTCAGCAACGTGGCAGGATATAAAATTAATACTCAGAAATCAGAGGCATTTCTATATACCAACTATGAACTGTCAGCAAATGAAATTAAGGAAACAATCCCCTTCACTATTGCAGCCAAAAAAATAAAGTACCTAGGAGTAAATTTAACCAAGGAGGTTAAGAACTTGTACTCGGAAAATTATAAAACATTGATAAAAGAAATCAAGGAAGATACAAACAAGTGGAAGCATATACCGTGCTCATGGCTAGGAAGAATAAACATCATTAAAATGTCTATATTACCCAAAGCAATTTATAAATTCAATGCAATACCAATTAAAATACCAATGACATACTTCAAAGATATAGAAGACATATTCCAAAAATTTATATGGAACAAAAAAAGAACACGAATGGCCTCAGCAATCTTAAAAAGAAAAAATAAAGCAGGAGGTATCACTCTTCCGGATATCAAGGTTTACTACAAGGCCATTATACTCAAGACAGCCTGGTACTGGCATAAGAACAGGCACATAGGTCAATGGAACAGAACAGAGAACCCAGAAATAAACCCACATCTTTATAGACAACTGATATTTGACAAAGGAGGAAAGAACATACAATTGAGTAAAGACAGCCTCTTTAACAAATGGTGTTGGGAAAATTGGACATCTACCTGCAAAAAAATGAAACTAGACCATCAACTTACACCATTCTCAAAAACAAACTCAAAATGGATAAAAGACTTAAATGTAAGCCGTGAAACCATAAGCATCTTAGAAGAAAACATAGCAGCAAGCTTTCCGACATCTGTAGCAGCAATATATTTGCCGATTTAGCTTCAAGGGCAAATGAAATAAAAGGCAAGATAAACAAATGGAACTATATCAAACTAAAATGTTTTTGTGCAGCTAAAGACAATAAGAACAGAATAAAAAGACAAACCACACAATGGGAGAACATATTCAACAGCACGTCTGATAAGTGGTTAATAACCAAAATTTATAAAGAACTTATAAAACTCAACACCAGGAAGACAAACGATCCAATCAAAAAATGGGCAAAAGAAAGGAATAGAAATTTCTCCAAAGAGGACATACAGATGGCCAATAGGCATATGAAAAAGTGCTCAACATCACTAATCATTAGAGAAATGTAAATTAAGACCACAATGAGATAAAACCTCACACCAGTCAGAATGGCGCTCATCAGCAAAACAACACAGAATAAGTGCTGGCGAGAATGTGGAGAAAAGGGAACCCTTCTGCACTGCTGGTGGGAATGCAGACTGGTGCAGCCACTGTGGAAAACAGTTTGGAGATTCCTCAAAAAATTAAAAGTCGAACTGCCTTTTGACCCAGCCATCCCACTTATAGGAATATACCCTAAGAACACCATAGCACTGTTCGAAAAGAAGAAATGTGCCCCCATGTTCGTGGCAGCATTGTTCACAATAGCGAAGATCTGGAAACAGCCCAAGTGTCCGTCAGAAGACGAGTGGATTAAAAAGCTTTGTTACATATATACTATGGAATACTACTCAGCCATAAGAAATGAAGACATCGGATCATTTACAACAAAATGGATGGACCTTAATAACATTATACGGAGTGAAATAAGTAAATCAGAAAAAAAAAACTGAGAACAGCATGATTTCATACATAGGTGGAACATAAAAGTGAGACTATGAGACATGAACAAGAGAGTGGTGGTTATGGGGTCGGGAAAGGGAGGGGAGGGTGACATAGGGAGAAGGGGAGGGGCACAGGGAAAACCAGATAGAAGGTGACAGAGGACAATTTGACTTTGTGTGATGGGTATGCAACACAATTGAATGATAAGATAATCTGGAGATGTTTCCATTGTACATATGTACCCTGATTTATCAGTGTCACCCTATTAAAATTAATAATAATAAAAAAATAAAACATTCCTACATATCAAGACCACAATGAAACACAGTAGTGATAAATGTTTTACATACTAACACAGTAGGGATAAATTCGTTTTACATATCATCACAGTAGCAATAAATGTCATTTTACATATCAAAGACATTCCCAAATCTTCCATGGTTTACACTTATTCCTGTTGCCACAGTAGTGGGAAATGACATGTTTAGTTTAGGTCAAGGAGAGAAGCTAAATGAAATGACCTTTGCTAAGAGTGTTGGGGTTAGTTTACTAGGAAACCTAATCAGCTAGTCCCCGCTTGCTTAGTTACCAAGTTTTGTACATATAAATGATCTCAGAAGGATGATTATTAGAAAGCATATAAAGTGTTACAGAATACACATTTGTTTGTTTATTTTTGTTTCTTTTTCCCCTCAGAAGGGAGGGGTAAGGGGGCCTAGCTCTTCTTTTTGAAATACCAGTATCAACAGTTTTTCAGTTCCTTGATACCTTATCCCACAATGTGCTTTGACTACAAATCGAATAGGAGTATAAATGTTGCCTGTGATTATTAAAAAGTAGAAAGTGATTTACATTGTTCTACATATAGGTAACATATAGTAAGTTTTCCAGAAATCATCTAAGTAGATGGCAATAAGGAGATAGCTTTAAATGTTAAATACAAGTTGGGGCTAATAAAATACACAAGGAAAATTCTCAGTGATTCTAAAAGATTATCTATCAAACAGTGCCCTTTAGGTAGGCATATAGGATCAGTAGAAACCTTCCCACTCACATCTTCAAACCCCATTGAGGATGGCAGATGGTGAAGGCTTATTGCTGTCGCAGAATTATCATGCCACAATTAAACCCAAGTGTTCAGACTACAGTCTCTAGCAGGCCACCCCCAAGATAGCATAGCCTTTCAAGTTGAAGATCCATAAGAAGTGTTCATGTTCCCAAGAACCATGATCTCTACTGAAGAGATCTCTACTGCTCCATTACCTTCCCTGAAATGAAGTGGACCCCTGGAAGAGCAATCAACTCCTTGAATTTTGTTGTCAAGTTTAGAAAGATGGTGTTATAAGGGAACAGACTCTTAAGCCACTGTTTAAAAAAGCCAAATGCCTTTGCCTTCGGGTAAAATTGTCTGCTACCCAGGCAAGTGAGTAGAGGCTGATTAAGATTTGGGAATTCAAATCTGCTGCAGAATTTCAGTTGAAGCCACCTTTTGTCATCATCCCACTTCCACTGTCGGAACGTTATTTTTTGTTTGTTTCACTTTATGTCTGTCTCAAGCCTGTGAGCTTCTCCCATCACATGTAGTTGGTATATGAGCCTCCAGCAATTATGACTTAGGTGCTAACAGATACTTTAAGGATGAAAAGGTAAGTTTAAAAATTAAAATTAGACAACACAGAAGCAAAGAAACAGAACATTACTATCATGAATTTTGTAGTTCAAGAGAAAAGTTAAAGCCTCTCTCTCTCTCTCTCTCTTTTTCTCTCTCCTATCCTTTCCTCTCTCCTTCTTCCTTCCTTCTTTCCTTCCTTCCTTCCTTCCTTCCTTCCACCCTTCCTCCCTTCTCTTCTTTCTTTTTTTCTTTCTTTCTTTCTTTTGAGATAAACTCTATTTGATTTTATTGTACACTATAATATTCTAATTCTTACCCAAGGCACTTGGAAGTTTGAATTCAGCTCCACAGATTATGCTCCTGAAATCAGATCTTCTGTTGCTATTAAACCCTGACCTATCCTCGCCTCAGAGACCTGAAAGTAGATCACTGCTCCTCCTTTACTAAGTTCTACTCTGCAAATTTCAATCTTTCAACTATTATTCTAAACTATGTGCAGAGCTTTAAAACAGAATTTTAGCTCATTTCAGATTTTTAGTTATATATGCAATGCATGAGCATTATTTCCTTATACAAATGAAGACAATACAGGGTAGGCTTAAGTCCCTCTGACCATCTCTCCAATCTCAGTCTCTTCCCAGATGTGAGCACTGTGAGTACTATAGTATCAACACAGCATAAATCCTCCCAAATGTTTCTTTGTACTTACTACAGATATGTGTATCTACAGGAAATGTGTAACATTGATTTATAGTTTTTGTAAAGTTAAAGATGTACTGCAAGAATCATTCCGCAACTTGCTTTGGTCAAAATTTCAAAGCACCCTGATTTTGATGATAGACGTCATCAAAATCTCTTCTCAATTGTTCCTGGTTTTTCTAAAAGCCAGAAGATGTTTTTATTTCCTCCTGATCCCAGGACTGCCTCCCATTGGTGCATCTACAAATTCCTGTTTCTTCTGAGAGAGAGCCCTTGGATCTGAGATGACAAAAAGACTATAAGTTCATTGAAGGGGGACTTAGATTGGAAACTCCAATGGCTCATCCTGTAGTTTGTACCTAAGAAGTGACTTTACAGAGTCCTTTTATCATGGGATAAAACTGGACATGAATCCAACAAGATAATTGTCCTCTCCCCTGGTCATTAGTGAGAGAGTTCAAAACCAGGAAAAGTTGTCATATAGGGCTGATTTTTACCCTGAAGAGAAAGGGTGGGGTCACAACCCTGCCACTATAATGGGAATTCTTGACATCCTTTTTAAAGAGAACAAGCAAACTGACACATTTAAATGATTAGATTCTATACAGAGTCAATTGTTTGGCAGTAATGTCCATGCCACTTTGACGACCTATTGCACACTAATGATCACAGTCTTCTAGAGGGAAGATGCTACATCTGAGAAGTGATCAAAGCTTTGCCACAGATACGTATGACCATAAGATGACTTACACATTTTATACAAAGATTATCTAAATATTTCAAGGGGTCAGGAGCTCAGGAGTTCACTAACTTCCAAAGATACCTACTGCATTGTGAGGCTGCTTAACTTGTTCAATTTATTTTTAATTGAAATTTTGGATCCTATTCTGACCTCTAGGGCAACACTGAATAAATTTAATCCCTCTTACTGATGATCAGAGCCAATTTTTCACACACTTAAGAAAATATCTAGTGAACATGGGAAAGCCTTTAGCTATCTAGAGTATGACTAGGTCTCCAGGGCAGCTATTTTTACCTTACCACTGTTCATCAGAAATTAAAAGTATCAGCTTTCTTTTCATCATTAACAAACTTCTGACATTCTCTATTTGAAATAAGCTTTTTGGAATGAATCTTTTTTTTCCTTTTTTTATGGTTTCTGTACAATGAAGATCAAGGTCCTCCTTAGGCTATATCTATTATCTCTTTGCCAAAGCAGGAATCCGAGACATGATCAGGTATGATCCAGCCCTTCCTATTCCACATTTAATATTACCATTGCTCATTCTTGTTTTACTTATTTTAATCCCATCAGGTATATGAAACAATTTTGGAATATTAGCTCATAGTCTTTCCACAGTATCTCCATCAGGGTAGTCAAAAAGTTTGTGTTTCTCATGCTTTTGCTCAATATACACAGAATGCTTCCATTCACCAGTCCTGAAAGGGACTTGAGGAGCTCTGTATCTTTTCTTTTTTTTAAAAGTGAGAGGAGCAGAGATAGAAAGACAGACTCCTACATGCACCCAGACTGGGATCCACCAAGCAACCCCATCTGGGGCCAATGCTTGAGCACCAAGCTATTTTCAGTGCCTGAGGCTGATGCACCCAGACCAACCAAGCTATCAGTGCCCAGGGCCAATACTCAAACCAATTGAGTCACTAACTGCAAGAGAAAAAGGGGGAGAGAAGGGGAAAAGAGAGGGGAAGAGAATCAAATAGTTGTTTCTCTTGTGTGCTCTGAACCCAGGACATTCATACTGAGCCACTGGCCAGGGCCTGGATGACTTCTTAGATCACCTAAAGTTCTACATTCTGTGATGAAGTGAGCTTGACAACCCACCTCAACCTCCACCCAGGGGCCTGTCAGTTTTCTCCCTTCCTGGATGGCTCTGGACTGGGCACTATGGGGCCAAATAGGAAATCCACTTGCTTTATTTAAAATATTTTAACTTTTAATTTTGAAATAATTTCATACTGTTGGTTCTGAATTCAGAGGCAAGGGACAGAGGGGTGTGAGGGGCTGGGAGCTGAAGACGATGTGTGGACCCATAGATGTTACAGGTTTTATTGGGAGGCAGCAACAACAATAACAGTATGGCACTTGCAATTGTAGCAACAGCAGGCAGGCACAGCATCAGGCCCAGCTGATGCTGCACTCAGGTCTTTATAGCTAATTAGACAATAGTGGCACTTAGCCAAAAACCATGTCCTTGATTACATTATATTAAGGCAGGGCTTAAGGTACTGTGTTCTTGGTTACATTAGGAGTTGCAGGTATGGCTACACAGCCGAAAAACAAGTGAGCAAGCCTAAATTTAACCATTTTCCCAACACATAATAACAAAAGAATTGCAAAAATAACACAAAGAATTTCTGTGTGTACTTCACAAAGATTCCTTAAATGTTAAATCAGACTTAGGCATAGAGTATAATTATGTAAATTGGAAAATTAATATTGGTTGTATGCAATGCCAGTGACCGAGGCCAGACAGGTTTACACTGGATTTGGGCAGATGGTATAGAAACTCTGAAGCCAGAAAGTGTTGGACCATTCTGTTTAGTACAATCTTGCAACAGTAGATGAGCCAACAGGCATGGGAAAACCACTTCTCACAGTAGCAGGTGAACAAACAGCAAAAGGGCCCCTCACAGCGGCAGGCAAGCAATCTGCAATCTGCCTTGAGGGCAAGTACCTGTAGCCTTATACAGGCTATACGTTACACACGTGTGTGGCTCTGCCACGTGCTCAGGCACTAATCATACAAAGCACAAGCAAGCACAGCTGTTTTTCCAGCATTGGTATAGTACTATTAATCTACAGACCATATTCAAATTTTATTGTTGCTCCCACTAATGTCCTTTTTTCTGGCCTGGAATTCAACCCAGCATCTTGAATTACGTTTAATTTTAATGTCTTTCATAACCTTGAAACATTTGTAGAGTATTGGCAAGTTATTTTGTAAAATCTTCCTCAATTTGGATTTGTCTGATGTTTCCTCAGAATAAATTTTACATTGTAAATTTGAGGCAAAAATATCACAGAGGTAATGTTGGATCCTCTTCAGTGCATCATATCATAAGTCAAGAACTCTGAATTTATCCAACTACTACTAGTGTTGACTATGGCCTCTTGGATAAGATGCTGTCTTCCTGCACTATTTGTCCCTTGACATTAAATAGGTATGGCATTGGGAGACACCGAGAATCTCTGTATCCTGTATCTCATAACATTTTCATCCACTAATTTTATATCCATTAATCATTCTTACCTAAACGATTATTGTGGCATTTGGTCAACTGGTGATTTTCAATTTTCAATTTTCATAAATCTTTCTATATTTACCAGTAGGAACCCTGCTGTAGGGAAGAGCTTTCCTATCTCTGCCATTTACTTATTTTTGGAATTATTTATATAGGTATTGGTTTGTGAATTCTTGTTTTATGCTATGGGCATAAAACATTCATTGCTATTATTATTATCATTTTATTGTTTTGCTCAAGTTGTTCTCAGTTTAGGTAGTGGAAGCCCATTTGATCTGGCTTCTGGATCCCCGGGCATGTCCTCACTCTTGATATTTTCTATTTGGAATGATAAGATGTTCTAGGATCATCTTGCACTTTCCTTGCCCTAGTCCAAAATCAGCCATTTTCTAAATAAATAAATAAATAAATAAAACTGCTAGTTCCTTATGTTGGAAAATGGTATATAGAAATCAATATATTTGGGCACAAGATGTGCCCACTCATCAATATTGGGGTATATTGATTCTAAATATATGTATTTATAAATACATATCTATATCTATTTGACTATATTAAATTTATGTTAAAAGTCCTTAGGACAGTGGTTCTTAACCTTTTATGAGGTACCAAACCCACCAGTTTCATATGTGCATTCTGCAAACCCTTCTTCAGTGATAAATAAAATATGATTTTTTTTCCAAATTCAAAACATAGGTATGTTTTTTTACTGGTGCACAAAATGAGCCATGCATGAACATCATCTTGCTCAAAGAACAAAACCAACAAAGTGCATAAACTCACAATAAATTATCGTATTACTTTATTCTGGCCTCCGTGGCAGAGGCTTCTCCGAACCCCTGAGACTGACTCATCGAACCCCTAGGGTCCGATAGAACAGGTTAAGAACCACTGTATTAGTACATAATAGTGACTTTTCTGTTTCTATTACATTTCAGGAGCAGTACCACCACTGTCTTATACTAATTTTAATTTTTTCTCTTCTTTTCTCTCTCTCCTTCTCCTCTTTTTCTTCTCCTTATTATTCTAATCTGTACCTCTTGGTGTAGTATGTGGCCACCTGGTATGATGAAAAGCAGTAACTCTGGGATCTGAAGGACTTGAGTTCAATTCCTACCTCTACCACTTTCTAGTCATATGATTGTAGGGAAGCAACCTCTCACAATAATAGGTCCTCAAGAAAACAAAATTCTTTACAGGAACAATCCCTGGAATCAGGCAGAATTGGGTTTTTTTTTTTGGGGGGGGGGTTAAGTTTTAAACCTAGTAGGCTGGTTAGCTTCTCTATCCTGACTTCAGTTCAAGTTTTCCTTTTATCAAAACACATAGTTCTTCCCAGCACTTCTAAGAGGGCAGTTTAACTACTGCTTCTCTCCTTACTGGTTCTTTTCCTATCCTCAGATGCATCAGTCCCCAGTTGCATACCCACTATGATAATGTAAGGTCAGTTTTGGCTCCATTTTGTTCATGCTCTATATCCATTATATAATTATTATATAATTATTTCTATCTCTCTATCTATCATCTATTATCTATCTATCTATCTATCATCTATCTATATTTCATGGAGGCAAAAGGATCACAGCTCTAAACAATCAATATGAAAAGATCCATTCTTGTTAGAATTGGTGCCATTTTTCTCCTAGGAAGTAATGAGGACAGCATCATGGAAAAAATCAGTTGGATTATCCAAGCATTAAATGTTGCTATTCCAGGAGTATAACTTCTCAAAGACCGATCTTATTAAAGATTATTTAGAAACAAAGACTTTGGCAAACCTGCATTTGCATTTTAACAGACTAAGAAATAAGTCCATATTTACTCGGAAAAACTATTTGCCATCTGCAGTTTGTTCATGTCTGAAGCAGGGGAAATCTATCATTCTCACACATTTGTGATGAAGTTGGCAGCTTTTGCCTTGTGGAGGGTTTCATCAGCAGTGACAAATAGAAACATCCTGCTTCTGAGGACCTGCTTGGTGCAATGTGGCAAGCCAGTTACTCAGCTTCAGTTTGTGACAAAAATGTTCAGATCTCAAGAGTAGTATCTTCTTATTTCTTCCTTGTGATAAAAATTTGACTATCATTGATGGAAAGATTGGTATGATGTTAGATAAAATAATGACATAAATATATACACCAGATTTCCAGGTACCGATAAAACAATCAATCAGGCTGCATTATCCAAATGGCCTTGTGCAGCATGAGTGGCCAGATGTAAAGTGTACAGGCAGTGGTGGAGGGTGGGGAAAGGGCAGGGAAAGAATAAGAACTCAAAAAACCACTGCATAGAAAAAGGATTATGGGAGAACAGAGAGGGAGAAAGGAAAATTTGGCCATTTCTATGAGTGAACAACTCTAGATAAGGAAAAGATACTTAAAAAAGATATATAGCCAGTTCGAGGCCCTGGGCTTACCTGGTCAGACACATGTGACAATCAAACAATGAACAACTAAAGTGAAGCAACTATGAGTTGATGCTTCTCTCCCTGCCCTGTCCCCACCCCATAAAATCAATAAATACTTAAAGAAGATATGTAGAAAGGTTCTGGTGCTATGCTCTAAGCAAGTCGTCTCAGCTGCCTTTTCAAGGAAACTGAGCAAAAATATTTGTATTATTTTTTAGGTTGTTTGTTTTGGACAAAACAAAACACTAAGCACCAGCAGGATCTAGGCAGATCTACAGGTAATCTGCTATATTTGACTTGTAAGCATGTGTGATAGTCAATACAATGGATAATCATAGGCCTGGGAAGTCCATAATTAGAATGGATACTCTACCAAGCATAATGGCTCTAAGCTATAAACAGCAGTGTGCCAGTCTAACATCCCTGTGATTATCAGTGCTTTCTAGGCCTAAAAATGATTTGCTGTAACTTATTGGCACAAAGGAGCTGTCTGAGCTCAAATGTGCTTCAGTGTTAGTTTGATCTGAGCCTTATGAGAAACTAGGAAGACACTAATAAATAATTTCTGTGACCCGACCCCTGCTGTGCATTGCTAGACAGCTACTGTCTGACATATCATTACTACATGTATTTCAAATATAACAACCAGAGAAAGGGCAATCTTGTTCCTTTTTTGATCATAGAATGACAGAGTACAGGGCAACAAAGGTCATGCTCATCAAATGTCCATTATCTCCTGTTTCCTAGCATCACTGCATTTAGGTTGGGGCTGTGCATAACTCTGGCCATAGGACTGTGAGCAGAAGTGACATGGGTCACTTTTAGACCAAGGTGGTGAAAAGTCAATACGCCACTTTCATCCTTCTCTTGACATGGCAACTTTTGAGGCCATGTGTCCCAAAGGGTATAGCTACCGGAGAGAAAAAAGATACCCAATCTGTATGAAACTTTATGTGAGAGACAAACCTCAGTGTTAAACCACTGATACTTGCCCAGCACAGCATAATTTTTTCTAACCAGAAATTGGTCCTGTGTCAATACTGCCTAACAGAAACCTGAGAGATTTTCTTAGGGTGTTTGTTACCGGAGGCAGTGAATTCACAGACACTGAAGAGTACAAGCCTATAGGCCCACGTTAGCAGCAAAACCTTCTGTCCAGTTCCCACCTGCAGTCACTCAGGAGGCAGAGTGTAGCACGCGACATCAGCAGTTCTGGAGGAAGGCGTTGAGAAAAAGGGTGCAAATAGCATTTAGCAGCTGCCTTTGGCTGAATAGGAGAAGGAAGAGATGAGCACAAGAAAGAAGCCACAAGCAAAATGAAAGTGAATCGACTTTCTAGAATGGGAAACGCCTGTTTTTTCTAGATCCCACCTGTAAGAGACAGGATGGGAAGGATTTGGGTTCTGCTTCCACTTAGGACACAGGAGTTAGAAAGCTTTATGAGAACTTTGCTCCCACACTAATTGGGGGAAAAAAACCTGGGTGATTTACAAAATCATAAATTTCCTTGAATCCCTCACACACTGAGATCACTTGTGACAGAGTGGAACGCTCAGTCACTCTGACCACCTTCAAGCCTGCTCTGTTCCCACGGGCTTCAGGCTAATAGCTTCTGCTTACTCTTGCAGATAGACATGCTCATCATTACAGTAATTCTGCTTGTGGCTTGATTTTTAGAAAAAAAGAATCCTCTTGCTTGAAGGTATCTCTCTTGAATATGAACAAAAATAATGATTGGTTATCATTGTTTATTAATGATTGTTTATTTGCTGGAGCCCTGTGATGGACTCAGATCAGCTGGGGTCAATGGACTGGGAACAAAGAGGTTCTGAGGTATCTCTCTGAACCCTGCTTGTGCCCACATGTCTGTGGATGTCGATCACCTTTTGATCCTTCCCTTAACATACAAGAAGCCTGGACTTTGTTCTTTCAGAAGATGGATTTGAGGTTCCACTAGCTCTCCCATCTTCTCTGTCAGCACCTTCTCTACCAGTAAACTTTTCCTTATTCCAAACACTTATGTTTGGAGTTTTGATTTTTCAAACATCAGGCACATAGACTTACTTTGGACCAATAACAACAAGACAACCAAGTAAACAGAATTCTATAGCCTGAATCTCTCCTAGGAAATGGAAGACACACAGATTGTTTCACCTTTGGCAGAGCAAGGCCAGCATAAAACAGTAAGAAGAAATCAGTTAAAAAGTTGCTACATTCCTAAAGGCCTAGTGTGGGCTAGCATAACTTCTTTAAGTACACCTGGCAGTCCTGAACCATGGGAGTTTTCACTCACTTGCCATCTCTTTTTCATGGACCTCTATCAAAAGACAAATTTGCCTATAGAAAATCAAACTGAAAATATCTGGATTAAATATGGACTTGTCCACATTCACGGAGAGTAAAAAACGATGTAAAAAATAACAATTCATATTCTCTCACTTCTCATGCAAGTACTATAAACAATCCTGTCTTAGGTCATAGCTAATTATTTTCTCACAATTAGTCAATCAATTAAACAATTCATTGATCTTTTCAGATAGGCTATTTGGCTTCAATATACATTTTATCTACAATAAATATCTACAAATATCTATTTATTCTTGAACAGAAGCACCTCCACCTTCATGTTGGCTCCAACTTTATTTTTTAATACATTTTAAAACTTTCAGGTTAGAAAGGTTTTATTCAAGGTTTGGGGCTTGAGCTATTTAGTAACTTTTGAAAGCTTGAAACTGGGGGGCCAGTCCACTAGGGATGGGGAAAAGCCTATTTTCAGTCTCCCTTGGCAACTGGCAGGTCCATATAAACCCCAGACTAGTTCAGAACTAGAGGGAACTTCAGCTGGACGACCTTATCCCATATGAGATAGCTGACAGGCTAACCCCCCTCCCAGGGGGAGAGCCGAACCGAAAACACAAGGCTGGTATGTTCCAAAAGGAAAATTGATTTTAAAAGCCTAGGTGCAGGCTGACCAAGACAGTCTAAGCCAGGGGTGCCCACACTTTTTCAGCTTGCGAGCTACTTATAAGATGACCAAGTCAAAATGATCTACCTACAATAAAAATGCAAAACATAAATTTATTTCTTCTATATTATCATTATTTAAGTTACTATTATTACTATTTAATATTGTGTATTCTTCTTTCACCTTTCTCCTTCTCAGCTCTCTTTTCAGAGGAAAGTCAATGTCATAGTTTTCATGAACAGTCCGAAAAAGCCGCTCCACATTTCCCTTCTTTGGAATAGCAATGGCACACAGACAGATGAGGCAAACGCACTTAGAATATGACATAGTGAAAAAAATCCCCTCCCATTCTGTATGAAAGTGGTAGGTTCTAGGCTTCTTACTTGGACCAGCTATGGCACTCATTTTTATATCCTTTGTTGTATTTAGTTTAAATAAATTGAAGGCTAACTACGCAGCAATGTAACTGAACAAGTTAGTGCGGTTTAACGCGCATGCGTAGGGTGTCAAAAGTTCAGACGTCAGATTAGCTACCCTGTATGCCAATCAAAAGACAAATGTCTTTTTAATGTCATGCGATCTACCCACACTTCCTTCATGATGGACTTATTGAGCACCCCTGGTCTAAGCCATGTTGGCAGCAAGGAAGGGATGGAGCAGGGTTTCTATAGGTTAGTTAGGGGTCTTGGAAAAAGCAGCTGACATCGCTGCCTCTATAGGTACAAGGTAAATATTTCTGCATATGCAGATTGGAGTGGTGTCACAGCTCCTCCAAATTGTTTACCTCCCAGTTCCACTGTCTAGTATCAGCATCAGTTGTAAAAAGAAAGCCCGGGCTAGTTCAAAGGTCCCGGGCCAGCCTGGGGCTTCAAGCAAGCCAGTTTCCCGTCTTCCCACAGGCTTGAACTGCCCTCAGGATGGCAGCTGATCTATCAACTTCATGCTTCGTGAATTAGGTGGGAAGAAAGCATTAAAGCTTCACAGATAAAATGCAAAGTGGGATTATTACATTGTTGATGGGAAAAAAAATGCAATGTTTAGAATACTTTATTCCTTAAGCCTCTACTAGGCCAATTTCAACTCAAGAACTACTGGGAACCAGAATAGCAAGACTTTAACAGCACTACCTACCTACTCCAAAATTTATCCTTTTTGTGTTTAAAAGGTATGGTTTGTGTATGGCCAGTGGCCGTGGCCATGCCGGTTCACACATTGAATTTGGGCAGACGGTAAAGGAACTGTGGAGCCCAAAAATGGTGGGCCGTTCTGTTTATTAGAGTCTCACAATAGCAGGTGAGCAAGCAGGCAGGGAAAACCTCTTTCCTCTCTCTCTCTGGACTCAAGCCAAAAACAGGAGGAGGGGAATCCCTTTCTTGGCAAACAATGGCCCCTCCCAATGGTGGCAGGCAATCCACAATTTGCAATCTGCCACCCTGAGGGCAAGCACCTAAAACCTTACATTGACTGTACACACATGCTGCTGCCCTGCGCTCATGCACCAATCAGGCAAAGTACAAGTGAGCAAACCTAACACACCGGTTTGCCCAACAGTTGTTTTCACTTTAAAAATGTGTTAATATAGAAGTTGTGGGAAAGACAGAAAATAAAACCCATAATCCCATCGACCAGGTATAACTATTATTGACAATTTAGTATCTTTCCAAACTTTTCTTTCCTGTGCATTTATATAAGTATATTTTCAAAATTGGTTTCAGTTATTATAGAATCTGTTGCACCTCAAATTTCTGACAGTCAAGTGTCTGATCCTTAAACAATAGGCATATAAAGCGTTCTGCTTCTAGAGAGCTCAGAACATTATAAAAATCCATAACTGTGATTAAAGACATCATTGTATATATTATTTAATGTCTAAATTTCCATCTATCATCATCTTTGGTAATATTTAAATTGCATTGTCTGGGCTCTGGCCAGTTGGCTCAATGGTAGAGGGTTGGCCCGGTGTGTCGATGTCCTGGATTCAATTCCTGGTCAGGGCACACAAGAGAAGTGCCCATCAGCTTCCACACCCTTCCCTCTCCTTTTCCACTTCCCCCTCCACTCCTCTCTCTCTCTCTTTCTCTCTCTCTCTCTCTTTATCTTCTGCTCCTACAGTCATGGCTCAACTGGAGTGAGTTGAACCCTGGTGCTGAGAATGGCTCCATGGCCTCTTCTTCAGGCACTAAGAAGAACTCAGTTGCTGAGCAACAGAGCAATGCCTCAGACAGGCAAAGCATCGCCCTCTAGTAGGCTTGCCAGGTAAATCCTGGCTGGGATGCCTGCAGCAGTCTGTCTCTTTGCCTCCTCTCCTCTCCCTGAATTAAATAAATAAATAAATAAATAAATAAATAAATAAATAAATATTAATTGCATTGTCTGTTACAGGAATACCTTCACCTTCCACTGGGAACCTGGTTCAAAAGCCACCAAATACTTTCAAACACAGCCAAAACCAGAAAATCAAGTGGGTGCAATTATTAAATATTTAAATTTTAAAATTTAGGGTTTCAATTTCTTCAAAATGCAAATAAGCTTTATACTAAAGAGTTTTATTTTTATATCATTAAATGCTTAGTCGTTGACTAGAGAGCTTTTTTTTGTATTTTTCTGAAGTGAGAAGTGGGGAGACAGAGAGACAGGCTCCGGCATGCACCTGACCAGAATCCACCCGGCATGCCCACTAGGGGGCGATGCTCTGCCCATCTGGGGCATTGCTCCATTGTAACCACAGCCATTCTAGCGCCTGAGGTGGAGGGTATGGAGCCATCCTTATCAGCACCCAGGCCAACTTGCTCTAGTGGAGCCTTGGCTGTTGGAGGGGAAGAGAGAGAGAGAGAAAGAAAGGATGGGGGGAGAAAAGCACATGGGCACTTCTCCTATGTGCTATGACTGGGAATCAAACCCAGGACTTCCATACACCAAGCTGACACTCTACCACTGAGCCAACCGGCCAGGCCAAGAGCATTTTTTTAAGGTCCTCATTTTGTTTGAACCTGAGACTCCAGGAAAAAGCAGTCATGGGATGGGAGGAGGGTCTTTCTCCATTTTTTCCATAAAGACTAAACAGCATCTTATTTTTAGTTTCTTCAATATAAAATGGTGAGTTCTGATTGAATCATGGTGACAATATTTCTAGGACATGGTCATGTCCATAGTTGTCAGCGGCTTCAGAGTGTTATTTGCTTGTTGCCTTTTAAATGCCTCCAGGCAGCAGTCATCAGCCTGAAAGCCAATGAGCAAGTGACCTTGATACCGAAGGGCACTTCTGCTTCATTCACTTATGGAAACAAACAAATTAAATTTAACATTTGTACTATAAGAGAGAATATTCTTTTTCAAAAGAACAATATAATGTTCTTAATGAGAGAGACAGATAGTCCCCCAATAAATAACATATAATTAAAGTCCCTTACATTTGTATATAATTAATCCCTGAAAATATATTTGGAAGTCTGAAAGTCAAACACAAAAGGTTCTGCTTTTAGAGAGCCCAGAACTCTATAAAATCTGTAATTGTCATTTAGAAAATAATTTGTTGCTTGAATATGAAATGTTTACATACTATTTAATACATTAAAAATAATAAACTTATAGATAAACATGTTTTGAAATAATTTTTTACCTACCTTAACTTCAAGTTATCCCAGCCTAGACAAAAAACTTAATTGGAACTAGGATAGGACCTGCTGATTCTATTTAATGGTGTCAGATAAGTTTTCTTAAAATGTTTTTCAAGAGTGAGTGGTGGCCAGCCATCATCTTCTCCAGGAAGCGGAGTGGGAAGCTCTGTCGCTATAGCCTTGTGGACTTTCCCTGCATTTGCATCAACCCCCATTCACAATCAGCACTCATGCAGGCACCCCAGTTCCTCAATCGATGCCCCTTGCCTTTGATGACATTGCCAAAGGTCATCTGTGCTCTCCAGTCGGTCTTCTTCCTCTGCTACTAAATTCACAGACAACCAGTTCACATCCATGGAGCATCTGACTGAAGGTTGCAGGGACCTGCCCTCGACATATCTGAATCATCACTGGTGCTGTCCATTTCATTTTGCCACCTTCTGGACAGTTTTACAAGATAATAAAAGCAAAAATCCATTTATATTCAAATAACTGCGTGAACACCCACACATAATGACTGGCAAAAATAGAATGCTGGCAGGCAGACAGAAGTGCCCACAACATGGCTTTACATTTGTTTGTCAGCTAGAGCGCAGATGCCCTGACCCACACAGTTCCGGTGATCTATTGTGATAGTGGGCGGACCGTTAGAAAGTGTGAAAGTCAGGGACTGCCTGGAGCTCTGAGGAATGGCACTGCGGATCTCAAGTTTAACTAAACAAGAAAACATTGCAGACATTGTAGCATTGGTTTATGGGAATATACTTAAATTTAGAAATTTATTTTTCGCAAAGTTTTGTGAGTATGCTATGTTTTTCTAAAAGTATACACTTGGACTCTGCCCAGGTACCAAGAATAATTAGAGGGAATAAAAGTAGGAGAGGAGCAAAATACAAAGCCATACATAAGCCAAAAATTCTAAACTCAGGAGCTCTCAGCAAAGCTGCTCAGCAGTAGACAGAGGATGGTCAGGGAGAGCCCATTGGTATTTCAGGATGCGATGTGGACAGTTGAAGAGAGAGCCTGAGCTCACTCTTTCCTTGTTGCCTGTGGCTTCCAGCACTTAGAAGAGAATATAGATGTGGTCTGTGTGTCCTGGTTATCTTGGCCTTAGTACCAGGAGATCTGCAATCTAGCCCACGGAATAGTGTAACTAAGCACTTGCTTTGGAAAAGGAAAATACAATATCCAAAATATAAGTCTCCCTTTAGAAGAAAATCAGTTTTAATTAAAAGAAAACTGGGCCCTGACCAGTTGGCTCAGTGGTAGAACGTCAGCTCAGCATGTGGATGTCCTGGGTTAAATTCCCAGCCAGAACACACAGAAGAAGTACCCATTTGCTTCTCCACCCCTCCCCTCCCCCTTCTCTCTTTCTCTTTCTCTCTCTCTTTCTCTCCCACAGCATGGCTCAAATGAGCAAGTTGGCCCTGGGTGCTGAGGATGGCTCCATGGCCTCACCTCAGGTGCTAAAGGAGCTCTGTTGCTGATCAACAGAGCAGCAGCCCCAGATGGGCAGAGCATCAGTCCCTGCATTTGCAGGGGGTGCTGGGTAGATCCTGGTTGGGGCACATGCAGGAGTCTGTCTCTCTGCTTCCCTGCCTCTCACCTGATAAGAATAAAATAAATAAAAAGAAAAGAAAACTGAGAAGTAAGTCACTTGGGTTTAAAAAGCACTTTGTTTAGCCAGCTACTTTTTTGTGTATATCTGCTTTGTGCTGATAAGAATATGGAAAGATACAGAATATTTATAACCCAAAGACTTAGTTAGCAAATGTTTGATTTACTGACTAATAGTTTGAGGCAAAAGTCTAAAGTAAAAGTAAATTTGATTTTGCTAGGCTCTGAGTTGTAGGGTCAGACAGTACCACCCCTAGACCTGGGCAAGCATGGAGAAGAAAAGGTAGGGGAGGGAACAGAAAGACACACTTTTGAGTGTGAGTCCTCCACCTTCACCCCCACCAAAGTTACTATTTAGGTGGGGTCCCTGAACCCTGATGCAGCTTGATCTGGGCCTAGTTTTTGCTTCTTTTCAGTAGCTCTTCAATCCTCTCAAACCCCTCCTATTTGGGGTCAACCAGATGCCTGGAGTAACATCAGGATTTGCAGGTATGAGGTGATTTGAGGTCCTATTGTCCTACTACTTGGATCTGTCCTAGTGAGCAGCCAAGTGAGCTAATTGCTCCTATTGACTAGAAACTCCCTCTTTTGAGATAGGGCCAGAAAAGTGGTCATGACATGCTGATTTTGGGTGGTTTTAATTTGTATTGGATAGAGGACAAGTTCAGGACTCTGGGCTACTGACTATTTACTGCTGACCCATGAGTTTGTGCCACTGGTGTGAGCTCATTGTTTAGATCTTGCTATTTATGCTCTGACGACCATACTGCTTCCAGTGTACAGTGACTAAAGGCAGCAGGAGTGGCAGCAGGCTTCTTTTGCCCTATGCCACGACTGTTGCTGGCACCCAGGGCCTCCCCACAGCCTTACAGGCTCTCC
The DNA here is from genome assembly GCA_037038555.1 of Rhynchonycteris naso. Classification (NCBI taxonomy): domain Eukaryota; kingdom Metazoa; phylum Chordata; class Mammalia; order Chiroptera; family Emballonuridae; genus Rhynchonycteris; species Rhynchonycteris naso. Next base: position 84,990,246 of record CM073003.1, read on the forward strand.
CCGCTTTGTCTGGCAGCACAGCTTCCAGAGTGATCATACCTACCTCCCCAGGGGCTTTGAAACCATGGTTTAACAATGTTAACAGGTCCTTTTAACTAAAGTCTTTTTGCCAATGATTGATATCTGAATCTGTTCCATCTCCCAGGTCTGCTCCAGCCCCCATGGGAAAAAGATTGAAGATTCCATGCATTGGTTTCTTCAGCTCCAGTTACTCTGTCCATTGGCTACTGGCCTGTCCTCTTCACTGACTACCACATGGAAGACTGAGTGCCACCAACAGTAGAAGAGATCATATTCCAAGAATGTAGTGACTGTGGGCTAAAAGGTTCCAGAGAATTTGTGTAAGGTGTGTTTTCTGTTTACTTTATAAAATCATAAAAAAACATGACCAAAATTGAATTATCATTCATTTCTCTACACAGTCTTGCTAAAGCTTCCATTTGTGATCATCATCAATAAAACACAGTGAGAGTCTATGGTAACTAGTGTTCACAGGTGGCATGTCAGATGAACCTAAACCACAATTGTGAAATAACCAGCATTAAATAGATGGTATTAGGAAACTGCAAACTCAAGAAGATTCATATTGTTTTAATACAGGCAAGTTTCAAAGAGCCATGATATTATAAGTAATAACAGTTACTACCTTTTTCTCATGGTAAAAGATATGAAATTAACCAGGAAGAGTATATTTAAGTATGTTCCCATCTTCCTGAATGAAGATAAACATGGTTTCTGGACCTGAATAGAAAGAAATGTTTTTGGACTATGAAGAATCATTATATCCTCTGATTGAAATTTTTTTAAGTACTTAAGTACCACTTCTCTGTGCATTATTGTAAGTCTTCAGGAACAAATCACCATACCTCCCATGGATCCATAAATTTTGTGAAACAGTTTTTAATCACGTTGTTTATACAGATAAGGGCCCAATGAAAGATATTTGCCTGGACCTCGCATATGCCAGGGTAGTCCTGGTGCCAGAAAGCACCCATAGAGTGCTTTCTGCTTGCTCCAGTACCACCACCACCCATCCACCCAAACTGACATCATCTCAGTGCAATTGAGGTGGGGCCCCGCCGAGCTCTGTGTGCTCCTGGGAATTTTCCCTCATCCACTGTCATGCCAACTTGCTCTGGAGACCACCAGAAACAACCCTGACATGTCCACTCTTCCTGACTACCTCAGTCACCACAAACAACCTAGAAATCCCAACTCATGGCTGTCATCCTGATTGTCACCATCACACAGCTTTATAAATTCCCTAATCTGATCCCATGTCATATGTAATCCCAACCCCCACTCCTTCATCTTCTGGTCTAGGTCTGCCACTAATGAAATCCTCTATACTCTAACCTACTTGCCCCAGTATGTCTGCTGCATCCATCTTTCAGTCCTCCACAAATCTGTGGGCACTGCATTTCAAATAAATCAACAACCTACCCACTGCTCACCACGTTCACCATGACCACTCTAATCCAAGCCACCATGTTCAGGGAGGTTTTTCCCACCTCCTAGCAAATAGCACTGCCCTTTCTCTGTACTCTTCTCCCCCACCTTATTTTATTTTTAGTTATGACACCAGTTCCACATGAAATATTTTTATTTATTTATTGGTTGGTGTATAATCTGTCCCCCAACTAGAATATAAACTCCCTGAAAATGGGTGCTGTATGTGCTTTGGTCATTGCTGTATCCCCAGTCTAGAACACAGCCTGGAACACTCCAGCTGCTGCAGGACCTCAACACCTGTTCAATCCCTGACATTTAATACAAACAGACAGAAAATTCTTACCACGTTTTATTACACAGCTTATTTTTATCAAAAATATAAAATATCTGGATATAAAGACTTGGCAAAACATATTTTAGATAATTGTCAAAAGTAAAAATGTTTAATGAAGACTATAGTAATTATATACTTTAATCACATCAAAAATAAATTTTCAATGAAATCAGTTTGTTATTTTTTATTATAACATTTATTTCTATACATTATTACATTAAAGAGTTGGGGGACACTTTCTTGCTCAGAGCTTATTCCATCATTTTATACAATATAAAATCTTTATTGCAGCTTTACATATTTGATATAGCTCTTCCTAATTGTGCTGTCCCTGACACAGCTCTTTACAGTGAGCTCAAGTTTAATAAAATTCTAAATATTGTACAATCAAAGCCTCATTCCTAGCAAGACTCAGCTCTGCAGCTATCCACCAAGCAGGTGACCATCATCTAGTCACTTGTCTCCCTCCTCCAGAGAGTCATCCTCTCTCATTTCCAACCCTGCCTGCATGCTACTTACGCATGAAGTTCTCTTCCCACACCCTGTACTGCCTGCCTTCTTCCTCCTCCTCCTCTGCCTTCCATTCCAGGCCCATCCTGATGCCCCACGCCTGTCACAGTTCCTTTTATGTGTCCTGAAGGTCTTGGACTTCTCTTTTCACAGAGCTGACCATGGTGCAGGGGCAGCTTCTCCTCCTCTGCCCCAGACTGTGCTGTGTGGGCAGAGAGCCGACTGGACTTGTTCACAGCTGTGAGTTCCAGCCTTGCCCTGTGCCTAACAGAAAATAGGCAGAGAGGAAAGTTTGTTAAATTAGACAAACAGTAATTTTCCTCATCAGTGAAGATAGAGGGTAAGACTAAAGCAAGTCTATGCCACCATTTTAGGGTGTTTCTTTTATTTTTATTTTATTTTATTGATTTTTTAGAGAGAGGACAAGAGAGAGTGAAAGGGGGTTGGGAAGCGGGAAGCATCAATTGTAGTTGTTGCTTCTCATATGTGCTTTGACCAGGCAAACCTGAGGTTTCGAACCAGTGACCTTAGCATTCCAGGTGGACGCTCTATCCACTGCAACGTCACAGATCAGGCTGATGACATGATTTGCTCTCTATATCACTCCATAAGGTTGATATAGAATTAAATAGCTGAAAACAACATGAGGGGCAGCTAGAGGCTACACAATATTGCCTGTTCATTTGTGGACATTGTGTATTTTTAAAGTTATATGATTCCATTATTGTCTTTTTAATCTGAGATATGGGAGGTAGAAGGCTGAAGAATGAGCAAATTGGAGAAGTGAGCTTCAGAAAAACAGACATTCTAAGTCAGGAGTTGGGAACCGTTTTGGCTGAGAGCCATGGACGACACATATTTTAAAATGTACTTCCATGAGAGCCATACAATATGTTTAACACTAAATACAAGTAACTGTGTGCATTTTATGTAAGACCGACACTCTTAAAGTACATAAGTCTCTGAATTTTTTTTTAATAATATTGTTATGCTGTTGCTAACCAATGATGAAGAAAGTACTTTTTACAATTAATGCGACTTCTGGTGCTGCATGGTTTTGCTGATGGTTTTGTAGTCTGGTTAATATGTGGTGAGGTTAAGCTTCATGCAGGAGTTGAGACTTCCATTCATTAAACGTGATAGTAGGGTGGTCTTCACGTTCTTTAGATGTGAGAAAGACTACTCACATGCATACGTAGAGCCAAACATTGTCAGTACAGCAATTCTCACATGCTGCAGTGTGTGGTATGTGACAGGAAGCGTGTTCCAAGTTTTGACAATCAGCTGGTCCACTGGTCGAAGTTTTTTCATTTCTCCCCACTTGTGTTTGCTCGCCAACTCTCCTTGCTGTCGTGCAAGTCTTTCCAAATCTTCATTCAGTGACTTGAACTTACTCACCCACATGTGTGAGACCTTCAGGTCAGCAGCTTGTAGCTCAAAATCTCTGATGGAGACATCGGAGATGTAACTCAGGTCAGCTCTGTCCACTGCACACTCATGTGGATGGGTGATGAACTTAAAAAGACAAGTGCGTTCACGAAATTCTCCAAAGCGCACTTTGAATGACTGCAGGAGATTAGATGTGAAGCCTGCTAGCTGCTGGAGATCAAGATGTTGAGCAGGGTCACTTGCTGTGCATGCATCTTTAAACTCTCCCAGTTTTTCAAAGTGTAGTAAACGACCTGTTTTAATGTCAACGATAAAGAGTTCTAGCTTGTTTTCAAATGCAAACACTGCTTGTTGAAGGGATAAGACTGTATTTCCAACACCTTGCATTTTCACATTGAGCTGGTTCAGATGTTCAGTCATGTCCATAAGATAGTAGAACTTCAGGAGCCACTCAGTGTTAGCTAACTCAGGATGCTAGATGTTTTTCATTTCAAGAAAAGTCCAAATTTAGCTCAGACAAGCCGCAAAATGGCTGAGCACCCTTTCTCTTGACAACCAATGCACATTGCTGTGCAGAAGCAGACCAAGATAATTATTCCCAATTTCATCCAGCAGTGTTTTAAATTGGCGATCATTTAAAGCTTGAGCAACAATAAAGTTGATCACCTAAATGACCAGCGACACCACCTCACCAAGCTGCTTACCACGCATTTGAGCACAAAGCGCCTTCTGGAAAGGATGCAGTGAAAACTTAGGATGCATCTTTTTTCATGTTCATGAAGAAGCGCTATGAATCCTCTGTTTTTCCCCACCATCCACAGAACACCATCAGTACACACCAAAATAAGTTTATCCATCAGTAGATTCTTTTCTTTAGTGGATTCACTGAAAGACTTGAATTAATCCTCCCCTCTTGTTGTCTCTTTCATAGGCAAAACAGCAAGACTTTTCTCACATAGTGTGTCACAGACAACATACCTTGCAATCATGCTGAACTGGAATAAATGGCTTACGTCTGTTGACTCATCCAAAGTGAGAGAAAAGAATGGTACTGCATTATGTCCTTCACTTGTGTTGCCTCAATTTGATTTGCCATCATCATGGTACAATCATGAACAGTTCTTGCTAACAAAGGCATGTCTTTTATTCATTTGATTATCCTGTCTTTATGCAAAAAGTCGTCAAAAAGTTCATTGGCAACATCAAGTATGAATGTTTTGGCATACTCCCCATCTATGAATGGCTTTCCATTTCTCACAATTGCTAAAGCACCAGCAAAGCTAGCTGAATTCCAGTCATCTTGTTGGGTCCAAACACAGAGTTGCTGCTGACTAGCTTGCACTCTACATAGTAACTCTTGATATGCTTTCTTCCTGCTATCCCCCACTGTAAATGTAGTATGGCGTGTGTTGAAGTGCCGCTTTATATTTGACCATTTCATCGATGCAATTTTATCATTGCATATTAGACATGCTGCAGAACTTGCTCTCTCCACAAAGGTGAATTCCTCTGTCCACTCCTGCTGAAAAGTACAATACTCCTCACCTTTTTTCTTTTAGCCATCTTCTTCATCAAAAGGGTTTCTGCAATTAGCTAGCTGACTACTTGATTAAAAGGAGGGAAGTTTACTTCCTGACCTCACAACGACCCATGTACATTATGCATTATCCAATAAAAATTTGGTGTTGTCCTGGAGGATTGCTATGAATGGCTCCAGGCACTGACAACCATGAACATGAGAGGTAGGAAATGAATGGATTATAATACTTGAGAATGTTTTATATTTTTAATGTTACTATTATTTTTATTAAAAGTTTGTTTGCGAGCCAGATGCAGCCATGAAAAGAGCCACATCTGGCTCGCAAGCCATAGGTTCTTGACCCCTGTTCTAAGTCAATGTGATCTCATACACTGAGCCCCGGCCCAGACTTCTGCAGAGGCCTGTACATTCTTCTTCCTGCACCTCTGCCACTCCTCAGACTAGGCTGCCTCTGAGTGGGGCAGATGGCTCCCTGCGGATGAGTGCCTTGTGCTGCTCCTTTGAAAATCTGAATACTTGGGCTATCCTTCCAGGTTTTTCTAGCATTTATTTGTCCTTTGGTCAATGTAAGAAATGTCAAAACCTGTAGAGAATTTTTATAAAAGTTTCATTTTAGTCAAACTGATGACATGTGCCAAGGAGCAAGATCTCAAATGTTCCCAAGATTAACAGTCTCCCAAGATTAGCTGTTTCTTTTATGCATTTGAAATTAAGGAGGGAAAGCTAGGAAGATTATATGAAAGTGGGAAAAGGCAAGGCAGGGAGTGGATTATAAAATAGTTAAGATTATGTGCTTTCCTGAGGATGGTTACAGTTTATTTCAAAGGTGTGTTGACGTAGATCAGTGATGGGCAATCTTTTGAGCTTGGTGTGTCAAAATTTGCCAATAAAACAAGCAAAACTCAGGTGGTATGTCACTTCGAGGAAAACGGCCTAACCGGAAGTCCCAGAACTAGATGCTCTGTGCCGGAGTTCTGTTGTTTTGGCCTACAGACCTGCGGCACAGAGTGTCTACACTACAGCAAATGTTTTATCCTCAGCTACTGCACCTGGCTGTTCAGGAGCTGAGGATGAAACATCCTTCTCAGCATGTGGCCCCATACTTCTCTGGTATGTGGCCACATGCGGTCGCATGTCATCGAAAATGGCTACGCATGTCAGTGCTGATATGCATGTCATAGGTTCGCCATCATGGACCTAGATGCACAGAAACAATGACAACATTTGCCTAAGCCAAAAATAAACCTTCTACTAACTTGGTAAAACTTGCATGACTTGGTGGCATGACCCCCCACTGTGACCTGCCCATGATCAGATCACTCTGTGAGGTTATTTTCCATAGACCTCCTTTTTCTGTCTACAGTTTTTAACCTGATCTCAAGCATTCTCATGTATACAGCTTTGTTTAATAGGAGACATTCTTAATAACTAAACAATTCATTTGATAAGACACTGACTTTAACATGAGGGGTGAGCCTAGTATGAAATGTTGCCTGTTACTTTTAGTAGTTTCTATTGTGTCTTTTCCCTTGCCAAAATCAGAGAATGAGCTTCCTAAAACAAGATACTAAAGCTAAACTGATAAGTGGGTGACCCTTCCATTATTTAGAGGAAATTATTTTTCAATCTTTAAATATGTAAGACTAGAGAGGATTTCAGTTAAAGTTTTTGATGGCTCATCTACATCTGATGTCCAAGTTATAAGAGAAAAATTATTTTCTTTCCATGAATTTCAGGGTCTTTAGGAGGACAGATGACACTAAAATAATTGAGAGCTCTTAGTAACTTTGTTCTGCACACATCCCCCATAAGTTAGGAGAAGCATCCTTCATATTGTGCATGGGTGTACCTGTTTAAGATCAGGGCGTTCACAAGGTGGACTTTTCACTTTCATATTAGGACAAGAAGAACTGTAGCCCTTGAACCTGGAAAAGGACCCAATTCCAAGCACAACTATAGCCACTCAAACATAGGACTTTCAATGGGAATGGAGAAGGTCCAGTTGGGCTGGAGCTAGAGCCCATGAGCCCACCTCCTTGGCCCCACACAGCATTCCCTTGGGTGCTACTAGACACTTCTCTGGCCAAACTTTTTGAGAGGCACAAACAATTTTGAGAACTAGGGCTAATTTTAAGGTGTCCAGAAAATATCAGTTAATTTATTTTTCTCCCTATACACCTTAGGGCATTGACCAGAAGCCATTGGGGGTCTTGTGTCCTAAGATCATGTAAATATTCTGGAAAAGCACAGACTCAAGAATTTCTTAGAACAGTGGTTCTTAACCTGGGTTCTATCAAACCCTAGGGGTTCGATGAGTCGGTCTCAGGGGTTTGGAGAAGCCTCTACTGCGGAGGCCAGAATAAAGTAATACCGTAATTTGTTGTGAGTTCATGCACTTTGTTGGTTTTGTTCTTTGAGCAAGGTGATGTTCATGCATGGCTCATTTTGTGCACCAGTAAAAAAACATATACCGCCTGACCTGTGGTGGCGCAGTGGATAAAGCGTCGACCTGGGAACACTGAGGTCGCCAGTTCAAATCCCTGCACTGGTCGGGTCAAGGCACATATGGGAGTTGATGCTTCCAGCTCCTCCCCCCTTTCTCTCTTTCTCTCTCTCTCTCTCTCTCACTCTCCGTGTCTCCTCTCTAAAATGAATAAAATAAAAATTTAAAAAAAAACACACACAAAAAAATATACCTATGTCTTGAATTTGGGGAAAAAATCATATTTTATTTATCACTAAAGAAGGGTTCGGTGAATGCACATATGAAACTGGTGGGTTCGGTACCTCAAAAAAGGTTAAGAACCACTGGCTTAGAACAATAACAGTAGTCCATACTTAGGAAGTATTTTAAGAATTTTTTGTTATAATAACTATAGTAACAATGACTCCATATTAGAGATGAGAAAAATTATATTAAGGAAGTTAACTTACCTGCTAAACAGCACTCACCTTTTGTGTATATGGGCCAGAATTTGAAGCCAGGTAGTCAATTTCCAAGTCAGTGCTCTCAACCACAGCACCTCACTTGGCCTCCCCAGCACATGCCCGATGAAACCCGCTCACATTTCATTGAAAATTCTGCTACAGGATGTCAGCTACTCCATCACTATATATAATGGAAAGGTGGGGTGAATAGTATTTTATCAAAGTGGAAAAAAAAACCCTCAGGCCTCATGAACTGGGGCCCAAACATTTGGCCCCTCAAGACAGCTGTCTATCCACAGAACTATTTGAATACTCTTCCAAGGTCTCCAAATCACTAGATTCAGGAACAAACATTTGTCATCAGAAGATTCTCCAGGCTTTTCTGAAAAGATGCAAACATCCCATAAAATAAAGAGGAATGAAGTGACAAAGTAAGCTGGACCCAAAGCTAAGTCAGAACATGTGGTCAGGTTTCTGGGTGGAGTAAAGCATTTAAATGTGTCAAGGTCAACAAAGTATACCTGTAAAAAAACTCCACAAAACTCCAAATTGGTTAGACGAAGCGCGGGAACCCCTCTCTCCTCTTTCTCACTCAAACCAAGACCACAGAGACTTAAAGAGAACCATGGGAAGAATGAGATAGGGTAAATAACTTTATGATCGGCTGAGGTTTAGCAAGGAGGGATGCCAGGAAATCCAGAGCCTGTCAGGGTCAGGAAAGTAGTGTCAGCGTCTGGTCCCAGCAAAGGCAGCCCAGAGAGCCTGGGGGAGAGTCAAGTCAAGTCACCAGCTGTTGTGGAAGGAGCATTCTAAGAAGAGAATTGAGGTCAAGGAGGATAAGGCTTTTAACCGAGGCCTTGCTTTTTAAGGGCAAGAAGGACATTAAAGTACTATGTGGTGATAATTCAGCTACTTTTTTTAAGGATGCTAAATTCTGCCCAGTCCAGAAACCTCCAAAGTGGTCTCCAAATTCCAATGTTTCAATAACTAAATGATATCTCTCAAACCGTCTTGCATACCTGGCAGCAGCCGTGCAGACAACATGGCTTGATGACTGGCTAGGAAAATATGGTTCCCGTAACTATTTGTAGATTCTATTAACTCCTTTACCCAACACACATGCATTAAGTGCCCCTGTGTGTCAGACTAACACTGTGACTACAAAGAGAGCATGACCTAGGACTTACAGATGAGTAGTTACAGATATGTCTCCAGCATCTAACTGAGGTTCTAATACATAACTAACTTTTTCCCAAAATTGGAATGAGCATCAGACGTGGCAAAATGCACAACTCTCATGGCAGGAACTGTGGAGACATACCATCCTGTGAAGCCCTCTGAGCATCTCGTCCCTGGGCCATCAGGTCGGGTGCCCAGATGGGGCAGCACAGCCTATAGAAGCAGTTACCTATTTTGATGCTGTGATCAGCATTGCTCCAAGCTGAGTAAGCAGAGTCCCTGGAAAGATCTAAGAAGGAAGTAAAGACTGGAAAGGTGAGCTTGTCAAACGGCTACATGATGGTGGCAGATTTGCTTAGAGAGGGAACATGATAGAGGACAGCAGAAGCATCTTAAGTATACAAATCACTCACTATGGGAAATGTCAAATCTAGAGAAAGATGTGACTGCACCCTGTTTGTGGCCAAGTTAAGACAAGATGCTTGTCTCTGCTGCTCTCTCTACTAGACTTTGGTGCCTAATGGCAAAAACAAAAAGCAGAAAACAGAACAAATCTTGTTTTATTTCCTGTCTGCACACACTCATTCCCATCATTACTGCTGTCTTGTCTTGCACTCTGTGGGCTTATCAGAGCTTTCAAATCCCCTCTCCCACCAAGGTGAGTGCCTTGCAAGCCTTCACCTTGTGTCATTCTAGGCAGAGGAGAAACTTTACTAAATAGAAGCCACTTTTGCTGACAAGGTGTCTCCCCCAGCACAAATCTAGTAGGTGCTGGCCTCTCTTTTGGAGGATCCCTTCTCCTCTCTTACATTTGGGGAGAGGGGTTACCTCATGATGCAGCCTCTCCCATCTGCAACCACAGTTGTGCTGCCAACATTTGCTCAGTTTGTATCTTTCTCCTCTGTTCCTCCACAGACCGCGCCCACAGCTGCCGGTCCCTCTCAAAACTGTAATGTGAACTAGAGCTAATGCTCCCCAGGCCTTCCATTTCCACCGGCATGAGTAACCCCACTTGTAATGAGTAATAAGACTTTAATAAACCTTTGGAAATAACAGACAGAAATTTCAACTCTGAGAGAGTTAAAACTGGTACTAGAATGAGGAATTATAAAGTTCATAGGTCAAACCTCTTCTTGTAGAACTTCTGCTGGTCACAACCCAGCTCAACTCTGGCCACTTCCCCAGTCCTAGACTCCGCTTTTCCTACCACTGAAGAGAGAAGGACAGAGAGAGGGAGAAGGAGAGCTGGAGGCGGGAGGAGAGGGAGGGTCTCTGGTTCTTCTTTCCATGGAGCCTTTGCCTCATAATTCCTGTTTCAATGTTCCCCAAGTCCTCCCTTATTTCTTGATCCCCTTCTAACATATCCCAGCATGATCAACAGTTAAAATGTCCTCACCATTCAGTGAGGGCTGGTCTGGTCTTACGATCCCTAACAAGACATTGAACTAGAAGACAATAAATTAAACATCAGTCCTTTCCCAAAGTCTGGGTTGATTAGTCTCGAACGCTGCACAAAGGAGGGCTGCACAGGCCCTCCTGGCCCTCCTGGCAACCCCGCCCTCCACCAGAGGGAAGGTGGGTTTCCTATGGCCCTCCCACATACCGCTTCCAACCTCCACTCCAGTAAGAAAATCCACCTTTCCAAGAATGGGAAACAATTTTTTGGAGACTCTGTAAACTAAATCTTCTTTCAAGAGGAAACATTTTTCTGTAGAGAACAATTTGCAGGGCTGCATTCCACCCACGATGAAAACAGCTCCTGGTGTTATTGTGGATGATACCAGATGCCTCAGAAAGGCAGCCTGAATTTCTGTGACCTAGAATATTTGTTTTTCCTTTTAATAACCAAATATTCATATCCACTGTAGTGTCTTCCCAGAACAAAGGAGTATTTACCCAAGACTATCTCATCCCCCTTTACCCCCCAGTTTACAATACATCAAAGATGTAAAGTTTTGAAAGTACAGACCTTTTTTTCTTCCAAGATTTCAAAGATCCCAAGGCAAATTCTTTGTTAGGGATGAAGATCGAAGAGTTATGTCTTCCCTTTTTCCCCAAGAGTCTCTGTAAGGGTGTTTTTCCCAAGCATACGGCATAAGGTGGGGTGCCTGCCCCATAACTGACAGCAGGATTACAGAGCTCAGTGGTAAGAAAGGCCAAGGGGACTATGGCAGTTCTCTAATGTGGGCTCCTGGCTGCAGGTGCCATGACCATGAGGCAGGAGCCCCAGCTTTAATTCCACTTCTGCAAGGGCTCTGAAAGGGCTATCACCCTTAACCTAAGGTGACCAGATTTTAAAATTGGTAAAGCGGGACACCATTGTGGGGGTGGGGGGTTCTTGATTAAATATTTGGTCTATATAGAGCAAAAACAATTTTCATAGAATGCAAAAATAGTATTGTAATATATTTTTTAAAATTTCAACATAAGTACAATTTACAAATATAATACATTAAAAATTATGTATAGTATTATTTTATTCTTTGACATATTTCTCATTTGAGTAAATTTTTTTTAGTAGATTGTTGTCATTGTATAAAAGGTCATGAAATTTTTCACAAGAATTTGTTAAATTATATTTCACACATAAAATGGCTTTCAAAGTCTCAATACTTAATTGTGATTTTTCTGATGTCCACACGTTCAGTCGCAGCGTTAGTTCCTGGTAAAGACAGCGCGTATTCCACAATTTTTAGTGCATTATTGTATGGCACATGGTTTGTTTCAAAATGATGAAATATTTCTAACCATTTGTTCTCTATTGTGATTTTTGCTGATGCCCAAGATTTCACCTTTTCCTTATCAATCTATTTTTTTAATAATGATACTCATTAAAAAGATCATTTTTTGGAAATATTACTATATGGGAAATTTTGAGTGAGTCAGAGGGATCGGGTTCATGGTCCCAAAACCGATGTTTGTGCGGAGCTGCACAAGCAGGCGGGAGCGGGCAGGGCAGTGCCGCTGGCACCCGGAGCCGCACACTGTCGTCCAGGACGCAGGCCTATGGGTAGTTAGGGGACTTGGCAGCTGCTACCCCAGCAGGTATGTCTCACCCAAAATTCTTTGTTTTGGGGCCCCGCACAGGGCAGCCAGCTCTTACGGGCAGTGCGAGCGCTTCCAGGTCGAGGCAAGGTCTCCCCGCCGAAAACCATATATTCCCTTCCCGTCCTCCCGCCATTCCCTAGCTTTTCGTGCGTTCTTCCCAAAACTCGGGACGTTTTTAAATTGTTAAAAATTGGAACTGTCCCACCAAAAGCGGGACATCTGGTCACCTTACCTTAACCCTCACTCCATTTCCCATCATTCCCTCTAGGGCAGGGAGTCATGACAGCGCGTCTGTGCCCACATTCTCGCTCTCAGACCACAAGTTCAGATGCAGCAGAAGCCAGCTTCCTACACCCTCCTCTCTGCACAGCATTCCACAGGTGGAGTCCTAGGATGTTAAACTAGAAGGCATCTTAGAGTTTCTCAGGTCCAAACTTATTCATTCAGATAAATAATCTGACATCCAGAAGTAAATTTAGATTGCCATAGTGCAGAGCTGATTCACTCCAGAGCTGGGACACAAGCCTTCTCCCTTAATGCGAGATGATCTTCCCATATAGCAGGTTTTTATGTTGATGACATGATAAAAGGTCGGGGGGAGAATCCTGCAAATGTCATTATTCAGGAAGAAGCCCCTAAAGCAGGCTGTTACAAGGCACTGAGAATGCAAAATTCAATAAAATATGGTACTGCTCTTGAAGAGGTAGCACTTTATTTTTTGAGAAAGATGAAGCTTCAGTAAAAAACCTCTTCAGATTGTATGACAGCACACCTAATTTCTCCAAGGCTACCAAGCTCAGGCACATTCCCGAGCTAAAAACTCTGTGCCCATTCTGATTTTAACAGCATCCAGATAATTTAAGATTTCCTGTAATATTGAAGCTTTAGGGAAGTTTAAACATTGCCTACTTGTTCAGGAAACGTGGAGGTGAGAGTGCTGGGAGTTAGAGGTGGGTCACATGACCCTGAGTCCCTGAAGTGCTGAGTCATTGTTTGTTTCAGCCCAAGAAAACTAGGTGTGCCCAAGCAAGTGACCCGTACCCAGGCACCATGCTATCTTTGCATGAGTCGGCAGATCTCTTCTGCACAGAACCTGTTTGTATATCTCCTGGTGGGGCAGCCCCTCATTATAGTGAGAGCCAGTCCGTGCTTAGTAAGGCAGTTCTGCCCTTTCAGGAAGAAGTGGCATGAGGTTGACACAGTAATCTCAAAATGTTGAAAAACACAGTGACAGAATTTGTAATGTTTATTAACAGGCAAAGATAAATGATAATTTAGTGGTTAGAATACTAGGGTGAACAAAGTCACTTTGGATTACATGCACATTACTAAATTAAATACCCTTTATTTCTGCATAATGTTGGGTCATGAATCAGATTTTTATTTATAACACTAGACTATAGAAATAATTGAAAATCTGAGTTTACTCTGAAGTATTGTTAACTGAAAAAGGTACAATAGGTTTTCATGTTTCAAAAAGACTAGATTACTTAAGGGTAACTATTAAATCATAATTTTAAGAAATTTGGACAGCCAAAGACTGTTTTCATCTGGGTTTAATGTTCTACAATGTCAGAGGGAGAACTTCCCTGTATCACATGGAACTGTGACATTCACCTTTTATATATGATTAAAAGAAGATAGTGTAAGGTATTTTTTCCCCACCGAGGAATAAGGAAGGGACCGGACTCATGAAATGTGGATAAGCAAAAGTTTTATTTAGCACAGAGTGTTTCCTGGACGATGTTCCATGGCGCAAGGAACAGAGGCCAGGAGAGTTGAGCAGAGAGATGGGCAAATTTAAAGGGGTCTGTATGGCCAGGAGCTGCCATCATGGCCATTCACATGCAGGTTCCCATTGGATTCGGGCAGACCATAAAGAAATGGCGGAGTCAGAGGATGGTAGGTCATTCTGTTTATTGGTGTCTCACCAAGACAGGCAAGCCATAAGAGAAGACAAGAAAAAAGCAGAAAACCTGCTTTTCCCATGGAGGGCAAGGGATCAGGGAGGCCCCTGCAATGGTGATAGCACGAACCGAGAGAGACCAAGCTCTCAGTCTGCCCCCACTTTATAGTGGAGAAATCCAAATCCTTAATCCATTCTACAAACAAGGAAGTCTCTGATACAAAGTCACTTATCTGAGGCATAATGGGAGGATTTCTCATGAGAATGCACCACCCCACACCATCCCATCAGTCAAAGATGTGGGGTAAAGCTTACTCTTAAAACTAAGCCTTAGACTATACTGACCCGGCCTGCCCACAGCCTATCCCCCAACACACATTAATATCAATGGACTTGCAAATGGGCAGCGCCATCTTTAACAAAGTGAGCATAGTATATTTTATCTGCCCAACAATCCACCCCTATACTTACTTTACTATACACAATCTACACCACCAGCATCCCTGTACAAGGAAATTAGGTACATTACACAAATTACAAATACATGACAAATCATACAATTTTAACAATTACAAAGGTACATTTCACCAGTCTCTGTGCACTTTGCCAAAAGCGCAAAATGTCCTCAGCCTTCTTTCTTGCCATTTGAAAGGCTTCCCAGGGCAGGGAGAGGGCCTCCATCAAAGCCACCCCCTACCCCCATCAGGTTATTTCACATTGTCCAAAATTTATAAGTCCATCCAACAAAGGAGCCAGTACTCACTAGGTCATAGTCCAGGAAATCAGTCCATGCACATGGGATGTTAGCCTCCCCCCTCATTCCTGCTTCTCTTTAGGACAGATCTCACACTGTCCTAAAAAGAAGCATGTGACAATGGCAGTAAACATTTCCATCTCTGCTCTGGGGAGCATGATGGCATCCCCCCATGTCCCAAAATTGTAGTAACCAGGCTACCAGGGCTTCAGTAGGTTTCTGCCTAAATTGTGCTCCCAAGTCCATCAGCTCTGCCTGGGTATAGGGCTGGACCACAGAGTGTTCCATTACTGGGGCCGGACGCTGTGGTTGCCCCTGAGGGACTCTATGCTGCTGGATTTTTACCTTCTTGGCTACCACTGGCCGGACTCTCAGTGTGCGTATGGCAGCTTCAGCCTGAGCCTTCTCATCCTCAGAAGAGGAGTTGCAAGCGCCTGCTCCCGCTGACTCAAAGCCAATCCACCAGCACGGGTGCTGCTGCTCCTTTGGCGACTGTTTAGGCTCCTGTGGCTGCTGGCTTTTGGCCAGAAGCTCTTGAATCTGCAGTTGTTGCTCCAACAACTGCCAGTGCAAACATTCAGCTTCCAGGGCAAACTGCAACTTGCGAACCCATAATTCCTTCTCCAGTGCTCACTCCAATTCCAGCCTTTTCTGCCGTTTGATTTGCAATTCATACTGAAGGTTTCGACCTCAGGCAGCTTCTCGCACAGAACTCTTGGTTTCCTTTTGAGTAAAAAACACACAGCCCACGACCCCTAAAAGGACAGCCATGGGGAGCCATAACAACAACCAGTCCTCTACCCTGCCCCTCAAGGATGGTGACCCCATATTGATCTCCAAATTCTGCTGCAAACTATGCCAGTTGTATGGCCAGGAGTTGCCATCATGGCCATTCACATGCAAGTTCCCATTGGATTCGGGCTGACAGTAAGAAATGGCAGAGTCGGAGGATGGTAGGCCATTCTGTTTATTGGTGTCTCACCAAGACAAGCAAGCCAAAAGAGAAGACAAGGGAAAAGCAGGTTTTCTGGAGAGCAAGGGATCAGGGAGGCCCCTGCAATGGTGATAGCAGGAACCGAGAGAGAGCAAGCTCCCGGTCTGCCCCACTTTATAGTGGAGAAATCCAAACCTTTAATCCAATCTACAAATGAGAAAGTCTCTGATACAAAGTCACTTATCTGAGGCATAATGGGAGGATTCCTCATTAGTGTGCACCACCCCACATCATCCAATTAGCCAAGGATGTGGGGAAAAGCTTACTCTTAAAACTAAGCCCTAGGCTATACTGACCTGGACTGCCCACAGCCTGTCACCCAACACACATTAATATCAATGGACTTGAACGTGGGCAGTGCCATCTTTAACAAAGTGAGCATAGTATATTCTATCTGCCCAACAGGGTCCTCTAGGGTGGTCGAGCTAATATGATTTAGTGAAATCTCACTGGCTGACAGATAGTCACTCTTTTCCAAGGTACTCCTGGGAAGTTTCTTTTGCACGCATGGTGTGAGCAGTTCTAGCCAAAGTTCCCAGGTCTGAGTTCCTCACGTGACCTTTCCCCTTGCCCATCACCTTACAGATAGAACAGATGGTACAGTGCCAAGAAAAAATGGGAAGCATAATCAGAATGCATGTGATTGTAGGAGACAGTTGATATTAACAGGTTATAACTTGAAAAGAAAACATTTTGAAATATTTATTAAAAATTACCATGGACCGGCAAAACTAATAACTGTCCAGGTCCTCAGTGAGAATGGTGTGGAATTAAGAAATAAACTCAGAGAAAAGAAGTATGAGATCAAGAATCCTCTGCAAGCTGATGGTGAGCCAGAGCATAGCAAAGCCCCGGATCTGCTTTACTATATAGTGCATGCAAGACAAGGAAGTCTCCCATACAAAGACACACATCTCAGGCATAAACAGGAATTTCCCTACCATGCATAACTGAAATCAACCAACAGCAGAACAAAGGGTGAGAGGAAGGGCATGTAAATTGCAGCCCTAGCGACTTAAGCAAGTGAGGTGGGGGGATGGGCAGTAATGACCCTGTCAGTTTACTGCCAGTCCCCCACACCTCTGTCCTCCAAAAATCTAAACTGCAAGGACTCTGTCTGCTTTATTTAGTAAAGATGTGTCTTAAATTACTGGATAAGGATGGGGCTAAATATTACATGTATATAAATTTTGAGTAAATTAAAGTATTAAGTACACAAGGGAGGATTTGATACTTAAAGTTACTTACTCTATTGCTAATTGTTTTTAATAAACAAAACCATATCTCTTTTATTTATTTTTTGTAAATGTGAGTTACAACTGTAATAACATTTTGATATTCAAAGTTATATTTCTAAAAACACAATAAGAGAAAAAAACTCACATGTTAAATATGTCTTTCCCTAAATGGTCTTTTTAAATATCTTTATGCCATTATGCATTTTTCAGGGTTATATGTCAACATTAAAGATGAATAATCTTTAAAATAAGAAAAAGATTGAGAAAATAAAATAAAAATAAATGACATTTATTTTTATAAATTACTTTAAAATGATTTTATATGAATATTTGTTTTTAATGTGAACCCTCAGTGTAGCCTCAGAGATAAGTCTGGGAATCATCTGCTCTTAGTTTCCCAAACTTTACACATTTTTACAATTGTTTCTTTTGTTTGTTTGTTTTTATTTATTTTTATTTCTTTTTTCCAAAATCTGTGTATCATTTTTATTCTATATATCTTAAATCTTCTCTTTTTTACTTCAAAAATTAAATGAAAATAAAACTTTATATCCCAGTTTTATATGAAAAATGATGCCAATTTGTGAGGAGAAAAGGAAAGTATATTCTAGCCAAATACCATTTCTTATTCCAAGGTCCTGATCTTTGTTTACTTTTTGTTTTAGAAGAAAGACTAGCAGAAGTGCGAGGGAGTTAAAGATAACCTAGCACCAAACTGAGTTTCTCTTTGTAATCATTAAAATGCTAAAATAGAATTGAAAAGGGAATTACATTATGAAAGTATGCATCTATATTAATCTTGATGCCCTTGCTACTTACAAAGATCTCTTATGCTATTATGTCTCCCATGCTTTGGCAACCATTGGTCTAAACCAGTGGTTCTTAACCTGGGTTCTATCAAACCCTAGGGGTTCGATGAGTCGGTCTCAGGGGTTCAGAGAAGCCTCTGCTGTGGAGGCCAGAATAAAGTAATACCGTAATTTGTTGTCATTTCGTGCACTTTGTTGGTTTTGTTCTTTGAGCAAGGTGATGTTCATGCACGGCTCATTTTGTGCACCAGTAAAAAAACATATACCTATGTCTTGACTTTGGAAAAAAAACCATATTTTATTTATCACTAAATAAGGGTTCGGTGAATGCGCATATGAAACTGATGGGTTCGGTACCTCAAAAAGGTTAAGAACCACTGGTCTAAACCAACTCAGGCTGTCAGAATTAGAGGGCCCACAATTTTGTTCATAATGCTTTACAATAACTGAGATGATCATACATATCAGAAAATCCCAGCCAATTTTACACTATTGTCTCAGCATAGTCATTACTCACATCTCCTTTTATACTCCAATGTGTCCTGATTTGGGACAATCCACTATATTGTCACCAAGCTGATTGTTTAGCTGTTCATTATTTTCTGAGCACTTCCCTGGACCTGGCTCTGTGATAATTACTAGAAATATTCAAATGTGAATAAGATACTTCCCAGCCCCTAGATTGCTCAAGAATGGAAGATTGGGGCAGGAAAGGGAAGAGAACCACGTAATGACAATACAAAGTGATGAGAGTCACACATAGTCTGTGCCATATGCTGTTGGCATCACAGGGAAGATGGACAGATGAATTAAAAAACACTGCAGGTTCCTCAGTGAGAAGGTCAGCTAATCAGTGATGTAAGAACCAATGAAACAGCTCCACAGAGACAGATAGGTCTTCCCTTTGAAAACTACGTATTAATTGTTCAGGGAGCTATTGTGGTAAGGATTCAAGTGGGAAAAACAGATACAGTTCTTAACTCATATTTCTTTAGTGATGACAAGAAACCCTGCCCTGCCTGCTGAATCTTGTAATATGTAGAGACAAATAAAAATGTTTGCTGAAGAAGGATATTCTCCACAACCTAACGGTTTTAAAATATAAATCATACTGTATTACTTCCTTGCTTAAAACCCTTGACCATTGTTCTCAGAATAAAATCCACACTCCTTCCCATGGCCCACAGCTCTGCCTTTCATATGCAGCCACTACGCTTGCTGTTCTCACTCCAGCTTACTATGCTGTGGCCACCATGAAAAATGCCAAATTCTTTCCCACTAGAGCTCTTTCCTTGAGCTTTGCTGTTCCCTCTGCCTGGAGCACTCTTCCTCTAGCACAGTGGTTCTTAACCTTTTTTGAGGTACCGAACCCACCAGTTTCATATGCGCATTCACCGAACCCTTCTTTAGTGATAAATAAAATAGGATTTTTTTTTCCAAAGTCAAGACATAGGTATATGTTTTCTTTACTGGTGCACAAAATGAGCCGTGCATGAACATCACCTTGCTCAAAGAACGAAACCAACAGAGTGCATGAACTCACAACAAATTATGGTATTACTTTATTCTGGCCTCCACAGCAGAGGCTTCTCCGAACCCCTGAGACCGACTCATCGAACCCCTAGGGTTAAGAACCCAGGTTAAGAACCACTACTCTAGCACTTTAAAAGTTTGCCTTATCCAAAGGAAAAGCCCACTGAGAACAACACCAGCGCAGAAAGAAGTGAGCAAAGCCAAGAGTGAGGAGAGATTACTCCTGCTGATGTCACAGAGCACCCAGGCTTCCTGCTGATGTCACAGAGCAACCAGGCTTCCTGCTGATGTCACAGAGCACCCGGGCTTCCTGCTGATGTCACAGAGCACCCGGGCTATCAGCTGCAGGAGAATGGAGACCCTGCCTGCCTCACCCCTTGCTGTGCCCTGGTGCTCTGGAACTGGCCAGCATGCTGGGCGCTGGTCTTTTTTCTTCAATACGGCAGTCATTACTGTGGGGAGTTCCCGTACCAAAGTCCAAGTACTACATCACTCCACACTTCTTAAACTATTGGAGTCACCCCCCCCCCCAATTATGTGCAGAGGGGATAAAAAACAAGAGTATTCAACACATCTTTCTGGAGCATCAAGTTTATTACAAATTCTGAGGAATAAAATATTTTAATAAGAACCCCCACAAACAGGGGAGCAAAGGAGGGCAGGGGAGGGGAGAGGGGTCCCAGGAAAACAATCCAGTCTTTGAAGTTTCATTCAGACAGGGCTGAGGGATGGACCCATGGTGAGGGCAGACTCTTTTCTTGGTCCCTGGGGGCTCCAGGCTGTTGTCCAGGCACAGCATGTAATCTGTATAGGCTGCTTCTGAAGGTCACGGAGTTGCCGGATCCCCTTCTGATACCAACCTGGTGCAGGGAGCTCCACAACAGATGCACTCCTCCACTGTCCTGTTGGCATCAAGGATTCAAGTGGGAAAAACAGAGTTTTTAACTCATATTCAGGGATTATAAGAAACCCTGCCTTGCCTAATGAATTTTATAATATGTAGAAATAGGAAAAAAGAGTGCCAAGTCCTCACCTTGCACACATGGCATGCATTTCTGGCTCCACTATCATATGCAGCTGTTGGGCTCACCTCCTGCACCATGGTGGTCCTCCCTGAAATTCAGCATTTAAAATGCAGGAGGTGTTAAAAAAAAATGCAGGAGGTGTTGCTTGACCTCACTAGCATCTCGCCTTGGCCATCCACAATTTTAACAATCACAGTGGCTGACTTTTGTCCTTTAGACATGTGACTTCATAGTGGACAGCCCACAGCAAAGGCATCTTAAAAACAACCTGAAGACCCTCTTAGCCACCCCTGCCAGCCCTAGCAATGGCCAGAAGGAGAGGACGGGGTCCCAACATCAGGCTGCCCAGTGGTTTCTTCTTGGATTCTACCACCACGGCTGGTGCTCTTGCTGCTGTGGGTGGTCGGGGAGTGCATAGGGTCAGGCTGGAGGGCTGGGTTTCAGGTGGTGTTCATGGAATCTGGGCTAGGTGACACAGTGCTGGTCCTGATCTCTGGGCCAGGTGGCGGAGTACAGGTCCTGGTGTCTGGGCCGGGTGGGGAAGTAGTAAACTCTCCTGGGGTATTCGCAGACTTTTGTATCTCCACTGATATGTAAAGCAGTTGGGTTGAGGGAAGGATGATGGGGTCAGAGGGAGGGTGGGACTTCACCCGGATAGTGCAGCCTTTCATCTCATGTATCCTGGTTTGAAGGAGATGGTACGTTCCCATCGTTATGTGTTTTTTTCTGTTACGGCCTTCTGTGTGTCTTGCTGCTGAAATCTCATGTTCTTCATTTCTTCTGTTACCTGGGGGTCCAGGTCCTCCCAGGGCAGCTTGCAGTATGGCCTCAGCTCTTCTTCCTGCCCAAATGTTACCCCATGGGTCTTTCATGATGTCATTAAGGAATGCTCTTTGGCTGTAGTTGAAGGTCATTAAAGTTTTTAGAAGTTCTTCACATTCCAAAGATATAAATTCTAGTATAAGGAAGTGCCCACTCAAAATCTCATTCTTCACTTCCCCAAAGTCCTGCCCCACAAACAGCAGGGTCCCCATCACCATATTGTAGAGAATAACTCCCAGGCTCCACACATCTACCTTTGGGCCCTTGTAGTTTTGTCACTGCAAGATCTCTGGGGTCATGGAGAAGATATTCCCACAAAAGGTGCTCAGTTTTTCATCTGTAATTTCCTTACTGAAGCCAAAGTCTGTTACCTTGATGTTACGTTCCCCATCCATCAGTATGTTCTCTGGCTTCCTGTCACGGGTGTGCTGTGCCCCTCTGTAATGTACTGCTGATAGCAGTTGCTAGAAAATGGGTCAGGCTTCCTCCTCAGTCCTGGAGTCGTTGTCATGCAGATAGTCACATAAGTCCGCCACTCACATACTCCATGATGATGAACAAATTGTCCTGGGTGACAATCACCTCAATCAGTTTTGTGATGTTGGGATGATTTAGACCTTTCAGACAATGACCTTCACTAAAAGCCTCAGGGCAGACCCACTGACCTATGACTTTCACAGCTACATCTGTACTTATCAGAACATGCTAAACCAGCTTCCCCTTGGCAAAGCCCCCCATGCCGAAGGTGCACAGGAAGATGTAGTTGCCAATACGGCACTCCTTTCTGTCAGAGCTGGCTCCAAAGTCACTGACATGGTGACTTCAAAATGAAAAGAAACCAACCAGTCCAAGTCTAAGAGTAAAAACACAAGGCAATAGTCCAAGTGCAAAATCTAAAAATAAAAAATCAAGCCAACTGAGTTCAAGTCCACAGGTCCCCACAAAGCCTCCTGGCCTATAATGGACAAAACCCTCAGCCCAGCCAGGGCCTTATATACAGTGGTCTGTAATCCATCACAGGGGTGCCTCATGAGGTCAGGGCCATCATGGACTATCCAGACTGGGGATAACCCACAGTGGTTTTCTCAGTTTTGGGTCCCACCCTTTACTCAAGAAAATAAATAGAAAGACCCCCAAAGAGCTTTCTGTTTATGTGGGATAGGAAAGATTGATATTGACTTAATTAGAAATAAAAATCTAAGATGCAAAAAAGTAAAATAAAATAAAAGTAAAAAAGTCTGGCCCTGGCCTGTGGGACAGTAAGGACAGTTGTTCCAGCCCAAGGATGTCAGTTCCAATGTGGGGTCACCAGTTCAAGCTTGGAATTGTCGATCCTAGGTCAACAGCTCTAACCTTATGGCCCAGCTCGAACATAGAAGAAGCAATCAATGACACAAAGCAGTGTAACAATGAGTTCATGCTGTAGTGTTCTTTGTGTTTGGCACAGTGAGTAACAACACACTGAATAAATATTTGTTCATGAGATTAATAAGAGTTTGGGAGAAGAAAAAAATATGTCCAACTACTTCTTTAATCAAAGTAATTCAGAAAACTGCTTAACAAACATCCCTGTTTTGTCCTCACTCAGCTTTTGTGGCAGATACCCTAGGAAAGAGGAGGGCTAAAGCCTGGATTTTGCAGGCACATGGGCACTTGGTGAGGCAGTGGGAAGGCCAGTTGATAGGGGCCTTTCTGTGAACATTGAAGATGGTTCTTCCCTCCCGTACTTATCAAAGGATGCAGTGAATTTGGATCTGCAGTGAGGCTACAAGGTAATTTTACACTTTGAATATCCATTTCCAGATTACACAGAGGACTTCTCAGGGGACCTTGAGTAGGCTATGTAGGTAAATTTTTTTGTTAGTGTTATAGAAATATAATGTTATAGTAATTAAATATATAGAAATATAGACAATATATAGAAATAAGTTAGGATATAATATTAAAAGCCATTAAGGCAAGTGAATGAGGCTATACCCTACGGGTGGAAGTTAATTTAGTGTGTAGGAATATGATAGGTAAGACTATGCCCTTTGTGCAGGACCCAGTTAGTGTGTGTGAAATTATGTATAGATAAAAAGAGCTCCCTGCAAGGAACTAAAGTGGCTTGATGTGATAATCCCACATATTAACACCTGTTAGAAGGTGTATGCCAGGAAGGGTACTTAAACCAAGGGGGCCTCAGCTGCAGTTAGTCGCCCAGACTCCAAATGTTGAATGTGGATCATCTCCACACCACTCTGACCAAGGGCAGCGGAGAGGAGCACGCCGACGGGGCCCCATCAAGCTGTACCCAGGCACACCATAGGATCTGTGAGTAACAAACTGCCTGTGTGATTCTTGTGACTAACTTGTGTGTCGGTCATGTCTTTCCTCCAATGGTGATTAGTCTCAGTACCAATAAGTAGAAATCTCATAGCCACCTCCAGAGTAGTCTTGGAGAGGCCACCAGCCCTGCTGATAAGCAGGAGTGTCCCACTGCACAGGAAAGTCGAATCAGGGGTGCCTGATCAATGTAGAGCTCGGGCTCTAATGGGACAGTTACTTAAATGAACTATCTCTGTGGAGAAAAATGATAATGAGGTTTGTTAATGTACATTTGTACAAACACTGAAACCTCTGTATGAAAGTATATTTATTCCTGCCTCCCCAGTTTGTTTTAATACATGTTACATAGGAGGCTTTTCTGAAATGCCTGATGCTCCTTATTCACCTATTCACATTTCAGAGTGAGGAAATGTAGTCAATAATATGTTAATAACTATGTCTGGCAGAGGTGGATACTGGACATATTAGGAGATCATTTTGTAAAATATATGATTGTCTAACTACTACACTATACATGTGGAACAAATACAAAATAATATTGACTATAAACAGTAATTGAAAGACATTTTAATTTTTTTAAAGAGGGGGCACTGGAAAGCTGATCGGGAGCTCAGTGCCCATTTGTGTGCATGTTTGTGACAGAGCCACAGCATGCTGATTGACAGTCTTCTCTGAAGGGCTCTTTGACTTGGCTGTTTGAGGGAATCTATTCTGAAGGTTATTGTAGGTCACTCCTCCAAATATAATTGTGCCAGTCAGTTACTTCAGAGACAGCACTTGAATCTCTTGTCTGGAAGATATAAAGTGTCTGCTAGTGTTGTTGGATACCAATGGGAGAAGGGCCCCAGGCATCTCTTTGTTCAGTATATAGATATTTACTTAACTCTTGTTTTTCAGTTTTCCTGGGGTCCTATAGAGTTTTTTCCATTGAGTCCTTCCAAGTCCTTTGTTGGGGTGGAGGACAGACTCAGTGTTGTTTAAAAGTGTCTTAAACAAAGTATTTAATGATCCTTCTGTATCAAACCCAATTGTACCCACGTGATGACTCTTCATTTGTGAGAGTCTCTTGGGTTCTGAGGTCCAACCCAGCCAGCTGTTTCTTTCCTCCACGAGGAACTTTTCTTGCGCTCTAATTTTCCTTCCAGCTTCCAGAATTGGTCACTGTCATTCTTTCCATGGTTCACTTTATTCTTATGCACCTCTTTAAGAGTAGTATGAATGTTCATGTACATCCTCGTGCCTTCTGACCATCCAGAGTACGATCATTTATTTTAAAAATGTGTAAGGCAACATTTAAAAAAGGCAAATGTATGTTCTTCTTGTTTCTATAAATTGGTTATCAAACAAACATTACACTGGGAAACAATTTTTGATTTTCATTTTCTGTTGCATAAGGTTTTAGAACTTTTTCTATATATTTCTGCATCTCTGATTCCAAATCTGAAATCCGTTTTTGGGTGCATGCTCTAGTTTTTACGCAATTTTAATTTCTTTTGTTACAGTTAATGGCATGCATTGGTTTTTAAATTGGAGTTAAAGGGCAACAACTCTTAGATTGAACATAGCCACAAGGCAATTAATGTTTTACAATATCACTTTTACATAATTGTAGTTGTTTTTAAAAGTAAAAAAATTATTATCTGATAAAAACACCCTCTTATTTTGTTTTCATATTGAATCATGGCTTCTTTGAGTAGGCATAAATGTAAGAATATTCTTACATTTATGCCTACTCAAAGGCATAACCTTCTGTTATATATGTGGCTGTTACACACTTCAACATCAAAGGCGCAATATTTCATCATTTGTGACACGTGCATATATTGCCTATTTTCAAGTTCCCCTTGGTGATCAAGACAAGAATTGGGCTTCTCATACTGTATGTCATAATTGTGACAAAATGCTTCTTGACTGGACCAAAGGAAAATGCAAAGGGGTACCTTTTGGCATTCCCATGGTTTGGCATGAACTTAAGGACCACAGCAGTGACTATTATTTCTGTCTGATCCATAGGAAGGGCATCAGCAAGAAAAAATGGCATATGATCACATATCCTAATATTCCTTCAGCAATACGACCTATCCCACACTCTGAGACACTCCCAGTTCTAGTTTTCAATGGTTTTATTTCTTCTAAGGACAAAAAAAGTGAACATGGTGATCAAGTGTATTTTGATAAGATGCATGAAGAAATGGTTGTAGAATCTGAAGGGTTTTCTTCTAATGCCAAGCAGTCATTAACCTGTCAGCTGTTTAGCCAACCCGAATTGAATGACTTACTAAGAGATTTGTGCTTATCAAAGAAAGCAGCTGAGTTATTAGTCTCCAGGCTTTAAGAAAAGAATGTACTTCACTGGTCAGCTAAAGTATCCCTTATTAGGAAGCATGAACAAATTTTTGTGGACTTCTTTTTCCAAAGACAAACACTTTGTTTAATGTCATGATATCAATAGTCTTCTCAGCCAGCTAGGTTTTACCACATACAATTCAACAGAATGGTGGATATTTCTTGACAGCTCTAAATGATGGTAGACTACTGCTGGAGCATCAAATGATATTGTCCTCAACAAGTACACAAACACAAGAGCTACAAATGCAAATTTTTGCCTGAATAGAATTTAAATAAATTTTGTGCAAATTTTATGATTAAAATAAGTGTTTTAATATGTCCTATTTTGAAATTGTAGACAAATTTTGATGCAATCATATCTTTTAGTGTATTAGTGTATTTACTGCATTATATAAATTATTATATTTTCACAAAGATGTGCCCAAGAAGACATTCTACTTCATTATGTTAAACTAAATTTTTAATAAGATGAAAACCTAAAATCTTGAATTGCAAAATAACTGTAGCTTACAGAAAAAAAACTAATGTCAGATTTGAGATCAGCACACTTGAATTAGGTAAGAACAAGTGTTTTTGTGGATGAAACAAAAAGTTTGTTCCCCAGTGTCGTTTTAAGTTAATAAACTGTAACTGGAACTAATTTCATTTTTTGAAAAAAAGAAAACTCACTCCTGGGGGTCAGCAAGCATGAAAAAACTCACTACTCAAAGGGCTAAACCTTTTCACCATCATTTTATAGAATTTCAGAAGAGAATGGTAGAAATGAAATGTATTCAATCCTTCATGTTTAACTGAAATTTAAATGTATATACATTATACATGTATATATATTTGAACAATACAATTATATTAATTTTTAGCAAACACATTTTGTAGGCTCTAGAGCTCAGCCTCTAAATCTGAAAGTTACACCCTTTTTTACTGAGGTACATGACATGGGAACTGATGAGTCAATAAAATTATATAGTCCTTCAACCAATTTCCTGGTCATATTGGCAGGTAATTGGTAACTTGCATATCCATGGGAACACTGAGGGCAACTTATACTCTGTCATTGATTCACCTACATATCATATAAAAATTGTTTGTAAATGAATTATTCAAAAATCCTGGAGCTTTTGAGTGGAACACTTGAAACCATGCCAACCCAAAAAATTAAATATTAAAATTTTTTAAAATATATAGAAATGGTTAGAATTGGAATCATCAACAAATTTAAAGCAGTCCTTTGCAAAAATGATTTATATGTTATAGGAAATAAAATATTTAAATTAAGCCTGACCAGGTGGTGTCGCAGTGGATAGAGTGTCGGACTGGGATGCGGAAGACCCAGGTTCGAGACCCGGAGCTCGCCAGCTTGAGTGCGGGGCCCATCTGGCTTGAGCAAAAGCTCGTCAGCTTGGACCCAAGGTCTCTGGCTCTAGCAAGGGGTTACTCTGTCTGCCGAAGGCCTTGAGAAAGCAATCAATGAACAACTAAGGTGCTGCGATGGCAATGAAAAACTAATGATTGATGCTTCTCGCCTCTCTCTCCATTCCTATCTGTCTGTCCCTATATATCCCTCTCTTTGACTCTCTCTCTGTCCCTGTAAAAAAAAAAAAATTTAAATTAATTTAAAAAAATCACTGAACTCTTAAAAGTGTATTTTACATAAAGACTCTAAAAGATAGTTTGTTTTCATGGTGTTTGAGAGATTTGTTCCTCTGTTTTTTCTTCCTTTAATAGAATTTTAATTTTTAAGAAGTGATTTCTAAGAATTTTCTTAAAACTCCAACCTAGCACAGTTATTTTGGTTTGTTACGGTAACATTTTATTCCACACTCTTGTTAATTTATATTTTCTGATTAAGTGGAGATATTTTTTATATTGAGCCACTGTGTAACGTATTTGTCCTAAAATTACTTTTTTAAGTTCAAGAGACTACCTAATTCTAATGCTTTGGGATAAATCCATGCTTACTTTATCAGTGTTTTCAAGGATATTTATCTCCATGGTTGCTTAGTCTTGAACCTTTTATAAGAATGATTCTAAATTATTTATCTGTGTTCAAAGTGATACCATTTATCTTTTCTATTTTGTGTCTTTGGACCTTCTCCAGGTTTGTTATGTATGTTCTGAGTTTCATTAGCCAGAAAGTCACATGGAACTTCTGATGTGAATTCTTTATGAATATTTTGTTTTTGTGTTTAAGTGAGAGGTAGGAAAATGGAGAGACAGATTCCTGCATGCTCCCCTACCAAAATCCAGCCAGCAACCTTCATCTAGGGCTGATGCTTGACTCAACTGAGCTATGCTTAGTGCCTGAGGCTGATGCTCAAACCAATCAAGCCACTGGCCATGGGAGGAGAAAAGGGAGAGGGAAAGAGGGAAGGGGGAGAGAAACAGACAGCCATTTCTCCTGCATGCACTGACCTGGATTGAATCCAGGACATCCACACACTGGGCCTATGCTCTATCCACTGAGCAAGCTGGACAGGGCTTAGAAATTCTTTAGTAGCAATAAATTGTTCTTATTTAGCCAAGATCTACAAGCAAGGCCACTAATGTCTAGCTCTGCTGTGCTGTAGCAGTTTCTTAAGGTTTGTCCTGTGGAGTAACCAGCATTTGGATTGGCAGGAGCATCAGCAGGTAAGGCAGCTCAGTGACTCTCCAGAGGGTACCCTCAACCAAGCCTTTCCAGAAAGCATGTTCTTGAGCTGAGGCCAGTGGGGACCAAGAATATGGGCAGGACAGTCGCAGAGAGCAGCACTTGCCAAACCATGAGCCAGGTACACCTTGCCAAGGAGACTCCACTCTACACATTTGGTCAGCCAACCACAAAGCCATTCTGTCTCCCAGAAGCTCTTGTTTGTCAGGAACTGAAAAATCAACAGGGTTTTTAGAGTTTAGATTTCTGGAGAACAACGGTGTCGGGAACTGGCTTAAGCTGACTGTCTGCCCAACATCCCACCTCGCTTGCCTGATTAAGTTGCAAAAGGCTGAGCCCTTTCCCACACCTCCATTTATTTGTTCATCCTACCCCTCATGTCCCCCAGAAAGACTGAAGGCAAATTTCTTCTTTGTGTAAAGTTAGTATGTTAATGTATGTGGGGGTTTTCTGTACCTGGTGGAATTCTTGGATTGCCTTGGAAACTGTAATCAGAAAAGTCATTGATTTGCTAATAGCCCATTTTGCCCTATAAAATAAAGGAAGATGCAGTCATTGCAGAGCCTTTCTGACCCCATCTTTTAATTCTTTAAGTCTATTTTCTTAATTCCACACACTTCTCGCTCGGGACCTGAAAATACTAGTCGCGCAGGTTTGCGACACTTATTCCATGAAATTAACTGCTTAAAGAGATCCCCTGGGTTCCTACATGTGGTACCTACTGAAATGGATACTGAAAATGGGGTCAACTTGGGGGAAAGGATAAAAGAATCAAAGCAGACTATGTTTAAGAGCACAGAGTTTGGAGTCAAATTGCTTGGGTTCAAACCCTGGCCCCATTAACCTTGTGCAGGTGGGACAGTATCTGGGCTATAGTCTTCTCATCTGTAAAATGGTGATAATGAAGGTAGTTACCTTAGCATATTGTTGTCAGTATTAAATGCATAAGTACATGTAAAGTGCCTAGTCCGCAATGAGAAAAGTAAGGGTGTCTAAATTACTCCAACTTAATCAGTAACCAAGGAAACACATTAAATTCCTTTTTATAATTTTTTCATTTTAATTTTTTTAATTTCTATTTTATTTTATTTTATTTTATTTTATTTTATTTTATTTTATTAAGTGAGAAGAGAGGAGACAGTGAGACAGACTCCTGTATGCACCCTTGCCGGAATCCACTTGACAACCCTTGTGTAGGGTTGATGCTCAAATTAATCAACTATTTTTAGTGCCTGGGGCTGACACACTTGGATTAACCAAGCCATCCTCAGCACATGAGGTCACGCTAAAACCAATCGAGCCACTAGTTGTTGGAGAGAATGAAGGAGAGAAGAGAGAGAGGAAAGGGGTAGAGAAGCAGATGGTCACTTAAGTATCCTGACCAGGAATTGAACCCAAGACATTCATATGCCAGGCCAACCCTCTACCACTGAGCCAACTGGCCAGGGCTGGTAAATTCCAAAACAAGGCCTCCCATGGGGCTAGCCACACATACTTTCTAACAGTCCCAATTATGAAGATAAATGATTATAGAAGGCAGTGACAGTTTTTCTACATCCTGATAAAGTGTCAAAATGAGTGTTTGCAGACCCTTTTCCATGACTCCTTGACTCCAGGTGTTGCCAACCCTTCCTTAACTGTATATTCTCTCCAACTGATGTAGAGCTATTCATCCTTGAATGTGTGTAACTAAAACTGATGATGCAATGCAATGTTTTCTTTATCCTCCCGCCTCACTTTTCTAAAGTTAGAGCACTGTCTCAAGGCTGCTTCTCAGTCATGTCTTCAGTTTGGCCTAAGTAAATTTCTTTCCCTAAATTTACAATGACTAGGTGTTTTTCACTGACAGTATTTAATAATGTTAAATATTATTAAATCCTAAGACACAGCCCTTCTTCCCAAATTTCTTATAATCTAATGGGTGAAGTGAAAAAAGTCATATATGAACAAACAGCAGAAAAAAGAGACAATACATAATTTGGTTCCAAATTGTTGGTTCAGATACTAAGATCTATGAGCATAGAATCCATTGTGGGTTGTCTCTGGATAAAGACCATCTGAGAAAAGGGAGATACTGGGGGAGCATTATGGCAGGGCGTGGACTCAAGGGTCAGATAGCCCAGCATTTGAATTATGGCTTCTCCAATTACGAGAGCTGTGAGATCATGAGAAAGATGCTATGATGGTTAATGTGTCAACTAGGTTGTTCAATAATTATTATGGGTGTTTCTGGATAAGATTAATATTTAAATTAGTAGAGTGAGTAAAGTGGATTGCCCTAGGAGACTGAGCAAAGCAGATTGTCTAAATGTGAGTGGGCTTCATTCAATCAGTTGAATGCCTGAATAAAACAAATAGGCAGACCTTCACTAAGGAAGAGAGGCTTTTTCCTACCTGATTGCCCTAAAACCAGACTAAGTCCTGTCTTAAGACTTGAACTGAAACATCAACTCTTTCTGGTCTCAAACCTGCCAACCTTAGGACTGCAACCATGGGTGCTACTGGCTAGAGAGCCTTCAGCTCAGACTGGAACTAAAACATTGGCTCTTCAGAGTCTCTATTTTGCCAATAGCAGATCTTGGGACTTAGCCTCCATAATCACAAATAATATCGGTTATTTATCTTATTATATACATATATATTACACATATATTATACATATTACACACACATATATACATATTACATAGATATATATGTGTATTATATATATAAACGTGTGTGTGTGTGTGTACCCTACTAGTTCTCTTTCTCTGGAGAACCCTGGCTAATACAGATACTAATATTTCTAAGCCTCAATTTTATAATATATAAAATGAAGATTGATAATATCAACTCATAGAGTTACTATAAAGATTCAATGAATTCTTGCATCTGAACATTAATATGGTACCTGACACATTAGATTACTCAATAAATGTTAAGTATTCGGAAGTGTCAGTATGCTCAAAGCAAAGACCACGAGAAATATTTCTATAGTTCAAGGGTAGTCAACTTTTTTATACCTACTGCACACTTTTGTATCTCTGTTAGTAGTAAATTTTTCTAACCGCCCACCGGTTCCACAGTAATGTTGATTTATAAAGTAAGGGAGTAACTTTATAAAATTTATAAAGCAGAGTTACAGCAAGTTAAAGAATGTAATAATAATTACTTACCACATACTTTATGTCAGATTTTCGCTAAGTTTGGCAGAATAACAACTTACTATAGTTAAATCTATCTTTTTATTTATACTTTGGTTGCTCCGCTACTGCCCACCATGAAAGCTGAAACACCCACTAGTGGGCGGTAGGGACCAGGTTAACTACCACTGCATATGGTTGGATAAGTTGAATTCACTACCTATTGCAGTGAGGAAGAATATACAGCAGGGTGAACTATGGGTTATCTCTGGAAGAGTGTTAGAAAAGACGTGATAAGATATGAGTTTGAGGCCTGATCAGGCAGTGGTACAGTGGATACAATGTCAGCCTGGGATGCTGAGGACCCAGGTTAGAAATACTGAGGTCGCCGGCTTGAGTGTGGGCACGTCCAGCTTGGGTGCAGGTTCACTGGCTTGAGTGTGGGGTCACTAGCTTGAGTGTGAAATCATGTCCATGACCCCATGGTTGTAGCCTTAAACCCAAAGGTCCCTGGTTTGAAGCCCAGGGCTGCTGGCTTGAGCCTAAGTTTGCTGGCTTGAGCAAGGGGTCACTGGCTCAGATGGAGTCCCCAGTCAAGGCACATATAAGAGAGCAATCAATGAACAACTAAGGTGCTACAGAGGGATTCCAAAGACGACGGAATAGGTGGATATTTCAACTACCACCTCTGAGGACCAAATTGGATTACAACTTAATTTAAGAACAATGACCTTAAAAAAAAACAACTAAAAGAAGAAGAATCTTTAACCAAGGGTCACAGAAAAAACCACACTGAGACTGGTAGAAAGGTCAGAGATGTGGAAAGGGCTGCCCCACTCCCAGGAGCAAGCAGTGGCTAAGGGTCTGGAGGAACTCTCACTGCAAGAAGGATCACCCTAATAGGTGTGAGTCCTCAAACCCAGGCCTGGAGACCCAGTCTAAAGATCAAGAACCTAGAAGAGGCACCCACACAGCATTTGGAGGTGAAAAGAACCGGGTTTCTACCTACAAGGAAGAGACAGAGCTTTCTGAGATATAGGCTCCATCTTAAAGGGCCCATGCAGAAAATCTTGTTCACAGCCACTTACACAGGCTCCTGCAGAAGGAGGGCTGAGAGGAATAAAGTTGCATGAGAGACTATAAAGTTGGAGGCCCAGGGAAAGAAATTGTGGGGGATGGCCACCAGAACCCCTGTGCTGTGTCCTTCTCCAATACTTCAGTCGCCAACTTTCTTGGTTGGAGCAATCCCCTCTGAGTGGCATCAGCCTAAGAAAACCAACTGCTCCACCCTTGGGAGTCTCTTGTGCTCCAGTCATGTACAGTGAGTACTGCTGAGAAGTCAGGAAGCAGGGGCGCATCAGTGACTCAGTTTTCTGGTGATGAGGCTGGAGCTTTTTCTTACATGCTTCTGAGACTAAGACTGATGCTTCTGCTTCACAGGAGTTTCCATAGAAACTGTCTGGACTGTGGGAAGACCACACCTCTGGGTCTCAGAGGACATACCCACTGGACTCCTGGGGCCACATCCTACAGAGGTCAGTGGAAATAAGTCTGGACAGAATGACACCTGGGGCAGACAGGTGGAGCCACACCTGCCACCTTTCATAATCCCTGAATTGCCATAGGCTCTAGACTCTACCACAGGTTTTTATCAGTGGCTGAGCCCAGCAAGCAGCCAGTAGACAGAGGCAGCAGAAGGCTGAACTCAAGGAACCTTGGCTTTTTAAATAGACCTTCCCCAAGTCCTAGTGTGGCTAAAAGCCAACCTAGGTGTGCAGCTTGGTATTTCCGTGAGCACCTGGGCCCAGCAGAGGAGGTCAAAAACTCTGGATTCCTTGTAGCTCCAAGAAGGTTGCTGAGGGCCAGTCATGAGCAGTGTTTCCCACTGGTCTGCACTGGGTTCCCGCCAGAGAGGCCCAGGACTGGCACATCCAGTGGCCAGCTGCTGAGAGTATCGGTCCAGGACCTAACAGCCCTTGTAGTGGGATATCCTAAGGAAGGGCTCCTCACACATGGCCCAGCTGAGTTGATTTTCACTCTCTGTGATCAGCACCAGCACAACAGCTCAAGAGCATTGAATAGGGTAGAGCTTCACAGTCAGCCAGCCTGGGTGCTGATATCCTGCTCTGCTGAACTAGATTTCATAGGGAGAAGGGAGAAAGTCTAGGAGTATGGACATTTAAAGTGTGGGTCCCCATGAGCCTATTGTTGGATCTGATCAAAGGGCTTAGCCACTTCCTGGGGGGAGGGCACAGTCAGCCACAGGAGAATACTCTCTCAGTCTTCCTCCCTGACACCAGGCTCTCATCAGCTGTAAGAACTTCTGTAGAGGCCACTATTGACTCTACTTGATCTGAAACTGCTGCTCACCTTGCTGAGGAGAAATAAAATTTCAGTATCCAGCAGTGGCTGAGTAATTAGGCTCTGGATTAGGGACCACATTCCTTGTACTAAGCTCCATACAGAGAGACCCCTGAATTAGGGGGTCCCACTAATGTTGTATTTCCAACCTCAGCTACCATAGTCTAACAAGCATGCAACTTGCAGAGGGGTTGGTTGAGTAAGGCCCATCTGAGCCTACACTATAGTCTTTCTACAGCAGACTCTGTGGGAAGACTAGGCTGTTACAAGAGGAAGTGGAGCAGCTGAAAAGTTGAGGCAAAAACAAAAAAAAGCTTGGGGCTTTTATGAAGCTACTGTCATCTCTAAGTAGAAGAAAGCTGATCCTTATACACAGGTGAGTGCATCCCACACTATCCAGGCACAAAAAAGGCAGACACAAATAGCAAAAAGAGCAGTGGCTGCAGATAGGTAACCCACAGCAGGTTACAAACAGCAGCTGATGCCAATGTGAGAAGATCTAGAACCAACACAACTGGTAGTGGATGGCAGACAGCACCAACCCTAGAATTAGCTAGCTATACAAGCAGCACATCCAAAGGAAGAGTCCATCAGGCACCAGACACTGTGGATAATAAATATGCCCAACAGGACAGACACTACACAGTGTGTAATATGCATGATCAAGGTTGACCCTTACAGTCACCCAGCCTGAAAAAATAACCTTATCCACAAATAGACCAACTACATTCAATACTTACATACTACAGCAGGGAAAATAGTACCCTCAAGAGGCATTTCTAGAGCAAGAAAGTCAGGTGGCCTGGAAGACAGTACCACTAAGCCCATCTTTCTCATAAAAGGACCACAAAAATTTCAAAGTCAAACAGTGCTACCTAATACACAGTCAAAATGGGAAGACAGAGAAATGCAACCCAAATGAATCAACAAGAGAAATCCACAGAAAAGAAACTAAATAAAAGTAACCAAACTACCAGATGCAGAGTTTAAAATAATAATTTTTAGGATGCTCAAGGATCTTAGAGCAATAATAGATGGACATAATGAGTATCAAAATAAAGAGATAGCAAGCATCAAAAAGGACATTGAAATCATAAAAAAAAAAACCCAGTCAGAAATGAAAAATACAAGATCAGAAATGAAAACTGCACTAGAAGGAATGAACAGCAGGCTGGATGAAGCAGAGGATTAAATCAGTGATATAGAAGACAAGATAAACATAAGCACGGAAGTAGAGCAGCAAAACAAAAAGTGCAAAAAGACTGCAGAAACTTTAAGAGAACTCTGCAACAACATGAAGAGAAACAACATCTGCATCATAGGAGTTCCTGAAGGAAAAAGAAAACAAACAAGTGATATAGAACATGTTTGAAGAAATCAGAGCTGAAATTTTCCCTAAATTGAAGAAGGTAAAAGTCACACGAGTTCAAAAAGTACAGAGAGTCCCATTAAAGAGGAACACAAGGAGGCCTATACAAAGACACATCGTAATTAAAATGCCAAAATTAAAAGAGAAAAAAGTTAAAAAGTTAAAAGCTGTGAGAGAAAGCAATTAATCACCTACAGAAGAACCCCCATTAGGATAACATCTGACTTCTCAACAGAAACATGTGAGGCCAGAAGGGGCTGACAAGAAATAATCAAAGTGATGCAAAACAAGAACTTACAACCAAGACTACTTTATCCAGCAAGGCTATTATTTAAAATTGAAGGAGAAATAAAACGTTTCCAAGACAAAAAAAGACTCAAGTAATTCATTACAACCAAACCAGTACTGCAAGAAATGTTAAGGGGCCTGCTGTAAAAAGAGGAAAGGAAAAAAAGAAAAGAAATCAAGAAAAAGAGGATTGTAGATTTAAAGAATAAAATAGCAATAAATAAGTATGTATTAATAATAACCTTAAAGTGTAAGTAGATTAAATGTTTCAATCAAAAGACATAGGTTAGCTGCATGGATAAGAAAACAAGACTCATACATATGCTGTCTACAAGAGACCCATTTCAGAACAAAAGATATACATAGACTGAAAGTGAAGAGATGGAAAAAGGTATTTCTTGCAAATGGAAACAAAAAAACAAACAAACAAAAGCTGGGGTAGCAATACTTATATCAGACAAAATAGCTTTCAAAACAAAGGCTATAGTAAGGAATAAAGAAGATCACTACATAATGATTAAGGGAGCAATCCAATAGTAGAATATAACTATTATAAATATTTATGTGCCTAATATAGGAGCACCTAAAATATATAAAGCTGATTTTGATGGACATAAAGCGTAAGAAAGACAATAAAACTGTAACAGCAGGAGACTTTAATACCCCACTAACATCAATGGATAAATCCTTCAGACAGAAAATTAACAAAGAAACAGTGGCCTTAAATGACACACTTGATCAAATGAATTTAATTGATATCTTCAGAACATTTCACCCCAAAGTAGCAAAATGACTATACACTTTTTCAAGGGCTTAAGGTACATTCTCTATGATAAACCACATGTTAGGACACAAACAAGTCTCAATAAATTTAAGATTAAAATCATAGCAAGCATCTTCTCTGATCAGAATGGCATAAAACTAAAAATCTACTACAATAGAAAAACTAAAAACATTCAAACACTTGGAGGCTAAATAACAATTTATTAAATAATGAGTGGGATAACAATGAGATCAAGGAAAAAATAAAATATTTCCTTGAAATAAATGAAAATGAACATACAACTACTCAAAATATATGGGACACAGCAAAAGCAGTCCTGAGAAGGAAGTTCATGGCATTACAGTCATACCTTAAGAACCAAGAAAAAGCTCAAGTAAAAAACATAACCCTGCAACTAAAAAAATCTAGTAAAAGAACAACAAAGAAAGCCCAGAGGAAGTAAAATGAAGAAAATAATAAAGATCAGAGCAAAAATAAATGACATAGAGACTAAAAAACAATACAAAAGATTAATGAAATAAAGAGCAAGTTCTTTGAAAAGGTAAACAAAATTGACGTTTAACCAGACCCATCAAGAAAAAAAGAGAGGACTCAAGTAAGTAAAATTAGTAATGAAAGTGGAGAAGTAACAACTGACAACCCAGAAATACAAAGGATTGTAAGAAAATACTATGAAGATCTATATGCCAAAAAATTGGACAACCTAGGTGAAATGAATAAATTTTTAGAAACATACAATCTTCCAAAACTCAATCTGGAAGAATCAGAAAATCTAAACAGACCGATTACAGCAAATAAAATTGAAACAGTTATCAAAAACTCCAGCAAACAAAAGTCCTGGACTGGATGGCTTCACAGGCGAATTCTACCAAACATTCAAAGAAGAACTAACACTTATTCTTCTCAAGCTATTCAAGAGGAGGAAAGACTCCCAAGCTCCTTTTGTGAGGAAAGCATTATCCACATTCCAAAACCAGGTAAAGACACTACAAAGCAAGAAAAATATAGGCCAAGATCCCTGAAGAACATAGATGCTAAAATTCTGAACAAAATATTAGCAAGCTGGATCCAGCAATACATAAAAAAAAAAAAATCATACATCATGATCAAGTGGGATTTATTTCAGTCCAGCAAGGCTGGTACAAAATATTGCAAATCAATAAATGTGATTCATCACATAAACAAAAGGAAGGATAAAAATCACATGATTATATCAATAGATGGAGGAAAAGCATTATATAAAATTTAGCATTCAGCCTGACCTGTGGTAGCGCAGTGGATAAAGCGTCGACCTGGGAACACTGAGGTCGCCAGTTCAAAACCCTGTACTGGTCTGGTCAAGGCACATATGGGAGTTGATGCTTCCAGCTCCTCCCCCCTTTCTCTCTTTCTCTCTCTCTCTTTCTCTCCCACTCTGTGTCTCCTCTCTAAAATGAATAAAATAAAAATAAATTAAAAAAAAATTTAGCATTCATTTATGATCAAAACTCCCAGCAAAGTGGGAATACAGAAAACATACCTCAACACAATAAAGGTCATCTATGAAAAACCAACAGCCAACATCATATTCAAAGGGAAAAAGTTAAAAGCAATCCCCTTAAGGTCAGGATCAAGGCAGGGGTGCCCCCTTTCACCACTCTTTTTAACATAGTTTTGAGAGTCTTAGCCACAGAAATCAGACAAGAAGGAGGAATAAAAGGCATCCAAATTGGAAAAGAAGAAGTAAAACTATCATTTTTTTGCTGTTGACATGATACTCTTCACAGAAAACCCTAAAGTCTCAGTCAAATAACTATTATACCTGATCAATGACTTTGGCAAGGTGGCAGGATTTAAAATTAATATTCGGAAATCAGTGGCATTTTTATACACCAGAGATAAACTGTCTGAAAAAAATATTAAGGAAACAATTCCCTTCACTATTGCAACAAAAAAATAAAGTACCTTGGAGTAAATTTAACCAAAGAGACTTGTACTCAGAAAAGTTTAAGACATTGAAAAAAGAAATCAAGGAAGATACAAACAAGTGGAAGGATATACAGTGTTCATATGGAAGAATAAACTTCATTAAAATGTCTATATTATCCCCAAAAATCTATAAATTCAATGCAGTTTCTGTTAAAATACCAATGATGTACTTCAAAGATATAGAACAAATATTTCAAAAATGTATATGGAACTAAAAAAGAACACGAATAGCCTCAGCAATCTTGAAAATGAAGAAGAAAGTGGGAGGTATCACACTTCCTGATATCAGGTTATAATACAAGACCATTGTCATTAAAACAGCTTGGTGCTGGCATAAGAACAGGCATACAGATCAATGGAACAGAACAGAGAACCCAGAAATAAACCCACACCTTTATGACCAATTGATATTTGACGAAGGAGGTAAGAGCATACAATGGAGTAAATACAGACTCTTTAATAAGTGGTGTTAGAAATATTGGACAGGTGCATGCAAAAAAATGAAACTAGACCACCAACTTACACCATTCAAAAAAATAAACTCAAAATGAATAAAAGACTTAAATGTAAGTTGCAGAACCATAAACATATTGGAAGAAAACATAGGCAGTAAACTCCTGATATCTCTTGTTGCAATATTTTTGCCGATTTTCCTCCATGGGCAAATGAAATAAAGGACAATGTAAACAAATGGGATTATATCAAACTAAAAAGCTTTTTCTCAGCAAAAAGACACTATTAATAAAATAAAAAGACAACCCACACAATGGGAGAACATATTCACCAATACATCTGATAAGGGGTTAATAACCAACATTTATAAAGAATTTCTAAAACTCAACACTAGAAAAGTAAACAATTCAATTAAAAAATGGCAAAATAAAATGAATAGGCACTTCTCCAAAGAGGACATACAGATGTCCAATAGGCATATGATAAAATGTTCAACGTCACTAATCATTAGAAAAATGCAAATTAAAAACACAATAAGATACCACCTCACACTTTTCAGAATGGTGATCATTAATAAATCAACACACAACAAGTGCTGTCGAGGGTGTGGAGTAAAGGGAACCCTCCTACACTGCTGGTGGGAATGCAGACTGGTGCAGCCACTGTGGAAAACAGTATGGTGTTTCCTAAAAAAATTAAAAATGGAACTTCCTTTTGACCCAGCTATCCAAGTTTTAGAAATATATCTTAAGAATACAAAATCACTGATTCATAAGAAGATATGCACCCCCCATGTTTATTGCAGCATTCTTTACAATAGCCAAGATCTAGAAACAGTCCACGTGTCCATCATTGGACAATTGTATTAAAAACCAGTGGTACGTATACACATTGGAATACAACGCAGCTGTAAAAAAAAAGGGAAATCTTACCTTTTGCGATGGCATAGATGGTCCTGGAGATTATTATGCTAAGTGAAATAAACCAGGCAGAGAAAGCCAAATATCATATGATGTCACTTATTTGTGGAATCTAATGAACAAAATGAACTGAGGAATGTAATAGAGGCAGAGGCAGGGTCACGGGGAGCAGAGGGACAGCTATCAGAGGGAAGAGTGATGAGGGGATGGGATCAGAGAAGGTGAAGGGATTAGTGAAATTATAAATACATCATACAGAGATACAAATAACATGACAGCAAATCCCAGAGGGAAGCAGGGGGGGGTGTTAGAGGGAGGGGGTAAAAGGATGTAATGGGAACATGGGGTTGGCGAGTGAGGGTGTTATATTAAGTGGGACACTTAAATCCATGTTAACACAATAAAATAAAATTTATAAAAAATTTTAAAAAACAGCTAAGGTGCTGCAATAAAAAAATTGATGTTTCTCATCTCTCTCTCTTCTTGCCTGTCTCTGTCTCTGATTCTCATAAGAAAAATAAATAAAAATTTAAGAAGTAAATAAAAGATTTGAGTTTGTGTTTAGGTAATTTGGAGAGGGTTTAAGAAAGTGAGACTTTGCTCTGAATTGAATGCAATCCGAAAGCTGGGGTAATTCTATGGTTAGAGATCTGGAGTGAGTTAAATTGTCATACTGCAAAAGACATGACCAAGCCCTAAATTCCAGTACCTATGAATGTGACCTTATTTGTGAAAGGAGTCTTTGCAGATAGAATTAAACAAAGGTTGTAGAGATGAGATTTTCCTGTATTAACCAGGTGGGCCCTAAATCTAATGACAATCATTCTAAGAAGAGAAGACATGCAGACAAAGAGGAGGAACACAGGGAAGAAAGCATTGTGAAGACAGAGGAAGATCCTGAAATGATGCATCTCCCAGCCAAGGAACACCAAGAATTCCTAGCGACCACCAGAAGCAATGAGGTAAG
The DNA here is from genome assembly GCA_037038555.1 of Rhynchonycteris naso. Classification (NCBI taxonomy): domain Eukaryota; kingdom Metazoa; phylum Chordata; class Mammalia; order Chiroptera; family Emballonuridae; genus Rhynchonycteris; species Rhynchonycteris naso. Next base: position 85,031,266 of record CM073003.1, read on the forward strand.
CGTTGGAGGTAAGCATTGGTTCCAGGCTCCAGAACTGTGGGACAATAAATGTTGTTTTAAGCTACCCAGTTTGTGGTCATTTGTTATGGCAACCTTAGACAACTAAAACAGTATCTCAATAAATCTTATCTAGAGGGAAGGCAGACTACAGGGAAGTTAAAGAAGCAGCAGCCACTCTTACAAATCAGGAGAGGGTTACACTTGGTGTACTGTGACTTGAATGTTTTTCAAGTTGTATCTCATGTTCAGACACGATAAGCAGTGGACTACTAGTTCCTATCTTCATTCATCAAAATCATGAAGTCATCTTGTCTTGTGCTTATGTTCTCTAAAATTCTTTCTGACCAGTGAGAGAACACCAAGGCTCCAGGATGTCAGGAGCTGCTTTTCTCTTTCTTGGGAGCTTCTAAAAGAAATCAATTTTTTTTTAATTCTCTATTATATCCAAATTGCCTTTGTGGAAGGAGGGGAGCTATGAAAAGTAGTTACTCTTCCAGTTTAGCCTTTGTGCTGCTTCTTAAAGAGTTGTTATTACCTGTCAGATTAGAAATTTTATGTTTCCTTCATCCCAAGTAATACATCAGGCTTTGGTTCATAGCATACAGGCAACCCATTAATACTGTGACAAATAAAATAAGAGGAGTTTCAAGTGTCAAGACTATTTTCATCATTCAGGTTGTTGTGAAAAGAGCTGATGGCAGTATGTGTCCAAACACAAGCCAAGTTGTTGATGCATGTCCAAGAGGCCCACAGCTTGGAACAACTCTGTGAGCAACCGGCTGCAACTGGAGAGCTCCCTCTGCCACGCAGAAATGTTTTACAAAGAATTTCAATACTATTGAAATGTAGAAAAGAAAGGCTCTTAGCATAAGTAACTTTTAGCAGAACTTACTTTCTCTAAAACAAAGAGACTTAGCTGAACGTACCTTCTCTAAAAGACTCCCTACCCCTGGCCTTGAGACTAGTTTACCAGGCTATAGCCTTGTGTGAACAAGGCCCACCGGGGGTGATAATGATGGAGACACAGAGACCCGACCCCGGGGACCAGGTTCAGTGACACAGATCTGCTTTATTCGGGAAGTAAGCTAACTTATATACACAGATCCAGCCTATAGGGTGTTACAGCATGTTCTTCAAAGCCAATGGCTAAAAATATCAGGGAGCTGCCTGATTGGTGCTGAGTCACTTCCTTACAGTGGGCAAGCTCCCTCCTGGGTGTGCCTAGGAGGGTTTCTGGCACTGGAGTGTTCTCGCAGCATTTTATCAGCCACAGCTGCTAGGAATGCGCTCTGTGCTCTACCTACATTTCCCCCTTATCTTTTAAATAGGGCCAGTTGAACTTGATGAATGATAGTTTGCTGTTGTTGTCTCTATGGGCAGAATAATGCGAGGGTGGGGAAAAGCAGCCCAGACGTGGGGGACCGCCCGCATCTGGGAGTTAGCGGTTATTATAGCACATATAAGCAGGAACAGAGTACCAGGGCCTTGGGGTCCATCAGGGGCCATTCTCTGGCCTTGTTCCTTCATATCCCCCAGGCGATGAGGTGTGCACCCTGGCTGCGAGGTCTTAGTCGGCGTGGAGGAGGAGGCCAGGGCTGTGGCTTTGGACAGGTGAAGACTGAACCACTTAGTGGATGCCCAAGAAACCCTGTCAAGCAGGTTGGGGGGTTCCTGGGGTCCAAATTGGCTGAGGGCTGTTTTCTGGAAAAACACAAGCATAACTTCTCCCTTGTGTTAGAAGAGGGTGCGGTCCTCGCCACTGTGCTGTGGCTGGGTCCTTCCAGCATCATCTCAGAGAGAGGGTAGTGGGAGAGAGAGAGTGAGAGATACAGAAAAATAGACAAGACAGACAGACAAACGAGGGGGAAAAAGAAAAAAGACACATAGGGGTATTAGGCTGGCCCATGGGTCTATGGTGGGAACATGGGTTAGGTTTATAGTCTGAGGAATTGGGGCAGGGCCTTGAGCCCCAGCAGGGACTGCGGAAGCGGTGGCTTCCACTTCTTCGGGCGGCAGAGCTGATGGTGCAGTTAGCAATTCGGTTGGTTTTGTTTCTGCATGCTCAGCCACGATTTTGTCAAACTTGGAGGTTAAACTACTTTCCTCCTCAGTGGAAGGGGGCAAATAGGGAGGTAGGGGCTCCTCAGAGAGAGGAGTAGCCTATAATATTTTTGGCACTGGAGAAGGGTCCCCAGCAGGAGCACCAGTCAGGCAGGCATGTATGTATGGCTAGCAGGGCAGGAATGAGGCCGAGAGGGAAGATTTATCCTTCATGTACTTTGGCCAAATGGACATGCCAGAAAGCTCTGGCCCAAGTATCGAGGTCCCAAAGAGGCAGGTCCCGGAGCCAAGGGTTGAAACCTGAGATGATTTCACAGTAGGTACAAAGATCCTTTTCACTAACTTTTAACTTGCCTACTCTGCAATAGGGCATGGAGGGCTCAAGCTTGTGGGGCTCAAAAGTAAAGGAGAAGGTTTCCCATTGCAGAGGGTCACTCACCCATCCCTTAGATGCCGGTTGGGTCCCTGTTCAGGCACCAGTTGTGAATAAGGCCCACCAGGGGTGAGGACGACGGAGATGCAGAGACCCAACTCTGGAAACCAGGTTCAGTGACGCAGATCCACGTTATTCAGGAAGAGGGAGAGCAGATGGTCACTTCTCTTGTGTACCCTGACCGGGAATCAAACCTGGGACATCCATATGCTGGGGCCAATGTTCTATCCACTGAACCACTGGCTCTGGATAGCCATCCTGTATCAGGATGCTGTCAGTTGCAAGAAACAGGGAATTCAACTAAAAGTGTCTTAAACAAGAAAAACAAATTATTCTTTCACATAGCATGAAGCTCAGAGTTAGGACAGTTCCAAGGTAGGTTTACTTAGTAGTTCATAATACAACTAAGGATGTGTGTTCTTTTCTCTATTTACTTTGATCAGCACACTGACTTTTCCTTTGGTTTGGCTTCCTGTGGTGGACAAGATGGTAGCTCCAGACATTATACTTTACATAGTCCTCAAGTGACAGAAATCAAGAATGGAGAGAATCTCTTCCTGGGATGTTTATTGTAAAGCTAGGAGAACTATCTCTGAAGTCCTATATCAGACATCTGGCCCTTAGGTGTAAGAATTGTGTAACATGACCATTTCTGAGCTAATTACTAACAAAGAGAGTGGAATTTTATTCATTGACTTAAGATTCACTTCCTTGGGCTAAAGAACTACCTGGTATACCCATGAAGGAGTTGGTCACTGGCTACATTTTTAAAAATCAGGGTCTTTTGTCATAGAAGTAAAGTGGGGGATAACTGCTAGACAGGCAACAGACAGAACTTACTGTAAACCCTAATAAAGAAGATACATACCAAGAAGAGCTCTTGGTGGCTAACTGGGCTCAAATTTAAAAAGCAGAGCCTAGCAACTGCTTTTAAACAGAGGCCTCTCACACAAACTGCACTTCAGGAGAAAGTCTGCACTGAACTACCTGCCTGCATTGTGTTTCTGCCATTTGAGAGAGCCCATTTAAAGGAGTTTCTAGGGACCTGTCCAGGAAGCTCAATTGGTTATAACTTTGTCTTGATATGTAAAGGTTGCAGGTTCTATCCCTGGGTCAGGGCACATACAAGAATCAACCAATGAATGCATAAATAAGTGAAACAACAAAGATCGCTCTCTCTCTTTATCTCTCTATCTCAAATTAATTTTATTTAAAATGAGTTCCTGGCCTGGTCAAGCAGAGGCACAGTGAATAGAGTGCCAGACTGGGACACAGAGGACCCAGGTTCAAAACCCCAAGGCTTCCCGCTTGAGCACAGGCTCATCTGGTTTGAGCACAGGCTCATCTGGTTTGAGCAAGGCTCACACCAGCTTGAGCCCAAGGTTGCTGGCTTGAGCAAGGGGTCATTTGCTCTGCTGTAGCTCCCCAGTCAAGGCACATAGGAGAAAGCAATACATGAACAACTAAGATGCCACAATGAAGAATTGATGCTTCTCATCTCTTTCCCTTCCTGTCTGTCTGTCCCTATCTGTCCCTGTCTTTGTCACACACAAAAAATAAATAAATAAAAATAAATCTTTAAAAATGAGTTCCTGGAATTCTATTTCAACCAAGAGGACTGAGACTTTTCCCATCCAGATGCAGTTAGTTGTGCACTATATTCCCATCAGCATCTTTACTGACCAATCAGAACAACTTCCTTTTGACAAATCAAGACAGTGTTTTGGACCAATCACACTACTAGGATTTGGAGTCCTCATTTGGATGAAAATAGACCAATCAAGGGCCAATGTGGGGACTTCTGTCTATGTAAGCCAGCTGCCCTCTGGTTCAGGGAGTGAACTTTCCCTTTCCCAAAAAAACCAAAGACTTCACTTTCCTGGCTGGAGCAAAACCAAACTGGAAGAGTTTAGCAGAGATGGTCCTTGGAGGGAAGACTTGCCCCAGGGCCATCTCATGGCTGTGCTTTCCCACAGCTGTGCTGTATCACAATTGACCTGTTTGCACTGAATAATTTCTTTCTTCAAAGCACCACAAATTGGGGATTGCTGTTGGCATTGAATAGGTGCCAGTGACACTACTTTACCTAAAGGTTTCCAGAAGAAAGCACAGGTCTAATAGTACCTGCACACATACCACAAAGCATTGTGGAGTTATTGGTTTCCACGTTAACCTTGTGAAGTTACCTGTTTCCAGATTAACTCAGAAATGTTTAGATTTCAACTGCAAGTTGCTACCAAACTCAGTACAAGGGATGCCATAGATGAGACAAAACAGAACAGCAATCCTTTTTTATTTTTTATTTTTTTAGTGCAAGCTATAGGATGTGTACCCAGGAGAAATACAAGCAAGGTGTAAAGTATACAAGAGATTATTTGAATTGTGTTTCCTTGAAGAGTTAACATAAAATGCTGTAGCATTTTGTATAAAATGCATCAGAGTGCATGTGCCTGTTATAGTGATGTTTGATTGCAGTCTAATTTCCCCCAAGGCTTTAGGTAAAAACAATTTGGAAGGGAATGAAAGAGTTGGGGAAAAGCCTCCTTGCTTCCTCCACTGCCAGGAGGTAGGATTGCAAGAACTGATTCATGAGGTGTTGAGAGCTGAGAGCTGACAACCATAAATTGTGCCCAACCAGATGATGAAGGGCTTTTATTAGTTTTGATAATGATTCTGAGTCTTCTCTCTCCACACCAAACCTCACCTAGTTATTCTAGAAATCACTAGCATCTAACTGCAAGATCCTTTTCAATCTTGAATCATTTAAGTTTTCGTTCATTTGAAGGCTGGTTTTTCTAAGGGTGCTGGGTATGTCCAGAAGAAAGAAGCATCTGCTCTGGACAGAGGCAGATTTGACAGCAGGTACGCAAGGCACTCATCCTGGGCTCTGGCTTCTGAAGGGCCCCGCAAAATCCCAACTTTACACTTTTTTCTAATGACACCAAGTTTGGTTTCATATGTGCAATTTTAACATCAATAATACATAATATTTTTTATCTATTTAAAAATATGGTTAACATGTTTTTTTATTTTCTGCCTCTCTCTTTTTTTTAAAGGACCCAATATTTTCTTCTGCGCCCAGGGTCTCAACCAGCCTTTATTCCAGTGGTTCTTAACCTGGGTTCCATCGAACCCTAGGGGTTCGATGAGTCGGTCTCAGGGGTTCAGAGAAGCCTCTGCCGCGGAGGCCAGAATAAAGTAATACCGTAATCTGTTGTGAGTTCATGCACTTTGTTGGTTTTGTTCTTTGAGCAAGGTGATGTTCATGCATGGCTCATTTTGTGCCCTAGTAAAAAAGCATATATCTATGTCTTGAATTTGGGGAAAAAAATCATATTTTATTCATCACTAAAGAAGGGTTCGGTGAATGCGCAAATGAAACTGGTGGGTTCGGTACCTCAAAAAAGGTTAAGAACCACTGCTTTATTCACCTCTGGCTCTGGGGTTCTCACTGAAGACTCTCTGCACTTACATAAAGCACTCTACATGACCACAAACAGATGCTTAGAAGCACTACATGCATATAGGTCCTTGCCCTTTGTTCCAGGTATCTATTGCTACATAATAAACACAGTGACTTAAAACGCCATTTAACTCACTCACAGTTGTGTAGGTCAGAAACTCAGGAAGAGCTCAACAAGGTGCTTTAGTCTGTGGGCCACACAGCATCAGGTGGGGCAGATGTGCTGAGGGAACTGCTTTCGGTGTGGCTTCCTCACTCCTCAGTCTGGTTCCTTGGCCCCTCCCTCTCTATGCACAAGACCTCATTTACTACAGCCTTTTCATGCAGCCTGGGCTTCTCAAGGCATCGTGGTCTCAATGTGTCCTATTTTGTAAATGGTGGCTAGATTCCAAGAGACAGGTAGCAGAGGCTGTCAGACCATTTGAATGTTGTGTCCAGAGCTGGTACAGCATTACTTATGCTGCATTCTGCTAGGCTAAGCAGCCACAGGCCTGATCCAGATTCAAGGAAGGGTGAGAGATAGAGTCCAAGTCTTGATGGGATTTGGCAAAACAACACTGGAGAAGAGCAAATAGGAGATACTGTTGTGGGTCATCTTCAGCAAGTACAATCTGCCACCTTCCTTTAAAAAATATAATGTGACTTTTTTTTCTTCCTTTACTTAATAGAGGTTCTTTGAGATTAAACCACATGTGTTGCACTTATGAAGTGCCCTAAATACACTGTGAAGTGTTAAAAATAGTGAGCTCTCAGGTAAGTCCCACCCAACTCAAAGGTTTATAGCTTAACTTATTAATTGATGAGTTGAAGAAGATCTAGTGATTGATCTGATTCACACTATATTTGTCAGTCCTTCACACCCTGCTGGTAATATATAGCAAAACTATACCAGAGAGGCCTCATTCCTTTTACAACAGGGTCACTGCCAACACTTGTGGGAATCCGGAATGAATACAAAATCTAATTGGGAGAAGGGTATGAAAAACCAAGGAGAGTAATAAGACACAAGATGAGGAAGATAAGAGAAGGTAAGAGACAAGAGGGTTTTCAGCTCAGGAAATTGCTCTGAGTTGAGCAGGCAATACTTTGTGGAAAGGACATCTAGAGACTCACAGAAGCCTTGTGAGATTTGGTACAATCAAAGTAGAACAGAACTGTACCACAGAATCAGTCCAAGGACATCCTATACCTCCAATGTCTCTGTTCACTGGATGCTGGCTTGCATGGTGGCTGCCGGTGTCACTGCTATTGCTACCCCCAAATTGGGAGTGCCCACTGCAGCTGCTGCCATTCACCACCACATTGGATCATCTGCTGTGTCAGGGAGGGTACATCTGTTTGGCTGATCCTGGGTCACAGGTTCATACCTCATTGCAAAGGATTCTGGGAAAGTGAGTATAATTGTCATCTGCTCACATCAAGATTTGTAAAGTGGGTGTTCCCTAAAATAGAAGGAGGTTTAGATGACAGATAGGCAAGTCATAGATAAAGCCTACTCTTTAACCACTTAGTCACTTCATAACCCTTTATAAGGAGACTTCATGAGCAGTAAGTACTACTCTAGGCATTGAGAAGGAAAGGTGAGCAGAAAAAACTAGGGAGCTTAACTTTGTGTTGGAGGAAAATGACAAAAATAAAGAAACAAGTAAGATAGTGCAGATAACTATAAGAGCAATGGAAAAAATAAAATTGTGTAACGAGAAAGAGCCACTGGGGAATGTATGCGGGTATATGGGGACAGGAATTTCTTTAAATGAGATGATTGAGGAAAGCCTCTCAGGAGGTAGCAGGGTGGTGCAGACAGCTGAGAGATGAGAAGGAATCAGCCATTGTGAAGACCTGGGGGAAGAGCACTCCAGGTAGAGGGGAAAACAAATGCAAAGGTCCTGGGGTGGGAACACATGAAAGGCCATAAAGGAGGCAACAAGAGCCACTATGCCTGAAGAGAAGTCTGATGACATTGGGTGGCAAAGCTCTGAATAGTGTCTAGGTCTCCATTAGTGAGACACAAACCAGGAAGTGGCAAAATCACTTTTCCATTTGGGGATATGATCCCCTTTCTTACAGTGAGGACAGTACTATTTTAGAAGCTGTGTCAGGAATGGTTTTTGGACTCACAGAGGCCTTCAACCTTCTTGGCCAATATCCACTACAGGTAGACCTCATTTCATTGCACTTTGCTTTATTGCTCTTGACAGATGCTGCATTTTTTACAAACTGAAGGCAAGACTCACCACCAAAAATAAGATTTGTAGGGCTGGTGGCTGACGCCATGGCCATGCAAGTTTTTATTGGATTTGGGCAAATGGTAAAACAACCATGGAGCCAGAAAATGGTGGGCCATTCTGTTTATTAAAGTCTGTTAATGGTGGATGAGCAAACAGGCAGGGAAGACAACTTCCTTCTCACTCAGGGCTCCCAAAGCCCAGCTCATTCTCTGGCTTCTCCCAGATTCAAAGGTTCCCATCAGCTTCAGCACCCCAGCCAAACAGGCCAGGCCTAAATACCAGGGTTCCCAAACTCCTCAGTTTGTTGCTCTCTCTATCTCTCTCTCTCTCTCTTTCTCTTTCTCTCTTTCAAACTAGCTAAGGGAAAAAACCCTTCTTTAGCAAATAATAGCAAACAATCGCCCCTCCCAAGCAGGAAGGCAGTTGTAATTTGCAATCTGCCGCCCTGAAGGCAAGCACCAGCAGCCTTCCATAGACTACACACACAGGGCACTGCCGTAACACAAGTGAGCAAGTTTAAAAAACATTTGTTTACTCAACAAGATTATAACCGACATTATAGCGATAATTATTTTATTGTGGTAGTCTGGAACTGAACTGCAATATCTCCAGGGCAACCCTGTATAAGAAATATATGTTATTCCACTACCCAGTACGCACAAAGACATACATGATGATCAATTTTATGTAGCAGCTTATCTAAGCTATGTTACCCAGATATTTGGTTGTATGGCCAGTACAGTAGTCACAGCCATCATGGCCATTCACATGCGGGTTCCTATTAGGTTCGAACTCATGGTAAAGGAACAGTGGAGCCAAAAAATGGTGGGTTATTCTTTTATTAAAGTCTTGCACTGGCCAACGAGCAAACACACAGGGTAAACACTTCCCTTTTCATTCAGAGATCACAAAGCTACTGACACATTATCTGGTTCCACAACCAGGAGAATCTTCTCTGGTTCCTCCTAGAATCAAAGGCCCTACAAGTCTCAGCAGAGCTCGCAAAAGCCCCTCACCTCTGGTTGTCTGTCAGCATATCTTCTCTCTTCTCTCTGCACAAACTCTGCAAATATGGCTCTTGCCTTCTTCCCTAGCTCTCTATTTTTAAAAACTTTCTAGCACAAAAACCTCTCCTCCAGCAAACATTAGCAAGACAATGGCCATTCCTAAGCATAAGTTGACCAGACGTCCTGCTTTTGGCGGGACAGTCCTGATTTTGAACAATTTGTCCCATGTCCTGTGATGTTTTTAAAAAGTCCCGATTTTTGGAAAGAATGCACATAAAGCTAGGGAACAGCGGGAGAACGGGAAGGGAATATACGATTTTCTGTGAGGAAACCCCACCTCAACCTGGAAGCGCCCACACTGCCACAAGAGCTGGGTGCCCCATGCGGGGCCCTGAAACAAGGAACTACGGGTGAGACGTACCTGCTGGGGTGGCAGCTGTTAAGTCCCCTAACTACCCATAGGCCTGCGTCCTGGACGCCCGCGTGCGGTCCGGTTCCGTGAAGTACAAGCCTCTCAGTCTCCAGTGGATTATAACTTAATTTTAAGAACCACCATCTGGATAAACCAACTTTGAACTAAACTAAGTGGACTCTTCAACCAAGGAACACAGAAGAAGCCACATTGAGACTGGTAGGAAAAGTGAAAATGTGAAGGGGGCTGCCCAGCTCCCTGGGGAAAAGGCAGCCCAGAGAGACTCGCATGGCGGGAAGAGAGTTTAGCAGAGAGGGAGGGACCTGGGTCCCAGGAACAAAGCCCCAGACTGCAGCCCCAGAGCCTAGAAGAGGCGGTTGGACAGTATTGAGCAATGAAACAAGTGAGGATACGGTTTGTTAGAAAGAGACAGTTTTCTCAGACCCAGGATTCTTCTTAAAGGAAGAGCGCAGAAAACCTCTCTCACAACCACTCACCCGGGGATCCGGGGAATGGGGACAGAGGAGAGGACCAGAGGAGCAGGAAGAGAGTGTGGATTGGAAGGTACAGGGAGAAACACTCTGAGGGACAGCCACCCTAACCCCTGGCTGACTCACTTCCCTAATCGAAAACGAATATTTCCCCTGGAACTAGCAATACCAGCAAAGGGAGACAGGATACCAGCCAAACAAGCTCTCCCACGGCACTTAGAGCAGAGCTGCTTAGATGGAGGGAGCTTCCAGGACTACAGTATTGAGTATTAGGGTCTGAGCTGCAGTGCCCCTACCAACACTGCTGAGGACTTGCTGGAGGGACGGTGGCGGAAACGTGGTTCTGTCAGCAGGGATGGAGGCCCAGCCAGTGTGAGCTCAGTATAGCCCAGCAGGGGTGGAGGGAACTCACGAAAGTGGTCCAGCAGCTGCAGGTCAGCCTGCAGCCCTACCTGCGGAGGGAAAAAGCAGGAGGCCAGAAACAGACAGAGATCTGCTGCTGAGTAGGACCCCATGGGTGCGCAGCATCACCTGACCTCTGAGGTTTGTTACCCTGTGCAAGCCGGCTATGACTGCAGAGGCAGAGCTAAAGCCTGGGACAGGCGGAGGCTCGCAGCTGAAGGCACGCAAGCAGCCCCGCAAAGTCCAGGAAACCCCGGTTTGCAATCCTGGGCAAGCCGGCCCTGACAGCAGGGGCAGGGCTAAAGCCTGAGACAGGCAGGGTCTGCAGCTGAGCAAAGGTACTCACCCCTACCCTTGGTGCTGAGGCTTGTGGCTTGAGTGTGGTGCTCAACTCCACCTGTGGGGGCGAGGCGAAGGCTCAGACAGGCTGAGGCTTGTGGAGATGAGCACCAGAACACAGCCCTTCCCGTGGAGGAGATGCGGAAATCACAGCAACAGCCACAGTGGGCCGGCACTGGCAACGCCCTAGGCAGCAGCAGAGGGGGTGGCAGACCTGAAGACAGACCACACCTAGGGAACACAGAGGCAACACCCATTGGACTCCAGTGACAACACCCTTCTTATACACAGACAAAATGGGTAGGCAGAGAAATGCAACCCATACATATGCTGTCTACAAGAGACACACCTTAAAACAAAAGATGCACATAGACTGAAGGTAAAAGTATGAAAAAAAATGTTTCATAAAAATGGAAATGAAAAAAAAGCCAGGGTGGTTGACAAGATGGACTTTAAAAAAAAGGCTGTAGTAAGAGATAAAGAAGAACTCTACATAATGCTAAAGGGAACAATTCAACAGGAAGATATAACCATTATAAATATTTAAGCACCAAACATAGGAGCCCCAACATACATAAAGCAGACTTGGATGGATATAAAGGGCAAAATTAACAGCAATACTATAATAGTAGGGGATTTCAATACCCCACTAACATCACTGGATAGATCCTCAAGAAAGAAAATTAACAAAGGAATATTAGACTTAAAGGATACACTAGATCAACTAGATTTAATAGATATCTTCAGAACTTTTCACCCTAAAGCAGTAGAATATACATACTTTTCAAGTGCTCATGGTACATTATCTAGGATAGACCACATGTTAGGACAGAAAAGTTGTCTCAACAAATTTAAGAAGATTGAAATCATATCAAGCATTTTCTCTCATCACAATGGCATTAAACTAGAAATTAACCACAGAAGAAAAACTGAAAAATACTCAAACACTTGGAAACTAAATAGCACGTTATTAAATAATGAATGAATTAACAATGAGATCAAAGAAGACATAAAGAAGTTTCTAGACACAAATGATAATGAGCATACAGCAACTCAAAATTTATGGGACACAGCTAAAACAGTACTGAGAGGAAAGTTTATAGCATTACAGGCATACCATAAGAAGCTAGAAAAAGCTAAAGTAAGCAACCTGACCCTGCATCTAAAATAACTAGAAAAACAACAGCAAATAAAGCCCAGGACTAGTAGAAGGAAGAAAATAATAAAGATCAGAGTGAAAATAAATGACATAGAGGCTAAGGAAACAAACAAAGAATCAATGAAACCAGAAGCTGGTTCTTTGAAAAGGTAAACAAGATCGATGAACCTTTAACTAGACTCGCCAACAAAAAAAGAGAGAGGACTCAAATCAATAAAATTAAAATTAGAGTGGAGAAATAACAACTGACACAACAGAAATACAAAGTATTGTAAGAAAATACTATGAAGAACTCTATGCCAAAAAATTATACAACCTAGGTGAAATGGACAAATTTCTTGAATCATATAATCTTCCAAATATTAATCTGGAAGAATCAGAACACCTAAACAGACAAATTACAACAAATGAGATCGAAACAGTTATCAAAAAACTCCCAAAAGAGAAAAGTCCTGGGCCTGATGGCTTCACAAGTGAATTCTACCATAAATTCAAAGAAGAACTAACTCCTATCCTCCTCAAGCTATTTCAAAAAATTCAAGAGGAAGGAAGACTTCCAAACTCCTTTTATGAGGTGAGCATAATTCTGATTCCAAAACCAGGCAAAGACAACACAAAGAAAAAAAATTATAGGCCAATATCCCTGATGAATTTAGATGCTAAAATTCTCAACAAAATATTAGCCCACTGGATCCAGCAATATATGAAAAAAATCATACACCATGATCAAGTGGGATTTATTCTGGAGAGGCAAGGCTGGTTCCATATTCGCAAATCAATCAATGTGATTCATCACATAAACAAAAGAAAGGACAAGAATCACATGATAATTTCAATAGATGCAGAAAAAGCATTTGATAAAATCTAGCACCCATTCATGATCAAAACTCTCAGTAAATTGGGAATACAGGGAACATTCCTTAACATGATAAAGGTTATCTATGACAAACCCACAGCAAACATCATACTAAATGGGCAAAAATTAAAAGCAATCCCCTTAAGATCAGGACCCAGGCAGGGGTGCCCCTTTCACCACTCTTATTCAACATAGTTCTGGAAGTCTTAGCCACAGCAATCAGACAAGAAGAAGAAATAAAAGGCATCCAATTTGGAAAAGAAGAAGTAAAACTGTCATTATTTGCAGATGATATGATATTGTATATAGAAGACCCTAAAGTCTCAGTCAAAAAACTACTGGACCTGATAAATGAATTCAGCAAGGTGGCAGGATATAAAATTAATACTCAGAAATCAGAGGCATTTTTGTATACCAACTATAAATTGTCAGCAAAAGAAATTAGGGAAACAATCCCCTTCATTAATGCAGCCAAAAAACTAAAGTACCTAGGAGTAAATTTAACCAAGGAGGTTAAGGACTTATACTCGGAAAATTATACAACATTGATAAAAGAAATCAAGGAAGATACAAACAAGTGTAAGCATATACCGTGCTCATGGTTCGGAAGAATAAACATCATTAAAATGTCTATATTTGCCTGACCTGTGGTGGCGCAGTGGATAATACATTGACCTGGGAACACTGAGGTCGCCAGTTCAAAACCCTGCACTGGTCTGGTCAAGGCACATATGGGAGTTGATGCTTCTAGCTCCTCTCTCCTTTCTCTCTCTCTCTCTCTCTCTCTCTCTCTCTCTCTCTGTCTCTCTCCCTCTTTCTCTCTCTCACTCTGTCTTCTCTCTAAAATGAATAAATAAAAAGAAAAAAAACCTTTAAAAAATGTCTATATTACCCATAGCAATTTATAAATTTAATGCAATACCAATTAAAATACCAATGACATATTTCAAAGATATAGAACACATATTCCAAAAATTTATATGGAACCAAAAAAGAACACGAATAGCCTCAGCAATCTTAAAAAGAAAAAATAAAGCAGGAGGTATCACTCTTCTGGATATCAAGGTATACTACAAGGCCATTGTACTCAAGACAGCCCACCTGGCACTGGCATAAGAACAGGCACATAGATCAATGGAACAGAACAGAGGACCCAGAAATAAACCCATAGCTTTATGGACAACTGATATTTGACAAAGGAGGAAAGAACATACAATGGAGTAAAGACAGCCTCTTTAACAAATGGTGTTGGGAAAATTGGACATCTACCTCCCCAAAAGTGAAACAAGACCATCAATTTACACCATTCACAAAAACAAACTCAAAATAGATAAAAGACTTTAATGTAAGCTGTTAAACCATAAGCATCTTAGAAGAAAACATAGGCAGCAAGCTCTCCGACATATGTTGCAGCAACATATTTGCTAATTTATCTTCACAGGCAAATGAAATAAAAGGCAAGATAAATAAATGGGACTATATCAAACTAAAAAGTTTTTGCACAGCTAAAGACAATAAGAACAGAATAAAAAGACAAAGCACACAATGGGAGAACATATTCGACAGCATGTCTGATAAGGGGTTAATAACCAAAATTTACAAAGAACTTATAAAACTCAACACCAGGAAGACAAACAATCCAATCAATAAATGGGCAAAAGAAAGGAGTAGAAATTACTCCAAATAGGACATACAGATGGCCAATAGGCATATGAAAAAATACTCAACATCACTAATCATTAGAGAAATGCAAATTAAAACTACAATGAGATATCACCTCACACCAGTCAGAATGGCGCTCATCAGCAATACAGAATAAGTGCTGGCAAGGATGTGGAGACAAGGGAACCCTCCTGCACTGCTGATGGGAATGCAGACTGGTGCAGCCAGTGTGGAAAACAGTATGGAGATTCCTCAAAAAATTAAAAATTGAACTGCCTTTTTTTTCTTTACCGGGACAGAGAGAGAGAGTCAGAGAGAGTGATAGACAGACAGGAACGGAGAGAGGTGAGAAGCATCAATCATTAGTTTTTTGTTGCCGTTGCAACACCTTAGTTGTTCATTGATTGCTTTCTCACGTGTGCCTTGACCGCGGGTCTTCAGCAGACCGAGCCACCCCTTGCTGGGGCCAGCGACCTTGAGTCCAAGCTGACGAGCTTTTGCTCAAGCCAGATGGACCTGTGCTCAAGCTGGCGAGCTCGGGGTCCCGAACCTGGGTCTTCCACATCCCAGTCCGACGTCAGGCTTGAACTGCCTCGTCAGGCTCGAACTGCCTTTGACCCAGCTATCCCAATCTTAGGAATATACCCTAAGAACACCATAGCACTGTTTGAAAAGAAGAAATGTGCCTCCATGTTTGTGGCAGCATTGTTCACAATAGCGAAGATCTGGAAACAGCCCAAGTGTCTGTTAGAGGACGAGTGGATTAAAAAGCTTTAATAGATATATACTACGGAATACTACTCAGTCATAAGAAATGATGACATCGGATCATTTACAACAAAATGGATAGACCTTGATAACATTATACGAAGTGAAATAAGTAAATTAGAAAAAAACGCCTGAGAACAGCATGATTTCATACATAGGTGGGACATAAAAGCGAGACTATGAGACATGGACAAGAGTGTGGTGGTTATGGGGTGGGGGGAGGGAGGAGAGTGAGGGAGACGGGGGAGGGGAGGGGCATAAAGAAAACCAGATAGAAGGTGACAGAGGACAATTTGACTTTGGGTGATGGGTATGCAACATAATTGAATAATATGATAACCTGGAGATGTTTTCTTTGAACATATGTACCCTGATTTATTAATGTCACCCCATTAAAATTAATAAAAATATTTTAAAAAAAAAGAAAAAAAACTCCCTGGAGCAGTGCCCCACAATTCTGTGAGTTTTACCTCCATTAACACTAACAGATTCTCTTAGTGAAGACCATAAAAAAATTCCTCTGGCTTCCAGTTTCCATTAAAGTAGTCCATTTGAAATATGCCAGAAACTGTTCTTAACTGGGCCTGCCCTCAGGGAAACTGTATTTCAGAATCTAATTAACTGAGGCTTTAGTGAAGTCTAAGTGACCTAGGGGAAAGAAAATTTCAAGCTCTCACCCACTCTGGCCCCTCTGTCTCATCTAAGGGGTAAAGACTGAGCAGCACAGATTCAGGAATGACTGAACCCTATGGTTAGTGGGGGCCCACTTTCCCTCCCTGCACAACTCGCCACTACAACGTTGGGCTTCTATTGTATATTAATAACAAGGGAATACCACAACTCGCGGAGAGGTCCCCCTCAGATGGATGCAGTGCGCCCTAGGAGGGAGAAAGCAAGCAGCCATGCCAGAGAAGCGCTGTTTCCTCCACCTACGTCCTTCTCTCCCCCACCCACATCCATGTGTGCTCGTGACCCACCTACCCCAGTCCTATTAGTCCCTCAACGCTCTCCTTTTGCATGAAGCATCCCTGAGGATTCTAGCCCACAATGCTCCCGCTGCACTTGCGGTCTTTACTAGACAAGCCACTTAGAGCCCAAGTTCAAACACTCGCTAGATTATTTTTCATATCACCCCACTAGAGTATAAACTTCTGGACAGCAGGGCAGTGTGAATAATTTGGTGCCCTCACCCCCAGGTGGCCTGTTGCATGTTGCTTCACATCCATTGGCTGAATCAACAGACCTCCAGAAGCTCAGCTGCCAGCTGGCCTCTGGTATGTGTTGCATGGGAGATACAAAGATAATAACCAGATTCTCTCCTCCAGGAGTTTACCTTCTGACAGGCCCAGGTGGGAAAGGGCGGGGACTGGTTGTGGATGAGTTGGATCTCTTTGCATAATGTGAAGAGAAAGACTCTGTGGTTGCAGGAACTACCCCTGAAGGGGAACAGTCTGGAAGGGCCTCTCTCAAACAGCTTTCCGGACAAGGTCAGCATGGACCAGTACTGCTCTCAACAGCATTTGCCCCAGAGCTGTCTGTGCTGACCTGTTTGCTCCGACTGACTGCGCTGAAGCAAGAGGGGAAGTGCAAAGAAAAAAAAACCCAAACCCTCGACCTTTGAAGTTTCACTTTCAAGTTTCTTTTTTTATTATTTAATTAATTGTGTTTACATAGATTCTAGGGTTACCCCCACTGCATCGCCCCTCCCCCAAATTCCCTTAAACATCTCCCTTCCCCTCTCCCTATAGCGCCTTCCCCCTTTCCCTTCAGGTTTATCCCATCCTATCATCCCCTTTCCCTCTGTCCTCCTTTCCTCTGGTCTCTTTGATCCCTCCTCTGTCTCAATTCCTTTCCTCAGTTCTCAGTGTTCCTTGGATTCCTCAAATGAGTGAGGTCATATATTTTTCTTTCTCTGCCTGGCTTATTTCACACAACATAATAGTTTCCAAGTCCCTCCATATTGTCGCAAAAGGTAATAGTTCCTTCTTTTTCATAGCCCCATAGTATTCCATTGTATATATGTATCACAGTTTTTTAATCCACTCGTCCATTGATGGTCACTTGGGCTGTTTCCAGATCTTCGCTATTGTGAACAATGCTGTCATAAACATGGGGACCCATTTCTTTTATTCAGTAGGTGATATGGTGTCCTTGGGATATATTCCTATAAGTGGGATGGCTGGGTCAAAGGTAGTTTCATTTCTAATTTTTTGAGGAATCTCCATACTGTTTTCCACAGTGGCTGCACCAGTCTGCATTCCCACCAGCAGTGCAGGAGGGTTCCCCTTTCTCCGCATCTTCACCAGCACTTATCGTGCATTGTTTTGTTAATGAGCGCCATGCACAAAAATAAACTCAAAATGGATAAAGGACTTAAATCTAAGTAGTGAAACCATAAGCATCCTAGAAGAAAAATTGGCAGTAAACTCACCAACATCTATCACAGCAATATATTTGCTGATTTATCTCCACAGGCAAATGAGATAAAAAAACAGGGTAAACAAATGGGACTATATCAAACTAAAAAGCTTTTGCACAGCTAAACAGAATAAAAAGACAAACTGCACAATGGGTTTGGGTTTTTTTTTCTTTGCACTTCCCCTCTTGCTTCAGCGCAGTCAGTCGGAGCAAACAGGTCAGCACAGACAGCTCTGGGGCAAATATTGTTGAGAGCAGTACCGGTCCATGCAGACCTTGTCCGGAAAGCTGTTTGAGAGAGGCCCTTCCAGACTGTTCCCCTTCAGGGGTAGTTCCTGCAACCACAGAGTCTTTCTCTTCACATTATGCAAAGAGATCCAACTCATCCACAACCAGTCCCCGCCCTTTCCCACCTGGGCCTGTCAGAAGGTAAACTCCTGGAGGAGAGAATCTGGTTATTATCTTTGTATCTCCCGCACAACAATACGTCTGATAAGGGGTTAATAACCAAAATTTATAAAGAACTTGTAAAACTCCACACCAGGAAGACAAACAATCCAATCAAAAAAATGGGCACAAGAAATGAATAGACACTTCTCCAAAGAGGACATACAGATGGCCAATAAGACAGATGAAAAAATATTCAACATCACTAATCATTAGAGAAATGCAAATTAAAACCACAATGAGATACCACCTCATACCAATCACTTTCAAGTTTCCAGTGAAGGTTTAGGTCTGCTCTGAATTACCTAAACCAGAAGCCACCCTCACTCCAGGGCAATTTCCTATTTTGGGAAAGACATGGTGGTACAATGAGGAGTATCAATTTACTTGTTACTTTTGGTGCTTTGCCATAGCAAGCCTGCCTGTTACTGACCAAAGTAACCTCTCTGAACCCGAGTTTCCTCATCTCTACAATGGAGCAATTATATCTACCTTGCAGATTTATCATGAAAATTAGAGGTAATGCATGCAAAATGCCAAGGACAACAGCTAATAAATAGTGGCAACAGTCCTCATTATGAATGTAGAAATACCCAACCTGTTCAACAAGACTCCTTCCACTAAAACTGCAAGAACAAACTCGTAAAATGGAATGTTTGTATTTTTGATATGTGGCTTTAATTCTGTCTCCCTTTTGCAATGCAGTATCAAATAACATTATCCTCATAAATTAATTTTCCTAACATAAAACTCCGAAATTTTAGATCATACACCAAAAGTGGGACCCACCCAGTCTCAAAACCAATTTGTCTGAGTAAGAGAACTCAGAAATGTAGAGAGTTCATATACTATACAGAACTGATTAGCATTTTCCACTCATACTTCATATGCAATGAGTGTCCTGTGATTATCCCAGCAGTTTAGAATGAAGAATGAGTTAATGTTTGTGCTGAAAGTTTTGGTAAATTTTTTATTTGTTTTTGTATTAGTCTGGCAGAAAAAGATACTTCTTTTCTAGCCGAAAGCTGATCTTTCTTATCCTTAGCCCCATGTTCTTCCTTCCTGTAGGATATTTAGACCTGCTCTGTTATGCAAGCTATTCAATGTGGGTGAAAGTGCTACATGCAGCTTCCCTGAGTTATGAATGTCGTGAAAGACTCTTGGGGTTACTTTCAACCTTTATTATTTGACACAGAATTAAAGACCCTCCAGGAAACTCTTAGAAATTTGTGAGTTCTGAATGTTCCATTGGCTCCAGATAGGTCTAGACCTAGAACTCCCCCAAGCATGCTCTAATGGAGTTGGAAACACCAGCGATCTCTAAGCATTTGCCTCTCATTTGTGTTTAACCTCACATAGTCCAGAATCTCCCTAAGCCAGAGTACAAGCGACTTCCCACTGCCACGACCTGCATGTTGCCCCATGCCCTAAACTTGGATCAGACCCAGCTGTCCAAGTAGCTCATTGCCTTTTTCCAGGGAATGGAGGAGCTGATGAGCAGCCAAGCCCTGGGTGCTCTTATTATGTAAAGCTCTTATTATGTAAAGAACCTGTTTGACTCCCTCGTGCTAGAGTAGAGGTTTTGTAATGCTGTGTCATTTCTCTGGCCTAAGTGATGTGTGACATAGCAGTTTCTGAAAGTGGTATCAGAAGATGCAGAAGACATGGCCTCAGTCAGAGCTGCAGAAATCATAGTCTGGATTTCTGGTCAACATACTCTGGAATGCTGTCTTTGACAAAGAGGCTGCTCTGCCAGACCTTGTGAGTAGCTGTAAGCAACAGTCCTTGGGCTGGTTTTCATTTCTCTGTGGTGGACAGTATGATTAGTACAACCTAAAGACCACCCGGTTTTTTCTTCCAATCAACTTTTTCATAATATAGAGAAACCCCACCCCACCACCACCCACCAACACACTGGATTAAATTAGGGTTAGCACTGGGTTGAAAATAGCTAACAATAGTAACTAAAGTTTATAGAGTACTTAATGGTGTCAGGCACTGTTCTAAGTTCCGTACTCATAAATGCTCATGCTATCTGACAAGAAGTCTTTCAGACAGACATTATTACTACCCTCATTTTAAGATGAGGAGATTGAATGAAGCATGGAGTGGTTAAGTCACACATCCAGAATCATACATCTGCGAAGTGGTCAGCTAGGAGTTGAACCCAAGAAGACTGTATTCAGTCTTTAAACCGCTACACCATACTCCTTGTCCTAGAGTTAGGGACCTGAGACCCAACCTTGCTTATTGGTGTTTTTCTGAGATCAGTAGTGTAGCCAATCACCTGCACATCCTAGCCAGAAACCTGAGAGTGGTCCTAAGTCCATGTTCCCCTTTACTCTCTCTCATGTTTCACATCCAATCAATCCTCAAGCTCCACCATTCTGGGTTCAAAAGGTACCTATCAGGCTCTTCCTAGTCTCATATCATTACATCATCCAAGCTGCTTCCTAAAATTCATATGGGCTGTGTTGCTTCCTGTCTTATTAACTGTAGCAGAAATTTTCCACTTTGGGGCTGTATTTGAACCCCCTTCTCATCGAAGAATCTGTCATGTGTAACTCTTAGTGAGGGTCCACGTACTTGTTCTCTTGGCCCCTGGAAGCCAGGGCTTGAGCACTAGACTGGGCTCTGGCCAGCCAGCAGCTCCTGCCTGAAATTGAGTTTAAGTGATATAAAGAAGCAGGGAAGGTTGAGAATTTTTACCCATGGTGACAGTGGTAGTCAGGATCCAGGATGGTTGACGGTTGTACCTGTGTTAGCATCATTAAGAGACTCTGCTTCTCTGAATGAACTGCCAGCCTCCATTTCTACCCATTTCTAACACAGGTTGTACCTGTGTTAGCATCATAAAGAGACTCTGCTTCTCTGAATGAACTGCCAGCCTCCATTTCTACCCATTTCTAAACCCAGTTCTCTGGTCATTCTCAAAAATCCAACAAATATAACCTTTCTTTCTAACATCAACCAGAGTTTGGTTCTGTTTTTTGTAACCAGAACCATGATGAAAAAACTTAGTTCCAGGAGTTGGTTGCAACAAACATGTGGAACCTAACGTTAGTTATCTAAGTTATCAAAGGCTACAGATCCCATCAGTAATCAGACATAGGTGATTGGCAGCCTGTGGCAGGCAGAACAGAAGTGCTACTAAATTAATTTCTGTCATCACTAGTCACCAAGTATCCACTAAAGGCATGGTTTGGAGAAACTGATTGCTGCCACCATAAAATGGTTTTCAAGACATGAAAAATTAGAGGATGGTGGAATTCTCTTTTTAATGAGTGAGCAACTTACAGAAATGGAATGACAAACTTACATGACTAAATTGTGGTCTCAGGACTTGGACTGAAACTATAGACTATCTATGACTGCACAAAATGAAATTATTATCCCTATCAATGATAAGCTGAGGGAGTTGAAAACTGAAAGCATAATTGATCCTGTGAATTGCCAAATTATCTTGCCAGTTGAATTCACAGCCTTGCAATATCTTTTGTGTACAATTTAGAGCACTGAGTCTCATTTCTGTATCAGTAACATTTGATCATCAAATTAAAATTTTAAAACTTTTGTTAACATTCTTCTTTCTTTTAAATTAACAAAGCTGTGATAAGGCAATGACTGCTGTGATCACATACTACTTCACCTTCAATGGTATGAAAAATTAGTGACTCTTTTAATGCTATCACAAAAACGAAAAGAAAATTAGAAATGTGCATTTTATTGTAGCCTGAAAGCCAGAGCTCCAGGTGCTACAATTGTCTTCCCTTTGGGAATTGTAGGCATTCAGTAAACTTACTTAGAAAGATTTGGCATAGCCATGACTTTGAAGAAATGAACAGTGGGAGCTGCAACATTTCCCAAGACTGTGAGGTCTCCGTGTGGCTGCATGGAGAGGATTGCTCGGTACTCCTTCGAGAGAGCAGTTCTCCGGGCATAAACCCTTCAGACTGTTCACCACCAGGATCCAGACAGGCAGAAGAGCAGGAGGAAGGTAAACCGAAGGGAAAACTCTCTTTCTTTTCATTGATGGAAAAATGAGCCCAATGTCTTTACTGGACCCTCAGTCACTGGTTCCTGACAGGTGATAAGAGTTTATGTGGCACCTTTTCAGACTTCAAGCATCTGGACAGGCACACCATGGACACCTGTTCTTATTCTGTGAATGCTGCTGGGGTCCTCGGACAGCCTGCCCCTGCCCTCAGGTTATTGTAGTGTATTCCAAATCTTACCCTGTCACAGTGCCTGTCTTCTCCTAGTCTGCAAGGCTCACCATCTCACTCAGAACACACTTAGTGCTTGGTGCTTTCTGTGCCAGGTCAGGATTTAAGTCTCAGATTGCCCATTTCCTTGCTGTGTGACTATTGGCAAGTTACTTAACTTTTCTGTCCTTCTGATTTCTCATCTATAAAATAAGCATGATGGTACCTTCTACTGAAGGTGTGGTGAGAATTCAATTTGGTCATTTATGAAAACTAGCACAGGGCTCAGCCCAAGTAAGACTTCACTACTATTAGTTTTGATAGTGGTAAGCTGGGTCCATACCTCCCATGACTAGCTTACACTCAGTAGTTTGACTCATTACCAACTTTGTTCTCCCATCTTCACACTTCCGAGTCCTCCGTATATGCAGGAAAGTGGAGTGATTCTGAAGCTTTTTAGCTCAATGTATGTTTTCAGGCTGGCCTGGAATCTCTCCAGAAATTGCAACTATTGCTCCAAAAAAAAGGAGAGAGATCATGACTGCTTTCTGGGCGACAGGTTGGCTCTTATCTGCACTGACTGAGCATAGATTCTCTGATTTTTATTCCGTGGGTTCTTCCCAGGGACAACTTTGCCTTCCAATAGCTTTCTGTTGAAAGCTTTCTGTCCCTTGAGGACACAGTGAATCCTGCACATAATTCTGTTTCTCTCTTCACTCTGGCTGCTAGAGTAAACAAGACTCCCTCTGGCAAATAGTCACAACTTGGGGACTACCTGCCTTTGCTTACAGATTGTACAAGATTGTACCCTTATCTTGTTTCTAAGTGAATCAGCATTTCGATTTCTAAAATGTATCTTAGAGAAATACACACAGTACTATAAAATATGTATGTATAAGAATGTTTTATTAGAGCACAGTTAATAATAGCACAAAATTAAAAACTATCCAGATGTCCATTCATAATGCTCATTTAAATAAATTATGAACTATTTATGAATTTAAATCATGTATTTGATTGATGTATACTGACCCATAAATATATCCTATATATTAAGATTTTTTTAAGTCTCAGGTTTTGGTTTTTTTTTATTTAGAAAATTAAATTTAACAGAGTGACATTGATCAATAAGAATACATAGGTTAAGATAAACATTTCTATAGCATTTGAACTATTGATTATGTTAGACACCCATCACCCAAAGTCAAATCATTTTTCTTCACCTTATATTTATCCCTCTTTACCCTCTTCCGCCCACACCCTCCCAGAAAACCGTCTACCCCTGGTAACCACTTCACTTTTATCTATGTCCATGAGCCTCATTTTGTATCCCACCTATGTGTATAATCATACAGTTCTTAGCTTTTTCTGATTTACTTATTTCACTCAGTATAATTTTCTCAAGGTCCATCCATATTGCCTAAATGACATTATATCATCATTTCTTAGTGCTTGACTAGTATTCCATTATATAAATATACTTTATCTTTTTTATCCAATTCTATGTAGAGGTACATTTTGGTTGTTTCCATGTCTTGGCTCCTGTGAATAATGCTGTGATGAACATAGTGGTGCATGTGCCTTTATGTACCAATGTTTTTGAGTTTCTGGGGTAGATACCCAGTAGAGGGATTGCTGGGTCATATGGTAGTTCTATACTTAATTTTTTGAGAACCCACCATCTTTTCTTCCATAATAGTCATACCAATTTGCATTCCTGCCAGCAGTGAATGAGGGTTCCATTTTTTCCACAGCTTCTTCAACACTTGTTATTATCTGTCTTGTTGATAATAGCCAATCTAATAGGTGTGAGGTGGTATCTCATTGTAGTTTTGATTTGCATTTCTCAAATAGTTAGTGAAGATGAGCATCATTTCATATATCTGTTGGCTATTTATATGTCCTCTTGGGAGAAGTGTCTATTCAGGTCTTCTCCCCATTTTTTAATTGGATTTTTCGCTTGTTTGTTGCTGAGCTTTGTGAATTCTTTATATATTTTGGATGTTAACCCCTTATCCAAGCTGTTGTTTGCAAATATCATCTCCCATTTAGTTGGCTGCCTATTTGTTTTGCTGTCAGTTTCTTTTACTGTGCAGAAGCTTTTTAGTTTGATATAGTCCCATTCATTTATTTTTGCCTTTATTTCCCTTGCTTTTGGTGTCAAATTCATAAATTGTTCTTTACAACCAAGGTCCATGAGCTTAGTACCTATGGTTTCTTCTATGTAATTTATTGTTTCAGGTCTTATATTTAGGTCTTTGATCCACTGTGAATTAATTTTTGTGCAGGATGACAAACTGTAGTCAAGTTTCATTTTTTTGCATGTGGCTTTACAATTTTCCCAGCACCACTTAGTAAAGAGGCCTTTTTTCCTCCTCCATTGTATGTTTTTGGTTCCTTTGTCAAAGATAATTTATTCATATATACGTGGTTTTATTTCTGGGCTCTGAATCCTGTTCCATTGGTTTGTATGTCTGCTTCTCAGCCAATACCATGCTCTTTTGATTATCATGGCTCTATAGTATAATTTGAAGTCAGGTAGTGTGATACCTCCAGCTTCATTCTTTTTCCTCAGGATTGCTTTAGCTATTCAGGCTTCTTTAGGGTTCCATATAAACCTGGTAATTTTTTGTTCTATTTCTTTAAAAAGGACATTAGGATTTTTATGGGCATTGCATTAAATTTGTATATTGCTTTGGGTAATATGTTCATTTTATCTATGTTGATTCTTCCAATCTATAAACATGGAATATTTTTCCATTTTGTTGTGTCTTTTTTATTTTCTTTCAGTAATGCTTTGTAGTTTTCAGTATATAGGTCCTTCATATCCTTTGTTAAGTTTATTTCTAGGTACTTTATTTTTTTGTTGCAATTATAAAAGGAATTTCTTTTTGCATATATGAAAGCAATAAACTTTTGTATCCTGTGACTTTACTGTATTGATTTTATTGTTTCTAATAGTTTTTTGGTGAAGTCTTTGGAATTTCCTATATACAGAATCATGTCATCTGAAAAAATCAGGCTTTATATTAAAAATTATTATTGTAGTCATGGTTGAACATGAAGGAAAACCTAAGATACACTCCAGAACAATAACAGCGATTTCTTAAGGGAGCAGAATTAAAAAGAGAGAAAGGAAACTTTCACCTTTTACTTTATATAATTCTGTGATATTTGAAATTGAAAATTTTTTTGTATTAGACTTTTATAAAAGATTTTATTTTTTTTCATTTTAGAGAAGAGAGAGAGAGAAGGCAAAGAGAAGGAGGGGAGGAGCAGGAAGCATCAACTCCCATAAGTTCCTTGACCAGGCAAGCCCAAGATTTTGAATTGGCAACCTTAATGTTCAAAATTGACCCTTTATCCACTGTGCCACCAAAGGCCAGGCAATATTTGAAATTGTACAATAAGCATATGTTACTTTTGCAATAATTCCCCCCAAAATTTAAGAGGCCACAACCTTCCTTTCACCTCTTACTTTATATAGTTTTGTTTGAATTCTTATAGTAAATATGTAATGTTTTTATAATAATTTTCTAAAGTTATTTTAATTATATTTCAATATTTCCTGTTCCCCATTTACGTGAGCCTTACCTCCACATGGAAGTTTAACTCTGAAAACCTTTCTTGCAGCAGGAAAATTTATCTTGTGGGACACATGTAGAGCAGTGGGAAGACAGGTTTTAGATGAATGGTTGCAGATCAAAAAAAAAAAAACTTTCATCCTATTAACTTAAAGGAAAACCAGTTGTTCATTTATTTTAAAAAATATTTATTGAGTATTTATTTATTCTAGGCACTGTTCTGGGAACTGGAAATATGTTCACAAGACTGGCAATGTTATGCCTCTGTAAAGCATTCATTCCAGTGGAAGTCTCCCTCATTAAATAAAATTATTTCTCTGCCTGACCAGGCAGTGGCACTGTGGATAGAGCATTGACCTGTGATGCTGAGGACCCAGGTACAAAACCCAGAGGGTGCAGGCTTAAGCATAGGCTTATCCAGCTTGAGCACAGGCTCACCAGCACAGGGTCTCCTGTTTGAGCATGGGATCATAGACATGACCCCATGGTTGTTGGCTTCAGCCCAAGGGTCACTGGCTTGAGGCCCAAGTTCACTGCCTTGAGTCCAAGGTGACTGGCTTGAGCTAGGGGTTACAGGCTTAGCTGGAGTTCCCGGTCAAGGGACATATGACAAAGCAATCAATGAACAACTAAAGTGATGCAACTATGAGTTGATGCTTCACATCTTTCTTCCTTCCTGTCTATCTGTTTCCCTGTCTCTGTGTCTGTCTCTCTCTCTCTCTCTCAAAAAAAATTGTTCTCTGTTATTCTAAGCAGGTCTTATACCAGGTCTTTTGAGATCAGCCTTTGAAACCAATAAGTTATCAGAAATTTTGTTGGCATAAATATTTTGTCAATAATTTTCAATGCATGAGGTAATGAAAAGGCTTTGTAGTATAACCAAAACAGAGAAATATAGAAATCATTCCAATGATAAAATGTTCTAAAATAAGAGCATTTGGAAGACTTTTGATAATATTTTTGTTAAGTGACTACGTTGCTATTTATATGTTCATTTATTCATTCATTCAACAAATACCTAGTAACCATCTGCTATATTCAAGGCATGAGGCTCAGTTTGTTGAAGAAAACAGACAAAAACAAGTTCCTTGAACATAAAGAATTTATCAAGTGAAAGCAATAAGTTGAAATCTACACATGTTACCTAGACATATTCAAGTTCTCCTTTAAGCCTACGGTCTGTACCACTCAATTAACAGTAGTCTCAATCCTCATCCTACTTGATCACATGAAGTCCATTATTTAGCAGGTTTCCCTCTCAAACCCAAGTTCTGCTAGAAACCTCAAGGAAAGCTCACATATTTCCAAATTCAACTCCAGCTGTGGTTGAAGCTTCTACCCACAGCATCATGCTCTATTCTCTTCAGGTCACTTTGCAAAGTGACCTATTCTCAAGATCAAGAACCTCCAATAAAATGTTGAGTAGCAGTAATGATAAAGATATCTTTGCCTTGTTCTTGTTTTAAGGGGGAAATCATTCTTCCTTAAGTATGATATTAGCTATAGGTTTTTTTTTTTTATCAATGCTCTTTACCACATGTGGGAGTCTCCTTACAATACCTACCATTATCAGATTTTTTTTATAAAGAATGAATTTAAAAATTGCAAAATGTTCTCCATCTATTCTGATCATTATTATTCTCCTTTTTAGTCTGTTAATATAGTGAATTCCACTAACTGATTTTCTTTAAAGTTAAACCAATCTTGTATTTCTAAGATAAATCCCACTGTTCATAATATATTATCCTGTTAATATACTATTTGTAAAATTTAGTTTAGAATTTTTGCATCTATCCTTATAAGAGATATTGGTCTGCAGTTTTCTTTCCTTGTTTTATATAATTTATTATAAGGGTAATGCTACTCTTATGGAATAAGTGAGAAATTATTCCTGCTTCACTTTTCTAGAAGATCTTGTATAGAATTAATTGATATTATTTTTTTTATTAAGTGTGTGGTGGAATTCACCACAGTGATCATGTGGTCCTGGAATTTTCTTCGTTGAAATATTTTAACTACAAATTAAATTTCTTTAACATATATAGGAGTATTCAGGTTTTGAATTTTTTGTTCAGTGTGCTTTGGTAGCTTGTGTCTGTTAAAGAATTTGTCAGTTTTAAATGATTGAAAAATATTCCCTTTTTATCTTTGGAATAACTACAGGATCTGTTGTTATGTTACCACTTTCATTCCCAATATCGGTAATTTGTGTCTTCTCTTCATTGATTATCTTTACCGTTTTTGTTTGTTTAAATCATTAATTAAAACTCTAATCTTTATTTCCCTTCTTCTCCTTACTTGAAGTTTAATTTTCTTCTCTTCTTTTTATTCTTTTCAGCAAAAGGGACAGACAGACAGGGATAGAAAGGAAGAGAGAGAGATGAGAATTATCAACTCATAGTTGCAGCACATTACTTGTTTATTGCTTTCTCAGATGTGCCTTGATGTGGGTTAAGGGGGGCTCCAGCTAATCCAGTGACCCCTTGTTCAAGCCAGCAACCTTGGGCTCAAGCCAGTGACCATAGGGTCATGACTATGATCTTGCATTCAAGCCGGCAAACTCACACTCAAGCTGGTGAGCTTGTGCTCAAGGAGGTGACCTCAGGATTTCGAATCTGGGTCCTCAGCGTCCTAGGCCCACACTCCCTCCACTGGTCAGGCTGCTTTTCTTATAATTTCTTAAGGTGCAAGTTGAAATTTACGATTTGATCCCTTTTTTCTTTTCTAATATAGGGTTTTGGCTCTATAACTTCCACATTAAGTTCTGTTTTGATGCATCCCACAAATTTTGATATGTTTTATTTTCATTTTTATGTTGTATTTTTATTTGTGTTCAGTTCAAAATACTTTGTAATTTCCTTTTTGATTTCTTCTTTGTTCTATGAGTTGTTTAGTGCTGCATTACTTATTGAATACTTGGGGCTTTTTATCATAATTTTTTATTGATTTTTAAATTAATTCCAGGGTAATCAGAGTATATATTTAGTATGATCTGAATCAGTTTAAAATTATGAAGACTTTTCTATGGCCTAGAGTATATTCTAGCTTGATAAAAATTTTTTGTGTATTTGAATGTGTAATTTGTTGCTATTGGGTGACATTTTATACAAAAGTCTATTAGGTCAATTAGATGTTAGTGTTCTATTTATTTTCTATTCTATTTTATTATTTTAGCGAGAGAAAAACAGACAGGAAGGGAGAGAGATGAGAAGCATCAACTCATAGTTGTATCACTTTAGTTGTTTATTGAATGCCTTCTTATACGTTCCTTGACCCGGGGGCTCTAGCTGAGCCAGAGACCCCTTGCTCAAGCCAGCAATCTTGGGCTTCAAGCCAGTGACCTTTGGGCTCAAGCCAGCAACCATGGGGTCATGTCTATGATCCCAAGGTCAAGCCAGTGACCCTGCGCTCAAGTTGGTGAGCCCAGCTGATGTCTTCAGCATCCTAAGATGACGCTCCATCTACAGTACCACCGCCTGGTCAGGGAGTGTTAGTGTTTTATTAATTTTTGGAGAAGGTTTAGTAATCTCTTGATATATTGTAGATTATTGTTTCTTTGAGTTCTATAAGTTTTTGCTATATGCGCTTTTGAAGTTTTATACTAGAGTGCATAAGCATTTACAATTGTTATGTCCTCTTAAAGACCCCCTTTATCATTATTAAATGACCTTCTTTTTTCCTAATATTATTCTTTGCTTTGAAAAATTACTTTATAGGACTTTAAGTTCAGAAGGTGGAGTAGGTAAACACTGTGCTTGTCTTTTTCCAGGACCACATCAATAGTATAACTAAATTATAGAACAACTACCCTTGACAACCACCTGAAGACTAGCTAAACAGAACTCGTTAACTAAAATTATAAAGAGAAACTACGTGGAGACTAGCCCCGCCCTTGTGTGTGGCAGTTAAGAATCAAGAGAGAGATCTTGGCTGTTGAGGTATCCCTTGAAGAGTGAGGGGCCCCAGCTCTACACCAGCTTCTGAGCACCAGTGCCATAAATAGGAGTCCCCGCAAAAACTACCTATAAAAATAGGCAGGGACACAGCCTTGGTGCAACCATTAGCTGCTATAGACACAAGCATCCTCTTAAACAGCCTAAGCACAGACTCATTCACTCGCAAGCACTTGCCCTA
Source organism: Rhynchonycteris naso (assembly GCA_037038555.1). Classification (NCBI taxonomy): domain Eukaryota; kingdom Metazoa; phylum Chordata; class Mammalia; order Chiroptera; family Emballonuridae; genus Rhynchonycteris; species Rhynchonycteris naso. Next base: position 85,061,335 of record CM073003.1, read on the forward strand.
AGCTTTAAAGGAGGGACAGCAGTTTTAAGAGTGCCAGGGATATATGGGGAGGAACTAAATTATCTGGATTGAGAACAAAGGCTGGCAGCTTTCTCTAGGGCTTAAATGATAGCAAATATCATTGTTCCTTTGTCGAGCCCTACCCAACCTAGCTTGCAAGCACAGGTGGGAATCACATCTGAGTCAACATTAACTTAGCTAACACCTCTGTTATCCCATTCTTGTGATTTAATGAGACCTTTCCCAATCCAATACACTTTCTTGGCTCAAACCTTTTTCAGAGGCCAATCCACACCAACATTCAGCCTGGGCCTGCACTGCAGACTTTCCCAAAATCTGGCAAAGGTCCAGAAGCCCAAAACAAGAAGCAATGGTCTTGGCCTGCACTGTACCACCTGCTAGTCCACCCCAAGCCCAGCACTAGTGTCAGCCTGCCTTGGTTCACAACATAACCACTCTCAGGAGCCACCAAACCCAACACAGTCAGCTACCAACTGCAGATTATTTTATAGCTCCGACCAGGTGGCCCCTGGCTGAACACAGGCAACAGCTGACTTTGGCTTGCACCAAATGCTCTCTTAAGAAAAACACTACACTTTGTGGCTGGCTTCAGACTACACTAGAAAACCACCCAATTAACACCACAAATGACATATGCAAAGGGTGGACTTGGGAGGCACCAAGCCTTGCTAAGTGATTCCTGCTCCATGGGGTCAGCCCCTGTACAATAGCTGTCCATTGTAGTCATGACCAATTCTCAGAGCTAGTCAGCCTGAGAGTCAATCCCACCACTCATGTACCAATAGCAAGCAAGGCTCAAAAACAACAGAAGAGCACACACAGCCACACAACTCACGCAAGGGATACCCCTGAAGTGTTCCAACTCAGGTGAACAGGGACACTGCACTGGGTCCCACAGGACACTATCTACATACAGCCACTCTGCCAAGACTGGGAGACATGGAAGATCTATCTAACATATAAAAACAAACATGGGATGGCTGCCAAAAGTAAGAGACCAAGAGACATGTCCCAAACGAGAGAACAGAGCAAAACTACAGCAAAAGAACTAAACAAATGGGGGCAAGCAATCTACAAGATGCAGAGTTTAAAACACTGGTTATAAAGATACTCAGTGAACTTAGGGAAAGCATAGATGTCCTGGCCAGTTGACTCAGTGGTAGAGTGTCAGATTGCAGTATAAATGTCCCAGGTTCAATTCCCAGTCAGTGGACACAGAAGAAGCAACCATCTGCTTCTTCACCCCTCTCCCTTCTCTCTCTCTTTCTTTTCTCTTCTCACAGCCATGGCAGGATTGATTTGAGAAAGTTGGCCCGAGGCACTGAGGTTGGCTCCTGTAACCTCTGCCTCCCATGCTAAAAATAGCTTGGTTGCTGAGCAATAAAGCCACATCCCAGATGGGCAGAGCATCACCCCATAGGGGGTTTGCCAGGTGGATCCAGGTCAACCATATACAGAAGTCTATCTCTCTGCCTCCCCTGCTCTTACTTAAGTTAATAAAAAAGAAGAAAGAAAGAAAGGAAGGAAGGAAGGAAGGAAGGAAGGAAGGAAGGAAGGAAGGAAGGAAGGAAGGAAGGAAGGAAGGAAGAAAGAAAGAAAAAATAATATCAGTGATAAATTTAACTAAGAGATAAGAAACATAAAAGGAAGATAGAAAACATTAAAAAGAATCAGAAATGAAGAATACAATAACCAAAATAAAGAATACATTAGAGCAGCGGTTCTTAACCTTTTTTGAGGTACCGAACCCACCAGTTTCATTTGCGCATTCACCGAACCCTTCTTTAGTGATAAATAAAATATGAGTTTTTTTCCAAATTCAAGACATAGGTATATATTTTTTTACTGGTGCACAAAATGAGCCGTGCATGAACATCACCTTGCTCAAAGAACAAAACCAACAAAATGCATGAACTCACAGCAAATTACGGTATTACTTTATTCTGGCCTCTGTGGCAGAGGCTTCTCTGAACCCCTAAGACCGACTCATTGAACCCCTAGGGTTCGATAGAACCCAGGTTAAGAACCACTGCATTAGAGGTAATCAACAGCAGATTAGAAGAGTTAGTTCTGAGCCTTGGTCACAGGAAATTGCTTTGTTTGGAATATAGAATTGCTCATGGTCACAAGGCTTCACTGGCCAGACAAAAATGTTTTGGAGATTATATAATGAGATATATATGAATAAACTCTTAACAGAGGAACACATGTCAAATAAAATAAGAAAGTAAAGAAAAAAAGAGAGAGGGAGGGAAGGAGAAAGGAAAGAAAAATAATTTTTAAAAGTGAAGGTAATTTAAGGGGCCTCTGGGACAACATTAAACATACCAAAATTCATATCATAGGGGTACCAGAAGGAGGAGAGAGAGTAAGAGATTGAGTACATATTTGAAAAAATAATAACTAAAATTTTCCTTAATATGGTGAAGGAAATAGACACACAGTAAAAATAAAGAGCCCCAAACAAGATAAACCCAAAGAGGCCCATACCAAGACTCATCATAATTAAAATACCAAAGGTTAAACACAGAATTTTAAAAGCTACAAAAGAAAATCAAATAGCTATAAAAGAAAATAAAATAGTTCAGTGGATCAACCAATACTAAAGCTAATACAAAGATGAAAAAGCAAAAGTGTGAAGATCATGTGTAATTACGTAATTACAACAGTTAATTAAGGTGTACACACATATACACACACAAGAAGTAAAAATTAATTACAAAAGCATAAATGTGGAGGGGTTGAGTAAAAATGGTAGTGTTTATAGAATATATTCAAACTTAAATGACCATCAAGATCAAGTTAAGACAGACTACTATACACATAACTTGGTATAAATGAAGCACATGGTAATCAAAAACCAAAAATCTACAAGAGATATACAAGAAATAAAAAGAAAGAAATCTAAATACATTACATAAAGCCATCAACCTGTAAGAGAAGAGTGCAAAAGAATAAAAAAGGAACAGAAAATAACCACAAATATAATCATAAAACAATAAAATGGCAAAAACTATATACCTATCAGTAATTACTTTAAATGTAAATTTATTAAATTCTCTAATTAAAAGATAAAAGGAAAAGAATATGTGGTACATATATAAAGTAGAATATTACTCAACCATAAAAAAGAGAATAAAATCTTACCATTTATAACAACATGGATGGACCTAAAGGGCATTATACTATGTAAAATAAGTCATAAAGTATGAATACAAATACCATATAATTTCATTTATATGTGGATTCTAAAGAACAAAATAAATGAATAAACAAAACAAAAACAAACTCATACATACAGAAAACAAACTGATGGTTGCTAGATGTGAAGGGAGTTGGGGAACTGGGTGAAAGAGTGAAGGAATTATGAAGTACAAATCGGCAGTTACAAAATAGTTATAGGGATGTTAAGTGCTGCTTAGGGAATACAGTGGTATTCCCTAATACCACTATGATTTTGTAATATTGTAATTCACTGTGATGTCAGGTGAGTCTAAAGCTTACTAAGACATTGGTGTAAGATTTCTTGGATCTTACTTTTGGGAAAATCACTTCATAAGTTATATAAATGTCTAACCACTATACTGTATACCTGAAACTAATATAATATTGAATGTCAACTGTAATTGAAACTTAATTTAAAAAAAATTTAATTTGATGTAATATAGCCATGCAGCTTAATTCAATTAATGTTAGTATGGCATATTAACCCCATTTTTATAATATAAGCTATTGGTAATTTTATGCTTAACATGGGTTTCCTCTTGACAGCATATACATAGATGGATCTTGCTTTTATATCCAATCAGATAATCTCAGTCTTTTAATTGGAGTGTTTAAGTCATTTTTATTTAATTTGATTACTTATATAATTGAGTTTAAAACTATTATCTTGCTATTTATGTTCAATTTTCCCTGTTTTTTATTACCTATTCTAATTTTTCTATTCCTTTTGAATTGAGTTTTATAAACATTTATCTCTTTTATTGGTTTATTATCTATAAGTACTTGTATTAATTTTTGTTGTTGTTATTGTTTAAGTGTTTATAGTATCCATAATTAACTTCCTTTCACAGTCTACCTTCAAGTGATTTACCACTTTACATATAATATAAGAACCTTACAATAATTCCTATTTCTCCTCTTTTGGCCTATTTGTTGTATACATTTACTTTTATATCACAGTATTATAAATCTTACGATCCATTTTTAATATTTTAGCTTTTAGCAGTCAATGACCTTTGAACCAAATTTAAATTGTGACAATCTTTTATATTTATTCACCTAGTTACCATTTCCAATGTTCATGATTTCTTGGTGTATATCCAGATTTTCATTGGTTATTCTTATCTTTCTGCCTGAAAGGCTTCCTTTAAAATATCTTCTAGTAAAACACTGCTAGAGATAAATTCTTTCAGTTTTTGTATATCTGAAGTAAAGGCTTTATTTTGCCTTTAATTTTTGAAAGATATTTCAGCTGAGTATAAAAGTCTAGCTTGCCAGGTTTTCCTTTTATAGTACTTTAAAGATATTGCTCCATTGTCTTCTCTTATGTATTATTTCCAAAATTTCTGCTGTATATTTTATTTCTGTTCCTCTATACATGTCTTTTGCTCTGGATGGCTTTAAGATTTTCTCTTTATCATTGAATTTAGCAATCTCATTTTGATGTGTCTTAGTGTAATTTTCTTATGTTTGAGAATCATGGAGCTTCTTGGATTCACAAGTTTACAGTATTTATCCAATTTTGAAATTGTGTAACCATATTTCCTCAAGTGTGTTTTCTGTTCTGCTCCCCCTCCTAGGGACTCTGACTATGCAGATATTAGTTGATTAAAGTTTTCCCATTTCTTTGTTTATTCTTTTTTTCCTCTGTGTGTTTTATTTTGGATTATTATAAAGATTTGTCTTTAAGTTTACTAGTCATCTTCTTCTGCATTATTTAATCTGCTATTAGTGCCATTCAGTGCACTTTTTATTTCATCTACTGTAATTTTCATCCTTGGAGATACATTTGTGCTTTTTACCACTTATTTAACATGTTCAATCTTTCCTTTTCCTTCCTGAATTTACAAAATGTAACTGTAATAGCTGTTTGAATATTCCTCACTACCAATTATATTATTTATACCGTTTCTCAGTTTATTTAAATTCAATGAATTTTTTTATCATTATGGATCAATTATTCTGTTTCTTGTGCCTAGTATAGCTGACAATTGTAAGATTATCTAATGACTAATAAAATTCCCTAGACTTGAGGAGGGAATAGCATTCTTATGATAATATTACATTATATATCTAAAGAAAGATGAAATTTTGCAGATAAAATTTAAATTCTAAACTAAATTGAATTAATCAAGAGATAAATTATCTTTGGTAGGCCTGATCTCTACTGCTCACAGAAATTAGGGGATATTTCAAAATGAATATGAAGCTATAAAATATCCCCTAATTTTTGTTAGCAGTGTATTTAGGTAAGCTCTCTCTCTCTCACTCTCTCTTTGTTTGAGAGAGAGTGGGAGAGAGAGAGAGAGAGAGAGAGAGAGAAACAGGAACATCAAACTGCTCCTGTATGTGCCCTGACTGAGGAATCCAACCAGCAACCTCCATGCTCCAGGATGACACTCTAACCAACAGAGTTATCCAGTCAGGATTTATTCTTATTGATTTTTAGAGAGGGAAAGGAAAAGAGAAAGAGTGGAGGAGGGAGGGAAGCATTCATTTATTGTTCCATTCAATCATGCATTCATTAGTTGCTTCCTGTGTGTGCTCTTAACTGACTGAGATAACCAGCTGAGGCCTAGGTGAGCTCTTAACAAGAAATCTAGAAAGCAAACACAAAGGATGTTAGAGAAATGTGTTTCTGATGGCCTCAAAGGAGACACAATCTTCATGAGTTCTACAGTTGCAAGGAAATGAATTCTGCCAACAGTCAAGTGAACTTCAAAGAGAATCTCACTGAACCTTAGATGTGACCACAGCCCTGGCCAACACCTCAGTTACAAATTTGTAAGATCTGGAGCAGAGAACCCAGTTGAACCTTGCCCAGACTTCTGACCTACATAACTGTGAAATAATAAATGGGTGTTTTCTTAAGCCAGAAACCTTGTAGTTATTTGTTAGCAGCAACAGAAAATTAATACAAATGCTAATATTTTATTATATTTTAGGTATTGTTAATTTTAACTTTTTAAATCTGTACTCCTATAAATATCCTTGATCTTTGCCCTTAGATGCAGTATGATTACTTGGCAATAGTTTGGTTCTTTAAGGGTTGTTTTTAAGCTTTCTTGGCTGGAACCAGAGCAATATTTAGTTTAGGACAAATTTTTCCTTACTAGTCAGGCAAACATCTTACCTAATTCCCCATAACTAATGAGATTTTCCATTTTGGTTGTTAGGAACAGGAATTTTTTCAAACCCTGTATTAGCTTCAGATTACTTTTCCTTCTAATTATTTGGGTAGTTTCTTCTTCTACATTGTAAGTCTCAGACACATGCACTTACTTATTAGTATGCAGCTGAAGGAGACTCGAGAGTACCCTTTCCTACATTTCAGACTGCTCTCACTCATGTTTTTCCACTGCTCTTCTTTGACTCATCTCTCTCCACTGCCCTAACTTTCCTTAGTCTCTCCACTCTTCCAGCTCTGATTCCTCAACTCAGGGAGCAGATGGGTTCTTCCTGGCTTTCCCTTCCCTACATCGTTGCCTGAAACTCTCTCTAGTCAGTTAGCTGGGATGATTGTAGGGTTCGTTTCATTTGTTTGCATCTCTTAAAGATCACTTTTTATTATTTCTAGGTACCTAATGTGTTAAAGTTCACATATTTTTCTAGTTTTTAGTTGTTTCAGAAAAGAGGGTATATTCTGTCCCTGTTATTTTTATCATAACAGAATTGGCTATACCATATTTCCCCATATATAAGACGCTCCCATGTATAAGATGCACATTAATTTGGGGTCCTGAAATATGTAAAAGAATGTATTACAGAAAGTTACTGAACTCAAGTTTTATACATCATAAAATTCATACCACTCCACATCACTGTCAAAACTCCTATCCATGAACTTGTCCTCATCTGTGTGTGATGACGAATCACTGTCCTCAACAACGAGTGCAAAAACAAGTGCAAAAAACCATGAAATGCAAGTAAAAAAATCTACAACCACTGTATAAGATGCACCCAGTTTTCAGACCCCAAATTTTTTGGAAAATGTGTGTCTTATACATAAGGGAATATGGTACTTCTTTGTATAATTTTTTTTACAAAGGATTGCAATACACGTCCTTAATTTCCCATAGTTCTGTGATATTTAATATTATATCACTAAAATAAAATATAGAAATCATGAAGCTATTTATTTCATAAGCCCCCATGATTTCTTATAATTATTATACACAATATATCTATATATGTTGTAAACAACACAGCACCATTATAATTTTTTTTAAATAGTTATGAAATTTATATAAAGAAATTAAAAGGAAGGAGGCAACAATAAAATATTATTTTACATTTACAATTTTTATGTTATTCATTCTTTTATAGAGATAAAACTTTCACCTAGTATTATTTACCTTCAGCCTGAAGAAATTTCTTTAGCATTTCTTGTAGTTTAGGTCTGTTGAATGTGATACTTTTAGTTTTATTTTATCTGAAAATATCTTTATTTTACCTTCATTCTTGAAGGATATTTTTTCTGAACATAGAATCTGTACTGATGACTTTTTCTTCCAACATTTTATAAATGTTGTTTTTGTTTTACTCTCTTTCATCTTCCATAGTTTCTGATGAAAACTCAGCCATTAATTAAATTATAGGTCTCTTTATATGTACTGCTCACAAACATTAGGGGATATTTCTAAATGAATATGAAGCAATAAAAAGAAGCAGCATTTGATTTTTTTATTAAACAAAAACATCAGAAAAGCAGATGACAAGTCAAAGAAAGTTGTTCAATTATGCAAATGAGATGCAAAACCAACTTTTATTTAATTGGTTAAAATGCACTATACCAAAGGCTGAAAGTACTGGAGTATCTTCATGTTCCCTGATCCCCTAATATTTGTGAGCAGTGTATAATGTGTTGTTTTTTGTTGTTTCTTGATGCTTTGAAGACTTGCTCTTTATCTTTAGCTTTCAACAGTTTGACCATGAAGTGCCTTGATGTGGGATTGTTTATACTTTTCTACTTGATGTCCTTTGGTCATGCTTTATTTATAAATTTCTGGGGTTTTTTAATCAAATTTGGGAAAATATTTTTGCCATTTTTTATAAAATATATTTTCTCTCTTCTTCTGGGACACCAATTACACATATGTTGGAACATAACATTTCTGTAAAATGTTCTATTCTTTTTTTTTTTTAATCCTTTTTCTCTATATTCTTCACATAGGTCAATTACAGTTGATCTTAAGATTCACTTATTCTATTATTTCCATTCAACTCTTAAGTCCATTCAGTGAATTTTATATTTCTGATATTGTATTTTCAGTCCTGAAATGCCTTTTTGGTTTTTTGGGGGTTTTTTTTCTTTCTTTCTTTCTTTCTTTTTTTTTTTACAGGGACAGAGAAAGGAATAGATAGGGACAGACAGACAGAAACAAAGAGAGGTGAGAAGCATCAATCATTAGTTTTTCATTGCCATTACGACACCTTAGTTGTTCACTGATTGCTTTCTCACATGTGCCTTGACCGCGGGCCTTCAGCAGACCAAGCAACCCCTTCCTAGAGCCAGTGACCTTGGATCCAAGCTGGCGAGTTTTTTGCTCAAGCCAGATGGACCTGCGCTCAAGCTGGAGACCTTAGGGTCTCGAACCTGGGTCTTCCACATCCCAGTCTGACACTCTATCCACTGCGCCATCGCCTGGTCAGGCTGGTTTTGTTTGTTTTATTTCTCTTTTGAATTTTCCTATTTTTTTAATTTATTGAGCTAATATTTTGTTTTTATTTCATTGAGAATCATCACAACAACTATTTAAAAGTCCTTGTCTGCAACCTGTAATATCCAGTTTTCTGAAGTTCTTACTTAATTGATTTTCTTTTCTCTTGAGGATGTGTTCCATTTTCTTGGTTTCTTTATGCTATAAAAATTTGGACTTATACTGGACTTTGTGAGTGGTAAGTTGTATGAAGTCTTGATTTTGTTGTTTCTCTCTAACAAATGATTTTCTTTTGCTTATGCAACTTCATTTCTTGATTGGCAGTTCCATTCTCAGTTCAGATTATCTGTCTTTAGATAAGATGCTTAAATGTTTCATGCAGTGTGGTTCATTAATCAGTAAGAGAAATTAGTAGAATTTGAGAATATCTGCTCTGCCTCTTCATCTTTGGGGATTCTCCACCTCTCTCCATCAGCTATTTATGTCCCTACTGGGAAGATGTGAGTTTTCTGACACCTCCACCATGCACTGGCCACACAACCAGGCTAAAAGCCACAGGTACAGGAGGTTTACTAATTTAGCTCTTCCTCAAAATCTTTATTCCTCAGTAGTATATGTCTGCTTCTGTTCTCTCCATTGTCTTCAGGTTTTTGATTTTTGCTTTGTATCCAGTTATTATAGTTGTTTACTTCAGGAAAGATTTCCAGAATGGTCTTATTCAATCGTCACCAAAATCAGAAATTCTTTTTACTTATATTTTAAATTCAAGAATCTTGTCACTTGAAGTCAAACAGTTTTTCTGGGATCTTGCAGAAACTTGTTCAACTAGCTCACATGATGAAAAGTATTTACTAAAAGGGCTACTTTCTGCAGCCATTATTCATCTTCAAAGTAGTTACTTGGGGGAGTGATGTCAGAGAAATGGCGCCAGGAGGGGGGTTCCTGATACCTCTCCCCAAAATTTCAACAAATTCAACAACTAGAGACAGAAAAACAATCCCAGGAGCATCTGAAATACACATACATCAAACAAAGGTATGATTGGCTGAAGGTAGCTGAATATATAAACTACTCTGAAGGAAATAGGATGGAGAACAGAGTATTCCGCTTCCCTCACTGACCCGAGGAAGGTCTGCCTTCACTTGGAACTGAGAGGAAGGGGGAGGGAGGGCTAGGGTGGAGACATTCAGCTAAAGAGACAGTGCTCCTGTGGCTCAACCCACACGGAGATAACACCAGCAGCAAACCTCAGCAGAGGTGTCCTGTGATTCCTCCTGGTGCCTCAGATGTGGGTGCCTCAGTTCTTGGATGGAGGGGCTGGGTCGAAAACTGTCAATAGTAGCCTTCTGCATGGGTTGTAACCAGAGACTCCATGTAATCCCCATTCCCTGAACAACAGCGCAAGGGGAGTGTGCCAAAGCCGGCTTCCCTACACCCAGACCTTACCTCCAGCAGCCATACAGGCTAACAAAACACATTCCCCAGGAAGAAAAGATATAGAAGTGCTTGGGGAAGGGGTGTGCAGGCAGCTTGCAGACAGCCTTTGGAGAGCAGACCCACAGATCGGATCCCTGAAAGTAGTAGAACCCACAGTCTGCTCACTGCCCAGCTGGCTTACGGTGGCAGTGGCTCTGGCTGACAAGGTCTTCTTTTCCAGGTCTGGGAGTTAAGAGAATCTGGAGGAGAGACTTGATATTTTTTAGGGCCTCATGCTCTGCAAGCAGTGGCTAGGGCAATTTCCTGCCAGCCAATACAGGTTAAAAAACAGATTTCTATGGAGAAGACCTCAGAGAACATTGCAGAAGTTGGGCAAGCTAGGCTATAGGCTTTTTAACAAGGTAGAAGCCTGTGGACAGCAGTCCCAAGGAACACTAAGGCAAATTTAACTAGACATACCCTCAGAACCTTAGAAAGGAGCCTGAACAGAAGTCAGCTTGCCCCCCTACCTGCTTAAGCTGGTGGCTCTGGTTGGCAGAGCTTTTATTCCCAGGGATGTGCTTTAAAAGGACCTGGAGGAGGGACTCAGAAGCTTTCAAGACCTCCTTTTCTGCAGGCAGTGACTGGGGCATCTTCCTGCCAGCCGATACAGGTTTCAAAGTGCAAAAAGCCTGGGAAGAGTAGTCACGCAGAACACTGAGGCATACTAGACATGCATGGAGGCTCATAGAAAGGCACCTGAAGAGAATTTGGCTCCCAGCCCTGCCTGGTTACGCTGGTGGCTCTGGCTGAACCCTGCATTGAGTGGGGATATAGGGGGTTTTGGCAGCTTTTAGAGCCTCTTGCTCTTCAGGCAGTGGCAAGGGCAACTTCACAGCTGGGTCAACAAGCTGCTGGTTCAGGAAGAAGAGACTTGGGAAAGTCTCTGGGAAAATGGACTCTACCATTTTTGGAGCCTGCAAATGCTAACAAGCCCCAACTACCAATGAGACTGAGGCCTAGTTTATGTCATCACCATAGTGACACATCAACTGCAAATCTCTACCTAAGCGTGACACAGGGGCAGAGCCTGGGGTACAGTGCCACCAACCAGGAAGAGGCAGAAGAAAGAAAAAGGAATAAGATAACCTCCCAAAATCAGGAATAATCCACAGTCTTTATAACTTTTTTACTTCTTTTTCTTTCATTTTTTATCTTTTTATTTCTTTTTTTTTTTCCACCTTGGACCTTTTAACCTCTTCCTGTTTTATTCTTTTCTTTTCATTTTGAACTTCATTACCCATAGGTGTTACATTTTCCATTCCTTTTTTGTTCTTTCTCTCGATGAGGGTTACATTCCAAAAACCTTAACTCTCTCCCTTCTTTTTCTTTCTCCTTTTCTCTTTTTTTCTCCCTGTCTTTTGGTTTCTTCTTTTCTCTTTCATTTTTCCTCTCACTCGATCCTCACTCACAAACAAATTATTTTATTTTGGATTCAAATATTTTTCTTTGTGGCATTTTGTGTGCTTTTTACTTTTCTTTTTATCTCATTAGCATTTCCCAACCCTGGCTCTCCATTCTATGTAGTCTTTGTTTCACTTAATACAATAGAATTTTCATTTTTCACTTTATTTTTTTCTTTTTCTTGTTTTCTTCTTTTCTCTTTCACTATATCTCTCGTTTGACCATCATTAACAAACAAATTATTTTAGTCTTGATCTAAATTTTTTCTTGTAGCATTTTGTGAGTCCTTACCTTGTTTTTTGAGCCTTTATCACTTCTCCCAAACTCAGGCCCTCCATTCTAGGTAGTTTTTGTTCCATTTAGCATAATATAATTTTCATTTTTTACTGTATTTTCTCAAAAAAATATTTATTTATTCTTTATCAATTCTTATAAGTGTTATTAACAAAACCACCCTCAAATGCCACTAAGGAAAAATAAATCAAATATCATGGATACAAAAGACAGAGATATAGCACAGGTAGATGAGAAAAAATCTATAGAAAATAATTTCAATAGACTGGAAACCTTAGAATTAAATGATAGAGAATTTAAAATAGAAATCCTAAAACTACTCAGGGATATACAAGAAAGCATAGAAAGGCAATTTAGGGAGATTAAAAAAGAAAAAAACAATTCAATGAACAGAAAGAATATATCACCAAGAAAATTAAAACTATAAAAACAAATCAAACACAGATGAAAAACTCAAATCATAAACTGGAAAATGAGATAACAAGCTTATCTAATAGAACAGGCCAGACAGAAGAGAGGATTAGTGACATAGAAGACAGGCAACAAGAGTCACAACAGAGAGAAAAGGAGAGAGACTCATAAATTTAAAAAAATGAGAAAGCCCTACAGGAATTGTCTGACTTTATCAAAAAGAACAACATAAGAATAATTTGTATATCAGCCTGACCAGGCAGTGGTGCAATGGATAGAGCATCAAACTGGGATGTGGAAGACCCAGGTTTGAGACCCCCGAGGTAGCTAGGTTGAGTGTGGGCTCATCTGGCTTAAGCAAAAAACCAGCCTTTTGCTCCATCTGCTGAAGGTCCACGGTCAAGGCACATGTGAGAAAGCAACCAATGAACAACTAAGGTGTCACAATGGCAACGAAAAACTAATGATTGATGCTTCTCGCCTCTCTCCATTCCTGTCTGTCCCTATCTATCCCTCTCTCTGACTCTCTCTCTGTCCCTGTAAAAACAATAAATAAAAATTTAAAAAGAATAATACATATATCAGAAGAAGAAAGAGAAAATGGAATGGAAAACATATTCAATCAAATAATAGACAAAAAAAGTGCCAAGCCTGTGGAAAGAACTAAAGCTTTGAATTTAAGAAGCAAACAGAACACCAAGTTATCTTAACCCTAACAAACTACTTCAAGGCACATCATAATGAAATTGGCACAAACCAATGACAAAAAGAAATTCTCAAGGCAGCCAGGGAATAAAAGAATACAACATATAAAGGAAGGCCCATTAGATTATCATCAGATTTCTTAGCAGACACTTTAGAAGCTAGAAGAGAGTAGACCCCAATATTTAAAGTTCTGAAAGAAAGGAACTTCCAGCCAAAAATACTATACCCATCAAAGCTATCCTTCAAATATGAAGAAAAAATAAAAACATTCACAGATACAGAAAAGAAGAAGAAATTTATCATCAGAAAACCCCACTTCAGGAAATGCTAAAGGGGGTTTTTCGACTAGATACAAAGAACAGAACAAAACAAAACCACAAGTAAAATCTTCATCAAGAACACAATAAAATCAAATTTAATCTGTGACAACAAAAACAAAAAAAGGGAGAGGACGATGATTACCAGTAGCAAAGGAGGATGGAGTGCAGAAGCACTCATAAGATAATGTACTACAATGAACATGATAGGTACCTTTTCCATTACTTAATGGTAACCACCCCTGTAAAAACCACCACAGAAGCACATGACTTGAAAAAAGAAGTAATAACAGAGGAAAGAAGTATGGATTACAACCAAACAAAAACAAATGATAGAAAAACAAAAGTAAAGAATCAAACAAGATACAGAACTAACAGAAAGCAATATATGAAATGGCAATAGGAAACCCACAAGTGTCAATAATTACACTAAATGTAAATGGATTGAACTCATCAATAAAAAGACAGAGAGTACCAGAATAGATTAAAAAGGAAATCCAACTATATTCTGCCTACAAGAAACACATCTAAGCTACAAGGATAAAAACAAATTCAAAGTGGAAAACAATACTCCAAGAAAATAACATCCAAAAAAATTCAGGTGTAGCAATCAGTAATCATCTCTAACAATGCTGACTACAAGACATCAAAGGTAATCAGTGACAAAAAATGGTCAGCTCAAAATGATTAAGAGGACATTGAATCAAGGAGACATAACAATCTTTAATATACAGTGTGTCCATAAAGTTATGGTGCACTTTTGACCCATCACAGGACAAAAGTGCACCATGACTTTACGGACACACTATATATGCACCAAACCAAGGAGCACCAAAATATATAAGACAGCCACTGACTGACCTAAAAACAAAAACTGACAAAAATACAATTATGCCTGGAGACCTCAATATACCACTGACAGCTCTAGATCCTTCATCCAAACAGAAAATCAATAAAGAAATATTGGTCTTAAACAAAACACTACAACAATTGGATATGATAGACATCTACAGGATATTTCATCCCAAAATGCCAGAGTATACATTTTTCTCTAGTGTACATGGACCATTCTCAAGAATGACCATATGTTGGGCCACAAAAATAACATCAACAAATTTAGAAAGATTGAGATTATACTAAACCTATTCTCTGATCATAAAGCCTTGAAACTAGAATTCAACTATAAAAAAGAAGTAAACAAGCCCACAAAAATGTGGAAACTAAACGACATACTTTTTAAAAATGAGTGTGTCAAAAAATAAATAAAAGCAGAGATCAAAAGTTACATACAGACACACAAAAATAACAATACGACATATCAGAATCTCTGGGATGCAGCAAAAGCAGTAATAAGAGGGAAGTTCATATCACTACGGGTCCATATGAATAAACAAGAGAGAGCCCAAGTAAACCACTTAACTTCACATCTTAAGGAACTAAAAAAAAAAAAAAAGAACAAAGGCAACCCAAAACCAGCAGAAGAAAGGAAATCATAAAAATCAGAGCAGAAATAAACAAAATAGAGAACAGAAGAACTATAGAAAAAATTAATAAAACAAAGAGCTGGTTCTTTGAAAAGATCAACAAAATTGACAAACCATGGCAAGATTTACTAAGGAAAAAAGAGAAAGGACTCATAAGCAAAATCCAAAATGAAAGAGAAGAAATCACCATAATAAATATACAAAGAATTATTGTAGAATACTATGAAAAACCATATGCCACCAAATTTAACAATCTAGAAGAAATGGATAAATTCCTAGAACAATACAATCTTCCTAGACTGAATCATGATGAAGCAGAAAGCATAAACAGACCCATAAGCAGGGAGGAAATAGAAACAACTATCAAAAACCTCCCCAAAAATAAAAGTCCAGGGTCAGACGGCTATACTAGTGAATTCTATCAAACATGCACAAAAGACTTGGTTCCTATTCTACTCAAAGTCTTCCAAAAAACTGAAGAAGAAGCAATACTTCCAAACACATTTTATGAGGCCAACATAATCCTCATACCAAAACCTGGCAAGGACAACACAAAAAAAGAAAACTACAGACCAATATCTCAAATGAATACAGATGCTAAAATACTAAACAAAATACTAGCAAACTGAATACAACAATACATAAAAAAATAATTCATCATGATCAAGTGAGATTCATCCCAAAATCACAAGGATGGTTCAACATATGTAGAATGGTTCACGTAATACATCATATCAACAAAACAAAGAACAAAAATCACATGATTTTATCAATAGATGCAGAAAAGGCATTAGATAAAAAACAACACAATTTTATGTTTAAAACACTCAACAAAATGGGTATAGAAGGAAAATATCTCAACATAATAAAGGCCATCTATGATAAACCATTAGCTAACATCATATTAAATGGCATAAAACTGAGAACTTTTTCCCTAAAATCAGGAACAAGACAAGGTTGTCCACTCTCTCCACTTTTATTTAACATAGTGCTGGAAGTTCTAGCCAGAGCAATCAGACAAGACAAAGAAATAAAAAATATCCATATTGGAAAAGAAGAAGTAAAGGTTTCACTTTTTGCAGATGATATGATCCTATACATTGAAAACCCCAAAGACACCACAAAATGATTACTAGAAACAATAAACCAATACAGTAAGGTTGCAGGATACATAATTAATATACAAAAGTCCATTGCTTTCCTATATGCTAACAATGAAACATCAGAAAACAAACTCAAAAATACAATCCTCTTCATGGTTGCAACAACAAAAAAATAAAATACCTAGGAATAAACATAACAAAGAATATAAAAAACCTATATAATGAAAACTACAAAGCATTTTTAAGCGAATTCAAAAAAGATACAATGAAATGAAAAAATATTCCTTGTTCTTGGATAGGAAGAATAAATATAGTCAAAATGAGTATATTACCCAAAGCGATATACAAATTCAATGCAATTCACATCAAAATTCCAATGGCATTTTTAAAGAAATTGAACAAAATATCATCAGATTTATATGAAACTATAAAAACCCCAAATAGCCAAAGCAATCCTAAGGAAAAAGAACAAATCTGGGGGCATTACAATACCTGACTTCAAATTATATTATAGAGCAGGGGTCCCCAAACTTTTTACATAGGGGGCCAGTTCACTGTCCCTCAGACTGTTGGAGGGCTGGACTATAAAAAAACTATGAACAAATCTCTATGCACACTGTACATATCTTATTTTAAAGTAAAAAATCAAATTAAGAACAAATACAATATTTAAAATAAAGAACAAGTTAAATTTAAATCAACAAACTGACCAGTATTTCAATGGGAACTATGGGTGCGGATGCATCCTGTGCTCCTCTCACTGACCACCAATGAAAGAGATGCCCCTTACAGAAGTTCGGCAGGGGTTGGATAAATGACCTCAGGGGGCGGCATGCGACCCACGGGCCATAGTTTTGGGACCCCTGTTATAAAGCCACGACAATCAAAACATGAGGGCATGAACAGACACTTCTCCCAGCATGGTATTGGCAGAAAAATAGACACTCAGACCAATGGACCAGAATAGAAAGTCCAGAAATAAAACCACATATATACGGTCAAATAATTTTTGATAAAGGGGCCAACAACATACAATGGAGAAAAGAAAGCCTCTTCAACAAATGGTGCTGGGAAAACTGGAAAGCCACATGCAAAAGAATGAAACTAGACTACAGTTTGTTCCCTTGTACTAAAATTAATTCAAACTGGATCAAAGACCTAAATATAAGACCTGAAACAATAATGTACAAAAAAAAAAACCATAGGTACTAAACTCATGGACCTTGGTTATAAAGAGCAATTTATGAATTTGACTCCAAAGGCAAGGGAAGTGAAGGCAATGATAAATGAATGGGACTACATCAGACTAAGAAGCTTTTGCACAGCAAGAGAAACTGACAACAAAACAGACAGCCAACTAAATGGGAGATGATATTTTCAAACAATAGCTCAGATAAGGCCTAATATACAAAATATACAAAGAACTCATAAAACTCAACGACAAACAAACAAACAATCCAATAAAAAAAATGGGAAGAGGACATGAACAGACACTTCTCCCAGGAAGAAATACAAATGGCCAATAGATATATGAAAAAATGCTCATCTTCATTAGCTATTAGAGAAATGCCAATCAAAACTACAATGAGATACCACCTCACACCTGTTAGATTAGCTATTATCAACAAGACAGGTAATAACAAGTGCTGGAGAGGCTGTGGAGAAAAAGGAACCCTCATCCACTGTTGGTGGGAATGTAAAGTAGTACAACCATTATGGAAGAAAGTATGGTGGTTCCTCAAAAAATTAAAAATAGAACTACCATATAACCCAGCAATCCATCTACTGGGTATATACCTCCAAAACTCAAAAACATTGGTACATAAAGACCAATGTTCATTGAGCCCCATGTTCATTGCAGCATTGTTCACAGTGGCCAAGACATGGAAACAACCGAAAAGCCCTTCAATAGATGACTGGATAAAGATGTGGTACATATATATACTATGGAATACTACTCAGCCATAAGAAATGATGACATCGGATCATTTACAACAACATGGATGGACCTTGATAACATTATACTGAGTGAAATAAGTAAATCAGAAAAAAACTAAGAACTGTATGATTCCATACATAGGTGGGACATAAAAATGAGACTCGGAGACATGGACAAGAGAGTGGTGATTACCGGGAAAGGGGAAGAGGGAAGGGAGGGAGGGAGTGGAGAGAGGGGAGAGGCACAAAGAAAACCAGATAAAAGGTGATGGAACACAATTTGACTTTTGTTAATGGGTATGCAACACAATTAAATGTCAAAATAACCTGGAGATGTTTTCTATGAACAGTTGTACCCTGATTTATTAATATCACCCCATCAAAATTAAAAACAAACAAAAACAAATACTTACTTGGTCAATATTATTTTGAAAGTACTTCTTAATTTTACTTTTCAGCTCAAAAATCCTGTTAAAAAGTCTTGTGATAAGCTACCAAATGTACAGCAGGGTATTTATATGGTCTTTGTCCAGGTTTTATACCATTTTAAAATATTCTCAAGTTAATTAGTCTTTCTGTATCAAAGTTAGCCATATTGTAGCATCATCCAAAATTTTCTATCACTTCATTGTCAGTGTTTGAGAACAGCAGTTCTCTGAGAAGAATGCAGTGTGTTGTGACACTGAATAAATTTTTTTTTATGAGATACAAAAACTCTCATAGAACCAACCATTAACCAGAACCATCAGTACACAAATTAACATACTTTTCCCATGATAGATAATTTGTTTATAGCTATGAAGGCCAAACATTAACTCTATCTTTCCCTTTGCTTGTTGTGGGCAATTCTTTGTGTTCCTGAATTTTACAATTACTTGAAAATCTTAGCAACACTGCAGCATGACATTTATTGGTGAAATCTGTGGTTAAAAAGCTGTTGTGGTCTTTGAGCTTAGTCCACAAAACATCTTCCAGATCATATAATGTATCATCAGTTCTTCAACTTCTCACACTGTTTGTGTGTATGGAGCCTTTTCAATTTCCTGCAGTGCATTTTGTCCTAACATTTTATTCACATTAATTATACATGATCACATTATTAGGCTCTTACCAACTGTGTGACTTTTCTTGTTTGAAGTAGTAAGATCTAATAATAAATAATATATCTTCTGGTTCTTTTCACTGTTTTTATTAAGACATTTACTGTTTACTTTTATATTCTAATCACCGTTTAAAATAATCAGCACTTTCTCAAATGGCTGCTACTTGTATTTAAGGGTTTTATTTTCCCCTGTTTTTTTGGATCCACTGTTACATTTGTAAGTTGTTTGACATAGAAGGGACTGGGAGACTATAGTCCACTGGCAAAATTCCACCAGACACCTATGTTTGTACAGCCCTCAGAGCTAAGACTGGTTTTTACATATGTAAAGAGTTATAAACAAACAAAAATGAAGAATTTGTGGCAGAGACCATGTGTGGCTTGCAAAGCCTAAAATATTCTCTACCTCTGTTGAGATTTGCTTTGAATCATAGGAAGAGTATTTACTCCTTCCATTTCCTCTAGCAACCAATGACAGACACTTCATAAGACAGCGGGCAGGGTTAGGAGTGTTGCCTACATCAGTGTAACAGAGTTTTTCTGTCTTACAGCAGGTGAAAAACATCACAAAAAAAGAAAGTAAATGAGATGGCAGAGTGGACAGGCTTAGCCAAATTTTTAATGTTCCAAATCCCTTTGGATAAGCAGAGTCTATGTTATATAACCTTTTTGTAGTGCTACTGTACAGTCAGAATGAAAAGAAAGAAAGCACTATGAAATCCAGGCAGTATAAAAGCAAAAATCACTCTTCCTTGCTATGACATCACAGAAAATATTTTTTGTTTTAAAAGCTTTGGTTTCTTTTGCGATCAGGTAAGTGCCTCTGATGTCCCATTCTAGCTTACCCTTACTACCTAATTTTGCAATTCCAGTTCAGGCTCAAATACAACCATGCCTCATGGCTCTCATCTTGGGGGAAGGCCATTTCATTTTGGAATCATTGTGGTTGAGTAGACAAAGCAGTAGAGCAGATGGTTGAATACCCAGAGAGAGAACAGAAGGGTAACATAAGAAGACAGTATGCTTTATAAGTCAGGATTGCACAGAAGAAGGTGAAGGCTGAAAGTAGGCATAATAGAAGATTATGTAACCATGAAGATTAGAAATAAAGAGGGTATGGGTTTGGCACCTAATCCCACAAAGTTAGTAAACAGCTCTGAAAGCTTAGAAACTGCTTAAATTCATTAAATGTACTTTTGGTTTTGTTAGTGGCAGGAAAACAGCACCAGGTGTTAACCTTCATTTAGCAACCTCAGTTCTTGAGTTTTGGCTAAGAAAAGAATTCAGAGCCAAGAGAAATTTTATTTAGAAAGTCACAGAGGTAGAAGAAGTGAGCCATAGAAGAAATGGGTTTAGAAAATAAGGTACAGCTAAAGAAGGATCTGGGGGAGAGGGGGAGAGAGAGAGAGAGCCCTGGGGAAGAAAGGGGATATGGAAAGGCCCAGTGCGCTCCATAGAGAAAGCCATGCTCGGTCCTCCATCCTGAGGATGTTTATCTGAGGTCTCAGGGGAAGATCTCAATAGAATATTCATCACTTTCCCCAGTGTGGCTCCTTGGGGTCAAGGTCTCCACTGACGTTTGTGGGGGGGGGGGCTCATTAGCCATTGCAGCTGGTCCTGAAATCAGCCACGGCACTGCTCCATCTGGTTTTGCTGCTTTTCTGGACCTAAATCTGAAGCCTAGATATCATCTTCCAGGAGTTAATGCTTAAGGGAATTGTTATGCAAGGGTTTAGTTTTTTCCCATTGCTAGGTACCAAGGGTTCTCCACCTGGTGACCTTTTGCACCTGGCCCATTGTTCCTGCTCTGCTCATGCCTATCTAACCGCCTACTACAGTTTCACATCTTACATGACTCAATTCAAATAAAAATCTTAAGAAATATCAAGGATGTGAAAAGAAGAAATTATGGGTAGACAGGTGAGGTGTTGCCATATTTTTGCCAACAGGCAGAGAAGGAAGGCAGGAGAATATTGAGAGGGGTCATAAGAATATACTACCCTGTGGTAGCCAGCCTCCAAGGTAATCCTCAGTAATTCTTGTCTCTTTCCACTCACACCCTGTGCAATCTCCTCCCACACTGAATCAGAGCTGGACTTTGTGGCCAATTGATGAAAATAACCATGTGCAACTTCTGAGAATAGATCGTAAAAGTCATTGTCTGGTTGTCTTGTTCTCCTGGATTACTCTTTCTGGGAAGTCAGTAGCCAGTCTGTGAAGACACTCAAGCGGCCCCATGAAAAAGATTACATGAGGAGTAAAGAAGGTGTCCCACCAACAGCCAGCACCAACTGGCCACCACATGACCGGGCCATCTTTGACACAATACTCCATGCCCAATTAAGTCTTCAAATGATTACAGCCCCAACCAGCATCTGAATAAAATGCACCAAAAGAAAAACAACAAAATCTTGAGACAAAACATCCAGTCAAGGCCACTGAAACTATAAGAAAATAAATGTCTAGTGTTGTTTGAAGCCACTCAATTTTAGAATAACTTATTACACAACAATGTATAACTGATACATTGCCCTCCCAGGGACCAAGACTGGGTAGGTATTGAGTGGAAACATTTATTAATGAAACAAAGAGTTGATAAAACCAGAGAATATGAGTGTTCCCAGGTTTGAAGATGTGACGGTGAATTTGGAGATTCAAAGTTAGGAACTCAGTTGATGTCTGAGTTACATAGTAGGGTATAGGAGGGGACTGAGAGCCAAGAGATGGCTTTTTTTCTTTTTTCTTTCTCTAAGTCAAGGGAGTACAGTATATGATGTCTTTATGGTTCTTTCTAGATAGTTAAGCTGAGGTTGGCAGAATAAGAAGAAAAGTAAGGTTTCAGGACAATAAGTCAGCTAAGGAATAATTGATGTTCTTGGTGACTTACTCAGATTCCCTTTACTGGACCAATACACCATGCCGCAGCAGCTGTATCCTCTACAGAGAACTGCTGTGGCAGCCAGAAATGACAGAGGTTACACAACTTCCAGACATACAGGGATACAAAAGCATCCTTAGCCTCAGTGCTCGTCAATTCTGTGGGGCTGGTCTTGCCTCAGTGCTCCTCCTCAGATCAGACTGAGGCTAACTTCAGCAAAAACCACATTCTACTTAGCTAGTCCTCTGTACTATCCTCCTTCCTTCACACCCTGACAGCATTCACAGGAGATCACTTCCTTGGTTAATCACCTGTGCAGGAATCCCTGCTGCAGGCTCTGTGATGAGGAAACCCTAGATAAGATACCAGGTTTAAAGAGAATGTATGTGCTTATAGCAGGGGTGCCCACACTTTTTCAGCTTGCAAGCTACTTATGAGATGACCAAGTCAAAATGATCTACCTACAATAAAAATGCAAAACATAAATTTGTTTCTTCTATATTATCATTATTTAAGTTACTATTATTACTATTTCATATTGTGTATTCTTCTTTCACCTTTCTCCTTCTCAGCTCACTTTTCGGAGGAAAGTCAATGTCATAGTTTTTATGAACAGTCCGAAAAAGCCGCTCCACATTTCCCTTCTTTGGAATAGCAATGGCACACCAACAGATGAGGCAAACGCACTTAGAATATGACATAGTAAAAAAAATCCCCTCCCATTCTGTATGGAAGTGGTAGGTTTTAGGCTTCTTACTCGGACCAGCTACAGCACTCAGTTTTATACCCTTTGTTGTATTTAGTTTAAATAAATTGAAGGCTAACTACGCAGCAATGTAACTGAACAAGTTAGCGGTTTAACGCTCATGTGTAGGGTGTCAAAAGTTCAGACGTCAGATTGGCTACCCTGTATGCCAATCAAAAGACAAATGTCTTTTTAATGTCATGCAATCTACCCACACTTCCTTCACGATCGACCAGTAGATCGCAATCAACATATTGAGCACCCCTGGCTTATAGCATCTATTGTGCTATATTTCTCAGAAACCAGGAGTGCTTCGGGTTGAGTGCAGGGGTGACAATGATACCAACAACTGCTTTATACCATGGATATTAAATAGATTTTCTGAACCTTAAGAGAAAAATCTAAGGAGAATTAAGAGGATGGGGTGGCAAGTTATGGATTCATAACAATTATAACAACAATAAGTGACTGTCTCCTATTATTTATTTATCTATTTCTTTTTGTGACAGAGACAGGAGAGAGACAGAGAGAGGAATACATAGGGACAGGCAGGCAGGAAGGGAGAGAGATGAGAAGCATCAATGCTTTGTTGCGGCTCCTTAGTCTCCTTAGTTGTTCATTGATTGCTTTCTCATATTTGCCTTGACCAGGGGGCTACAGCAGAGTGAGTGACCCCTTGCTCAAGCCAGTGACCCTGGGCTCAAGCAAGTGACTTTGGGCTTTAAGCCAGTGACCATGGGGTCATATCTATGATCCCATGCTCAAGTCAGTGACCCGGCACTCAAGCCGACGATTTTGGGGTTTTGAACCTGAGTCCTCTGCATCCCAGTCTGATGCTCAATCCACTGCTCCACTGCCTGGTCAGGCTAATTTTTAAGGTTAGTTTCTGAAGAACTACCACATAATATTTTTAGAGTGTATCATTAATCTAATCCTATGGGTTAATTTTAATTTTATGGTTTTAATATATGTCTCAATCCTATCCACAGTTTTTTGAGAGCATTAAGGCACATGACATAATAAATTAGATATGGGCACCTATATTTGATGTTTTCATCAAAGAGGAAAATATGAACAGGTTTATACGCTGTTATCTGACATGAGATCACCAAAAGTTCCCAGGAAGATTAATGTAAAGATTAAAATGAATCTAAGAAATTCATACATTGGGTGATGTCTATTCCTGGAAGAGAATGTAATAAATTTGAGACTAGAGCTTCTAAAGCCCTGCCCAAGCCAGTAACCAAGGAAAAAGAATCAATATAAGAAGGAATTTTTACTCTCCTGTGAAAGAGCTTTAACTCTGGTAGCTTCCTCTTTTAACTTGATAGCCTCTTCTTTTAATTTTAACTCTGATAGCTTACTCTTTAAGTGGCATGCCCTTATTGATTTCATAACCTCTCAAATCATTTTTTTCAACTAGGTAGAAATTCTTACTGTTCCCATGCTCAAAGTATGGCAAGTGGAGGCAATTGCCTCAAACTCCAAGATTAATCCACTCAACCCCTCCTCTCACTATACCCTGCTGGCTGCTGAGTTGTCACTAGAGAGTTTGGTCTCAGAGAGAAAAGGTAATCTACATACACAATCATATCAAAACAAAGCCAACTGGGCTGCCACCTCCAACCACATACCCATCTACCATTTACTCAATATTCAGGCCTAACTTCAGCTATACAGAAAAGCTAGTAAGGTATAAAATCAATCACAGTTGCCTGCCCCAAGTTAAGCACCTCCCTAGGATTAGCCCCAATTCTCACCACTTACTCCCAGCTTTTTATATTTTGCATTTGACAAGAACCCTGGGGTCAACAGACTTGGGTCTGTAATTGTTACTAACTTTCTCTGACCCAGGGCCTATCACCTCTCTGTGCCTCAGTTTCTTCAGCTCCAAAAAAGAACATTGATTTTGATCATTGTGTCTCATCAAGAAATGCTGGTTCAGAGAGATAACTTTCACACATAAAAAAAGATAATATGATTATATAGATCACTGCAAACTATAGGCCTTCCTTGAGGCATTCCCACTATACTGAACGTAAGAAAGACTTTCTATAATAAAGAAATGATTTTCATATTGTTTAAGCAAAAAAATATGGCCGTTGAAACTTTTGGGTAGCATGTTCACTAAAAATTTCAATTCTGTCCTTGGTGGTACCCTGACCTAGAGGAGATTTACTGGCTTCATAAGTCAACGATTGTAATTGGCCTGGTCAAACACCATGTCTAGATGTTGTTATAAAGGTATTTTTTAGAAGTGATTACCTTCTTTTAATGTGGATGGGCCATACCCAATCAGTTAAAAACCTTAAGAGTAAATTCTGTGGTCTCTAGAAGAAGAAGGGCTTTGGCCTCCAGACTGTAGCATAGAAACTCTACTTGGGTTTCCGGCTTGCCTAGCCTACCCTTTGTATTTGACCTTAACATTGTTTCAGATTCTACCTGAATCTCCAAACTGACAACTAGCCCTATGGATTTCTGACCTCCCAACTCCCATAATCACATGAGCCAATTTTTAAAATATCGACAGCTATAGATACAGATAGATATAATCTTATTGGTTCTGTTTCTCTGGAGAACCCTGATTAACATGCTGGTGTCATGTTGTGATTTAACCAAATATCTACATAGAACAGTATAAATCTCCATTGTCTGCTTTTTGTCTTCTCGTGTAATATGAATCCTTTTAAGAGTTTTTCATGAAACAATAAATCTCTTCTGGAGGAAATGAGGGACAGTATGGTAGTGTGGAAATAGTGCTGTATTAAAAGATTAGATAATCAGTCCCCAGGGCACCCCCCCCATTCAAGGACTTCAATGTGTCACCAACAGAAGTAGGATAATGGTGCTCCCCTTGTTTGTGGCAATGACTTACTGAAATCATTTTTGGTAACCCTTTCAATTTCTTAAAGCTGTGGTTTTCTAACTTAATGGCTAGTGTGCTTGAAAGAGTAAACCTATATTGTCTCCTGACAAGCCTTAAAACAACTCCACCACAGCCAGGTTTGACTGAAGGGGAGAATGAGATTGTTAACACAAGTTCCTGGCACAGTTTCTGGTTCAAACTGGCCCTCAATGAATAACTTTCCATGCTAATGAAAAATATGTAAGAGCTACTTAATGATGATCTTGGCTTCACAAACTGTGTAGTTACTTTGGAATCCCTAAAGAACTTTATTCTGGCACAGATATCCATTTCATGTAAATAGTCCCTTAAAGGAAGTAATCACCACAAATAGAAAGAAATCCTTTATAATGCTGAAATAGTTATTTGACTATTTGACTCACTTTTCTTATGTATAAAATACTGATAATAAGAATTTTCTCCCTTTTTAGCCAAAAACATATATACGTAACACATATATACAGGCAACAGGGTAGCAATAGCCAGAGGTAAAGGGGGTATGGAAATAGAAGGGAAAGAGAATTTGTGTGGGGTATGGGGAGGCATGATGTGGGCTAAAGAGGGTCATATACTTAGTGGGATACTTGAGACCATGTCAATACAGTAAATTAAAAAATAAAAATAATTGAAAATATATCTTCCCTTTAAAGTTATAAATATTGAATATATTAATCAAT
Source organism: Rhynchonycteris naso (assembly GCA_037038555.1). Lineage (NCBI taxonomy): Eukaryota > Metazoa > Chordata > Mammalia > Chiroptera > Emballonuridae > Rhynchonycteris > Rhynchonycteris naso. The sequence continues at coordinate 85,087,680 of CM073003.1, forward strand.
TTTGAAGTCCTTATCACAATGCTTGGCACAATAGAAGTGCTCAAAAGTTATTAAGAACCTGATCTGTGGTGGCACAGTGGATAGAGTGTTAACCTGGGACACTGAAATCCCAGGTTCAAAACCCTAAGCTTGCTGGCTTGAGTACAGGGTTGCTGGCTTGACCATGGGATCATCAGCATGATCCTGAGGTTGCTGGCATGAGCCCAAAGGTCACTGCCTTGAAGCCCAAGGTCACTGGCTTGAGCTGTAGGTTATTGGTTTGAACAAGAGGTCACTGACTCAGCTTGAGCACCAGTCACACTCCCATCAAGGCACATATGAAAAGCCATCAATAAACAGCTAAAGTAAGGCAACTACAAATTGATACTTTTCATCTCTCTCCCTTCCTGTCCTTCTCTCTCAAAATTAAAAAAAAAATTAAATTAAAAATAAAGTTATGAACACAATAGGCAACAGTTTCTTAGATTATTATTACAAAATTTTATTGAATATAGATGTGTTTGGCCATACACTGTCTTAAATATAAAGTAAAATATAATGTATACTGCATGAATCCTAGTCAAGAAATTCAAGAGAACACAAAATATAGCTTTATTTTCCTGTCATTCCACTTAACTTCTCTTCCTGGCTTCCATCCTGCTAAGATGGTGGAAACTTACTCTTACCAGTGTAGAGTCTCCATTTCCCAAGGTTTGTCTTACATTCCAGAAGGCTGTAATGGAACGAAGTCTTCAAGTGAGGTAGTGGCGGTGGCGGCATCTTGTCTTCCAGTCCTCTGACTCCATGTGTGTCCACTGAAATGTCTATATATTCTTGGGCACAGTTCTCTCAGGTCAGGGCTGAAGTATGCAATCCCGTCCTCACAGCCCCTTTTGGACCAGCCCTTTTCTATCTGAATTCCATGCGATGAGTAGGGTGGGCATCTTTCTGCTGCTTCCTTGTCTGTCTGGAGCATGCCAATCTCAGCAAAGTTGTCTATGGCTACCTATCTGCACATACAAGTCATTTTCACATTTTTTTCCTGGAGTCTTTCCATCTTCCAGGGGCTCTGCTTAGTAATAAAGTTTCTTCTGCTCCTGGATCCATTAGGTGGGGTGTTCCTACTCAGCTTTTTATATTTTCTTCTTTTTTTTTTTAGTTATTATTAGGTGAGAGGCAGGGAGGCAGAGACAGACTGCCGCATGCAACTGGACAGGGATCCACCTGGCAAGTCCCCTACCAGGTGATGCTCTGCCTGTCTGGGAGGCTGCTCCATTGCTCAGCAACCAAGCTATTTTAGCCCCTGAGGCAAGGCCATGAAGCCATCCTCAGCATCCGGGGCCAACTTTGCTTGAACCAGGAGGGGAGAAGCATATGGTCGTTTCTCCGTGTGCCCGGACCAGAAATTGAACCCAGGACTTCCACACCCCTGCAGACATTCTACCGCTAAGCTAACCAGCCATGAATTTCCCCAGAAGTACTTAGCATCACCTCCTGCGCCAGCTCAGATTTCCACACATGCAAGAGTCAGGGAACTACAGCTTTTCCCTGAGTACCAGTGAAGGTTTACTTGAGTAAGAGAAGGGGAGATACTCAGATAAAACAAATATAAATGAAAAACCTTAAATGATATTGACATATGTGCCAATGATACTGCAGTTTAACATTCATGAAAGAAAAATCACTTTGGGTGAGTATTTCAGTTAGAAACGTGATATAAGGCTAAGGTAGGGTTTTGTTGTGTTTTTTTTGTTGTTGTTTTGTTTTTGCTTTTGTTTTTTTTACAGGGACAGAGAGAGAGTCAGAGAGAGGGATAGACAGGGACAGACAGACAGGAACGAAGAGAGATAAGCATCAATCATTAGTTTTTCGTTGCCATTGCGACACCTTAGTTGTTCATTGATTGCTCTCTCACATGTGCCTTGACCGTGGGCCTTCAGCAGACTGAGTAACCCCTTGCTGGAGCCAGCGACCCCGGGTCCAAGCTGGCGAGCTTTTTTGCTCAAGCCAGGTGAGCCCATGCTCAAACTGGTGACCTCAGGTCTCGAACCTGGGTCTTCCGCATCCCAGTCCGACACTCTATCCACTGCGCCACTGCCTGGTCAGGCAAGGCTAAGTTTTTAGGAGCACAAACTTTTAACTGGCAGAAGGGATAATGCTTCAGGGAATGGTGCTAGATTTCAAAGCCTCATGGGTGAGGCCCTCTATATTTATTAGATGCTGCTTAAAATTAACAGAAATTTAACTTGAAATTGTGTATGCCAAGAAAAGGCTGAATTGGCTCATGGAAAACAAGGGCATCCCTAGCTGAGCCAGGGACAGGAGTATTGGCAACAGCTCTTCATTTTATTTCTTCTTCCTTGTTGTTTCCTCTGTTCAGATGGTCTGCCTCCACTTCTTTCAGGCTCATAACAGCAAATGTAGCCCAAAGACCCTGAATATTACATGTCTTTTAAAGGTACAGCCATCTGTAAAGAGACCCAAGTTTCTTGTCTCAGACCCAAGTCTAAATTTCCTGGAAGATAACTTTCTTGACCCAGGTTAGACCAGTACAATTTTAGTCAGGGTCTAAACTACATTTGAACTAACACGGCTGCTCCCAAATTAACTCTGTGAATAACAGGAAGAAAGAATAGTTTCTAGAAGGAGGAGATAATACACAGAAAAGGAAGTGGGTGAGTTCTGGGAGCACAAAATAATGGAATCTGGTCAACAATCCACTGGTAAAACCCTTCTCTAAATCCAGTCTCCAACTCAGACGAGTACAAGTATGGGAAAAAATTGGGGATTCTAAATTATTGTTCAGTAGGGAAATTTTTATTTATTTATTTGTTTGTTTGTTTATTTATTTTTAAGTGAGATAAAGGCAGATAGAGAGACAGACTCCTGCATGCAACCCAACCAGGATCCACCTGGCAACCCTTATCTAAGGCCAATACTCAAATCAACCGAGCTATTTTTAGAGCCTGTGGCTGATGCTCCAAGAAACTATTCTCAGCATCTGGGGCTGATGATCGAACCAAGTGTGCTATTCTCAGTGCCCAGGCCTATACTAGAACCAATCGAACCACTGGCAGCAGGAGGGTAAGAGAAAAAGAAGAGGGAGAGAGGAGAGAGAAGCAGATGGTTGCTCCTCTTGTGTGCCCTGACCAGAGATCAAACCCAGGACATTCACACACCAGGCCAGTGCTCTATCCACTGAACCAACTTGCCAGAGTGACAGCAACTTTTTAAAAAGCAACACTTTTTTTTCAAATTGCAAAGAGAAGGAAACAATAAAGGGACTTATTCCCACTGGCTTCAGTGAAGAAGAAGCTAAAATTTTCATCTCTTGATATCTTGCCAGAAAAACTTTGTCATAGTAACTGAAAATTGATAGTATCTGAGGGAGGGATGGAAAATAGGGGGGGGGAGGGCCTGCCCAATACAGTAGTATTTGCTTCATTGTGGCTTCTTGAAGAGACTTTGTTACATTGCTAGCCATGCTCTTTGGGGCAAAGGAATAGGGAGTGCAATGGTAATAAATCCCTGGCTGCTCGGGCTAACTTTAAAAGTCTGAAGATGGGAGATCAAAGCAGAGAAGGAGAAAAGGAAATTCCCCTGCCCCCCCAAAAAGATGTTAATAATAGCCTCATTCTTAGTAAAATCTAAATGAACTGAGATTTCATTGTTTATTCTTGCACAAAACACTAAGCAAGGGTTGATAAAAAATTAATGATGCAGGTGGGTTGTGGGGAAACTGGATGGCCAAAGCATAAAGAGGTGGGAGGGGGTTCTTTTACTGTTTACTCTTTTATAATTTATCCATTTGACCCATAGGATACCTAACAAAAAAATAAAATACATTAAAATTTTTAAATTATAAAATAATAAATAATTGGGGGAAAAATGAATGAATGGGGAATGAGTTTCTGGCCAGACGATGTATAAATTTTATAATAACAAGGGGGTTTATTTTGAAAATGCAAAATTTGAATGTGAGGATTATTTTAAATTTAAAATACTACTCCATATTTATAGTCCCCCCAAAATTAGGCATATTAATAGTGGGCTCTGCTTTCCCCTTTGTAATGAGGACAACATATAAAAAGAAAAAAGCCATCCTTAACATCATTTCAAGATTACCACCTACTTTTGCACCCTGCTGCTGCCCACTGGGTCAACACTGATGCCCATAAAGGGAGCCATTAGTGTGGGGTAGTCAGGATTGCCTCTCTATCCCCCAACACATAGAATCATCTTTGCACACCTGTGCCAGGAAGGGACCTCCCTCTCCAGACACAAGGACATCAACTGCATAACCAAACATTTATTGACAGCCTTCTGTGTGCCAGGTACTATGCAGTATGCCAGAGTATACAGCTAAACAAAACACAGGTGAATAAAATGTAAGTTTCTCCCCAGAAGGCCATAAATACAAACATTTTGCGATGTAACTTTTGAGGAACTGCTAGACAGTTTTCCAAAGTGGTTGCACCATTTTATATTCCCACCAGTAGGGTATGAGGGTTCTACTTTTCCCCATCCTTGTTAGCACTTGCTACTATCTGCCATTTTTATTATAATCATCATAGTGGGTAGATAAGGTCTTAGTTAGCAAGGAATTTCTTCAAGTGAGATTTTTCTGTGCATTTTCCTGGTAGGTAATGATGTCAACCATCTTATTATGTGCTACTGGCATTTGTATATTTTCTTTGAGAAATATCTATTCGTATTATTTGCCCATTTTTAATTGGCTTATTCTTTTATTATTGAGTTGTGAAAGTTCTTTATGTGTTCTAGATACAAATTCTAGACATATATAATTTTTAAATATTTTCTCCCATTCTGTGGTTTGTCTTTTCACTTTCTTGATGGTGTCCTGCGTAATGTAAAAGTTTTAATGGTTGAAGAACTCTAATATACTATTTTCTTTTTACTCTGTGTTGCTTTTGGTGTCATAAAAGAAACAATTGCTTAATCCAAGCTCACAATGATTTATGACTATTATTTTTTTCTAAAAGTTTTATGGTTTTTGGCTATTACATGTGAGTGTTCAATCCAGTTTGAGTTAATAGTAATATATGTTGTAAGGTAAGTGTTAACTTCAATGTTTTGCATATATGACCATCCAACTGTCCCAGCATCATTTTGTTGAAAAGCATATTCTTTTCCTATTAAGTGGTCTTGGCACCCTTTTCAAAAATCAGCTGACCACCTCATTTATTTCTGGACTCTCAATTCTACTTAATTTATGAAAATATCTGTCCCTATGCCAGTTTCACATGGTCTTAATTATTATTGCTTTGTGGTAAGTTTTAAAATCAGAAAGTGTGAGTACTTCAACTCTGTATTTCTTTCCCAAGATTATTTTGGCTGTGCTGAGTCCCTTGAATTTTCATATAAATTCTAGACCACCATGTCAATTTCTTAATGGCTGTGTGTTTGTTTTTTATGCTTTTCAATGCACAAATCCTGTTCATAGTAATATAAACCATCACTGATAACTTTAGCAAGTTCAGATGTAATTTTTCCCTGAAACTTGTGGTTACCTCTTTGATCTCATCCAGATATTGGGTAAGGTAGTATCTCAGTTATAACCAAAATCTTGTTTAAATCCTGGTCATTGATTTTACAATCTGAATCATCTGACCAATTAGTAAATGCATTTCTTCTTTCTTCTAATTTTGCATCTCTTTATAAAAGACAAAAATCAAGTTCTTGTTCTTGTTACTCAGTAGGATGTAGTTGATTGGATGCTTAATCAGAAACAGATCATATTTCCTTGAATTTCACTGGAGATGGACAATGTCTGTTTTGTGGGGGTTATTTTTGTACTTCTATCCAAAGTTCCGAGTTCAAGTCACACAAACCAGTAGACAACCTCTAAACTCTGTATATGAGCCAGAGGCTTGGTCTGATATGATACAGAACAGCAATTAAAAAAAAAAATTGTTGACTCAAAAGTTAAGTAAGTTCCATTGCAGTGTGTGGAACTACTCTTAATCACAATAAAATGAATGATAGCTCAACTCTAACCTTTGCATCATGCAAGTAAATTACTCTGCAGCAGATGGAAAAGGAGTTTTGACCCCTTCCTTGTGCCATTCACATCTTGCCCCTAAGGCACTTCATTCACTGTTACTAAACTGATAGCCCGTTCATCACTGGCAGAATACTGCCTTAAACAAATGTGTCCATTTCTGACCTAGTAATTGGAAGCTTCCAGAGTGGAGGAGCTCAATAAGAAGCAAGACAGGAGAAGAAGTTCACACAAGAAAATTGCCTTAATACTATGGAATACTACTTAGACATAAGAAATGATGACATCGGATCATTTATAACAAAATGGATGGTCCTTGATAACATTATACGGAGTGAAATAAGTAAATCAGAAAAAAAGAAAAACTGAGAACAGCATGATTTCATACATAGGTGGGACATAAAAGTGAGACTATGAGTCATGGACAAGAGAGTGGTGGTTACGGGGTGGGGGAGGGAGGGAAGAGTGGGATAGGGAGGAGGGGAGGGACACAGGGAAAACCAGATAGAAGGTGACAGAGGACAATTTGACTTTTGGTGACAGGTATGCAACACAATTGAATGATAAGATAACCTGGAGATGTTTTCATTATACATATGTACCCTGATTTATTGGTGTCACCCCATTAAAATTAATAATAATAAAATTTAAAAAAAGAAAAAAATTTTAGCCTGACCTGTGGTGGCGCAGTGGATAAAGCGTCGACCTGGGAACACTGAGGTCGCCAGTTCAAAACCCTGCACTGGTCTAGTCAAGGCACATATGGGAGTTGATGCTTTCAGCTCCTCCCCTCTTTCTCTCTTTCTCTCTCTCTCTCTCTTACTCTCTGTCTCTTCTCTAAAAATGAATAAAATAAAATTAAAATTAAAAAAAAAAAGAAAAAAATTTTTAAAAAAAGAAAATTACCTTAGGAGCTTTGTCAAAAAGCTTGTGTCTGTTCTCTGTCCCATACCACTCCACTCTGGGAATATCAAAATAGGGGCTGAAGAAAATGAAAAGGCCATATATGTATATTTGAGAAAATATTACATGTCCACCATATAACTACTATTATACAATCATACAGAAAACAACAATGGTTCCATAAGCTAAAAGAAGCCAAACCTCTAACTTTGGGGGAAGAAGGAAAAGAAGGGAAGAGGATTGGTCTTAAAATTAATACTTTCTTTAATTTAAATTATACAGAATATGAGAAGCAGAAATGGGTTAGGCAGTCTTGCCCACAAATGGGCATGAGCAGTGAAGGGATCAGAAAGAATGGAGCAAAAATGTTGAAAAGAAAAAAAAGACATAAAAGAAACAATGATATGAAAAAGAAGGAGACAGGTAGAGAGAAAGAAAAAAGAGAAAGTAAATATAATATTGGACATCAACTATAATTTAAAATAAATCTTTTAAATTGTGAAAAAAAAATAGTAGAAAAGAAAAAAGTAAAGAACTTGTTCCAGGAAGGCAGAGTCAGAATATGAGAATTTATGCAAGAGAGCCAGCTGATGTAAAATGGAATCACAGACACAACCAGAAAAAAACCAGTAGGGAATAGCTCTACTCTTCTTTTTGAGGAAATGAGCAAGGATTTAAGAAGTAAAAAAGAAGAATTGAGTAACAAGTTTAAGGAACTTTCTAAGAAGAGAAAAGAAACTTTAAAGAAAGAGAAATTGAAAGAAAAAGTAGTATAAAATGTACAGAATGAAAGATCCTTTGATTTAAGACATCCTGATTCCTGAGAGGAAGTTGCATAAAATTAGGTTTATGAACATCAGAGTTGTGCATGACAGCGAGAAGAAGAGCTAAAGTTTTACTGGGTACTATTTTAAAACTTGAAAATTTTCTTTTCCAGTTTCACAAGTGTTGTATTATGCAATTAGCTGACCTGGAGTGATTTTCGTGCTTTATAACTTATTTTATTGCCTTATTTCTTATTAAAGCTTCAGTGAACTTGTTCATCTCCCTATTGAGTACCTCACAAAAACCAGAGAGACTGTATTGTTGAGGAGCTCAAGTCAGATGATTTCAGCTTCAAATCCCAGGCCACCACTTATTAAGGTGTAATTTAGGACAAAGTATCTAACTTCTCTGTTCTTTAAGGTAATCCCCACCCCAAAGGATTGGTATAAAGCATACATTAGATAATCATTGTAGCATGTTTGGCACAGTGCTTTGTATGTATTACTTGATTATATACTACTCAATAAATAACAGTTATTGTTACTCTTATTATTTGGAATAACCTTTGTCCTAAAACAAACCCTCAAAATTCTATGCTCAGAAGAGAAGGAAGAAAATAGTAGCATTAGGAAGAAGGAGTAGGCCTATTCTCTTAAAGTGTGGATAATATAAGCACCAACCTGGTTGTAAACAGCATTTGTACAGTATCCCACACAATGCTTGGCGTATGACCCATCAGTATATTAAATGGCAGGCACTAGGTTAGTGCTGGGTAGAAATGGGTCCTTTAATTGTTCTAAGCTGAGAAAGATAACAATGCAATATCCAACTAGCAGTGGAGTCTGACCACACCCACACTGGATCAAGAATGGTACCAGCATCATAACCACATCAAAGTACTACAAAGTCAACCCTATGCACTTAATGCAAAGATTCATTGGTATTAGACTGGAGATTCAAATTATAAAAGTTGAAAAAAATCTTTTGAGGGAATAGGTTTGCTTCCAAGTAAAAAGATCTTAGAATTTGAAATGGGGGAAGAGAGAACCAAGGAATGAGAAAAGAACCCAGAATGGCAAAATTCTAAGCTTGTGATGCCTATTTTATAACTGAGTCACAATTGACAGAGGTATTTGGAAGCAGGTGAGGAGAAGCTATGCATGCAGTGTGGCTGTCCATGGAAAACTGAAGAAACAGACACAGAAGGGCCCTGGTAAGAGGAAGAAAGGCGACCAAATGGAAGTGGATCTGAAGCCAGGGCAGGACTGAGAGGCAGTGTTTCTTACCATTTGAGCTGACCAGGTGCTTTTATGAAAAACAGAAAATTTGATCGTCAGTCAATGAGTCTTATGCCTGAATTTGGTCTTCTGTTGAGACATGTTGGTATCACATCAAAACACCTGTCAAGTGCCCTATTATAACCCAATATGGGAAGACCAGATTAATTGGAGGTTATACTGTGACTTGGGGGCATGTTTTCTCTTCAGTGTTTTATTTCATCAGCCTATAAAGTTCAAGGCTGCATGGTTTCTCAGTGAGTCCAACATAACCAGCTCTTCCACTGGTACACAGGCGACAGGGCCACTGCTGTGCTGGTGGGAGCTGTGCCTTGGTCAAACAAGGTCTCCAGAAGGATGAGTGTGGACAGATCTAGCCTGATCTGTTCACCAAGAAGCAGGAGAGGAGCTTTTTAGAAACTTGCACAACAAACAGTTCTAGTGAATCAGTAGTGGCTATGGGAATTGATTTCTGTTTATTCACTTAAGCCCAAGGTAATATGTTTGCATTGTATCTAATGAACAACAGTAGAATCATACTTCCTCCAAGATGAGCACATTATGAGAGGTGTGTACATGGGACTGAGACTGATGGAGGGAAGAGTTTTGTGTCTCTTACCTCATCTCACACTTGCCTCATGGCCTGTAGTCATCACTGAGTGAAATTTAAGTGGCATTTAAAGTATTGCCTTACTCTCTTTCTCTTGACATCAAGGTACTAGTAGATACTTCAAAAAAGGTGGTTGAAGAGAATTTAATGAAAGGATTTTTACCTAAATGCGACCCCCTTGGTTGGCAATCCAAAGGGAGGAGAATTTCCAGGGAAAGCGGTGGAGGAAGGGAAAAGCTGTCCTTCAGAAACAGTGACCTTTCATGGAAAAGCACAGTTACGGCCAGGTGCCCCTTTCTTCCATAGAGTGCCTGCATCATAGCCCCTGGACCACTCACAGAAGCATGTTCTGGGGTCAAGGTTTAAAGGATTCTCCTTTTTCCCTCTCTACCAATTATTGAAAAGTGTTATATTTTAGATTGTATATTTGAATTTTGGTTTTCTTGTATAGCTTTTTGTTTTGTATTTCTGATTGCTTTGTATTTGTTTTATGTAGAAGAAATACCTCCCTTTTTACCCATGCTATAAATTAATTTCAGCTTCTTATTCATGCTGCTATTATATAGGTGTTACCACATTTTTCTTCTTCTTAAAGAACACTGACTTTCCCTTTTAATTTGAATTATTGCTCTCTAGACCTGCTAACATTTTGAGATTTCTTTTCTAAAAAAATAATTTTAAGAAGTGTAAGTACTTATATTACTGGGTTAGTTGTATCTTTTATCCCACACTGTCCTTCTCTTAGCTTTTCACCCTTCTTTAGCTGAATAATATAATATCACTAAGTAATATGCCAAAAAAAAAAAAGAATAAGGATACAAGAGTGACATCTTTTTCTTTTAAGTGCTCGATTTTTCTGCTTAATTCTAGAATGGCTTATTTGATTAAAGTGAATTGGGCCTATATATTTCTTGCTAGCTGACAAAAGATGGTATACCAACCTTCAGATACAGCTTAGCTCATCTTTAGATGTAACATATTCTGAAAATCATGTATTTAATCACCTAGAGGTAAGATAAGCTCTTGACCATCATGGGTGTTACTGCTCGTATGCCATTGGATTTTATCACTTGGATCCCTTCAGAAAACACTGCCTGCAGGATCACAGAGACATGAAGTACTGGTGGTGCCCGATGAGTCAGCTGCAGTGTGGAGAAGTAAGAACTGCCTGTACCTCATCTTCCCCGTTTCTCTGCGATTTAAACCAGACTTTAGGCAAAACATTGAATCCCACAAAGAGAGCTAGGGGAAATATAAAACAACATTGGCAAAGAGTCCTTAATATGAAGGACCTCATGCCCTAAAAAGCACATGCCACAAATGTATTTTAAAAGGAAAAAAGCTGTGTGCATAATTTTAGAAAAATGATGTCAAAAGCAAATGACCTAAATGGTCCTGCTCAATTTCATTATCATTCTCTGAGCCAAAAACAATAAACAAAAAATAGTCATCAACATACATCCACCTGAACAATACTTTGAAGACATAAGCCCTGAGAAGACATGAGACTGTGAGAGGACAGTGACTTTCCAAGTCTTCCAAGGCTTCTTGTGTTCTGAATACCACACTTTCCTATTTTAGGAGCCTTAAGTTTTTTACTTCTTTTTTTCTTCAGGATCTTAACTTACTATCTCTTCTGAATCCTTCTATCCCATTTAACCATATCCACTTTTCTTGGATTAAAAACAAAGACAGCAAAAAAAGAAGAATCAAAAGGAAAAGCAAAGAGAAAGGAAGGGGGGAAGGGAAGGGAAGGGAAGGGAGGGGAGAGGAGGGGAGGGGAGGGGAGGGGAGGGGAAGGGAGGGGAGGGGAGGGGAGGGGAGGGGAGGGGAGGGGAGGGGAGGGGAGGGGAGGGGAGGGGAGGGGAGGGGAGGGGAGGGGAGGGGAGGGGAGGGGAGAAAAATATCTTAAGTTTCAGTTTCTTTTCTGGAGACTCTACTTTGAGGAATTGGTAACATTTCTGACACAATTTGCTCACCTGCCACCAACTTCTCAATGTATTCTTATATGGATTTTTCCCTTACCAAACTATGAAACTATTTTCATAAAGATCACTAATAATTTTTTGCCAGCAGATTTGATAAATATTTTGATCTTCTTGAATCAGCAGCCAGAGTGATGGCTGAATCCCTTCCTTAACCATGCTTATCCTTCGGCTTCCATGAGACCACACTTCTGGTTTTTCTCTTTGGTTCAAGGATGTTATTTTGTTGTCCTCTTTGTTGGCTCATCTTCTAGGCTGCCATTAAGTTCCTCAAAGCTCAGTTGTAGGATCCCTAAACTACCACCTTAGACAATCTCAGACATGCTCACAGCATCTATCCTGGGCCTTTTTTTTTAGCTCTAGACCGAGATAGCTGCATGAAATCTTTGCATTTTCCACACACATTTCCCACTCAGATATTCCAAGTTGAAACATTATCTATCACCCCAACTTAGTTCATCTATGGTGTGTTCTTTTTTTAATTTCAGTCAATATTTCAGCACCAAAATTTATGGGAGCTGCCCTTGCCACCCGCCACTTACTAATCTCCCAAATCTAAATAATTACAAAGACTTGCTCATGTTACTTTCTGAATATCTCTTGAATCGATCAATTTCCTTTAACTCCTCTCTTACTACCATAGTCTAATCTACCACCAACTCTCACCTGGATCATTATGATAGCCTTTTAATTGGCCACTTCATATCCTCTGTCCAATTTTCTACTCTGTGGCAAACTGAGTTTTGTTTAATGTAACCTAAATATGATCAGGTCATTTTCCAGTCTAAAAGCCTGTCAATAGATTCCAATTGCACTAAAGATTAAGACCAAAATATGCATCATATATGTATTGTAAGCTCTGCTCCCCTCACAGGGGAATGTGCCATACTCAGTACTGCCTTAAACCTTTGTATAAAGTATTGTTTATTTTCCAAATAATCTTTCCATCTCCCCAAGTTTACTTAATTCTCACTCGTCCTGAAAATTTTAACTCAAGGTTTACTTTCTCAGAGAAGCATTCCCACAACTTCCATTCCAGGTCAAGAACACCTTTTAGACACTATTGAAGCCTCTCATATCTTTCTTTCACACTGCTTCCCATGGTTTATAATCCAATTATTGATCAATTTCTGCCTCCCCAGCTAGACTGTAAATTTATGAGAGCAGAAAGAGCATCAGTTTTCCCATCACTTTTATAGCCCCAGAACCTAGAATAGCAATTGGCACAAAGTAGGTGCTGAATAAATAAGCATGTCAGTAATTGTGTTTTACTGTTCAAGTCAGGCAATAAGAGGTAAAGAAAGACATTAATTCTATGCCTCATGTAATAAATATAAAAAGGCTCATAGGAAGGGAAAAAATCAATATGAATAAAATTTCCAGTGACGTATTTATGATCCTTTTAGTAACTGAACCATAACTCTACGCTATGTTCTTTGCAGTTCTGTCAGATTTAATCTGAAAAAATAAAACTCCCAATAATAGATTCTGGAAGAAAACTAAAAATAAGGAACAGGAGCAGAATAGCAGTTCATATTGAGATGCTGTATTTCAGACTGAATTGTCATTAGATTTCTCTGTAAAATAGATGTACCTCTTCTCCTACCCAAAATACCTGGAAAAATATTTTTTTAAATAATAGATCACAAAATAAGAAGGTATAAACATAATAACAGAGAGAGCAGAAAGTAGAAAACCATGGTCTATATTATGTGCATAAAAAGACTACTCCAGAAATACAATTTCAGAGAAGCTCTAAGCCAGGGAAACAGTTTTCATTATGAACCACATAGTAAATGTTTTAGGCAGAGTATGGAATGGAGTGTGGCTATAGAAATGGCTAGTGAGCAAAATGTAGGAAGACACTCATGTTCAGGGTCATGTAAATGCACAGTCATCATCAAAAAGGAGTGCCTCCTTGGTATTACATCACAGGTGCCTCTCTTCCCTCACCTTAGTCCTAGTTCCAATTTCAGGCTTTGTGAGTTAAGCAGTCTCTGTAGCCATTAACTCAATTCTGTTAATGCAGAATAAAAGCAGTCATGGATATGTAAATTAATGAACATGACTGTGTTCCAATAATACTTTATTTACAAAAGCAGATGTAGAGTGGGTTTGGCTTGAGGGCTGTCATTTGCTGACCCCTACCTCAAGCTCGGGATCTGCAATACATGAAGCACAATTGGGCAAGAATATTAAAGACAACAGTAAGAAGAGTTACATACACTAGAGGAGACATGCCCCTTTAAGTATGGTTTTCCTCATTCCATACTCAGCAGTGGGCAGCAGTGGGATTTCCCAAATCTTACTGAATCATGACATGTTCAAAACTGTCTTTTTAAAAATCCCCTTACATTTTAATGGAGTCACATTTGACCAACTATAGAATTATAATGTAAAAATAATTTCCCCTGAAAACTAGAGATATTGTTCTGTTGTCTTCCAGTATCCTGTATTGATGATGAAAAGTCTATTGACATTTTGCTTCTTATTCTTTTGTAACTAATCTTTCTTTTTACTTTGGGAACTTTTAGGATTTTCTCTTGGTCTTCAGAAAGAAGAGAAAAATCAGCAAGAAAGTATAGTGAATGGAAATCATAAAAGAAAATGTAAGGATATGACCTGATTGTATAAATGGATTAAGGTCCTTTATCAACAGACAGAAAACTATTTTTTTTAAGTGAGAGAGACAGAGACAGAGAGAGGAACAGATAGGGTCAGACAGAAAGGGAGAGAGATGAGAAGCATCAATTCTTCATTGCAGCATCTTAGTTGTTCTATGATTGCTTTCTCAAATGTGCTTTGACTGAGGGGCTATAGCAAAACCAGTGACCCCTTGCTCAAGCCAGCGAACTTGGGCTTAAGCCAGTAACCTTGGGCTTCAAGCCAGCAACCATGGGGTCATGTCTATGATTGACACTCAAGCCAGTGACCCTGTGCTCAAGTGGATGAACCCACACTCAAGCAGGCAACAATGTGGCTTCCAACCTGGGTCCTCAGCATCCCAGGTTGATGCTCTATCTATCCACTGTGCCACTGCCTGGTCAGGCAAAAAAAAATAATTGTATTTAAAAAAAATCTAGTCACTTATGTCAAATAAACCCAAACATGTCTAAAGATTTTGTTAGAAATAAATGATAAGTATTTATTCAAGGACTTAGAGTTTGCACACTGGGAAAATAGCTAAGCAGAAACCCAGAAGTTTCCCCCGACAAAAAAAAATCAAGCAAAGTTAAGAGTTATTATAGTAAAGAGTACATTCTTGACAATAGTCAGTTCAGCATTCTTAGCCTTAGGATTGGTCCAAGAAAGTTATTAGTAAGATATTAGGGGTCTGGATGATGGGCACCAGGAGGGCTGGTCATTTCCCATGGTCTAAATAATGTGTGTCAAGTGGTCTGTATGCCTTCTGGGGGTAATCAGAGGGTTAGCTGGAGGTTTGGAATATATCTAGATGCAAGACTAAATAGTTCAAAAAAATTTTAAGTTCCCAGACTAGTTAGAACAAGAATGGAGTCTTTCCTCATAAGATTTTTATGAGACATATCTAAAACAGAATGACCCAAAATAGTCAAAATTAAATTTTGTAAATAAATAAGGTAAATGCTAATAAGGAGAAAACATATGGTGATATTGATTTCACAGGCAATAAATTTTAAAATGAAAAAATTATTAAATATAAAAGGAATATTTTATATTAATGAAAAGAATAATCTAAAAAAATAAAACAGTCAAAAACTTTTACCTGACATAACTTATAAAGCATAAATTTTAAAAGATTATTCATACAAAAAGAAAACAAACATAATGGGAGACATTCTTAAGATCTGTTTAATTGTTCTATCAATTTGTGATATATAAAAAGAATTTGAATAATTTAATTAATAAATTTGATCTAATACATATTTTTTCATTTTAAATCATTTTTATTTTTAAATTAAAAGCACATTTTTTAGAAGGAAGAGAGGGGGGAGAGAGAAGGAAGGAGGAAGAGAGAGAGAGAGAAGGATCAACTCATTGATCTACTTTAGTTGTGCATCCATTGATTGCCTCTCATACGTGCCTTGACTGGGGATTGAACTGACAACCTCACGTTCAAGCCATGAGATCAAGCCAGCTACCTCAGAGTCAAGCTGGGAACCTCAGACTTATGCCTGTGACCCCAGGCTCATACCAGTAATCCCAGGCTTGAGTTGGTGACCTCAGCACTTCAGGTCAACTTTATTCACTGTGCCACCAACAGCCAGGGGAAATACATTATTATATATACCATAGTGATTAGACATTACAGTGATACCTTGGTTTTCGTCAATAATCATCTAAAAACAATTGGCAAAATCCAAAATCAACAAAAACCAAGGCAATTATTTTCATATGAATCAATGTAAATCTAATTAATTCGTTCTAGACACTCAAAAATACATACCAAAAACACATTTTATAGAAAATAAATGTAGTGTTTAATACTAGAAACAGGCCTGACCTGTGGTGTCGCAGTGGATTAAGCGTTGACCTTGAACGCTGAGGTCGCCAGTTCAAAACCCTGGGCTTGCTCAGTCAAGGCATATATGGGAGTTGATGCTTCCTGATCCTCCCACTTTTTCTTTCTCTTTCTCTCTCTCTCTCTCCCCCCTCTCTCCATCTGTCTCTCTTCTCTAAAATGAATAAATAAATAATTAAAAAAGAAAAAATAATACTAGAAGCAATGAGAAATTAATATAAAATGAATTTAAAAGACTAATGTAAAGAATAAGTGAACATTTAACATGGCATTTATCTTTCTGAAGACTCTTCTTGGCGTATGAAAGATGGTGAGGAAGGAAGAGAGAGGTGCAGATATTATTGTTTGGAAGAGAAATCCCCCTCCATAAGAACCTTAGCTATCAAGGCACTATCTGGGGTCACTTCCTTTCTTGGTCTTTTGGCACTAGGACCAGCTTCAGAGTCAGTGGACCCATGTCACACAAGAAAGCTTTCCAAAGAGGTTTGTTTTTGCTGCCTCTTTAAGATTTGCCTAAAATAGGGCAAGATATCATTAAACAAGTTGTAGACACAGCCTGCAACAGCTTTATCTGGGTAATTTTTCTCCACAAACCCCTGTACCTTACTTCATATGGAGAAGATCTCCTTAATCTCTGAGGAAGGCACATTCTCCCCTGTCTCTTCCTCCTCATCTGAAGCAACTTATTCATCTTCCATCTGTTGCACTTCTAGGTGAAGGCCTTGCAGCTCTTCAGTGGTGAGTTCTTCACTGTGGTCATCCACCAGCTCTTCCACATCCTCACCACTCACCTCCAAACCTACGGACTTCCCTAAATCAACAACTGACTGCACCACAAGTGTAGGGTCATCAGGGGAAGGCTCAAACCCTCAAAATCTCTTTCATGCACACATCCTGGCCATAATTTCTTCCAGGCAGAGTTCATCATCCTGGATGTCACTCCCTGCCAAGCCTTATCTATGAGGTTAATTCAGTTAACAATGTTGAAATGTTTTTTCCAGAACTCTCTTAAGGACAACTGATGTCACCTAAAAGCACCTTTGAAACATTGTGTAGTGTACAGTTTCTTGAAATTTGAAATGACATTCTGGTCCATGGACTGGATGAGTGGTGTGGTATTAGGGGGCAAGAACTTCACTGTGATAAAACTGCATGCCTACAACAATGTGTCTTCCAAACCTGGAGGATGTGCAGAAACACTGTCCATTACCAGGAGGCACTTAAGGGGCAACTGATTATCCTGGAGGTATTTTTTCATACTCGGGCCAAATACTTCATTCATCCACCCAATGAACATTGGCCTTGTGACCCATGCTTTGTTTGCCCTCCACATCACACACAATTTACTTTTAATCACATTGTTTCTGCTAAACACTCTAGGAGTTTCTGAATGATACACCAGTAAGGGCTTCACTGTACAATCACCACTAGCAAAAGAGTTAGCCTATCTTTCATAGCCTTGTCCTACCAGTGCCTTTTCCTCCTGTGTAATGAACGTCCTCTCTTGTGTTTCCTTCCAAAAGAGGCCAGTTTTATCAAGTTGAAGACTTGTTGGGGGATGAATCCTACAGCCTCTACATAATCTTTGAATTCAGACACAAAGTTTTCAGCCCCAGACTTGACTAAACTCATATATTCGCTGTACCTAGTAACACTGTGTATGCCAGTGCGCCTCTTGAATTTTTTGAACCAGCCTCTGCTGGCCTGAAAATCACTAAGTACACTAGCACTCATCCCAGGCATTTTCTTAATGAGATTGGCATACAACAGTCTGGCCTTTTCACATATGATGTTTTCCGAAACAGAATCGCCATCTAACTGGTTTTGATTGATCCAAATTAATAATAACTGTTCAACATTTTCAATTTTTTTGCACATTCACACCTTTCACTACATTAGCCTCCTTTATTGCTTCCTTTTTCACCACAGTGGAACTTATTGTGGATGGTGAGTTCCCATACATGCAGCCGATTTCAGCAATCTTGAAGCCACTCTCGTATTTTTCTATCATTTCCTTGTTCAGCTGCATCATGTTCCTGGCTTTGCTCAAACCAGATGAGCCCGTGTTCAAGCTGGTGACTTCGGGGTCTCAAACCTGGGTCCTCTGCATCCCAGTCCACTGCTCTATCTACTGTGCCACCGCCTGGTCAGGATGCTTGCCTATATTTCAAATAACTGATTTGATTCTTGGCTTCATCTACACTATTCTACTGATTTCTTGTAAATTATTATTTATTTTAGTTAATGTATTCTTTATTTCTTACTGGTCCTTTTTACATTGTTGATGTACTCACTAAATTCATTGAGCATCCTCATAACAAGTGTTTTGAACTCTGCATCTAGTAGATTTCTTGTCCAGATTTTGTTTAGTTCTTTTGCTAGAGATTTCTTCTATTCTTTTTACTTGGAACCTATTTATTTGTCTCGCTTTGGCAGCCTCCTGTGTTTGTTTCTATGTATTAGGTAGAGCAGCTATGTCTTGCAGGCTTGGTAGAGTGACCTAACATAGTTGATAATCTTCAGGATTGTGGCATAGCCTCCCGACCACCCAAGCTGGGCAATCAGGGTGCACCCTCCATATGGGCTATATATGCTCTCCACTTGTAGTTGAGCCCTTGATTTCTGTTGGCATATCAACAGAAGGGATTTACCTCCATGCTGATCAGATGCAAGGAAAGACATACTGCGACTACTAACCACCTACCTCTGACCAACATGGAGGATCAGCTGTGCAGGGGCCCATCCCACAGAGCAAGACTTACTTCAGAGGGCTTCTGGTGTCTGCTAAGTTCACCTCTTGAGTGTATTGCTTGTGGTGGTGGTGGGGTGGTGATTCTCAGACATGAGTGGAAGCTGTCTACTGGGTGTGCAGGCTCTGGGAGGTGCAGGCCAAGCCAGCTGCTGCCTGTGTTCTGTCTGTGGCCATGCAGCATGAGCTACAAAGTGATCTGTAGATGGCTGCTCCTTGTGTTGGGCTTGGAGATGCCCAGGTGAGGCCAACGTGTCATCCAAGGCTGGCTGCTGCTAGTGTTGGGGTTGGGGCTATTTAGTGAGAAATATAGTGCTTGCTGATGCCAAATGCTTTTTGTTTGAGAGATGTTCAGAAAAGCTAAAGCATGAATCAAGACAGACCATTTGTATAAAAAGGCTACTAGAAACAGCTTGCATGGGCCTGAAAGTTGAGTGGGCGCAACCTCAGGAAATCATCAGGGCAGGGAAAACAGTGTAAGCCAGTTGATGGAGTCTCAGATGAGGTGCCTTTCCCTCAGCTCTGTGAGGGGAAGGCTCTTCAGAAAAACAATGGCCTTTGCCAACACTTCTATCTGGGAGAGGCTGCTCTGAAGCTCTTGCTCTGATGCCAGACAATTCAGTTCCTCCCCATTTGTCTCTGGCACCTTTCCAATGCTGAGCCCAACACTGGAGCTCAGAGGGAATGAGTCTGAGTAAGTCTGTGTCTGAGCCCTTTAAGAGGAACTATCTGGAACTCCAAGAGCCCTCTGTCTTTCTTAACCTAAATCCCCACTGGTTTTTATAGCCAGAAGTTATGGGACTTCTTTTCCCAGCACTGAAACCCTGGGATGAGTTTCCCAGCACTGAACCTGGTATGGAGCTGGGACCCCTTGTTCCCCAGCGGGGACTTCTGCAGCTGAGCTATTTCTTCTAATTTTTTATCCCCCACAAGTGGGTGTGGGACCATCTTGTTCTGCATTTTCAACCCTCCTGCCAGTCTCAATGTGGCTTCTTCTTTAAATTCCTTGGTTGTAGGACTTCCAATCAGCTAGATTTCAGGCAGTTCTGAATGATGGTTGTTCTGTAGTTTAGTTGTAATTTAGATGTGGTTGTGGGAGGATGCAAGTACCATGTTTACCTATGCCTCATTTTGCCCAGAAGTGATCTAATATATATTTGATTCCCCTCAATAAAAAATATTATTCAAATTGTTTTTTGAGTACCAATGGAATACCTACAAAAATTGTACATAAATCAAATCAAAGAGATATACCTCAAATTCCAAGAAATTTTTAAAGCTTTTTATTTTATGTTTATTATCAGTGCATCAAAATAAAACATGTTATGCTGATTAGTGACTTGTAAATACCAAGTTGTTTCAAACACCAAGTGCCATTTTTTTGGTAAATTTCAATTTTTCCCCAAACAAGATAATGAACATAAAACAATTACAAAAAATTTTTATACCATCTGCATAATTCACCCAAATTACAAAAATGACAATAATTAAGATCATGTACATCAAACTTTTCCACTGTAAAAAAACTTCTCAAAAACATTACAATAACATTAAACTACAAAATTTACTATGAAAATACAGAAAGCTAATTTTTCAAATTTTGACTTTAACATATGTTTTATGTTAAAATATATAATGAGGAGTGTGTTGAGAGGGGTGAAGAAAAAGGAGCTACCAGTTGATAGATTCAACCTGAAAATTCTTTAGTAATATAGAGGAAAAACAAAAATATATTATAAACAAGTCTGTCAGCAATTTGAACACACAAAAACTTCTTGCATCAAATGCATCCAGAGATGTCTTCTTGAATAATGCTGGTTTATAGAAATTTCTGTAAGTTAGAGTTGGCTACCTCCAATGGCTCATCTTGTACTAGAACAATAATGTAAGAGTCCAAGTACTTTTCATGTAAGAGTCCATGTACTTTTTATCCACTTTATCATTTCCAATTTTGAGAACATGTTCAACATTGACTACTCCATCTGCCATTCTTAAATTGCCTTGGGAGGCTCTAAGAAGAATTATGTTGCTTTTATCTTTTAGTTGATTAAAATAGTTTGTATTCTTCAAGGCACCATCATGTTTGTTAAATATGTGAATTAGATCTCCTCTAAATTTTTTGAACACCCTATTATCATCAAAATCTATAAAGCTGGACACTACTTTGACATTTTGATTTAAAAAAAACAGCTTGAGTGATAATCTTCTCTAGTACATCATTGATACCAGTCAAAAATATGAACACAGGGATATTGTGCTATTGAAGCTTATCAAATAAATTCTCATATCCTTCCTTGAGCATAACATCAGATTCTGCTACAATTTCTTTAAGTTTAGCTTTCTGTAAAGTCTATTCAACCAGTAGAACATGTAGCATTCTACCATATAAGGCAGCAATTTTTAACCTTTTCCATCTCATGACACACATAAACAAATTACTAAAAATTCCATGGTACACCAAAAAATATATTATACTTTTACCAATCTGACAAAAAATATGTATAATTTAATTCATTCACACTGGATGGCTATTGTATTGGCTGTTGTCATTTTTTTATTTACAATCGAAGGGAAAAGAGGTCAGTGCTTCTGACTAAATAGTCAGGTAGTACTGTATGTTTAAAAAATTCTTGTAGCCTACTAATTGAAAATTGTTGATATAAGGGTACTTCTACAGTAAGAACAGAATCCATTTCAGTAGCATAATATTTTTCCTTTAGTTGTGGTAACCTTTTTTGACATTCATCTAAAACCAGCTTACAGTTATCAATGATCTTATGACATGTTGGACATCTTTTCCCTTCATGGGAAAATCTACTTGGCATTATATCAAAGTCTGGTATTATCTGAAGTTTGACAGCTCCTCTTTTGATAAAACCACAGATAATTTCTTTTACTTTCGGGTTCTTGATGTGAATTGAACTTTTCTGGAACTTTGACATTATCTTGATGATCTCAGTCTTTTGTCTGTTTTTCTCTTTAAAGTGAATATATACTGTGCCAGCACCCTTTTCAGGGTGAATATGTACTGGGCCAGCACCATCTCAACAACTATGACCTACATGCTACTGCTTGCTACCAAGACCACGAGTGTCAGGGCTTCCCAGTCCATGGACAAAGACGTGTATTTCTGGAGCCAGAAAGAGCTTAAATTTCAAGAATTTATTGAAAGTAGAAATCATAGTGTTGGTTCTCTGATCTCAAATAAAATTAGAAATTAATAAGATAATAAAAAATTTGTAAGTACTTCTGAATAACTCCTAAAAAAGAAAATGAAAACTAAAATTACAAATTGTTTTAAATAAACTAAAAATAAAAAAATAATTATCCAAAATTTAAATAATATGTCTAAAGTAGTACTAAGGGAATAATGTGTTAACTTAAATAATATATTAAAAATCAAACAAGACTAAAAATTAACACAAAAAAATAGAAAAATAAAAAATAAAATAAAATCAAGCAATTAACACATTAATATCAAGAATTTATTTAAAAGAAAATGCAATTTGTTCAGTAATACTAAAGATTCTTTTCTTAAAAAGAGCAATAGATCTTTAGCAAGTCTGATTATGATAAAAGAGAAACAACAAATAAACCACATTAAGAAGTAAGATAATTATGTAGATGGAGATTATTTTTAACTTTTGGAGATTACAAAAGACAAATATTTCTATAAAGTGAATGATCTTGTTGGGAAATAGATATAACAAAACTTTTTTAAAGTTTCTTAGTTATATAAAACAAAAAAAGAGACAGAGAAAGAATTTGAAAAGATGAAAAACCACAGAAGAAATTTTAAGGTAGCCAAAATATTTGTTACTAAAAAGTTCTCTGAGGGAAGATTGTGGTGGCAGCACAGTTTTAAGTCTCTCCAAGTTTCTTTCAAGAAACTGAGAGAGGAATTAAGAGTTGAAATTTGCAGGAGTAGAAATTAACTGGGTAAATTTGGGGGAGGAAATGCTTATTTGGAGAAGAACTTTGATTTATTCAAATGCCCTGAGGCAGAACAGATCATGGCATAACTTGAAACTGAAAGGAAATGAAAGTGCCTTTCTGTGATCCTGAGCCCTTCACTGTGGTTTGGAACCAGGCTTGTTTCCAACCAATTAAATATTGCAAAGGTGAAAAAGATATATACGTACCTGATTAACTGTCACAGGATCGTACCCCATCTTGTTAGGAAAGTCTGTCTCTTGCAGGCCTTTGGAAAGCAAGAAGCCATACTGGGAAGGTCCATTGACAAAAGTAAGGGCCTTCAGCTAATAGTCAGTAAAAAACTGAGATCCTCAGCCCAACAGTCTGTACATTAAAAATGGACTGCTGACAAGAGCCATAGGAGCCTGAGAGTGGATCCTTCTTCAGTTGAGGTTTCTATGAGACAGAAACCCCAGCCAATTTCTTAATTGTAGTATTTTGAGACCTTGAAGTTAGAGATGAACCCATGCAGAGACTTTGGACCCACAAAAACTGAGATAATAGATGTGTGTTGTTTTCCTCTACTAAATCTGTGGTAATATGATTATGCAACAATACATTAATAATATATGGCCGGAAGGCTAATAGTCACTTCTATGAGGAAGAGAATGATGAAAGTGATGGCGTGTAATTTCCAAGGTTAGGTCATAAAAGACAATGTAACTTTCCACCTTGGTCACTAAAATATTTGCTTCAGAAACCTTCAGCCACAATGTAGGCTGTCTGGCTACCTTAAGCTTGACATGCTGTGAGTAGGCCAAACTAGTTCATGTTGGGGGACAACATGAAAAGGCCCTGGTGCTATAAGAAGAAAGAGAAATGCCCAGCTGGTCTTCAGTTGCACCAGGATCCCCACTGATTTAGTTCTAGCATCTATTTGACTGCAACAGACACTGATATAAATGTACATACTATTAAGTCTGTCCTAAGTTCCTGACCCACAGATACTGAGGTAACATTTTTTAAAAGTTTCAGTGAGACTTCCAGCCAACATGGCAGAGTAGGTAAGAGGCCTGCTTGTCTCTTCCTTCCACAACCACATCAAAATTACAACTAAACTATAAAACAACCATCTCTGACAGCCACCTGAAAACTAGCTAAACAGAATTCCTATAACTAAGGATATAAAGAAGCCATGTCTAGACTTTTAGGAGAGTCAGAGACACAAAATGGGCTAGTCCCACACTCACATTTGGCAGTTAAGAATCAGAAGTGCTATCTTGGCTGAAGAGGCCCTCCTGAGAAGTAAGAAGTTCCCCTGAAAAGCAAGGGGTCTCCCTGAAAAGCAAGGGGTCCCAGCTTTACACCAGGAATCCTACCCTAGACCACCATCTGGCTGTAAAAATTAGCAGGGATTCTGTCATATGACACAGAAGGCTGCTAGAGACACAGGCATCCTCTTAAATGGCCCAACTCCACCCTCGGGAGTCTCTCCTACCTGTCATGGCAATGGGTCATTCTAAGAGGCCAGGAAGAAGGGGGCATGTCAGTGACTCACTTTTCTGGTGCTAAGGCTGGAGCTAACCCCCCAACCCAAATGATTCTTACTCTAAAACTAGTACTTCCATCTCAAGGGAGACTCAAATAAAACTGTCCAGAGGGCGGACAAACCACACCACTGGGTCTCAGAGACCACATCCACTGGACTCCTAAGGCCACACCTACCACCCTTTCTAATCCCTGAATTGCTGCAGGTGCTGGATTCTAGCAGAGGTTTAATCAGGAAGGAAGCCCAACAAGCAGTCAGCAGATAGAGGCTGCAGAAGGATGAACCCAGGGAACCTTGGCCTTTTAAGGAAACATTCCCCAGGCCCAGAGTGGGTAAAAGCCAGCCTATGTGTACATCTGATATATTCATGTGCACCTGGGCACAGCAGAGGCAGCCACAAAGTCTAGGTTGCTTGTAGCTCCAAAAAGGTTCTGAGGGCCAGTCACAGGCAGTGTCTTCCACTGGTCTGCACTGGGTTCCTGCCAGGGAAACCCAAGGCTGGCACATTCAGTGGCCAGCTGCAGAAAGCATTGGTTCAGGACCTAGCAACCCTTACTAGACTGGTATCCTAAGGAAGGGCTTTTTACAACTTGCTCATTTGAGATCAGGCAGCTGCAAAAGTAGATGGAGTGGCTAAAAAGTGGAGGCAAATCATACAGAGATTGGGGCTTTATGGAGCAGCTGTCAGCTCTAAGCAGGAGGAAGCTGATCCTTAAAATAGGTTGGCATCTCCCACACTACCCAGGCACAGAAAATGCAGATACAAAGAACAAAAAGAGAAGTACCTGCAGGCAAGTAGCCCACAACAAGTTACAAACAATAGCTGATGCCAACCCAAGAAGATCTAGAACCAACACAACTGGTAGCTGGTAGCAAAAAGCACTAACCCTTGATTCAGCTAGCTACACAAGCAACACAACCAAAGGAGGAGTCTATACACAGACAAAATGGGTAGACAAAGAAATGTGGCCCAAATGAATCAACAAGAGAAATCCCCAGAAAAAAAATTAATGAAATGAAAGTAACCAAACTACCAGATGCAGAGTTTAAAATAATGATCTTTAGGATGCTCAAGGATCTAAGGGCAACAATGGATGCACATAATGAGCACCTAAATAGATAGCAAACATCAAAAAATACATTGAAATAATAAAATAGAATTAGTAAAAATGACAAGTACAATATCAGAAATGAAGACTGCACTAGAAGAAATCAACAGCAGGTTAGATGAAGCAGAGGATTTAATCAGCAATTTAGAAAACAAGATAAACATAAGTACAGAAGGAGAAAAGCAAAATCAAAAGAGGCACAAAAAAGCTGAGGATACACTAAGAGCCTTTTGCAATAACATGAAGAGAAACAACATCCACATCATAGAGGATGTTGTTCTCCTTCAGGAGAAGAAGAGAACAAACAAACAAAGGATAGAGAACATGTTTGAAGAAATCCGAGCTAAAATATCTCCTAAATTGATAAAGGAAAAAGTCCACAAGTTCAAGAAGCACAGAGAATCCAATTAAAGACAAACACAAGAAGACCTACACCAAGACACATCATAATTAAAGTGCCAAAGTTAAGAGACAAAGAAAGAATACTAAAAGCTGCATGAGAAAAGCAGTTAATTACTTACAGAGGAGCCCCCATAAGGATGACAACCAACTTCTCACCAGAAACACTTGACACCAGAAGGGATTGGCAAGAAATATTCAACGTGATGCAAAACAAGAACCTACAACCAAGACTACTTTATCCAGCAAGGCTATCATTTAAAATTAAAGGAAAAATAAAAAGTTTCACAAACATAAAAGGACTCAAGGAATTCATTACAACCAAACCAGTACTACAAGAAATGTTAAGGAGCCTGCTGTAAAAAACAGCAAAAGAAAAAAATATATATCAAGAAAAAGAGAAATGTCATTTAAAGAATACAATAGCAATAAATAAGTACATGTCAATAATAACCTTAAATGTAAATGGATTAAATGCTCCAATCAAAAGACAGAGAGTAGTTACATGGATAAAAAAAAAAAACAGGATCCATACATATGCTGTCTACAAGAAACCCATCTTAGAAAAAAAGATACATATAGACTGAAAGTGAAGGGATGGATAAAAGTATTTCAAGCATATGAAAATTTTTAAAAAGCTGGGTTAGCAATACTTATCTCAGACAAAATAGCCTTTAAAACAAAGACTATAGTAAGGGATAAAAGAGATCACTACATAATGATAAAGGAGCAATCCAACAGGAGGATATAACCATTGTAAATATTTATGTGCCTAATATAGGAGCACCTAAATACAGTGTGTCCATAAAGTCATGGTGCACTTTTGACTTTTGACCGGTCAAAAGTGCACCATGACTTTACAGACACACTGTATATAAAGCAGATTTTGATGGACATAAAGGACAAGATCAACAGCAATACTATAACAGTAGGAGATTTTAATACCTCACTAACATCAATAGATAAATCCTCCAGATAAAAAATTAACGAAGAAATGGCAGCCTTAAGTGACACACTAGATCAATGGGATTTAATTGACATCTTCAGAACCTTTCACCCCAAAGCAGCAGAATATATATTCTTTTCAAGTGCTCATGGTACATTCTCTAGGATAGACCACATGTTAGGACACAAAACAGTCTCAATAAATTTAAGAAGATTGAAATCATATTAAGCACCTTCTCTGATCACAATGGCATGAAACTAGAAATCAACTACAATAAAAAAACTAAAAAATATTCAAACACTTGAAAGCTTAATAGCATATTATTAAACACTGGGGAACAAAATTTTTGTTGCATCCACAGAGACACTTGTTTTTACCTAATTCGAGTGTGCTGATCTTAAATCTGACATTAGTTTTTGGCTGTAAGCTACAGTTTTTATGCAATTCAAGATTTTATGTTTTCATCTTATTGTAAAATTTTCAACGTTTAGTTTAACAAAATGAAGTAGAAAGTAGAATGTCTTCTTGAGCATCATCCTTGTGAAAATATAATAATTTATATAATGCAGTAAATACACTAATACACTAAAAGATATAATTGCATCAGAACTTGTCTACAATTTCAAAATAGAACTTATTAAAACACTATTTTAATCATAAAATTTGCGCAAAACTTATTTAAATTCTATTCAGGCAAAAATTTGCATTTGTAGCTCTTGCATTTCTGTATTTGTTGAGGACAATCTCATTTGATGCTCCAGCAAAAGTCTGCGCATCACTAACAGCTCCAAGCTTTTGGGGAAACTCATTAAGGTGACTGTTCAGAAAGTGAATCTTAATGCTCATGTTACATCCAATGTCATGGAAAGCCAACAGCATTTTTTGAACCAGAAGTTTTAAGTTTTCTGCTTTTTGGTTGCCAAGGAAGTTCTTTGTAACTGCCACAAAAGACTGCCATGCTGCTTTCTCCTCCTTATTCATTTTTCTGGCAAATTCTTTGTCACGTATAAGGGTTTGAATTTGAGGTTTATTGAATACACCTGCTTTTATCTTCTCAAAAGACAAGGCAGGAAAAGCAGAAATAATATGTTGAAATCATTTCTCTATTCAAAGCCTGAACAAACTGCTTCATAAAGCCAAGTTTGATGTGAAGTGGTGGGGAAATGATTCTGTCTCGATTAACTACAGGTTCATTCACAATATTTTGCATCCCTACTTCCAGAGCTTCACGTTTTGGCCACTCCTTCTGTGTCCAGTGTTTCTCCTGAGCTCGGCTCTCCCACAAATATAGAGAACAAGGATACTTTGTGAAACCTCTCTGTTGTCCTAGCAGGAAATTGATTGACCATTTTAAGATCCACACAAATGATCCAGTTATGCTCCTCATACTTCAGAAAGTCAAGGACAATCTTTTTGTCATTATAATCTTCTCACAGATGAATTGAATAATCAATTGGAACAACTGCATAAACATTACCGTTGTTCAGGAGAACACATTTCAGACTCCGTTTAGAGCTGTCAAGAAATAGCCGCCATTCTGTTGGACTGTAAGTGGTAACATCTAGCTGGCTGAGGAGACTACTGATATCATGACAGTAAACAAAGTGTTTGTCTTTGGAAAAAAATCCCACACCACAAAAATTTGTTCACGCTTCCTGAAATGGGATACCTTAGCTGACCAGTGAAGTACATTCTTTACTTGAAGCCTGGATGCTAATAACTCAGCTGCTTCCTTTGATAAGCCCAAATCTCTTACTAAGTCATTCAATTCGGGTTGGCTAAACTGCTGACAGGTTAATGACTGTTTGGCATCAGAAGACAACCCTTTAGATTCTACAACCATTTCCTCATACATCTTATCAAAATACACTTGATCACCATGTTGACTTTCTTTGTCCTTAGAAGAAATAATACCATTGAAAACTGAAACCGGGAGTGTCTCAGAGTGTGGGATAGGTCGTATTGCTGAAGGAATATTAGAATATGCAATCATATGCTGTTTTTTTCCTGCCAATGCCCTTTGTATGAATCAGACAGAAATAACAGTCGCTGCTGTGGTCCTTAGGTTCACACCAAACCATGGGAATGCAAAAAGGCATTTCTTTGCATTTTTCTTTTGTCTAGCCATGAAGAATTTTCTCACAATTATGACACACAATATGAGGAACCCAATTCTTGTCTTGATTGCCAAGGGGAACTTGAAAATAGGCAATATATGCACGTGTCACAAATGATGAAATACTGCACCTTTGACATTGAAGTGTGTAACAGCCACATACATAACAGAAGGTGTCAAGACTATTCTTACATTTACACCTACTCAAAGAAGCCATGATTCAATATAAAAACAAAATAAGAGGGTGTTTTGATCAGATAGTAATTTTTTACTTTTAAAACCAACTACAATTATGTAAAAATAATGTTTGTAAAATATTAATTTTCTTTTGGTAATGTTCAATCCAAGAGTCATTGCCCTTTAACTTCAATGTAAAAACCAATGAATGCCACTAATTGTAACAAGAAGAATTTTAAATTGCATAAAAACTAAAGCATGCACCAAAAAATGGATTTCAGATTTGAAGTCAGCGGTGCAGATATATATAGAAAAAGTTCTAAAACCTCATGCAACATAGAATGAAAAATAAATTTTTCTCCAGTGTAATGAATGGGTTAGCAGCAAGATCAACGAAAAAATTAAAAATTTTCTTGAAACAAATAAAAATGAACATACTACAACTCAATATTTACAGGGCACAGCAAAAGCAGTCCTGAGAGGGAAGTTCATAGCTTCACAGACATATATTAAAAGCAAGAAAAAGCTTAAATAAACAACTTAACCTTACATCTCAAAGAACTAGAAAAAGAACAATAAATAAAACCCAGAGGACATAATAGGAAGAAAATAATAAAGATCAGAGTGGAAATAAATGACATAGAGGCTAAAAAGCAATACAAATTATTATTAAAACAAAGAGCTTGTTCTTTGAAAAGGTAAACTAAATTGATGAACTTTTAACCAGACTCATCAAGAAAAAAAGAGAGAGAACTCAAATAAATAAAATTAGAAATGAAAATGGAGAAGTAATAACTGACACCACAAAAATACAAAGGATTGTAAAAAAATATTATAAAGATCAATAGGCAAAAAAATTAGACTATCTAAGTAAAACAGATAAATTTCTAGAAACATACAATCTTCCAAAACTTAATCTGAAAGAATTAGAATACCTAAATAGAGCAATTATAACAAATGAAATCGAAAGAGTTACCCTGAGCAAAACAAAGTCCTAGAGCAAATAGCTTCACAGGCGAAGTTTACTAAACATCCAAAGAACTAACACCTATCATTCTCAAGTTATTTCAAAAAATTCAAGAGGAGGAATGACTTCCAAGCTCCTTTTATGAGGCAAAAATTTTCCTCATTCCAAAACGAAGTAAATACATTAAAAAGAAAGAAAATTGTAGGTCAATATCCCTGGTGAACCTAAATGATGCTAAAATTCTCAACAAAATATTAGCAAACCTAAGGTGACCAATGGTCCTCTTTTAGGAAGGGCAGTCCTTCTTTTGTAAGTTTTGTCCTCCCTCAAAAAGTGTCCTCCTATATGTCCTCCTTTTTGATATTGGAAGCCTATTTTGTAAATGTCCATATTCAATCAATGCAGAGTCAATCCATTGTGTGTGATGTGATATACGTATTTGTATTTGATATGATGATTTGTCAAGGATCAGTACAGTGCAGCAAGACACGAATATGAGATGCATGCACTCCGCACGGGAGACCTTGAGAGAGCATACAATACACCAAGTGTGCAAATGGCTTTGTGTACTTCTTACTGAAACACGACATGGCACATACTCATGATTGTATACTCATGATTATTTCTTTCTCAGTGAATATTCAATCATAGACAGGTAAGCATGATTCACATTTTATTAATTCATTATTTATTTAATAATTTTCAAATACATATAATTTTATTTACAAGTATTTTCCCAAAATTTGAGTTTTAAAGTGGAAATCTAATCTCAAATAATATTTATTAATAATGCATTTTGATTAAATAGTTGCATAAAACAGACATTTTTTAATTAGAAAATGATAAGTACACCCAAATATCACTCCAAATTAGTGGTTTTGTTTAATGTTTAGTTTTGTTAATTTGACTTCCGGAAAATTCACCTACCATGATGTAATGTTTTTAGTTCCCAATGTGCTTGCATTGTTTGTGTAGCTCAATATTTTATTTTTAATTTTAAATTTCATTTAAGGAATGGAAAAATCAAAAAAGAGAAAATGCCATTTCAACAATAAATTGAAAAAGGAATTTTCTTTCCTTATATCACAGAAAGATTGTTTTCTGCAATTTGTCAAACCATCTATACAGAGTAATAAATGAAAACAATTTGAAATCTAAAGTTGTTGCACTAATGGCTAATAATACAAATACAAATTTTGATGGGCAAACATGCAAAGGGGTGAATAATGTGTATGTAAAATTACAAGAGTCACTCCAAAAGAAAATACTAGGAATAGGTTGTAATGCACATATTTTGTCAAATGCAATTAACAGAGAGCATCATGTGCCATGTCAATTGATATAGAAGTAACAATAACTACAATTTATTTGCACTTTAGTCATTTTACCATTCGTGTTGCTACTTTAAGACAATTTTGGAAAGAAGCAAATGTTGTATACAAAATACTTTTAGGATATTCAAAAGTTAGATGGCTTGCTCCAATTATTTGAGCCTCTTCGTTACTATTTTTTAAATTTAGACAAATGTCCTAAATTCCTGAAATCCTTTTTCAATAATAAAATATCTGAGATATTAATATATTTTGTACATAATCAAGCATCTATTTTTCACAAAACTATTCAAAAGATTGAAGGTGAACACATTTTACCTACGGATGTTAGTCTTATATTGAATAACTTTATACTTTGATATAAATCTTGTTTTGAAGAAAAATTTCTCCCTTTAAGTATAAAAATAAAATTGTCAGACTTAGAGAAATCAAGTCTGGGCATAACAGAAAAGTTTATCAAAGAAATGCAGAATTTTATACCAGATATGTTTTCAATAAATCAAAGAATGGTCTGTAACAAACATCATATGAAATAACAGTTTTCAATGGTGTTTTTTTACTTCATCACAAGTATATTGGAAAGATATTGAATCTTATCTTGAGTTTTTATCTAAAGAAATGGCAGACATCAAAATAGACAACAATTATCTCTTTGAAGAAATTAGAAGACTGAATGTATATTTAAATTCTGAAAACTTAATACAATAGGAAAATGAACAAATCAAAATTAATAAAAGATGGGTGAAAATATTCAGCCATTTCAAAAATAAACATATTTCATGTGAAAATTTATTTATTCTTGTTCAATTTACATTGTGCTGCCTGGAACTAATGCAGCAGTTGAAAGAGTTTTTTCAGTTGCTAATGATTTTTGGACAAGTGAGAAATCAAGATTGAATATTGATACTCTAGCTGCAGCACTTGCCATAAAATTCAACATGAAAAATATTTCTTGTTCAGATATTTCTAGCATATCGTTACAAGATGACACACTGAAAAAATATTCATTCAATGGAAAAGTATTTATTTGGATAATATTATCTAAATGAGTACTTTTTCTTACAATTATTACTAAAAATTAATAGGAATGTAAGCATAATTACAATATAAAATATTAAAAATGTTTTATTATGGATTTATTATATTATAGTATATTATTGTTGCAATGAATAAAATGTTTCTTTTATTTATAATATTGTTCTTTTCTATTTATTTTTGTCCTGCTTTTCATTGTAAAAAAGTTGCTCACCTTAGCAAACCAGATCCAGCAAAACAGGAAAAAAATTATACATCATGATTAAGTGAGATTTATTCTGTGTAGGCAAGGCTGGTATAATATTTGCAAATAAATTAATGTGATTCATCACATAAACAAAAGGAAGGATAAAAATTATATGATTATATAAATAGATGCAGAAAAAGCATATCATAAAATCCAGCACCCATTTATAATCAAAACTATTAGCAAAGTTGGAATACAGGAGACATACCTCAAAGTAATAAAGGCCATCTATGACAAACTGACAGCCAACATCATACTCAATGAAAAAACATTAAAAGCAATCTCCTTGAGATCAGAAACAAGGCAGGGGTGCCCCCTTTTACCACTCTTATTCAACATAGTTCTGGAAGTCCTAGCCACAGCAATCAGACAAGAAGAAGAAATAAAAGATATCTAAATTGGAAATGAAGAAGTAAAACTATTTACTGATTATATGATACTATACATAGAAAACCCTAAAGTCTCAGTTTAAAAACTACTAGACCTGATAAATGAATTCCGCAAAGTGACAGTATAAAAATTAATATTCAGAAATCAGGAGCATTTTTATACACCAACAATAAACAGTCTAAAAGAGATATTAAAGATACAATCCCCTTTAGTATTACAAAAAAATAAATAAAGTACCTAGCAGTAAATTTAACCAAGGAGATAAAAGACTTGTAATCAGAGAAGTATAAGACATCGAAAAAAGAAATCAAGAAAGATACAAACAAGTGGAAGCATATACCATGTTCAAGAATCAGAAGAATAAACATATTAAAATGTCTATATTACCAAAAAAAATCTATAAATTCAATACAGTTTATATCAAAATACCAATGACATACTTCAAAGATATAGAACAGATATTTAAAAAATTTATTTGGCACCAAAAAAGAACACAAATAGCCTCATGTTGGGCAGATAAAATATATTATGCTCACTTTGTTGAAGATGGAGCTGCCCAAATGGAAGCCCATCACCCAGGTGATATTATTTGCCCTTATGCTTGGGATGGGTGTGGGGGAAAGGCTATAATGTAAGCAGGCCAGGTCGTTATGGCCTAAGGTTTGGTTTTAAGAGTAAGCTTTTCCCCAAACCCTTGACTGATTGGATGATGTAGGGTGGTGCACTCCCGAGGAATCCCATTATGCCTCAGATGGGTGACTTTGTACCAGAGACCTTCTTGTTTGTAGATTAGATTAAGGGTTTGGATTTCTACATTATAAAGTGGGGCAGGCCAAGAGCTTGCGCTCTTGGTTCCTGAGTTCCTGAGGTTAGTATCAGAGAGGAGAGCAGATTAAGGCCACGTGAAGGCCAGGAGAAGCAGTCAAGATGGTAGAGTGCTGAGAGAGAAGCGAGTTTGTACAGAAGGAGATGGGAAACAGAGATGAATAAGTCTGGTGAGCTAGAAGCCTTTGATTCTAGGAAACTCGGATAAGTCAGTAGCTTAGTGAGCACTGAATGAGTGGGTTTTGGAGCCCAGTGTGTGTTTTTGCTTGCCCGCTGGGTGCAAGCTAGATTTAAAGCTGATGGCTCACCAGTTCTTGGCTCCATTGTTTCATTACTGACTGTTCGAATCTGATGTGAACCTGCATGGGCCAGGTGGCTGTGATCCTGACCTTGACTACTGGCTTTACACCTCAGCAATCTTGAAAATGAAGAATAAAGTGGGAGGTATCACACTTCCTGATATCTAGTTATATTACAAGGCCATTGTAATCAAAACAGCATAGTACTGGCATAAGAACAGGCATATGGATCAATGGAACAGAACAGAGAACCCAGAAATAAACCCACATTTTTATGGTCAATTGATATTTGACAATGAAGTAAGACCATACAATTCAGTAACGACAGTCTCTTCAATAAATAGTGTTGGGAAAACTGGACAGGTACATGCAAAAAAAATTAAATGAGACCACCAACTTCCACCATTCACAAAAAATAAACTCAAAATGGATAAAAGACTTAAATGTAAGTTGTGAAACTGTAAACATCTTGGAAGAAAACATAGGCAGTATCTCCGTTATCTCTCATAGCAATATTTTTGCCAATTTATCTCAACAGGCAAGTGAAATAAAGGACAGGATGAACAAACAGGACTATTTCAACGATGCTTTTGCACAGCAAAAGACACCATTAACAATATAAAAGGACAACCCACACAATGAGAGAACATATTTACTAATATGTCTGATAAAAGGTTAATACCAAAATGTATAAAGAACTTGTAAAACTCAACACCAGGAAGGTAAACAATCAAATTAAAAAATAGGCAAAAGAACTGAACAGACACTTCTCCAAAGAGGACATAGAGATAACCAATAGGCATATAAAAAATGTTCAGCATCACTAATCATCAAAGAAATGCAAATTAAAACCACAATGAGATATCACTTCACACTTGTCACAATGGTGCTTATTAACAAAACAACACACAATAAGTGCTGGTGAGGGTGTGGAGAAAAGGGAACCCTCCTGCACTGCTGATGGGAATGCAGACTGGTGCAGCCACTGTGGAAAACAGTATGGCATTTCCTTGAAAGATTAAAAATAGAATTGCCTTTTGACCGAGCTATCCCACTATTAGAAATCTGTCCTAAGAATACCAAATCACTGATCAAAAGAAGATATGCACCCCCATCTTTATTGCAGCATTGTTTACAATAGCCAAGATCTGAAAATAGCCCAAGTGTTCATCAGTGGACGAGTGGTTCAAAAAGTAAAGGTACATATGCACAATGGAATACTACATGACTGTGAAAAGGAAAAAATCTTACCTTTTGTGATGGCATAGATGAACCTGGAGACTATTATGCTAAGTGAAATAAGCCAAGCAGAGAAAGACAAATATCATATGATCTCACTTTTACGTGTAATCTAAGGAACAAAGTGAACTGAGAAACAAAATAGAGGCAGAGGCTGGATCTCAGGGAGCAGAGAGACAGCTGTCAGAGGAAAGGGGGATTAAGGGATGGGATCAGAGAAGGTGAAAGGATTAGTGAAATTATGTATACATTACCCAGAGATACAGATAACAGGACAGCTAATACCAGAGGAAAGGGGGGAGGGCATTAAGGGAAAGGGCACAAAAGGGGTATAAATAGGGTCACAGGGGGTGTTATATTTAGTGGAACACTTGAATCCATATTAAAAGAATAAATTAAAATTAATAAAGTAAAAAAAATGAAGACAACAATAACTGAAATGAAGAATACATTAGGTGGAATCAAAAGAAATTAGATGAAGCAAAGGACTGAATCAGTGACTTGGAAAACATGTTAGCAGAAAACAACCAATCAGAACAACAAATAAACAAACAAAAAGATTAAATGATGAGGATAATTTAAGAGACCTCTGTGACAATATCAAGCATACCAACATTCCCATCACAGGGCTTCCAGAAGGAGAAGAAAGAGTGCAAGGAATTGAAAAATCTGTTTGATCTGTTTGAGAAATAATGACTGAAAAATTCCCTAATCTGAGAAAGGAAATAGACATACAAGTTTAGAAAGTGCAGAGAGTTTCTAACAAAATGAACCCAAAGACGCCTATACCAAAACACATTATAATTAAAAAGTCAAAATTTAAAGAGACAGAATCTTAAAATCAGCAAGAGAAAGACAGGTCGTTTTCTACTAAGGCACTCCTATAACACTGTCAACTAATGTCTCATAACAAATTCTGCAGGCCAGAAGGAATTGGCACAAAACATTTCAAGTACTGAAATGTAAGAACCTAAAACCAAGACTACTCTTCTCGATTGGATTGTCTTCCTGGTGTGGAGTTTTACAAGTTCTTGATAAACTTTGTTTATTAACCCCTTATCAGATGTATTGTCGAATATGTTCTCCCATTGGGTGGTTTCTCTTTTAATTCTGTTCATATTGTCTTCAGTGGACGAGTGGGTTAAAAAACTGTGGTACATATATACAATAAAATACTATGGGGCCATGAAAAAGAAGGAAATATTACCTTTTGCAACAATATGGAGGGACCTGGAAACTATTATGTTGAGTGAAATAAGCCAGGCAGAGACAGAAAAATATCATATAACCTCACTCATTTGAGAAATCCAAGGAACAATGAGAACTGAGGAATGGAATTGAGACAGAGGAGGGATCAAAGGGACCAGAGGAAAAGAGGACAGAGGGAAAGGGGATGATAGGATGGGATAAACCTGAAGGGAAGAGGGGAGGGTGCTGTAGGGGGGGGGGCAAGGGAGATGTTGAGGGGAATATGGGGGAGGGGGGATGCATTCGGGGTGACCCTAGAATCTATGTAAACACAATTAATTAAATAAATAAATAAATTAGAAAAAAGAATGTAAACTTGTGTTGGAATTATATATATATATATATAAAAAAAAGACTACTCTTCTCACAAAGGTCTCAATTTGAACTGAAGGACAGATAAAGAGCTTCCAAGACAATAAAACAGTGAAGGAGTTCATTACCACCAAACCAATACTAAAAGAAATGTTAAAGGGGCTACTTAGAGAGAAAGAGAAAGAAAAAAAGGAGGAGAAGGAGAAGATAAAAAATATGAATAAGAAGTCAAAATATAAATAGGATAATATCAGGAAGAAAAATATCTCACTGAAAAAGGCCATATAATAAAAGCAGTAGATTAACCAACTATAAAGCTAGTAAACAGGTTAAAAAGCAAAAGTAGAAAGATCATGTGTAATTACAACAGTAAAGTAAGGGATACACACAAACATATACACAAAAGAAGTAAATAAAATAATAACAAAATCAAACATGCAAGGGTGAGTAAAAACAATAGTGATTGTAGAATTTTTTCAAACTTAAGTGACCATCAACTTAATATAGACAGCTATAAACATTGCTTGATATATATAAAGCACATGGTAACAACAAACCCAAAATCTACAATAAATATTCAAGAAATAAAAAGAAAAGAATCCAATTACAGCATTACAGAAAGTCATCAACATACAAAAGAAGAGGACTAGGTAATAAAAAAAGAAATGGAGAACTACAAAAACAATCAGAAAACAATTAACAAAAAAATAACTAAATACCTATCAATAATTTCTAATTGCTCCAATCAAAAGGCATAAGGTGGCTGAATAAATAAAATAAAATAACAAGACTAGTATGCATACTGCCTAAAAGAGATTCACTTCAGATAGAAAGACACACGGACTAAAAATAAAGAAATGGAAAATATATTTCATGCAAATGGTATTGAAAATAAAAAGCTGGGGTGACAATACTTACATCAGACAAAAGAAACTTTTCAACAAAAGCTAAAACAAGAGACAGAAAAATATTTCATAATGATTGTTGGGCAGATAAAATATATTATGCTCACTTTGTTAAAGATGGCGCTGCCCACATGGAAGTTTGTTGATATTAATGTGTGTTTGGGGAAAGGCTATGGGCTGGGCAGGCTGGGTCGTTATAGCCTAAGGCTTGGTTTTAAGAGTAAGCTTTTCCCCAGACCCTTGACTGATTGGATGTTGTAGGGCGGTGCGCTCTCCTGAGGAATCCCATTATGCCTCAGATGGGTGACTTTGTATCAGAGACTTCCTTGTCTGTAGATTGGATTAAGGGTTTGGATTTCTACATTATAAAGAGGGATAGACCAATAGCTTGCTCTCTCTCAATTCCTGAGGTTAATGTAGAGAGAAGAGCAGATGAAGGCCACATGGAGGCCAGGAGAAGCAGTCAAGATGGTAGAGTGCTGAGGGAGAAGCCACTTTGTTAAGAGTTTGTGCTGGAGGAGATGGGGAACAGAGGTGAATAAGTGTGGTGAGCTAGAAACCTTTGATTCTAGGAAACTCAAATAAGTCAGTAGCTTTGTGAGCACTGAATGTGTGGGTTTTGGAGCCCAGTGTGTGTTTTTGCTTGCCTGCCGGGTGCAAGCTAGAATTAAAGCTGATGGCTCACCAGTTCTTGGCTCCTGTGTTTCATTACCGACTGTTCGAATCTAATGTGAACCTGCACGGGTCAGGCGGCTGTGATGGCGGCCTCGACTACTGGCTTTACAGTGATGAAGAGACCAATCTAACAAGAAAATATAATCCTTATAAACATTTATGTATTTGACATAGGAGCGCCTAAGTATAAAAAGCAAATACAGTCATCCCTCACTATATTGTGGTTCACTTTTTGTGGTCTCACTGTATTGCGGATTTTTAAAGTGTATATATCTAATTTTGTATCACAGATTTTTCACTATATCATGGGATGTTTTTGCATATAGGTATTTTTACATATTTATTAGTTTAATTGTTTTTTCAGTAAAATAAGCAAAGTAAATGTGGGAAAGGTTAATAACAGTGTGGAAAAGGTTTATAAGAGTGTGGGGAGGGTTTATAAAGCCTTAAAATATATATAAATAATAAAATAAATATAAGATTGCTATACATGGATTTTTGCCTATCGCAAAGAATTCTGGAACCTAACTTCCATGACAGACCAGGGACCACTGTACTGACAGACTATTAGGTAAACAAGTGCTTTTTTAGGTTTTCTAGCTTTTATTGGGGCAGCGCCATGTGTGTATAGTCCAGGGGTGCCCACACTTTTTCAGCTTGCGAGCTACTTATAAGATGACCAAGTCAAAATGATCTAAAACGCACTTAGAATATGACATAGAGAAAAAAATCCCCTCCCATTCTGTATGAAAGCGGTAGGTTTTAGGCTTCTTACTCGGACCAGCTATGGCACTCATTTTTATGCCCTTTGTTGTATTTAGTTTAAATAAATTGAAGGCTAACTACGAGGCAATGTAACTGAACAAGTTAGCGCAGTTTAACGTGCATGAGTAGGATGTCAAAAGTTCAGACGTCAGATTGGCTACCCTGTATGCCAATCAAAAGACAAATGTCTTTTTAATGTCATGTGATCTACCCACACTTCCTTCGCAATCTACCAGTAGATCACCATCAATGTATTGAGCACCCCTGGTATAGTCTATGGAAAGCTGCAGGTGGTTGCCCTCAGGGCAGCAGATTGCAAATTGTGGATTGCCTTCCTGCTTGGGAGGGGCAATGGTTTGCTGAAGAAGGTTTTTTCCCCTCACCCTGTTTTGTTGGGAGCACAGGGAAAGAGAGAGAGAGAGAGAAAGAGGGAGAGAGAGAGAGATGAGGGGTTTAGGAGCCCTGAGATTTCAGCCTGGCCTGTTTGGCTGAAGACTGCTGAGGCTGGTGGCGGCCTGTGAGTCCAGGTGAGTCTGGAATGCTGAGGGGCTTAAGAGCCCTGCCTGTTTGCTCATCTCCATTACGAGACTTTAATAAACAGAATGACCAATCATTTTCTGGCTCCACAATTTCTTTACCATCTGCCTGAATCCAATGACAATCTGCATAGCTATGGAAGCAGCCTTACACAGATATACAGGGAGAGATAAACAGCGATACAATCATAGCAGAAAATTAAACGCACCACTGACATCTGTGAATAGATCATTCAGACAGAATCAACAAGAAAACAGCAGCCTTAAATGACACATTAGACCATATAAAATTGATATTTTTAGGACATGAAAGCAAAAAGCAGCAGAATATATATTCTATTCAAGTGCACATAAAACATTTTCCAAGATAGACACATGTTAGGTAACAAAATAAGTCTCAATAAGGTCAAGAAGATTAAAATCATATTAAACATCTCCAACCACAATGATATAAAATTAGAAAACAATTACAAGGACACTGAAAAACACATAAACATATGGAGGCTAAATAACTACTACTAAACAATGAATGGGTTAGCAATAAGATCAAGAAAAAAGTGAAAAGATAAGTTGAGAAATTATTACAATAAAAACAATAATCCAAAATCTATGAAACACAGCCAAAGCAGTTCTAAGAGAGAAATTCCTACTAATAAAGGCCTACCTCAAATAACAAGAAAAATCTCAAATAAACAATTTAATGTTATACCTAGTGGAATAGAAAACCAAAAAAAACAAAGCCTAAAGTAAGTAGAAGAAAGAAAAGCATTAAGATCAGAGTGGAAATAAATAAAATAGAAGCTATAAAAAACAACAAAATGAGTAGTAAAAAAGAACTGATTCTTTGAACAGACAAACAATATTGATAAACCTTTTATCAGACTCATCGAGAAAACCAGAGAGAACCCAAATAAACAAAACCAGAATGAAAGTGATGAAGTGACAGCTGACACTACAGAAATACAAAGATTATAAGAAAATACTTTGAACAACTATATGTCAACAAATTGGACAATCTGAAAGTAATGGATAAATTCCTACAAACATACAATCTTCCAAGTTAAAATCAAGAAGAAAGAAAACCTGAACAGATCAATAACTACTATCAAAATCTACTCAGTAATCAAAAAACTTCCAACATACAAAAGTTTTGGACCAGATGGCTTCACAGGTGAATTTTACCAAATAGCCAACAAGTTAATAACTATCTTTTTCAAACTATTCCAAAAAATTAAAGAGGAGTTAAGGCTCCCAAGCTCATGTAATGAAGCTAACATTACTCTAATATCAAAACCAAAGACATTATAAGAAAATAATTATAGACCAATATTCCTGATGAATATAGATGCAAAATTTCTTTTCTTTTCTTTTCTTTTTTTTTTTTTTTTTACAGGGACAGAGAGAGAGTCAGAGAGAGGGATAGATAGGGACAGACAGACAGGAACAGAGAGAGGTGAGAAGTATCAATCATTAGTTTTTCGTTGCTGTTGCGACACCATAGTTGTTCATTGATTGCTTTCTCACATGTGCCTTGACCGTGGGCCTTCAGCAGACCGAGCCACCCCTTGCTGGAGCCAGTGACCTTGGGTCCAAGCTGGCGAGCTTTTGCTCAAGCCAGATGGACCCGTGCTCAAGCTGGTGAGCTCGGGGTCTTGAACCTGGGTCTTCCGCATCCCAGTCTGACGCTCCATCCACTGCGCCACCGCCTGGTCAGGCTAGATGCAAAATTGCTTGACAAAATGTTAACAAACTAAATTCAGCAATACATTATAAAGATCACACACCACGATCAAGTGGATTTAATTTCTGTGATGCAAAGTTTGTTCAATATTCACATATCAGTTAATGTGATATACCACTTAAAAATATTAGAATAAAAGTTATATAATCTTATTAATAGATGAAGAAAAAGCATTTAACAAAATCCAGCAACCACTTATGATAAAACCTTTCAGCAAAGTGGGAATAAAGAAAACATACCTCTACATAATAAAGGCCATATATGACAAACCTACAGCTAACATCATATTTAATGGGGAAAAGCTAAGCTTTTTCCTTAAAATCAGGAAGAAGACAAGGATGTACATTTTCATCATTTTTGTTTAACATAGTATTGGAAGTCCTAGGCAAACTCAACAGACATGAAGAAAATAAAATAAAAAGCATCAAAATTAGAAAGTAAAACTGTCATTATTTGCAGATGACATAATATTGTATATAAAGAATCTTAAAGATCCCACCAAAGAATTGATCAATGAATTTAATAAAGTAGCAGGAATCAAAATTAATATTCAGAAATAGGTTTCATTTTCATACATCAATAACAGGCTATTAGAATGAGAAATTAAAGAACAATCTTATTTACAATTGCACACAAAACAAAATAACTAAGAATATTTTTTTTTTCTTTTTACAGGGACAGAGAGAGAGAGAGAGAGTCAGAGAAAGGGATAGATAGGGACAGACAGGCAGGAATGGAGAGAGGTGAGAAGCATCAATCATTAGTTTTTTGTTGCCGTTGCAGCACCCTAGTTGTTCATTGATTGCTTTCTCACATGTGTCTTGACCGTGGGCCTTCAGCAGACCAAGCCATCCCTTGCTGGAGCCAGTGACCTTGGGTCCAAGCTGGCGAGTTTTTGCTCAAGCTAGATGGGCCCGCGCTCAAGCTGGCGAGCTCGAGGTCTCAAACCTGGGTCTTCCACATCCCAGTCCGATGCTCCATCCACTGCACCACAGCCCGGTCAGGCAAAAATAAATTTAACCATACAGGTAAAAGATCTGTATTCAGTGAACTGTTAGACATTGAAGAAAGAGATTGAGAAAGAAACAAATAGGAGTGACATCAGAGAAATGGCACCATGAGGGGTGCTCCCAATTGCTCCTCTTGAAATTTTAACAAATTCAACAACTAAAGAGAGAGAAAATATCTCAGGCGCACTGGAAATACACACACACCAGACAAAGGTGCGATTGGTTGAAAAGGTGGCTGAATAATTAATATACTCTGAAGGAAATAAGATGGAGAGTGGGGTACTATGCTTTCCTCACTAATCTGAGGCAGGAATGCTTTTGTCTGGAGCTGAGAAAAATGGAGGGTCTGAGGCAGAGGGAAGAAGCTTGGTGAGGGTGGATGATCAAGTAGAAGAAAGAACAAGCCAGTTCTGCCTGAGTTCACAGAGGAGGGGTGCACATGGGCAGCAGGTTCCGACAAAGGTTACTGGTGCGGGGTGCCTGTGGGAGCCAGTGCTGGCACCAGTAGCTTTGTGCACTCCTGGCTCCGTGATCACAGGCAGTGTGGGAGTGCCTCCACCTGGCATGACTGGTGTGGGGGCTGTTGCCAGCATCTTTATGCATTTCTAGCTCCACGACCACCAGCATGAGATGTATACAAGGACCAGGATCCCTGGGCCTGTAACTGTCCAGGCAGGGCACCTCTGCAGGGCCAATACAGGCTTTCTGAGTGAATTCCTGCATTCCTGGCTTTGACTGAGATCACAGGTGCTGTGTGCCTAAGTGGGCAGGTGCAGGCCTCCATGTGCACTGCTGAAGTTGTGGGGGCTGGACATGCATGTGGTTTGCTGTGGGCTACCAAACAGTGCACAAGGGAGAAGCCTGTGGAGATTAGATCCATGGAGCACTGAGGTGTACTAGACATGCCCTTAGAAAGGTGCTTGATCTGCAATCAGCTCCCAGCCCACAGCACACTAAGATGGGCTAGACCTGTCCGCCAGCCCTTAGAAAGGTGCCAGATCTGCAATCTGCTCCCAGTCCTGCCTGCTTTTGCTGGCAGTTGTGGTTAGCACAGTTTTACCCAGAACTGTGTTTTGGGCTGTACTGAAGGCTTCTCTTAGAACTTCTTGCTCTGCAAGCAGTGGCTGGTGCAAACCTCACAGCTAAGTCCCCAGGCTGCTAGCTCAGATGGGAGAGACATGGAGAGAGGCA
Organism: Rhynchonycteris naso; assembly: GCA_037038555.1. Taxonomy (NCBI): domain Eukaryota; kingdom Metazoa; phylum Chordata; class Mammalia; order Chiroptera; family Emballonuridae; genus Rhynchonycteris; species Rhynchonycteris naso. The sequence goes on from CM073003.1 coordinate 85,131,398, forward strand.
CGTGGAAAACTGAGACTTCGATTATCAGAGCTTCTAAGCCCTAACAAGCCCCGCCTACCAACAGGACTGAGGCCCAGCCTACGTCGTTGCCATAGTGACACAACAGCAAATCTCTGCTCAAGAGCCCCACAGGGGAAAAACCTGTAGCGCAGCTCCACCTGCCAAAGAAAAAAAAAAATAAGTTACCTCTCAAAACCAGAAAAAAATTACATTTTTATAACATTTTAATTTTCTATATTTTTCAATTTGATAATTTTATCTTCTTTTCTTTCTATTCTTTCCTTTTCTTTTAGAACTTCATTAACCATAGTTGTTACATTTTTCATTCTTGTTTTTATGAGGGTTTCATTTCAAAAACCTTTACTTTTTTATCTTATTTGATCATCATTTATCAACAAATTATTATATTTTGGATTCGTATCTTTTTGTGGCATTGTGTGTGTTTATGACTTCAATTTTTATCTTTTTTGTCATTTTTTCCTCAGTTCCTGCTCCTTGTCTCTGTAGATTTTATTTCACTGATCATTATAGAATTTTCATTTCTTTACTGTATTTTTTTAATTTTTATTTTATTTTTTAATTATCTGTTATTAGTGTTATTAACAATACCACTCTCAAATGCCATTAAGGAAAAAGAAATCAAATATCATGGATGCAAAAGACAGAGATGTAGCTTACATAGATGACAATATAATCTCTAGAAAATTTTCAATTGTTTGAAAAACTTGGAGTTAAATGACAGCAATTTAAAAATTAAAGTCCTAAAAATACACAGGGAAATACAAGAAAGCATGAAAAGGCAGTTTGGAGAGGTCAAAAAACAATTTAATAAACAAAAAGAATACTTTATCAAGGAAATTAAAAGTATAAAAAGGAACCAAACAGAGATGAAAAACTCAATACATGAACTGAAGAACAAGGTAACAAGTTTAGCTAATAGAACAAGTGAGATAGAGGAGAGAATTAGTGACATAGAAAACAGGCAACTAGAGATACTATAAAGAAAAAAGGAGAGAGACTCAAGAATTAAAGAAAGAAATGAAAAAGCCCTACAGAAATTGTCTGACCCCATTACAAAGTGCAACATAAGAAAAATGGGTGTATTAGAAGGAGAAGAGAAAGAAAATGGAATAAAGAACATATTCAAACAAATAATGAGAACTTCCCAAATCCATGGAAAGAATTAGAGCCTCAAATCCAAGAAGCAAACAGAACAACAAGTTACCTTAACCCACACAGACCTACTCCAAGACACATCGTAATAAAATTATCACAAAACAATGACCAAGGAAAAATCCTCAAGGCATCCAGGGAAAAGAAGAATACAACATATAAAGCAAAGCCCATTAGGTTGTCATCAGATTTCTCAGCAGAAACTCTACAAGTCAGAAAAAAGTGGACCCCAATATTTAAACTACTGAAAGAGAGGAATCTCCAGCCAAGAATACTATATCCATCAAAGCTATCCTTCAAATACAAAATGGGGAAATAAAAACATTCACAGATATAGAGAAGATTAAGGAATTTATCAGCAGAAAACTCCCACTTCAGGAAATCCTACAGGGGGTTATCTGACCAGATACAAAGAACAAAACAAAACAAAATCACAAGTGAAAGCTCCAACAAGATCACAATAAAAGCAAGATTTATCTGTGAAAACAGAAACATAAAAAGGGGGAGAGGACAAAGATTAGCAGTAGCAAAGGAGGATGGAGTGCAGAAGCACTCATGAGATCATGTACTACAATGAATATTATATATATCCATTTTACCTAACGGTAACCACTCCTGATAAAAACACTATAGAAACACATAACTTAAAAAAAAAGAAGAAACAGAGGGAAAAAGTATGGAATACAACCAAACAAATACAAATGACAGAAAAACAAAAGAGAAAAACCTAACAAGATACAGAGATATCAGAAAGCAATATATAAAATGGCAATAGAAAAATCTCAAGTGTCAATACTTATATTAAATGTGAATGGATTGAACTCACCAATAAAAAGACACAGAGTAGCTGAGTGGACCAAAAAAGAAAATCCAACTGTATGCTGCCTTCAAGAAGCACATCTAAGCTACAAGGATAAAAACAAATTCAAAGTTAAAAGTTGAAAGAAGGCCTGACCTGTGGTGGCGCAGTGGATAAAGCGTCGACCTGGGAACACTGAGGTCGCCAGTTCAGAACCCTGCACTGGTCTGGTCAAGGCACATATGGGAGTTGAGCTTCCAGCTCCTCCCCACTTTCTCTCTTTCTCTCTCACTCTGTGTCTCCTCTCTAAAATGAATAAAATTAAAAAAAAAAAGTTGAAAGACAATTCTCCAAGCAAATAATATCCAAAGAAAAGCAGATGTAGCCATACTCATATCTAACAATGCTGACTACAAGACAGCAAAGATAATCAGAGACAAAGATGGTCATTTCATAATGATAAAGAGGACATGAAAACAAGAAGATATAACACTTCTTAATATATATGCACCAAACAAAAAGCACCAAAGTACTATACAAGACATCTACTAACTGATCTAAAAATAAAAACCAAAAAAGAGGGGGGGCAAGATAGCAATAAAGTAGGCAGACTTACCAACTTCCACCTCCCAGAACCAAAGTGAATTACAACTTAATTTTAAAAACCATCATCTTGAAAAACCAACTTTGGACTAAACTAAGAGGACTCTTTAACCCAGGATCACTGAAGAAGCCACACCAAGACTGGTAGGAAAAGTGGAAATGCAAAGAGGGCTGCTGGCTCCCAGGAGCAATTGGCAACCTGGAAGGACTCGCAATGCAGGAAGAGAATTTAGCAGAAAGGGGAGGGTCCTGGGTCCCAGGAACAAAGCCCCAGCCTGCAGCCCCAGAGCCTAGAAGAGGCATATGGACAGTATTTAGCTGTGAAGCAAGCCAGGGTACTGTTTGTGAGAAAGAGACAGATTTCTCAGATCCAGGATTCTTCTTAAAGGGACCACGCAGAAAACCTCTTTCACAACCACTCACCTGGGACTCTGGGGGATGGGGAGAAATCAGAGGACCAAAGTAGCAGGAAGAGAGTGTAATCAGGGAGGCACAGGGAGAAACACTTTGAGGAACAGCCATCCTAACCCCTGGGGCAGTCTCTTCTCAAATCTGAAGCGAATATTTCCCCTGAAACTAGCAATAGCAGCAAAGGGAAGCAGGACACCAGCCAAACAGAACCTCTCCTGCTGCACCCAGAGCACAGTCACTTAGAAGAAGGGAGCCATCAGAGATAACATTAAGTGCTAGGATCTGAGCTGCATTGCTCCCACCCACACTGCTGAGGGCTAGATGGAGGGCAGGCGATGGCGGGACATGGAACTGCAGTCTTGTAGGTGGGGGTGGAAGCCGAGCTGGCCACGACTGAGGCCAGGTGGGAGCTCAGTCCCACCTGGCAAGGGCAGAGGCTGAGGGCAGCTATGGGGGCAGAAGGGTGCACAAAGCAGTCTGACCTGTGGCTGTGGGCCAGGAAAGCAAGAGTGGTCTGGCTGCAGTCCCACCTGCAGGGGCGGGACGAAAGCCAGGGAACAGGTGGATACCCATGGCTGAGAGTGGGCACATGGCTTCCCCTGTGGAGCCAGGGCTTGTGGTGCAACGTGAGAGCTCAGCTCCGCCCACAAAGCTAGGGCTTGTGGCCTGTCCCAAGAGCACAGCACTGCCAGCAGGGGTGGGTCAAAAGCCAGGGAACCAGCTGATAACCACAGCTGAGCCAGGGTGTGCAGATTCACCCACAGAGCTAGGGTTTGCGGCCTGGTGTGAGAGCCAGTTCTGCACATGAAGCCAGGGCTTGCAGCCAGTGTGAGAATGCAGATCCACCCATGGGGGTGGGGCAAAAGCCAGAGAACCAGTGGATACCAGCCACTGAATGTGTGTGGACAGTCCCTCCCATGGTTCCAAGGCTTGTGGCCCTGGTGCAGCATACAGCTCAGCTCGGCCCACGGGGGTGGGGCAAAGGCCAAGGCCTGCAATGGGTTTGTAGCCCAGGCATGTAAACACAGGCCCACCCTCGGAGGAGAGGCAGAAGCCACAGTGACCACAGCAGCGAGGCAGTGCTGGCAATGCTCATACACAAATGCTCAAGGCAGCGGCAGAAGAGGTGGCAGGCCTGCAGACAGACCATACAATGGAAAGAATTAAAAACAGGATGGATGAAGCTGAGGATCAAATCAGTGAGTTAGAGGACAAGATAAATGAACGCATGGAAGCAGAGCAACAACAAATAAAAGAGACTCAAAAAGTCTAAGGAAACTATAAGAGAGCTCTGTGACAACATGAAGAGAATTAATATTCACATCATAGAAGTTCCTGAAGAAGAAGAGAAAGAACAAGGGATAAATACTTTGTTTCAAGAAATCACAGCTGAAAACTTCCCTAAATTGATGCAGGAAAAAGTCAGATAGGTTAAAGAAGCACAGAGAATTTTATTAAAGAGAAACCCAAAGAAATCCACACCAACACAAATTATAATTAAAATACCAAAACTAAGAGATAAAAAAAGAATACTAAAAGCTGTAAAAGAAAAGCAGTCTATTACCTACAGAAGAACCCCGTAAGGATGACATCTGACTTCTCAACAGAAAAACTTGAGGCCAGAAGGAAATGGCAAGAAATATTCAAAGTTAGGCAGAACAAGAGCCTACAAACAAGACTTCTTTATCTAGCAAGGCTAACTTTTAAAATTGAAGGAGAAATAAAAAGCTTCCCAGACAAAATTTTTAAAAAACTCAAAAAATTTATTACAACTAAACCAATGTTGCAAGAAATGTTAAGGGGCCTGTTGTAAACAGAACAAAGGGGGGAAAGAATATAGTAAAATAGGAATGTAGCTTTAAGGAATAAAATGGCAATAAACAACTACATATCAATAATAACCTTAAATGTAAATGGGTTAAATGATCCAATCAAAAGACATAAGGTAACTGTGTGGATAAGAAAACAGGACCCATACATATGCTGTCTACAAGAGACACACCTCAAAAACAAAAGATACACATCGACTGAAAGTAAAAGGTTGGAAAAATATATTTCATGCAAATAGAAATGAAAAAAAAAGCTGGAATAGCAATACTTATATCTGACTAAATAGACTTTAAAACAAAGGCTATAGTAAGAGATAAAGAAGGTCACTACATAATGATAAAGGGAGCAATCCAACAGGAAGATATAACCATTATAAATAGCTATGCACCTAATATAGGAGCACCTAAATATATAAAGCAGACTTTGATAGATATAAAGGGTGAGATCAACAGCAATACTATAATAATAGATTTCAATACCCACTAACATCACTAGATAGATCCTCAAGAAAGAAAATTAGCAAAGAAACAGCAGATTTAAAGGACACACTAGATCAACTGCATTTAATAGATATCTTTAGAACCTTTCACCCTAAAGCAAAAGAATATATGTTCTTTTCAAGTGCTCAGGGTACATTCTTTAGGATTGACCACATGTTAGGGCACAAAAGGGGTCTCATCAAATTTAAGAAGATTGAAATCTTATCAAGCATCTTCTCTGATCACAATGGCATAAAACTAGAAACAAACCACAACAGAAAAACTGAAAAATACTCAAACACTTGGAAACTAAATAGCATGTTATTAAATAACAAATGGGTTAACAATGAGATCAAAGAAGAAATAAATACAGTGATACCTTGAGATACGAGTTTAATTCATTCTGTAACGAAGCTCTTAAGTCAGTCAGCTCGTATATCAAACAAATTTCTCCCATTTAAAATAACTGAAATAGATTTAATCCGTTTCAGCCCTGTGAAACATCCCAAAAACATCCTAAATTATTAAAAATGAGATGTTTTGTTTTGGGGGGGCTTTTTTGTTTTGTTTTGTTTTGTTTTGTTTTTTACAGGACCAGAGAGAGAGTCAGAGAGAGGGATAGACAGGGACAGACAGACAGGAATGGAGAGAGGTGAGAAGCATCAATCATTAGTTTTTCGTTGCCGTTGCAACACCTTAATTATTCATTGATTGCTTTCTCACATGTGTCTTGACCGCGGGCCTTCAGCAGACCCAGCCACCCCTTGCTGGAGCCAGCGACCTTGGGTTCAAGCTGACAAGCTTTTCCTCAAGCCTAATGTGCCCGTGCTCAAGTTGGCGAGCTCCGGGTCTCAAACCTGGGTCTTCCGCATCCCAGTCTGATGCTCTGTCCACTGCGCCACCACCTGATCAGGCAAAAAAAAGGACATGTTTTTAATTAAGAAACACACATGTATACTTTACCAATTCATAACAAAATATATGAAATAAATAAAAAAAGTGTTATTTAGTATTCTGACCTTGGAGACAGACGAGTGCAACTAATAGAGGTGAATGGTAGAGAAAAAGGGAGGGAGGAAGGAATGCAGGCACTGTAGACATGTAAACTAAAACTGCATTTTCTTTACTTTAAACAAAACTAAAACCGCACTTTCTTTACTTAAAATGAAACCACAAAAACTTAATTGTAAAAAATGCACTTTTTAAACTTTATACTTAACATTATGTATTTTTTATTTAATCATCACCTGTTTTTGACTTTTTGGCTGTACTTCTGGCACTTTCACTTGCAGAACTTTTGAATAAAAATCTATCCAAAGAGGTCTGCTTTTGCCTGCCTTTTAAAATGTTATGAAAATGTGACAAACAAGTGTAATTAAAAAGTGCTGAAGCACGACCAGTTGAAATTTTTTCTGAGTGTTTCTTTTCAATAAAACTTGAAAATTTCTCTCACATTGCCAGCATGTCTTTAATTTCACTTGTAGAAATCACTTTCTCAACTCTACTTCCTCCTCACTACTAATCTCTTGCAGAAAGAAGCTCCATATGTTGCATCATCTGTAGCTCCTTCAACTGCTCAGTTGAGAGTTCCTCCTCATGTTTCTTGATAAGCTCATTTATGTCACCCTCATCTACCTCCAGACCCATTGACTTTCCAAGGGACACAATCTCCTCCAACTTTTCTACCTCGGTCTTAGTCTCTGGTTCGAATCATTCAAAGTCCCTGTCTGCAACAACATCAGGCCATAACTTTTTGCATGCTGAGTTCAAGATTCTTTCTGTAAACTCTTGCCATGCCAAGTCAATAATGCGTAAACATATCACGATGTTGTAGTGATCTTTACAAAACTCTCAAAGGGTTAGAATTGTATTCTCAGTCACCTCAAACAGCGGTGGAACAAGTGCTTTGCATAGAGCTTTTTAAAGTTGGAAATGACCTCCTGGTCCATAGATTGCAAGATTGAAGTCGTCTTGGCTGGGAGGTAGAGGACTTTTACAAATTTGAACTAATTGAGAATGTCATCTTCAAGACCAGGTGGGTGGGCTGAAGCATTATCAAGGATCAGTAATGCTTTCATCAGGAGCTTATTTTCTTGAAGATATTTCTTCACTGCAGGACCAAAGATAAGATTTACCCATTCAATAAAAAACTGCCACATAATCCATGACCTATCATTGGTGTGCCACATTACCTGCAGTTTTTCTTTAAGAATCTTGTGAGTCTTAAAGGCTCAAGGATCTTTGGAATGATACACTAGCAGTGGCTTTACTTTACAGTCACCACTAGCATTTGCACACAATGCAAGGGTTAAACAGTCCTTCATGGGTTTATGGCCTGGCAGCTTCTTCTCCTCTTTGATGATGAAAGTCCTCTGGGGCATTTATTTTTCAAAACAATTCTGTTTCTTCACAGTTGAACACTTGTTGGGGGATGTAGCCTTCCTTTGCAATAAGTGCAGCAAAACGTATGATGTACTCCTCAGCTGCCTTAATGTCAGCACTCACAGCTTCACTATGCCTCACCACTGCGTTCATGCCAGATCTCTTCTTGAAATTCTCAAACCAGCCATAACTTGCCTTAAACGTATCTTCTGGTGCCTCTTTTGAGGTTGATCGTTCTTTCTTCTTCAAGTCGCCATAAGTAATACGTGACATTTTGCATATTACAGTCTCTATCACTGTATCTCCTGCCAGCTCTTTCACCCACATCAGCAGAAGCTTCTCCATTTCTTCATGGATATTTGTCCTTAGTTGGGACAGAACTGTAGTTCCTTTCACTGGATTTGTGCTTTTGATGGCATTCTTTTGTTTAAGGATGGTACAACTTGTAGATGCATTGAGGTCGTACAGCCTTGCCAGTTCCATCACTCGTACTTTTCTGAGGTGGGTGTTTTGTAGGCAGCATATGAACAGGTCCTGTTTTCTTATCCACGCAGCTACCCTATGTCTTTTGATTGGAGCACTTAATCCATTTACATTTAAGGCTATTATTGATATGTATTTATTTATTGCCATTTTATTCTTTAAACTTTTAGTCCTCTTTTTATTTCTTTTTTTCTTTCCCCTTCTTATAGCAGTCCCTTTAACATTTTTGCAATACTGGTTTGGTGGTAATAAACTTCTTTAGCTTTTTTTTGTATGGAAAGCTCTTTATTTCTCCTTCAATTTAAATGATAACTTTGCTGGACATAGTCTTTCTTATAGGTTCTTGTTTTGTATGGCTTTAAATATTTCTTGCCAATCCCTTTTGACCTGAAGTGTTTCTGTTGAGAAATCAGATGACAGACTTAGGGGTGCCTCTTTGTAGGTAATTAATTGGTTTTCTCTTGCGGCTTTTAGAATTCTTTCCTTACCTCTTATCTTTGGCATTTTAATTATCATGTATCTTGATGTGGCCTTCTTTGGGTTCATCTTCATTGAGATTCTCTGTGCTTCCTGAACTTGTGTGATGTTTTCACTCACCAGGTTAGGGAAGTTTTCAGCTATGATTTCTTCAAATCCTTTCTTTATTCCGTATTCACTCTCTTCTCCTTCAGGAACCCCTATGATGCAGATGTTGCTTCACTTACATTATTGCAGAGATCTCTTAGATTTTTCTGTCTGCTTCAGTCTCCTTTTTTTTTTTTTTTTTTTTAAGAGGGAGAGAGACAGGAAGGAAGAAAGAGAAAGAAGGAGGAATAAGATGAGAGGCATCAACTTGTATTTGCTTCACTTGTGTTATTCATTGATTGCTTCTTATATGTCCCTTGACCAGAAGGCTCCAGCTGAGTCAGTGACCCCTTGCTCAAGTCAGTGACCTTAGGCTTCAAGTCAGTTACCTTTGGGCTCAAGCCAGTGCCTTTGGAATCATGTTGATTATCCTGTACTCAAGCAAGTGACCCTGCCAGTGACTCAAACCAACAAGCTCATGCTGAAGCCAGCAACCTCAGGGTTTCAAATTGGGAAACTCCACATCCCAGGTTGACATATTATCTACTGCACCACCACTGGTCAGGCTTGAGTCTTTTTTCTTTTGTTGCTCTGCTCTTGTGCTTACTGTTACCTTGTCCTCTAAATCACTGATTTCAATTCACTTCATCCAATGTGTTGATTCCTTCTAGTGCAGTGTTCATTTCATATTCACCATTTATGTCTGGTTCTTTTTTATGGTTTCAATGTACACTTTAATGCTTATTGTCTCTTTGTTTCAGTTCTCAATGAGATCATCTATTCTTACTCTAAGAGCCTTGAATATCCAAATAACTATTATTTTAAATCTGCATCTAGTAGCTTGGTTACTTCCATTTCATTTACTTCTTTTTCTGGGGATTTCTCTTGTTAATTCACTTGAGACATTTCTTTGTCTGCCCATTTTGTCTGTGTATTGGGTAGACCTGCTCTGACTCCCAAATTTGTTGCAACATCTTTATGAGGAAGATGGGTTTGGTAATTCATACCTCCAAGCCATCTGAACTCTTTGCTCTAGAAATATTTCGTGAGGGTTATATGTACTCTCTTGTTGTACATGTGTCTTGAATGCTGCAGGTTTTTTTATGGGTAGAATTAACCCTTTTGGCTAGCTTGCTGTAAGGGTTAATCTTAATCACATGTATTAGACATTGTGCAGTAACTGTCCTCTGGGGCATAGTTGTTCTCATAGGGTCAAGTACCTGCTGGGCTCCCTCTTTTGGTATGCTGCTCATGTAGCTAGTTGGGTCTAGAGCTGATGTGGCTGCAATTAACTACTGGTGGCATTAGATCTGGGACCTTGGAGGTGGGGTTCAGGTAGAGTTGATGTCAACATTGTCTGAAACCAATAATGAGCTACCTGTCTGGAGCAACGGTCTGCATTTTCTGTGCCTGGGTAGTGTGAGAGGGGTCAACCTATGTATAAGGTTATACCTGTACTTGGGGCTGAGGGCAGCTCTGTAAAAGGGCCCAAGCAGCTCCTTAATATTTGTCTCCACTTTTCAGGTTCTCCACCTCATCTTGCAGCTGCCTGGTCTTCCCAAAGAATCTTCTGTAGAAAGACTATAGAGTAGCCTCAGATTGGTTTCATCATACCACCCCTTCCACTGGTTACAAGCTTGATAGGGTAGGGCAACTGAGGTTGGAAGGATGTTAGTGAGACCCCCTACTTGGGGGTGTCTCTTGATCAGGCACTTGGTATGGGGAAAGTGGCCCCTATTCCAGAGCCTAATCCCTCAGCCACTGGTAGATATTCCATTTCTATTTCTCCCCAGAAAGATCAGCAGCAGGTTCAGGTTAGGTGGGACCGCAGTCCCTTCAACAGAAGTTCTTCTAGCTGAAGAGCTATTGGTCTGGGGGGTGGGGGGTTGAAAGAGTCTTCCACTGAAACTGATTGTGGCTCTGCCCCCAGGAGGTATCTAAGCTCTTCATGGGTCCCAACAACAGGTTCCAAGGAGCTCGCACTTTGAATGCCTGAATCCTCAGCCTCTTTTCCTTCCCCCTGTGGAACTGAGTCCAGTGGGGCACAGTATCTGAGACTTGAGCTGGCTGACTATGAGGCTCTACCTCATTTCCTGTGTGAGCTGCTGTGCAGGTGCTGACCTCAGGAAGCAGAATTCACCTGAGCTGGATTTGGTGCCTGATGTGCTCTCTCTTTGGACATGCTGCTTGTGATACTAGTTGGGTCCTACTCTAATGTTTTCTGTAGCTGGCTACTGGGTGTGTTGGTTGTGACCTCTTAGTAAGAAATCTGGTACAAACCAGTGTAAGACACTGCCTGTGGCCCTCATAAACCTGTTTGGAGCTATAAGCAATCCAGAGTTTGTGGCTGCCAGTACTTGGCTTAGGTGCACATGGAAAGACCAAGCTATAGTCCTAGACTGGCTTTTACCAGCACTGGACCTGGAAGCAAGTCAGCAAAAGGATCCTTAAGGCCCATCTGCTGCCTGCTCTTTAGGTTCAGACCCTGAAAAACAAACTCTGATAAGGGAGGCCAGGGCCAGTGAATTTCTCTTGAGGAGAAGGTGCCCCTCAGACATTGGCAAAGGTGGTGGGTGTGGCTCCTACCCCAGAGCCCAGGTGTCAACCTGTCCTGAATTTTTTTCTCAGACCTCAGTAGCATGTAGCCAATTAGAATCATGTTGGTGGCTTATGAAACCAGAGATTTGGGCTGCCTACACCCCAGACAGTTTCTACTGAATCTCCCATGAATGGGAAGCACCAGTTCTATTCATGGGAAAGTGGGAAGAATAGGTCTGGCCTCAAAGCCAGATAACTGAGTCAGTGTCACCAGCTGAGTCTGTTCATCCCTCTGTTCCTGGCCAAGGCTGCCTATTTCTCATCAGGGACCCATCTCCATAGGTTCGGGCAAGAGGGATCCAAAAGATGGGGCAATTGCTTTCCTCCAGGAATATGCCACACAGAGGGGAGTGCTCCACCCAAGAAAAAATGGTGACTGCAGTATTGAATGTCTCATCACATGGGTTCTAGTGGCTTTCCTCCCTTCATTTCTCTCCTCACAGCCACCAATCTCAGACTCTCTTCACATGACTCTAGACAACTCAGCCCTTCCTCTGCTGGAGCTGTGAATGAGAATTTTTGTATTGGCCCTTAAAAAGGGTGCTTGTGTCTCTGAGAACTCCCATCTCTTCCTGGCAGACAGAAACCTTGATACTTTTCACAGCCAAATGCTATGTGGGCACCTCTTCTCAACTCTGGTGCTCTAGGTATGGGAGTCCAGCTTGGGGTTTAGGACACACACCTCTCAGGGTTAGCCACCCCCTATGGCTGAGAGTCCCTCTGCACCCTCAGCCACCACTTAGATGATCAGGCAGCCCTTTTAGCATATCCGCCCTTCTAACTGGTTTCCACGTGGCTTTTTCAGTGAACTCTTGCATAGGACCAGGCGTCATTGCTGTGACCATGCAGGTTCTCATTGGATTCAGGCAAATGGTAAAGAAATAATGGAGCCAGAAATTGGTGGGCCATTCCATTTATTAAAGTCTTGTATAGATGGACGAGCAAACAGGCAGAGAAGACCACTTCCCTTTATCTCAAGGCTCCCAAGTCCCGACTCTGGACTCAAAACCTGGACTCCCAGGCCCCCACCAGCTTCAATACTTCCTCTCTCTCTCTCTCTCTCTCTCTCTCTCTCTCTCTCTCCACTTTCCAGCCAGAATGGGGGGGGGGCAACCTTCTCCTTCAAACAATAGCAAACAATTGCCCCTCCCAAGCAGAAAGGCAATCTGCAATTTGCAATCTGCAGCCCAGAGCGCAAGCACCTGCAGCCTTTCATTGACTATACACACACGGTGCTGCCCCAATACAAACAAGCAAACCTAAAAAAACCCCACAAAAACGCTGTTTACCCAATACTTTGGTTGTAAGATTCTTCTTCATTTAGTCTTGAGTTGATTTTTCAGGATGATTATTTTTTAATTTAGTTATAACTCCATTTGGTTCTGAGAGGAGATAAGTGGAACATTTCCTTACTCTGTGCCCTCTTGGAGAAGAGCCAGCTACTAGAAAATTTAAGTTACACACGTGGCTCTCAGCTGATTTCTGTTGTTTAACACTGATCAGGCCATGGGAAACTACATGACAACCTAATTTTTTCAACAAGTAAACTATCAGAAAAGAAATTACATAAAAGAAAATACATATATTAAAACAGATTTGGCCCTGGCTGGTTTGTTCAGTGGGTAGCCCGGTGTGCAGACGTCCGGGTTCAATCCCCAGTCAGGACACACATGAGAAGTGACCATATGCTTATCTTCCCTTTCCTTTCCCTCTTCTTTCTCTCTTCCCTTCTCGCAAGCAACCATGGGCTCAGTTGGTTCAAGTGTCGACCTCAGGCACTGAGGATAGCTCAGTTGATTTGAGCATAGGCCCCAGACCATGGTTGCTTGGTGGATCCCAGTCAGGGCACATGTGGAAGTCTGTCTATCTCACCTCCTCTCACTTAAAAAATAAAAATAAAATATAAAATAAAATGCATTTCAAAATATGTCAATCACAATATGTAAATCTTATTTGTGGTTCAAACTGTAAAAGAAAATTTATGAAACAATTGGAAATTTGAGCACTCTGATGTGATTAGGAAATTATTGTTATATTTTTGTTTGATAATGATCTTGTGGATATGTTTCTTAAGAGAGTATTTATCTCTTAGAGATCTATATTGAAACATTTATAATTGAAATGTTTCAATTATCTAAGATTTGCTTCAAAATAATACTTAAAATAATAGACTTACCTAACAAGATTGACCTTGAGTTGACAATTATTGAAGCTGCATGATGGGGTGCTTCAAGTTTCATTATGTCATACTTAACTTCTATATATATTTGAAATTGTGAATAATAAAAAACTTATTAAAAGAAAGAAACAGAAAAGAAGAAAGTACAAACCAAATTTCTTCACAGAAGAGAAGAATCCTAATAAGAAACTTTTCCAGAAGAAAAGATGCAAAGCTTCTCAACTCTTTTTTTTATACTAGTATAACTCTAATATTAAAACCAGACAAAGATACAGATTAAAAAAACACTCTAGGCTAATGTCAGTCTTGAACATACTTATGAAAGTTCTAAATATTAACAAATTGAATATGATAATATATTAAAGAATAAAGCAACATAAGGAAATGGGGTTTATGTTAAGTTAACAAGGTCTGATTAATATTAAGAAATCATTCCATGTAATTTTTTGCAATAAAAATTTAAAGAATAAAAGCCATATGATTATTTTAATAGATACAAAAATAGTATTTCAGAAAAGTCAACACCCATTCATGTTTAAAGTATAGAAATTCATAGCAAACCAGATCATAAAAAATTAACTTACACATTTAACCCTTTATATACTTCTGAATTCTATAAATATTCGAGATAACTTTTGTGTTCAATGCTTGTTTCATTAAAAAATAAAAATTCATGCACAACTGATCAAGTTATATCAAATTTATTGCATAATTTTTCAGCTCTCCATTTTTATATCTATCAGCACTGACTTTGTCACAAGATTAAAAACATAAACTTCTAAAAGTGCAAAAAAAGTGGAATGAATAAGTATGATCATTATAAGTTTATTTCTTCTCTGATTTTTAATACATAGCCATAATTAATTAGAATTCAGAGCTCACAGAGCATTTATGCCCTCCAAAATTATGCAAGTCATCACGTTTTAGTATATTCACACATATGAACAATAAGTTGAAATAATTTCATTGTGAAGAAACTTTGAATTCTTAGTAAATGTGATGGTTCTGGTACACAGCTTTAAAATCATTCTTAGAACTTGAGTATTATTGGAACATTAAAGACTACACTAGAATATCCAGAATGTGGAGGTAGTATAAGGAAAAGATCATCTTCTTAAAGTGAAAACAGAAAGCACCAAAAGCTAAAGAGACAGCTTACAAATGTGCTATTGGAATACTTGGAAAGTAACCAATCCCATTGTCAAGAACATGGCTCATATGTCACTAATGTAAAATGAAACTGCACTACAACTTACCTGGCACATTAAAATGGTACCTGTGGACTTTGTCACTGTTTCCTGATGCTATCCAAGAAGAGTGTGCATTGATTCTAGAAGACCAATAGCCCTAAACTTGATAGAAATAGCCCCAGAACAAAGAAAGTTAATTGTCAAGACTTATGCGGCTTAATGAAGATATCTTTTGAGAGAATCTAACACTCAATTTCTTTTTCTGTATCTGCCAATCAAATTGTTGATATGTTTTTCAGAGGGAGTCCATTGTACAAATAACAGGATCCCATTGTCATGTCACATTGCAATTACTTAAACTTTCCCTTAAAGAAATCAATGTATTGCTTGTCAGTTTAGTGTTTCACAGTCCTCTATTGCTTGATCATCTTTGAGCAGCTTGATGAAACTATTTCTGGACCAGTGTTTGTGGGGCATCCAGTCCATGTGTTCAATACGAGAATTCTGAATTTCAGAGCTAGCCACAGGGATTCCTCTTTGCATAAGGAGTCCCTCATCTCAAAAATGGGGAAAAGCTTTTGGTGACTGACCATTTGCCCCAGGATAGTATGATTAACACCTCAGGATAATGGAATCCAAAATGTTCCCTCGCCTCTGATTAATAGGTATTTTAGGGAAACAGAAAAGTCACCACTGGGGAAAAAAGAGATACCTACCCCAGGCCCAGGCCCAGATAAATTTAAGGTAGATGACAGGTGGTTTTTTCTGGGCGCTGTAGCCAAGTTCCATGACAATGTATTGTGGTTAGACGTTCTCTGGAGAAAAAAGCACTCTCACCCTGGTGTCAGGGGGGAAAATAAAAGAAATTAATAGTGATTAAATGATGAAAAGAAAATAAACTATTTCTTTTACTGGTGTTCCTAGCCAGTATTTGTGAACTATAATCATTGGGTCTGCCAGCTTATATGGCCACACAGACAAAAGTTGGTAAGGTGAGAAAAAAAAAAAAACTAGTAGAAATGGGAGTGGAAGACCTCTCTTTCTGGAAAAGGAAAGAGATGTGATAACTAGAAAAGGGAGGGTGTTTTTTTGTGTGTTTTATTTTGTTTTGTTCTTTAAAATGGGAGAGATTCAAATATGTTTATATGCAAAGAAGTCAAGAGAAAGGGGGTGTTTGAAGGTTCAGAAGAGAGAAGGGGTGACGACTAATGAATAGGACCTTAGGAAATAGGCAGGGAAGGGTAGGAGAGAATTTGGGGTGGATCCAGGTGAGAAGGATTAACCTGGAGCAGAAGAAGGAATAACTCTTTCCCTGAGCCTGGAGGGGAAAAAACAAAATGCGTGGGGATGACTGCATCTGTCAGGATAAACCTGGTTGTGCTGTGGCAACACCTCCAAAATCTCCATGGCTTACAGGAAAGGTTTACTTTACACTCACACTATACCACCTTAGCAAGTTGGCTCTGCTTCAGATCTGTGTTGTCCACATTTTAGGATTTAGGCATGTGGATCAGCCCCTATCTGAAATACTGTGCTCTTTGTGGCAAAGGAAAAGAGAGAATGTCAAACCATGCGTGAGCTCTTAAAGTTTCTGCTGTGAAGTGATGCACATCACATCAGTTCATATTTCACAGCTAAAGCAACTTTTGTGATCATGCCTGAGTGCAACAAAACAGGTACATAGGAGAGGAATGATGAGAATGAGTGAACAATATCATAGTGGGGGGCTTTGAATACGGGCAAACAATGCAATCAATCACAAGGCTCATCCTGCTTTTGTTGGTGATAGAAGTTGCTCCTCCTTTCATCCAATATTTACTAAGCCCCTCTGCTTGCCTTATCACCAACCTCTGACAATCACTTATCTGCTTTCTTTCGTTATAAAATTTCTAGAGTTTTATATAAATTAAATATTACAGTATGTAGCCTTTCATGTTTAGGTTCTTCAAGAAAACCAGTTTTATGTTGAGGCTATGAAAATAACGTAAAGGTTTAAAAGGTAAGGAAAGTAGTATGGTTCCAGTCTGAGTGCCTACCTACGTTGGCTTCATTTTATGGAGTAATGCAGTTTTATGTGCTAGTTATATTCTTCTGAAACTCATTAAAAGTAATTATTAAGGTTAAAAATGTTTATCTGAATGCCATTGGTACACATTTCAAACAAGCAAGCCTTACTTAGAAAAACACTTTATTAAAAGATCTTGACAATCTTTCATACTTCTAACAGTCTCATTCTCTCAGTCACTGATTTTGGCCATTGAGTTTTAAACAAAGTGGACATCAACAAAATTTATAATTATAACACCCAAATCTCCACATATAGCATCATAGCATGTATATCCACATTTACTTTACTCTTAAAGATGAACTCAAATCTTTTCTTTTTGCTTTCTACTTTTATGTCCCATTTTATTTAATTGGGATTAGAAAAATTTATTTTGGATATAATGGAAACCAAAAACACAATAATAAAGATGGGAAAATTGAGATTTGCCATGCAGCATGCATAAATTGTGAAGACTTTCTGCAGGATATGAGATTTGAGTAGAGTTTAACATCAGATAGATGATGAAGCAGTATTGCCCAGGCAAATAGTTGGTAAAAGAGGGTAGCATCAACAGACCACAAGGCTACCATAGAAAGTGTGCTCTGATAAAAACTAACTGGAACTTTAAGAAAACATAATCGGTTGGGAGGGTCTATGGGAGGAGCTAAGCCTTATAGAAGTTGTCATATTCTATGTAATCACAAGAACCCTACAGGAAGAGCTCTGTGGTAGTAACTTTCCCTTCACTTTACTTTCTTTTCCCTTATATAAATACTCATCCATCTTGGCACACAGACCAGAGTGTGCACATGGCTTGCTATGTCTGCATGCACTGGGTTGCAAACCCTTTCTTTTTCCCAAATAAATCCTTTTCCGTGACAAAACACCTGGTTGATATTTTCAGTTGACAACAGGAACATTTTGCAATGCAATGCCTGTAAACAATCCACGTTTGTGTACTAATTCTTCCCATATGTAGGTTACAATTGCTCTGTCTCTTCCACACTTTCTGGCTAAGACACAGCAGTTTTGTGTTTGTCTCTGTGTGATTGTTGAGAACCCACTAGACCTAGTTATTAAAAAGTACTGATAATCCTATCCATGATGACCTTTGTTTTCCTGTAGATGGAGCCTTTTCCTTAGGAAATTGGAACTCTGGGAGGTCCTTAAGATACAGTGGAAGTTTGAATTTAAAAAGGCCTAACTTTATTAAAGTTCCTCTGTTATGTTTGTCTTTGGGACAATTGTTGCTGCTTGGTAAAGCTAGAGGAAGTTTTGAAGGGTGATTGATAGGAACATAATCAAGATTTGCTGGTGGGTGAGCCCCACACCTATTTCTCCAATGTTCTTTACTGAGATCAAATTGGGTCAGACTAGAATTTTGAGGCAACTTAGAAACACGAAAGTGTACAGAAGGCTGTCTGGAAGGATGTGTGGAAACAGGAATGGTATAGCAACACCCAGTCTGCCTGATCAAATGTACAGATCCAGGCCTTTCATAGCACTCTGTGGGATATAAACAAGAAGCTGGAGGCCTTATTCACCAGGCCTGATTGGCTGTTTAGTAGAAAAGATAGATTAATCCAGATCTTTGAATAAAGGGTGGGATCCATTTGAGTCTTTGTACTAGTCAGGTTTTCTCATGTTGTGGGGACCTATTAGAAAGTTTCTCCGATTTTTTACATGCTACTAGGTATGCTAGCTGTTCAACTTTTTTTTCAAGGGAGGTCATTTCAAAATGAAATGTTGACTTTGTATTTGATAATATCCTAGTTCTAGTTCTAAACCCTGAGTAATTCAAAATTGGTCCAGTTTGAACATATACATTGTGCCTAATTTTATCATAGGTAAGTGGTGATTTATTACTGTAAACATGACTACATTTTCCTCTGGAAATTGCTGTGAGAATTTAAATCACTACTATGTGTACAAGCCTTATGGCTGTTTGTTCAATTAACAGGTCAATGTAATATTAACATTTTTACTTACACTGATATTAACCATTCTCTTCTTAAAACTTTAAATTCAACTCAAATACTGCAAGATCTAACTTATCTTGCTTCTTAAAAACAAAAATGCTACCATAAACAGAGCCCATTTTGTAATCAGAATCCCACCTTCTAAGACAGCATAGAACAATGGTCAGCTATACATTCATGGATTCTAGGAAGCTATGCAAAAAAGAATTTGTCATTTAAGTAAAGTAGATTATGGAAATTTTAAATGAAGAAAACACTAAATTGAGAGGGGCAAGAAGGTTCACTTTTCTTCTCTGAACTGCACTGCTTGAACTAAATTAACAAAATCTCCCCCCCAAAAAAATAATTTAATTATTTGAATGTTTTATAATTTCCCCATAAATACAAACTCCTTTTGTTTTCAACTTTGTTTCTGAAAATAAGTCTAACTGTATTAGTATTATTACTTACTACTTAGTGAGTGCCTAAAGCAATGATGGGCAATCTTTTGAGCTTGGTACGTCAAAACTCGACAAAAAACCGAGCATAACTCGGGTGGTGTGTCACTTTGAGGAAAAAAAACATAATTTTGCGATATTTATAGTTTAAATAACAAAAATGTTTTGGCCTACAGACGTCTGGCACAGAGTGTCTACACTACAGCAAATGTTTTATTATCGGCTACTGCACCTGGCCGTGCAGGAGCTGAGGATGAAACGTCCTTCTCAGCATGTGGCCCCATACTTCTCTGGTATATAGCCACATGTGGCCGCGTCATCGAAAATGGCTACCCGTGTCAGTGCTGACTTGTGTGTCAGTGCTGACTTGTGTGTCATAGGTTCGCCATCACGGGCCTAGAGCTATCACACAACTTCTGTGAATTTTGACTATATGTAATCTATCTATAGATGGAGGCTATTGGCAAGAATCTGTACAGACTCCACAACAGTCTGGACCAAAATTACTTTTAAATAGAGAGGTCTCACTCAGCTTTCTTGTGATGAATCTCAAGTCATAGTCCCCTACTCCCTCCATAAAAGGAGAGTTGCACTAACTTGGACAGTCTTGTATCAGTTTTCCCAAACCATTTCTTCCCCCTAGCTACTTGTACCCTGTAAAACCTAAATCTTAAAATTAAAAATAAAGCAGCTATTGACCACGTGGACAAAGGGAATTTTAGTTTTATGCAAAAATACAACCACGTGCGAGAACTGCTCAAATGGATGGTCTGCATTTGGGTGAAGTTAACCTACGTCATTTCACTTGCTCTTTATTTGGAGGTTACCAAGCAGTTTCCCTAGGTTTAACGACTATAACCATAAGTCAGTTTCGCGTACTGTCGGACTTGGCTCGTTGCCGTTCACTTCTTGGCAATATCAGATTCAAGTAGGTCTTATCATCTCATTATTTATGAGGACTGAATTCAACCCCTGCTTTTCGGCGCTGGCTCTCCCCCACCCCCAAGTCTAAACATCCCTTAAAGGATCAAAGAGCTCAGCCATAAAGCGAGGTAGGTCTGCAGATTAAAGGGGTTCCGCAGACCTTATTCCTCAGATTTTAAAGCGAGGGTTAGAAGGATCAAGAGGGAAAAAGAGAGATGGAGGTAAAAGGCTCGATCCCTAAGCCAAGCCGGAGACAAAGGTGAGTAGCTGCATGGGGCGGGGGGCGGGAAAACGGGCAGGAGGAAGCGCCCCGGCCCCCGGCCAGGTGGCGTGACTTCGGAAGCTCTCAGAAAGCGGGCCAGGACTGGGTAGGACGTGAAGGTGCCCCTGAGCAGGCGAACCGGTGATTGCGGAAATGGCGAGACTAGGAACGCCCCTTTCCGGCCCCGTGAGGCGGGACTGAGAAACGAAACCAGGGCGGGGGCCGGGGTCACCGGCCCGGGCGGCCCCAAAGCCTGCTCCCCGTGTGGGCGTTTCCGAGAAAGAGCGCGTGCCTCACGTCCTCCCTGCCCGCCTCGCCCCCTGCGCGCTGCGCACGCGCGGCCGCGCCCCGCCCCTCGCGTCTCCGCCGGGACTGGGGCGCGGAGCCGTGGAGCGGCGGCAGCCCGAGCACCCGCGTTCGCGCGGGCCGGGCACCCCCCCACATCCCTCGCGTCAGGGCTCCCGGCCCGCCCTCCTCAGGCCCCTCCTTCCTGCCCCGTTTCCCCCTCCCCGATCCTCCCCCTCCGACCGAGCGGTGACTTAAGCTAGGGAGTGCGGTGAAGCCCATTTTTCTGTCCCTCTCAGCGGCCCCCGGCAGCCTGCGGCACGCGGCCCCCTCTGGCCCGAGATGACTGCTGCCGCAGAAGCCGAATTCAACATCCTCTTGGCCACAGATTCCTACAAGGTAGCGGCTCGGGGCGGGGGCAGGTGGGGAAGGCGGAGAGGGCGCTCTGGGGGCAGCGCGAGGTTGCGGGGTGGGGGCGGCATCCGGGGGTCGCGGCGCCGGGCAGCCCCGAGGGAAGGCGCGCAGCGGTGCGGGCAGGTGAAGCCGGCGCCGCAGTGAGGAGGAGGAGGAGGTAGGTGGAGGATGGAGGATGGATGGCGGGAGGCGGGGCCTGCGGTGCGTGTTGGGGGCGAGGCGGGGGGCTGAAGACGACGGGCCGGCATACCCTTGCGCGGCTCTCCCGCCCCCGCTCCCCTTCCGGGGGACTCCGGTGGCGCAGCGGACTGGGAGGCTGGGGCGTACCGGCCGAGAGCACTCCTTCCCCGGGAGCGCGGCCTTTTGGCTTCGGGCCGGACTGGCCGAGGTGCAGGTCAGTTAAGTAACAGCTCCCGGGGCTCGGCGGTGGGGAGAGGGAGCGGATTTGGGAAGTGGGGTTTTCCCCACGGAGCTGAGTCGGTTGCGCTCAGTCCTTGCTCGACAGATCATGACCCTCTTGAAGATGTGGGCCAGGTCCCAGCGGCGGTGCCGGCGCAGACAGCCGCGCTGCTCTGCCTGTGGCCCGAGCACTGGGGACACTTAGCTGTCCCTGGTAGCAGTGCTGGGTGTTCTCGTCCCACTCCATTGGGCTCTCTGCCTCCTCCTTTACTCCTGCTCACTACTCATGATGAATCCTAACCCCTGGTTGCCAGCAAAGGCCGATCTGCCCTTACTCCACTGAGGGCACTGCAGGATTCCTGTGAAATGGAAAGTGAAACACGAGGAGTTGAGTGAACTGTAGTTTTAAACCTGGAGAACTTATATGCGTATTGGACTGCTACATGCATAGCTGCCTCATTAACTATATTTGAAACACATATTAGTAAAGGAAAGAATGATTAGGAAAAAATCTGGCAGATGTTCAATTCATTTCTCTAGTTTCCAAATTATATGAATATACCTTACTAAGCGTTGTTAGCCAGACCGGAACCCCAGTTTTGCAAAATAAACTTTGCTTGAGCAACATGATGATTTGGAATACAGTGGTAAAGCATAATGCTCTCATGGTTTTGGTTTTTGTTAAGACTTTTCTTTTGCTTTTTAAAAATTTAAATATTAAAAGTACTTTAGAGAATTCCATTTTACATAAGTTCTGTTTTGTCCATTTCTTCTCAATTGGCTTAAGAGTCTACTTAGAATAATTTAGATGGGTTATTACTTAAAGTAAAACCAAGTTTCATTAACAAGTGGTCTTTTTAATGAATTTTTAAAGTGGAAATTACGTTATTGCAATATCATGGTATTATCAAGTATGGTTTACTTGGCCCTAAAACTTTCTCTTGCGTTCTTTTAGTTCAATCATAGTGTTTTGAGTATCTTTAATAGTAATTTTAGAATGGTTTCACTCATAGTTTTTTTGTGTGTGTGACTGAGACGGAGAAGGACTGATAGGGACACAGACTGGAAGGGAGAGAGATGAGAAGCATCAACTCTTCGTCGCTGCACCTTTAGTTGTTCATTGATTGCTTTCTCATATGTGCTTTGACTGGGGGACTACAGCAGACTAAATGACCCCTTGCTCAAGCTAGCAACCTCTGGGTTTCAAACCTGAGTCCTCAGCGTCCCAGTCTGACACTCTATCCACTGCGCCACTGCCTGGTCAGGCCATAGTTTTTTCTTAACTAAATCTTTAAAATAATTTTCAAAAATTTTTCTGTAGTAACTTATGATTTGATTGAAATAGGAAATGTCAGTTGATGTTGATTAGTTTTTTAAAAACAAAACAATATATGTTACTTGTAGTTCTTCTAGCCATTATACAGAAGGAATGTAAAACTGCTTTAACTTCAGTTTCCTTGATTAGAAGAGTGAAACTAATTTAATGTTTTCTAATTTCCTAGCAGAGCATGCTTAACTCCACTATTAGTATTTGTATCTACTTAATAAGGTTCATTTCTCTCCATTTTTCAGTCAGACTGGTATATTTATTCCCTTCCTAATACGAAATTTTTTTTTTTTTTTAGGAAGAGAGAGAGATAGGAACATTGAGCTGTTCCTGTATATGCCCCGACAGGGGAATTGAACCCACAACCTTTGCACTCTGAAAGGATGCTCCAGCCAACTGGCCAGGGCTTAATTTCTTTTTAATTTTCAGTGATACAGAGAAAGTAAGGAAAAGAGTTAAGGGAAGCATTCATTTGTTGTTCCACTCAGTTATGCACTCATTGGCTTCTTCCAATGTGTGCCCTCATCTGGAATCGAACCCGCCACCTTGCTGTTTCAGGAGGACACTCTTAACCAACTGAGCTAACTGGCCAGGGACTAATATGAAAACTTTTGGAAGATTTTAATCTTATTAACGTTTGTCCATTTTTTCCCCAAAAAAATAAATTTCCTTGAGAGGATTCAGTAGAGTATACAAATGGTTTACAGCAGTCCAGGAAAATAGACTGAGTATTCTACATTCACATTTTAGTCTTTAAGTCCGTGATGGTGAAGCTATGACAGGCGTGTCAGCACTGTCACGTGTAACCATTTTCGATGACATGCGGCCTCATACCAGAGAAGTATGGGGCCGCATGCTGAGAAGGACGTTTCATCCCCGGCTCCTGCACGGCCAAGTGCAGTAGGCGAGGATAAAACATTTGCTGTAGTGTAGACACTCTGTGCCAGAGGTCTGTAGGCCAAAACAACAGAACTCCGGCACAGAGCGTCTAGTTCTGGGACTTCCAGTTAGGCTGTTTTTCTCAAAGTGACACACCACCTGAGTTATGTTCGGTTTTTTGGCAAATTTTGACACACCAAGCTTAAAAGATTGCCCATCACTGCTTTAAGTTTTAGTAGTCCTTATAGCCTAAGTTTCATTTTTGCCTTTTTATCTTCTTGGGTGAAGAAGAGACAGAAATGATCATATTGAGATTAACAGTAATGAAACTTTATTTGAAAATCACATGAGAGTATTACATATGTTTATACTTACAAACTATTGGCTAGAGAATTAGTGGCTTTTGATGTGTTGATGGGAGAGAGCAGAATATTGTTGATTTCTTTCCACAACTAATGAAGAAAGGATCATTGGTTGTCTTAAGGACTATGAAAGTTTTTTGCAAGTAGATGAGGTAGTGTTCAAGCACTTGACAACATTTAGATGTTTTGTTTTTACTTGTATCCTCTCCAAAGGGTTCAGGACAGTTTGAACCAAAAGAGAAGCATTTAAAATATATATTCATTTCTGTAATCTCATATTTTATTAAACATAGTGAAGAACTAAGACAAGAGGTAAATGTAGTTCTGTTTTCATTCTAGGTTCTTGTTTTAAATAAAAAAGACAAATCTTAGGTGTTAATCATTGTCAGAATGGCTTAGAACAAAATTATCTACTGGATTGTATTTATAGTGTGCTAAGCCAGGTATGGAAGGGTGCATTTCGGCTGCCCTTAGTCATTGCAGTGCTTAAAAAGGATTCATAAAGGAAATAGGTCTTTTTTCTTTCACTTATCTCTGGGTTAGCCATAGATCAGTTTTTAAATGACTGTGGGTTATTAAAAGATGCGTTTCTATTCCATTCTTCCTTTCCCCTTTTGAAAAAAAATATATTTTATTTATTTTAGAGAGAGAGAGAGAGATAAGAGAAGAAAGGCAGGGGGGCAGGGAGAGAAGCATCAGCTCTTCCGGGCCTCTCATATGTGCCTTGATTGGGCAAGCCGTGGTTTCAAACTGGCAACCCCAGCATTCCAGGTCAATGCTTTATCCTCTTGGCTACCACAGGTCAAGGCTTTCCCCTCTGTGTAATAAGTGTTTATAACAAACTCTAGCAGAGAATAGTTTTAACATATCTGAACCTTCTGCTTATTAGCAGATTACAATGGGAGATGTTGCCTATTGAGCTAGCTGTACGTAGTTGAGAAAAATATATAGTGCACAAAAGTAATTCCTAAGCAGCTTAACAGTTTAGACCATATGATGCAGTAGTTATGAACTGTGCTGCCCAGTGTGAATTTCT
Organism: Rhynchonycteris naso; assembly: GCA_037038555.1. Classification (NCBI taxonomy): domain Eukaryota; kingdom Metazoa; phylum Chordata; class Mammalia; order Chiroptera; family Emballonuridae; genus Rhynchonycteris; species Rhynchonycteris naso. The sequence goes on from CM073003.1 coordinate 85,156,440, forward strand.
TCTGAAAAGGTCATTTGTAAACAGGTTATGTAGAACTCAGCATATTTTCATCATTCGTTTAACAAATACTAGAGACCTGTTAGGTAATCTAAAAGATAAGAGATGTGTCTTTCAGTCTTGGATGGGTAAAAGTTCATTTTAGAGAATTTATGAAAGGCTATATAATTTATGTGTGGTAATTAGGTTCTGAAGGCAGCTTGGGTTTTTTGGAGAAAAAGATTTAGGGATGGATGAAAGTCACCTAAAGGCCAAGTTAGTTCTACCCAGACTTTATCCACCCATCATCTTCTGAGCTGTTCCTAGTTGTCCTAGTTGCTTCCCTTTCACTGTTCTGAGTGGACACTTGAGTATTAGCACAGTGGCTCTCCGGGCAGCCCAAGCCTTGTGGGGGGTCGGGGACTGCTGCTGCAGTCTGTATGCCAGAGACCACCTTTGCATTCTGATGATGCAATTTTCCCAATAAGTTTTTATTATGTTGTAGGAAAACTTTAGGCTGCAAAAGTAAATCTTGTATATAAACCATGAAAATACTTAATAGGAAAATTAACTTAGATGAATAATAATTTTATGCTATATTGCAAAACAAATACCGGAAGCTAGTGTCCTCTTTGTCCATTGATGAAATCTGTTTTTAAAGGGTTTGGGGAAAGGATACAAGTTGCCAGGAACTCCAGCTCAGGAAGTTTAGGGGAAGAAGCAGTATAATGATTATAGCTGGTATTCCTGTTTCTCCCCTTCCCCAAAATAATATAATCCAAAAATTCATCAGCCATGTTTCTGAAGTTACTGCTTCAAAAGCCAAATAGCAATGAATTCTTTTCTGAGGAAATAGAAGTATTTCCAGGGCTTGACAAATCTTAACTAATGTTGAAAAGAAGGAAAAATTCAGTTATGCTTTTTGCTGTTTCTTACACATTAGCTTTGAAGAGGGAGAAAGTCTTAGCCACAGTAAAGTCCTATTTTGAGTGCCCTTAGATATCATTCTGATAACTAACTTACTCTCTGGCCTTGGATATGTTACCCCATGTGCTCTTTTATGCACATGATATTGTTAAAATGTTGGTTTGTGCTTATTAGTTAGAAGTTAAAAATAAAAATCACGACTGGAAAAATAGTTTAGTAGTGGTTGTCATTGGTTATATGATCCCATTGTGGCAGGAAAGCTCTTGAAGAGATAACAAATCAACCTTATGGGAAATCTAGAGAAGCTTAGAAGAAAATTAGACTTTGCCAGCACTGAAATATTTTATGCAACTTAAATATTTCTCATACTTCTATTTATTTATTTTTGGCAAGAGAGAGGTATTTAGTGACAGACAGGAAGGGAGAGATAAGAAGCATCAACTCATTGTTGTGGGACTTTAGTCATTCATTGATTGCTTTCTTCTTCCTTTATTTATTTTGTATTTTTCCGAGGGGAGAGGCAGGCAGGCAGACCCCCGCATGTTCCCTACCAGGATTCACCTGACAAGCCCACCAGGGGGCGATGCTCAGTCCCTCTGAGGCGGAGGCTGTGGAGCTGCCCTCAGCGCCAGGGCCAACTTTGTTCCAATGGAGCCCTGGTTGTGGGTGGGGAAGAGAGAGAGAGAGGAAGGAGAGGGGGAAAGGTGGAGAAGCAGTTGGGCACTTCTCCTGTGTGCCCAGGCAGGGAAGCGAACCAGGACTTCCACACGGCCAACCGCCGGGCCAACCGGCCAGGGCCATTGATTGCTTTCTTATACGTGCCTTGCAGGAGGCGGTGATAGGCAGGGACGCTCTAGGTGAGCCAATGACGCCTTGCTCAAGCCAGTAACCTGGGGCTCAAGCTAGCAAACTTTGGGCTCAAGCCAGCGACCATGGAGTCATGCCTGTGATCCTGGGCTCAGGCTGGTGAGTCTGTGCTCAAGCTGGTGAGCCCACACTTAAGCCAGTGACCTTGGGGTTTCAAACCTCGGACTTCAGTGTCCCAGGTCAGTGCTGTATTCAGTACTGCACCACTACCTGGTCAGGCCTCGTACTTCTCCTTGTATGTCATACTTGGGGTTACAATTTTTAGAAGCTTATCTTTTCATGAGGTAAATCAATCACATAACTGAAATTAAGCTGTATTAAAAGAACTGCATTCTCCTGTGTGCTTGTGTTCTTGACCACAGTACATTTATCTACTGGCAGGGCTCTAGGAGCTGCAGGAAGGCCGTATCAGTTTAGGAAACCTTTTTGGGAAAAGATGTGCTAAGCATATTTTGAGAAACTTGTTTCTTTTCGTTAGTAAATAATATTAAATTTATTGTAGAGCCATTTTTTCTAGTGATAGAGATCAAAACAGTGCTTAAAAAATATGATTTGATCTCCCTTTTTGTAGTTAACTTTAATTTTGAATACTACAAAACCTTTTGTTAATCTGCATTAACATATTTAAAACTGAGTTTTCAATTTCCTTACCCATTGCTTCCAAGGCCTTCCCCAACTCAGTAAATGGCACCATTATTTACACAGTTGCTCAAGCCAGCAATCTAGGAGACATCCTTAAACTTTCTTCCTCTTTCCTCTCCAGCTCTAACCTGTCAGCCTAATTCTCCTTTACCTACGAAGATACTGAGCCAGTTTTTTCACCTAACCTAGTCTTTGGCAAGAGCCTTTTTATCTGATGAGGCTTCTTCCACTTTGGTCACCCTGTAATCCATCTTCACCTCACTGCCATGCTGATACCTGTAAAATGTGAAATCACTCCAGCTTAAAACATGGTAATGGCTTTCCATCACACTTGATACAAATTTAAGCTCCTTGTAGCCTGAAAGTCTTACCTGATTTTATGTCTGCATCCCTCTCTGACCTGTACCATGTACCTACCTCCTTCTCCTCTCCATTCTTTAATCACCAACCATTCTAACAAGTCTTTACTGTCTCTTTAGTCATTTTCTATCTCCTTTTCATTTAGCTCTTGCTCACAAGTCACCATTCAAAGAAGCCTTCCTGACCTCCTGTGTAAAAGTAGTCTCTGTGCTCTCTAGCCCATCATTTTCTTTTAATATTTTCATAGCAACTGTCTAGATCTGAGATTATTTTGTTCATTTATTATTTTTTTGCTTTCGGCCTCTAACAGCCCTATAAGGATAGAAACCACTTTCGTCTATTTATTTCCCCTGTCCTTAGCATCTGAAACAGTGCCTGATACATAGGTACAGCATAACACAGGGTGGGGCAAAAGTAGGTGTACAGTTACCAGTACACGAAACTCAGTTTGTTTATATTTGATTATTGTATTGTTTTTCTTTTGAACAACCATAAACCTACTTTTGACTCACCCTGTATATTTGTGGATGAATGAACTATTTATAAAATAACAATTATTGATTTCAATTTCTGCTATATCATCCCAATTTCTGATAAAGGTTTCAAGGGGTTCAGAGTGACCAGTTTAGCAGATAGTAAAATGAAAGTGACAGAAAACCTAGCAAAACTAGAATTACTATAAATCATCTCTTGGCTGTAGTTTTAGAATAATACTATATTTATTAACAAGCTCTGTATAAAATGTTTTTCCCTTAGAATAATGTTATATGTCAATATAAATAGATCTGAACATACTCTTTTATTCTATAAAAGTATTGGGGGTTAGTAGGTGGTTAGTAGTGAATTACATTTCATGGTTAATTGCCTAAGAGTTTACCTGCATGACTTAGATTGTTTCGCTAAATTTATGCACAGGTTTTAAGTACACCATAATTGAAGAACATAGCTAAGGAAAAGCTTTAAAATCAGAACATGTTAATTATTGTACAGAACTGGAACTGTATTTGTAAAATCAAAAGTTTTTACTCTACTTTTAGACCAGTGGTTCTTAACCTGGGTTCTATCGAACCCTAGGGGTTCGATGAGTCGGTCTCAGGGGTTCGGAGAAGCCTCTGCCGCGGAAGCCAGAATAAAGTAATACCGTAATTTGTTGTGAGTTCATGCACTTTGTTGGTTTTGTTCTTTGAGCAAGGTGATGTTCACGCATGGCTCATTTTGTGCACCAGTAAAAGAACATATACCTATGTCTTGAATTTGGGAAAAAAATCATATTTTATTTATCACTAAAGAAGGGTTCCGTGAATGCGCATATGAAACTGGTGGGTTTGGTACCTCATAAAAGGTTAAGAACCGCTGTTTTAGACCAAGATGGAGCTACATGGTTTAGGGACATTTCCATTTAGATTTTGACTGCTTGATTGGTCTACTCAGAAGCTAAAACAATTTTGTGTGTTTTAATACTTTTAAATCTGATACAGGAAGAGTAAATTTATAGGTTCACCATTAAGTATCTGAACTGTAAAGAAGGTTAAACTAACTATAGAGAGTGACAGCCATGAATACGACTTTTAAAAACTTGCATGATGCAATCCAGACACTTATTAAATTTTACTTCATCATAATTGACTTTTCTTCTATCTCATTGCTTATTCCCATTAAAGTAGTTGGAGTTGTTTAGATTGTAAGCTGGACATTTTCATTTTTATATGCATCTTGGGTGTTTTTAGGTAGTTCCCAAGTACTAGCTAAATTATATTGCTTATTATAGGCGAGCATCATTCTAAGTGCTTCATATATATTTATTTAGTCCTCAAAACCACTCATAAGTAGGTACTTTGCTACTTTTATCGTCATTTTATAGATAAAGAAAATGAACTGAATGATACCCTAGTAATAAATGATTACTTTTCCAACTACTTATCCATGTGTTGTTTTTGCCTAATAGATACAATGGCTCTGGGCTTACAGTGGTGTCTATAGAGTTGCAAGTTGCTTCTGTTGGAAAGGAAAACAATATACTACTCACAAAAATTGGGATATTTCAAAATGAATGTGAAACTATAACATATCCCCTAATTTTTGTGAGCAGAATATTTTAAACATTTGTGATTCTTTTGCTCTGTACAGAATACATTTGTTTTAGAATTGGGTTAAGCTGCAAAGATTTTTTAGATTAAAACCAAATTTAAAAAAAAAACCCAAATTTTATTGGGATTAAGATTGTATAGACCAGTGGTTCTTAACCTGGGTTCTATTGAACCCTAGGGGTTCGATGAGTCGGTCTCAGGGGTTCGGAGAAGCCTCTGCCGTGGAGGCCAGAATAAAGTAATACTGTAATTTGTTGTGAGTTCATGCACTTTGTTGGTTTTGTTCTTTGAGCAAGGTGATGTTCATGCATGGCTCATTTTGTGCACCAGTAAAAAAACATATACCTATGTCTTGAATTTGAGAAAAAAACTCATATTTTATTTATCACTAAAGAAGGGTTCGGTGAATGCGCATATGAAACTGGTGGGTTCGGTACCTCAAAAAAGGTTAAGAACCACTGGTATAGACAAACATGGAAAGCATTGTTTTTCCTAAACTTGTGATCAGAGCTAAACAGGAAAAATCATTAATGTTCACAGTGGTCGTTCATGAAACTGTCTGCAGAGATTTGTTCCACTGTTACCATGATTCACCACCCAATTAAAGCATCATCCCTACACTTCCCACTAGGCAAATAAATACATATTTTTCTTCAAGTTACTTTTATTGGTAAAATGTTTTAATCACATTAAAATACAATAGAATTCAAACTATACTGAGCACTCATTTTGTTTTTCTTAAAGACATAAATTTTCAACATGACTCTTACCCAAATTTATGGGAAAGAAATTTGTGATATCTTTTCATATTTTTTAATGTATATGGATTTGATGTTGCATTAGGCATTGATTTCCCATTTATTTGAGCAAAAGCAAAGATTACAAAACAGTAAAATTTTTTGTTGCTACTGCTGCTGTTTTTGCTGTTACTTAGGTTTTCTTTTTTTTTTTTTTTTTTAATTTTATTCATTTTAGAGAGGAGACACAGTGAGAGAGAGAGAGAGAGACAAAGAGAGAAAGGGGGGAGGAGCTAGAAGCATCAACTCCCATATGTGCCTTGACCAGACCAGTGCAGGGTTTTGAACTGGTGACCTCAGTGTTCCCAGGTCGACGCTTTATCCACTGCGCCACCACAGGTCAGGCGCTGTTACTTAGGTTTTCAGTGTCATTAGGAAGACTAGAAGAGACCATTCTCTCCACCTCATTATATATACAGATAGAGTCCTGGCAAATGACTGACAACTTATCAAACATAACACATTTCAAAAGTGCCAAATTCTGCTTTTATAGCGCATTCTCATGTGCACGCGCTCCTCCTGCCCCCACCCCTGGCAGCCGCATCTCTCCCCTGGGTGAAGAACTAACTATTCCCTAAGATCCAATAAGACACCACTCTTTGTACCTTTGTTCCAGGTATGCAATTTACAGGCCTTGTAATTCATTAAGTTCAATCTGCTTGTTCATAAAATTTAACACTCCTGTGGTACTGAACTTAAGATACTGAACTATTAAAAGTATCTTCAGCCTCATCAGGCAGTGGTAGAGTGGATAGAGCATTGGCCTGGGACTCAGAGGACCCAGGTTCGAAACCTCAAGGTCACCGACTTGAGCACAGGCTCACCAGCTTGAGCGTGGGATCATAGACCATGATCCCATGGTTGCTGGCTTAAAGCCCAGTGTCACTGGCTTGAGCAAGGGGTCACTGGCTTGGCTGTAGTCCTCCCCTCCCATCAAGGCACATATATGAGAAAGCAATCAATGAACAACTAAGGTGCTGCAATGAAGAATTGAGGCTTCTCATCTTTTGCTCTTTGTCTGTCCCTGTCTGTCCCCCCACCTGTCTCTCTCACTTAAAAATATATATATATCTTCATAAGTATATTTCTTATTTTTTATAGCCAGGAAAAGAAGCTGATAATTGCAAATAAGTGTAGTTTCTTGGTTTTAAGTAATTTCAAGCCCTTTCTGTTGTGATTTGTAGTCTATTCTGGTGTTTTCTAACTCAAGTATTTCTCTTTTGTATAGGTTACTCACTATAAACAATACCCACCCAATACAAGCAAAGTTTACTCCTACTTTGAATGCCGTGAAAAGAAGACAGAAAACTCCAAAATAAGGAAGGTGAAATATGAGGAAACAGTATTTTATGGGTTGCAGTACATTCTTAATAAGTACTTAAAAGGTATTATTTGTTCTAGTACATTGCTTTTATCTAACTTTATAATTTTTCTCCTATAATATACTCTATTATCCAAATTAACTTTTTGAATTGTCTAATTTTGGTATTTAATTACTTTAACTACTTTATAAGTTCTTTTGGAATTTTTAAAATCTTAATTTGAATAGATTAATCTTACACTTGTATACTCTTGATTCACCACCTTCTCAGTATGAGAAGGTTTTTCTGAATCTAATAAGTTTGAGAATAAGTTTAGAAAACTCACTAATTTTCTGAGGCTAATCTGGTTTGTTAATAGACTTTAGTCATTAATTCAAAAAGCTGTGGCACATATACACAATGGTATGCAGCTGTGAAAAAGAAGGAAATCTTACCTTTTGCTATGGCACGGATGGACCTGGAGATTATTATGCTAAGTGAAATAAGCCAGGTAGAGAAACAATATCATATGATCTCAGTTACATGTGGAATCTAATGAACACAGTGAACTGAGGAACAGAATAGAGGCAGAGGCGAGGTTATAGGGAGCAGAGGGACAGACAAGCTGTGAGAAATAAGGGGTTAAGAGGAGATGGGATCAGAGAAGGTAAAGGGATTAGTGAAATTATATATACATAACACAGAGATATAGATAACAGGACAGCAAATCCCAGAGGGAAGGGAGGAGGGAGCTAGGGGGAGGGGGTAAAGGGGCTATAATGGGGGACACGGGTGGGGGAGTTATATTGAGTGGGACACTTGAATCCATGTTAACACAATAAATTAAAATTAATAAAAATTTAGAAAAGGTTTATTATTGACTGGGGTACTCTTAATTATGGTAGCATTTCTATGTTAGTTTTATCTTAAAGGGCTAGTTTTAAAACTATCTCTAACTATGAACTTAGTCTCATACATATTAAAGCATAAAAAACCCAATTTTTTATTTTTTGCTTTTTTACTTGGAAGTCCATTTCTAGGAGGTGAAACAGTTCCCAAAGGTTGTATATATTTTGGAAAATTTCATCTTTGACCTTTTCAAATAAAAATATTCTTGGAATTGAATACAGATTAATTTGAATTTTCTGTAATCTTTTTCTGAATCTTGGCAATTTTAAAATCAGGTGTTTCACACGTGTCACACCACAGAAAACCTACTTGGCATCAATAGTACTTCTGTGCAGCCAGGCTACCCGGGGTATTCTAAATGTGCTCACTGGTGACTTTACTTCAGTTCTACAGCTTAAGAACGTTAGTTATTAATTAGAGCTAAATTATATTGATTGCTTATTTTAAGCCAGCATCATTATAAGTGCTTCGTATAATGTAACTCCTTTAGTCCTCACAACCACTCATAAGTATGTAGGTACTTTGCTATTTTTATCATCATTTTACAGATAAAGAAAATTAACTGGAAGTATATTCAGAGTACAAACAGGTGGGAGTTGTGAAAATTATTGGATTATAACCCCTGAAGATACTTTTTATGAATAAATGAGAATGTTTACTTGGAAAATCACATATATCCAAGGCATACTCTCTCAAATTTGAAGGCTATAGAAATTAATAGAGATAGAAAAGATATCTTCTTAGAAGTTAATTTATTATTGTGATTTAAAGGAAGTACTGTTCATGTTATAATTTCTTCTGCACATTTACTTTTCCAATAAGAAATGCTTAGACTGAAGGGATTAAAAGTGCAAATTCATTTTCTGCCTTTGCTGTTAACTCTGAGTGAGTCATTTAACCTCTTCAGTTTTGCTTTTGTATTCATGGAATGGGTGAAATATCTAGAGACATTAATCCTATGACAGCTCAGCAATTCACAGAATGCCTTTCAAAATATAAACAGGGAGATGTTTATTCTTTTAGGTAAAGTAGTGACCAAAGAGAAGATCCAGGAAGCCAAAGAGGTGTACAGAGAGCATTTCCAAGATGATGTCTTTAACGAAAAGGGGTGGAATTACATTCTGGAGGTAAAAACTCGTTTCATACTTTGGCCTACTATTTTTGTTTTGCTTTTACCTCCAAATTTCTTACAAAGGAATTTGAATAGGTTAGACTATAATTAAAACTCTTCTGTCTATGACCTAAGTATGGGCTATTTTAGACATTCTTGTGAAAAGGGTAACATTTACATTTTTTTCTGGTGGCAAATTATTAGTGTCTAGAATCTACTGTAGATCTAATTTGTTGTGATATAAATGAATTATTTAAATAACTAGCATTTTTTTCAAGAAAGATAATTTAAACCATTTTTTGAAAATATGCTACAATTAATAAAAGGCATAGTTATTTAGCAATTTCAAAATTTAGGTCTATTTTCTTGACTATAGGTTATCTAAGAAAGTAGATGCTGTGAGTCTTCACTACACAATAATTTTAGGAAATTTCCCTAACTAAATAATTAGAATGGTTTGGTGCAGATCCTTGAAGATCCATGAAGCTCGTTTTTATTCTTTGTTGTACTGTAATATTCTTATCTAGCATGTTTGGAACCATTGCTTAAACTTCAGGCATCCAAAGACATGGGAATAAAGTTATGAGTTGAATGTCGACTAATGGTTTTCTTTGTTACAAAGATAGATTGGGCATGGGATCTATTGGCAACTTGTCATGTTAAGTATTAGTTAATTTGTACCTTAGAAACAAATATCTTTTTCATCCTAGACTATTAAACACAAAATAATTAGAAATATTTTAACTGCCTATCTGGTATTACTGAGATTTACTTTTGGTAGTTATGGGTCTTTGAAGAAGTCAGGTAGGGACTCTGTACTGTAGTTTTTCCATATCTTAAGTAACATCTATTGGTAACTCCTGCATTTTACACCATTTGGGTTTTGTGAGGATAGTGGTAATATAGTAGATAAGTTAGGTGCTATGCTTATTAATATAATTTCTTTTGGCCAGGGTGATAAATCATTTGATTTTATGTTCAGAGAATCTGAGAGATTCATGGGTTCTCTGGAGATCATCTTGTCTAATCCCATTTTGCAAGCAGAGTCTGAGACCTAGACATGACTTGTACAAGATCTTTTACCTCTTTTGAGTTCAAGCCAGGATTTCTAAGGCATTACTATATTCTTTCTGTTATATCATGAGGCCTTAAACAGTTCTTTTATCTAGTTAACCTTGCTCCAAATCACATAAACTATTAAGATTTCTGAAATAGCTTGCCTTCTTAGACAAAAGTTAGCCACAACTTTTAGCTCTAAAAGTAGAGACATGAGAAGGCAATCAGTGAACAACTGAGATGCCGCATTCTCTCCCTTCCTGTCTGTCCCTATCTCCCTGCCCCCTCTTTCGCTTAAAAAAAAACCCATAATTAAATATCTAGTAACATACCATTAGCAAATATATATTGTTAACCTAATTTTCGAGAGACTGTAGCACTTTTGATACTTAACTGCCTGAGCTCTAGAACAGTGGTTCTTAACCTGGGTTCTATCGAACCCCAGGTGAGTCGGTCTCAGGGGTTTGGAGAAGCCTCTGCTGCGGAGGTAAAGACACACTTGTGTAAAGTCGTGATGACACGCCCCGCTTGGCCATCACTTGCTGCAGACAATCACATTACATTGCTTGGCCAACCAGCGCTGCGGAGAATTTTGTGCGCGCAGTAGTCAATGGCTGTTGTAGTTGTATGTCGTGTGGTTTCTTTCTTAATATTTTAATCCATACTAAATATGTCAAGCAAAAAAGAAAGTGGTCGGACGAATATGTACAACGTGGATTCACATGTATCACGGAACAGGATAGGAGTCAGCATCCTATCTGCATGATAATGCAATGCCAAGTTGAGCACCTCTAGTCTCGCACCGGCAAAACTAAATTTGGAAAGAAAACTCATATTTTATCACTAAAGAAGGGTTCGGTGAATGTGCATATGAAACTGGTGGGTTCGGTACCTCAAAAAAGGTTAAGAACCACTGCTCTAGAAAGTATACTTACTGTGATTGGTTTCAGCTCTACACCAGAATAAAGAAAAATCGTATTTAAGGTTCTTTTACTGTCAGGGATCTCTTTCTTTCTTTTCTTTCCTTTTTCTTTTTGTTTGTTTGTTTACTTTGTTTTGCTCTTTAATAGCAGTCTCTTATCTTGCAATCTTTAGCATTTCTTTTATGATAATACCTACTTAGAAGAAAGATAGTGTTTTTGGAATACTTTTGGAATAAGTTTGAAATTACCAAAGCTTTTAATGATAAATGTTTATAGCAGAAGCAATTTGACAACATGAAATTTAAAAAGTGATATCAGTGCCTAAGTTGTAGCTCATTTTATTTCCGGAGGATAAGGATATTCTGACTATATTTACTACCATTATATTAACATCTGTAGTTGTAGTTTCCATCACAGTAAGTTTAGCTTCTGTAAAATATAAATAATCTTATAAAAACCGGTAACTGCATATTATCTGTTGAATGAAATGAATTTATTATTGTCCCTTATTAGAAATATGATGGGCATCTTCCAATAGAGGTGAAAGCTGTTCCTGAGGGCTCCGTCATTCCCAGAGGAAATGTTCTCTTCACGGTGGAAAACACAGACCCAGAGTGTTACTGGCTTACCAATTGGATTGAGGTGAATTGTTTTTAACTCTTATTATTAATATTAATTTAATATTCCTGTTTAATATTAATGACTAATAGAAACCATTCAACTGGTATTCTAGTTTAAAAAATGCTTCTAATAAAGTGATGTTATCTCCTATAGTTTAATAAACCTTTTCAGTCCTCAGTTTTCTCATCCATAAAATGACAGTTGGACTAAATAATCTTTAAGGTTCCTTCCAGTGAAATCTAATGTTCTGAGATTTTATTTAAATCCAATTATTAGGAAATATTACAGATAAAGGTCAGTTGGCTTCCATCTTGTTGCAATCCTAAATATATATTATTATAGAGAAAAATGAGAAAAACAGCACAGCTGCATTTTTTGTAATTTAAGACAGTTTTTGGGCCTGACCAGTGGTGGCGCAGTGGATAGGGCATTGACCTGGACTCTGAGGACCCAGGTTTGAAACCCCAAGATTGCCAACTTGAGCACAAGCTCACAGGCTTGAGTGTGGGGTTGCTGGCTTGAGTGTGGTATCATCATCATGATCCCAAGGTCACTGGCTTGAGCCCAGATGTGGCTGGTTTAAAGCCAAAGATTTGTAGATTGGGTCTAAAATTGCTGCTTTGAGCAAGGGGTCACTGGCTCAGCTGGAGGCCCTGGTCAAGGCAATCAGTGAACAACGGAAGTGCTGCAACCACAAGTTGATGCTTCTCATCTCTCTGTTTCTCTCTGATGCGCTAAAAAAAAATTCAATTTTTGAATATTCTCTTCCAATTAGATTATAGGAATTTTGTTCAAACTTTTAATAACTGCTTTCTTTATTCTTAGTTAAGGGCCTAGGCTTTACCTCCTGATTTTTCATATAAATACATTTAAGACTCGCTGATTACTTTAATTTCTAAGCCAAAAGGGAGGCTACATCGTAGACACTGTTTATATTATAAGGCTTTTTGTTTGTTCTTTTTGCATGAATAGCTAAACAATTATATTTTTTCACTTGCATATAATTTTATTAATAACCTGCTTCACTTTTCAACAGCTTAATTTACTTTTGCTCTTATCCAAAAGGCTGAGAAGCGATAACAGCTTGATTTATTTTTCATCTGTAAGAGGATATACTCTGGAAAGGGACTGTAGAAATACCACAGTTCTACAGTGTGTTTCTCTTTGGGAGGTGTTTACTTAGTGGTTAGAACTGACTTTTTACCTTATTAGTTTATTGGTTAAACTAATTATTGTTATAAAATAATACACTTGAGATTCATTTATAAAGATTGGGAAAGATTAAGAAAAAGTAAAAGGTCCAATAATATGTTCAAAATTCAGTTTTCCTAACCTGACAGGAAATTTAAAACTTATTAAAAGTCATATCAGACTCTTAATGAGCCATCAACTAATAATAGGCTCGGAAAAAATGTACAGTTAACTAAAATGCATATTTTAAATAGTTCACTATAATGTCTTAAAACTCTGTATTGCCTGGCCTGTGGATAAAATGGTGGCACAGTGGATAAAATGTTGACTTTGAACGCTGAGGTTGCCAGTTCGAAACCCCGGTTTCCCTGGTCAAGGTACATATGGGAGTTGATGCTTCTTACTCTTCCCTCTCTTCTCTCTCTCCCCTCTCTAAAATGAATAAATAAAATCTTTAAAAAGAAACAAAACTCTGTATTGACTGTAAACTCAAAGTAAAAGAAAATGTATCCTTATTAGTTTTTACATAATTGTAGTATTTCTACTGGCAAATATTTGATTATAAGGGGGATGGTATTATAAAAACACAAGAGTAGAGGCATTCTTAACCACATAATCTAGTCTCATTTTATCTTCAATGCCAAAATACCCTAAATTGATGAATCTTATTGTGATAGTCATTTTTTGTAGATAACCTTATTTTTTCACTTTTTTCTTTTTAGTTTTCTGATTGAGAATTGAGTCAATACATACTCTTCCCTTGTGTCTTATTGAACTTCCATAAGCAGATATTTATGGACATAACTAGTTCCCAGTCCACTTTGCTTTCTGTATGTTTTATTTATTTTCTTCAGACAGCGAAAAACACTGGCCTTAAAAAAATTTGTGGCCCCAGCCAGCTGGCTCAGCGATAGAGCGTCAGCCCAGCGTGTGGAAGTCCTGGGTTTGATTCCCAGCCAGGGCACACAGGAGAAGTACCTATCTGCTTCTCCACCATTCCCTCTCGTCTTTCTCTGTATTTCTCTCTTACCCTCCTGCAGCCAAGGCTCTATTGGACCAAAGTTGGCCCGGGCGCAGAGGCTAGCTGCATGGCCTCTGCATCAGGCACTAGAATGGCTCTGGTTGCAACAGAGCAATGCCACAGATGAGCAGAGCATCGCCCCCCAGTGGGCTTGCTAGGTGGATCCTGGTTGGACACATGCAGGAGTCTGTCTCTGCCTCCCAGCTTCTCACTTCAGAAAAAAATTTGTTTTATCATTACTGTTTGCTTTATTTTACTAAAAAACCATAAAGTAAAAAATTTTTATATATGGACATCATACAGTAATCATTTGTTAGCAAATATGTAAATATTTTTAATTTTAAAATATTAAATATAAAATTCAATATGATACTTAGGTTTTGAAGATAAAAAGTACATATAGTTTCTTGTTTTTGTTTACTTATAGCGTGAAGCAATTTGTATCAAGTTCATCTTCTACATGTATATATATTATTCTAAATAATCTCAGGAGTTTTTATCTAGGCACAAAATATGTATGGTCTTTTGATACCTTTTTGTAGTTTCTGATCAATCCATGTTTTATAAAACAATGTATTTATTCTCAATACCAGGTCTCTGGAAGAGACTTACTTCTTCATAATAACTTTTTTTTTAAGATTTATTTACTTATTGATTTTATTTATTGATTTTAGAGAGAGACAGGTTGGGGGGAAGGGGGTCTGCAAGAAGCAGTTGCTTCTCATAATGTGCTGTGACCAAGCAAGCCGGGGTTTTTATGTGGGATTAGAGGAGGTTCATCCTGCTTAGTCATTCCTAATCCAGTTTTACCCCCTTATATATGGTGAAATGCGTTACCAAATTCAATCAATTTGTTATTTACACACTTGAAGATTTTCTTCAGGCAGATCTTGATTTAAAGTATTTTAATGATAGTACTAAATAGTGCTCCTTTCTATTTTCTCTTCCAGTGTATGTGCAGAGTTATTAATATTCTTTCATAGTTATTAATCATATACTGTTATTCACTATGTTCTGACCTTTAAGACCCACTAAAATAATTGAATTGCCTTATCAATTTCAAGTTTAGTGCTAGAGGGCATTTTAGTCTTTAAATCAAATTTCAAAATATATTTAAGAGCCTAAGGTTCTTCAGAGGTATCTCAGACTTTATGGGGGCTAAGAATTTAGCATATTTGGCTAAACTTAACTATTTCTCTCAAACAAAATTAAAGAAAGAAACCTTTTGCTGTTTAAAAGAAATGATGACTTTAAAAACCATAACATTAACCAAATGCTGCCCTCATTTTACAGATAGGGAAATTGAGCCCTGAAAGGTGAGTGTGCTGTAGTTAACAGAGTAGACCCAGCCCTCCTGCTGTACCATACCATTTTTATTCTTTATTCTGAACAATAACATTAGAGTAAATATATCTTCAATGAAATTTGCAGGTTATTTACTTTAGTCACTAGTTTTCAGCTAAAATTTAATCTTGATTTCTGTGGTCAGATTTTAAATGGGGCCACATAACCTGTGTCTGGGGCCTCACTGAGATAGTAGGGACTCTCAATAACTTAACTCCTTTACAACACTAGTCTCAAGGATCTCAGAGAAAGAGAACTTAAAACCTCTTGAAACAATAGTTTGAAAGTCATACAGTATGGCTTAGACCACATTCTATTTGTTGAAAACAAATCACAAGAGTCACAGAGTCAAGGGATGAAGAAATAGATTCTATCTCTTGATGAGAGAGAAGCTACAAAGATTTGGGGCTATATTTAATTAGTCATGGGAGTCTAATGCTACAGCTGTTTGTTTTGCTTTGTAGGTGACCTAGTTGGGAAGTCCAAGGTCAACTAATCTTGTTTTTTACATCTTATTTATTGATCACTTAATTAGTATTCAGTAAAAGATAGTTTTGTAAGATTTAGTTTTTACATTAAGTAACTTTTTGATTGAGCTCAGTAAGTAATATTCTCTAGTGCTAAGCAAAAATACCACAAGTTATAACCTACCAATAGTCATACTATATCCAAGGAAAAATTAGGCCCACGTCTACCTAGAGGAGTAAATTAATAACCTTAGATCCATACTCTTCAAGGTGTTGTCCATGGACCACAGCTGGTCCATGAACTATTTGATGCGGTTCACATTAAATACAGAAGTCAAGGATAAGCATTTAGAAACTTTATGGTAATTACATCACCATCCAAGTATGTGTGTGTTCATAAAACTATGGGTTCATGACAGACAAAGTATTTTTAAAAGTTGATCCTTCATCACAGACAGTTTTTCTGGTACCTATATGAGCTTCTTTGGAGCTTTGATAGAAATATGATGCTCTCAGCTGTTAAGGGCCTGGTGTGCTTTTGCTTTGTATTGCTGATTTGAGAGTCGAACTGTGCACTGTTTCTGGAATGCACGTGCTGGCTTCCTGTTTTACAGTTGAAATGTCTAAGTGCTGTTCTTATAGTATGGAAGTCAGAACATAACTCCAGGGAAAACTAGGGTTTTCCTCAGAAAGGACCCAGTATTTTTATATATTAATATTTGTGGTTAATTTTATTACTACAGACAATTCTCGTTCAGTCCTGGTATCCAATCACTGTGGCCACAAATTCTAGAGAGCAGAAGAAAATATTGGCCAAATATTTGTTAGAAACATCTGGTAACTTAGATGGTCTGGAATACAAGTTGCATGATTTTGGCTACAGAGGAGTCTCTTCTCAAGAGGTAAGAAACTCTGAAATGAACCTCATTGAATAAAATGTGAATTGTCAGTAGATTACTATCACAGACTTTCTGGGTAGTTAAGGTATTGATAATTGGTCTTACATAGGACACAATTTGAAATTCCAGTGGTTTAGTCAACAGATTAAGTACCTACTGTGTGTTAACCTCCGTTCAAAGGACATGTAATATAGTCTTCAACAACTGTTTCTAGCCTTGGTGTATTAGCTGAATGGGTGGATGGACAGATAGACATAATAATATAGCAGGTGGTAGATTGTGCTACAGAGATGCATTAGGCAAAGGAAGGGAAAGCAGGATGATGGGAAATGGAGGTGGGTCACTATTAAGGAAGTAAGAGTTGAATCCTCAAATACTTAAGAAAAACTGGATCTTTGTCATAGGACCTATTATCTCTGATAATAGTTAAATATCTGTGAGATTATCAGATGCTAATAACTGTTTGGGAGCTATGCTCTGTACCTCAAGTATGGGTCATTTTCTTTTTTATATTTTGGTTTATGGTTTATTTTCCAGACTGCTGGCATAGGAGCTTCTGCTCATTTGGTTAACTTCAAAGGAACAGATACAGTAGCAGGAATTGCTTTAATTAAAAAATACTATGGAACAAAAGATCCTGTTCCAGGCTATTCTGTCCCAGCGGCAGAGCACAGGTAGAGTTCTGTTTTCATTCTTGTTACCTGAATGTAATGTTTTCTGTAATTACTAGGTTTGTTCTCTCTTAGTTTGTTAATCAGTGGTGTTTTGCTGAACTGCAGAGCCATGTACTACAGTAAATCTCCATGAATTTAATACAAATTCATTATGTATACTTTGTATAAAGATTAGGATCAGGGAAAGAGAACTTTTAACCATCCTAAAAGAAACAATTTTAAAACTTTTTTCCCACTGGTGTATTGCCATATAGTTTTTTTCAAAGGACTTTTATAACTGTTCTATTGCCAAATGCAGATAGATTCTATGTGTTAAATTAAATCTAGAAAACCTGGTCACTATTTCTCCTTTCCCTGCTCTTCCTCTTCTGCACAACCTCACCTATCTTTGCCTTGCAAATTGTCATCTGGACCCAGTGCCCTTAGCTGTAGGTGAGCTACTAAGCCCTTTTGAGGAAAGGAAGAGAGTTCAGGTTCTTCTTATTCTCCCGTATCTGATCACTAAACCACCTCAAGTTGACTAGAAGGCAGTTATAATCTAGGTAGCAGCTGCTCTGGTCCTAGAGTTAACATACGCCAAACCTTTTCTCATTCTTGTAACATTTATTTACTGTTTCGGGTGGTTCTTTACACTTAAATATTGTAGGGTTCCAAAACCAGTAGTGAGTTTAGAATAAAGCTGAGCTTTTTATTTTTTTAAGATTTATTTACTTACTGATTTTAGAGGGGGGAAGGGGGTAGCAAGAAGCAGTTGCTTCTCATATGTGCCTTGAGTGGGCAAGCCTGAGGTTTTGAACTGGCAGCCTCAGCGTTCTGTGTCAATGCCCCATCCACTGCACCACCACAGGTCAGACAAAGCTGAGCTTTTTAAAAAAAAATGAATTATATTTATTAAGCGTTTGTTTTATATGATTCAGAAGCTAAGCTTTTATTTAAGAAATCTACTGAGTACTGCAAGGGATAGAAAGATAAAGAACTGAGCCTATCTTCAGGGTGAAATAGTACATTGGCAACATTCTGCTCTTTTGATTAAGTACTTTTAAAGAGGTGCAATTAAAGTGCTCTAGTGGTACAAGGGAAGGAAAGGAAAGAGTGCGTTCTACTGGCAGGATCAAGAAAGATTTTACAGAGATGGTATGTGAAATCTTGACTTTTTGAAGGAATGGTAAAATTTAATGGCAGCCACAAGGGTCATTCATACTTTAATGCAGGGATGCCCAAATTTT
The DNA here is from genome assembly GCA_037038555.1 of Rhynchonycteris naso. NCBI lineage: Eukaryota > Metazoa > Chordata > Mammalia > Chiroptera > Emballonuridae > Rhynchonycteris > Rhynchonycteris naso. Next base: position 85,174,839 of record CM073003.1, read on the forward strand.
TTCAGCTTGCGAGCTATTTATAAGATGACCAAGTCAAAATGATCTACCTACAATAAAAATGCAAAACATAAATTTATTTCTTTTATATTATAATTATTTAAGTTACTATTATTACTATTTCATATTATATATTCTTCTTTCACCTTTCTCGCCTTCTCAGCTCTCTTTTCAGAGGAAAGTCAATGTCATAGTTTTTATGAACAGTCTGAAAAAGCCGCTCCACATTTCCCTTCTTTGGAATAGCAATGGCACACAGACAGATGAGGCAAACGCACTTAAAATATGACATAGTGAAAAGTGGTAGGTTTTAGGCTTCTTACTTGGACCAGCTACAGCACTCATTTTTATACCCTTTGTTGTATTTAGTTTAAATAAATTGAAGGCTAACTACGCAGCAATGTAACTGAACAAGTTAGCGCGGTTTAATGTGTATGCGTAGGGTGTCAAAAGTTCAGACGTCAGATTGGCTACCCTGTATGCCAGTCAAAAGACAAATGTCTTTTTAATGTCATGCGATCTACCCACACTTTCTTCGCGATCGACCAGTAGATCGCTATCGACGTATTGAGCACCCCAGCTCTAAGGGAAGATGGACCATGTGTCAGGCAGAGCAAGAATGGAAGAGGAGACTGAATGTGCTTAGGGAGTCAGGTAAAACTCTGTAGAGACTGTAGGGAACATAGCATAAGCTGGCAGTCAGGCTAGGGAAGGCCCTCAGCTTCATGCCAGATTATTCTAATTCTACTTTCAAATGGGAATGGGCATTCAAGTTTTTGAGCAAAGAAGCAATGTCAGAGAAATAATTTTAGGAACGTTATTTTGACAGTAGGATATCTTTTGAATTGAAAGAGAAATGAGAAAGTGGAGGCTTTATAGGAAGCCATTGCAGAGTTTTGAGAAATAACAAGGTTCAAAACTAGGTGGCTAAGTGACTAGAAAGAAGCAGATAAACGAGCACTTGCTTGGGAGATGAAATTGCTAGCACTTGATTTGAATTGGGGCTTAGGAGAGAGTAGATTCAACTAAAATTTATTAGGGTTGCTGTATTGGTATGGCCTTACTATGAGTACTACATTTAAACCTAGTGAAACTGGGAAAATTGATCAACAAATAATGGTGTTAGGGTGACAGTATTTTTATTTTAGACTTAGATGTATGTACATCTTTTGAAACTTAATGTATCCCTGTATTCGACTCATTTCAAAGTAATAACATCATGAGTATGGTACTATAAATCTGAAAATAAATATAGTATCTTTAGGGCTTCCATGTTAGATCGGTGAAAATCCATTTTACTTCTTGAGTCACGTAATATTTAAGACATTTGTAAGTGTTTGACTCCTCAATATAGAAGAATATTTCATATGTCCTTAAATATTAGAAAAGTCTTATAAACAGCAGCTTAGTATAGTGACTAGAACTTTACAGCTGACATCCTGGGTGACCTTGGGCAAGTCACTTATCTCTCTGTTTTTCAGTTCTTCCAGCCAACGAAACAAAAGGAGGAGCTAATATTTTACATCTGTAACATAAGAAGGTCATTGAGAATAAATGAGCTAAAATTTGAAATAACTTTAAAATGAGAACTCTAAATTGTACAGCACTGCCATTGTCATACTTTCTTAAGGAACATGAATCTGGATTTAAAAATATTCAGTTACATGACTTTTCCCTTAAACTTTGAAAAGTAATCTAATTTGGTACTGGAAATTGGAGTATTACATGAGGAGAATTCATTGAATAAATATTTATGATCTTCATCTACTAAATACCATACTAGGAGAGCAGGTGTGACACTGGGATTATGTAGAGTGCTATAGGAAATGTATATGGGATGAGGAAATGAAGGTATTCATCTTTCTCCCTGAGAGAGTACATCTGGAGTACAGAAGCAAAACCTGGAAACCCTCACCACAAGGGTATTTTTTTAAAAGCTTAATGTTTTCCACACGCTGAGGTATATACAGGAAGACAAGAGCCAGAGCCTTCAGTCAGATTGAAGGGAGGAGAGAGAATGTAGCAGATGGGGAGACTGAAAAGAAGCCATAGGTGTAGGGGAACAAATTCCAAACACAGGAGGTGTCATTGTGACGTCATGGGAAAGAAAACCTCAGGAAAATTCAAATGCCACAGAGGAAGCAAATAAGATAAAGGCTAAAAGTGAGCAGTTACGCTTGCTGGACATGATGCCCGCGTAGCAGCATTAGATGATTGTACTGATGCAGTGCTGGTAACACCTAACTGCAGAAGCAGTGAGCTCCAACTGAAGGGGTTCTTTCTTCAGTTACAAAGCTCTCCAGTACTGCTATTCTTTGGTCTTAATCGTCTGTCTTATAAGGAGGACAGTAGTAGTTCTTGATCTTCCCTTAGCTGTACATGCTTGCTGTGTCAGCATTGGTGGTTGTTTAGAAGAATGTTCACTGTACTATCTTTCCATTTCAGACAAGAGTAGTCTCTCTGGGTGGTCAAGTCTTTACATCCCTGAAGGGCATGTGCTCTGCTTTCCCCAGCATCCCATTGACAGCTTGGCAAAATTGTTTTTTCAAGTCCTTGGGGAAAAAGTAAAAATAGAAGGAGTTACAAACATAAATTAGTATGACTGCTCAAGCAGCTTTGAGTAAACTTGTCACTACATGGGATTCTATAGTAAATGGGTTGTCTGCTTTTCTTTACTTATGAACATGGGGTAGAAGCACAGGCTAGAAAATTAGGGAAGAAAGAAAAATTGCTTGTCACAAGGAAATGGCAATTTTTAAATTTATTCTGTTTAAGAATTTTAAAAATTGTGTACAGTAGTGGGCAGAAATAGATATACAGTTGTGAATACACAAAAGTTTATTCCTCTATTTGTTTATTTATTGTGTTATTTATTATTATTAACCTACTTTTGTCCACCCCAGTATTAGTAAACCAACAACTGCTAAAGTTACATGTTATTAATCTGGTCAATAAGAAGAACCATTATTGAGGACATTGTAAAAACCACTAAATATTCTTGTCTCAAAACTCTCACACTTTTATTTTCCATCTAAATTATGTTTTGCTCAAACTGAATATTAAAGTCCTTATTCCTTGGGCATATATTAATCTATAAATGAAGTAAATGACTGTTACTGGCCATTTGAAGATAAAAGAGGCAAAGAGATAGTTGACTATATGTTTCTATGGTATAGTTTAAGTAATTGCCTTTAAGTGTAAGATTTTAAAAGGTAAAAAAATATGAAATGTTTGCTTACTGTTATCGGTACAGGGTTTTGAAAATTCACAGGAAGGAGCCAGGTGCTTCCATTGCCCACCAGGTAATGGGAGCCTGCGTCCTTCTTTCTCACTTCTCAGCATAACAAGTGGAGTGCATTCAGTAACTGCTTTCTATCTCATTGAGTTTGATTGGGTAGGTTCAGAAATACCCCAAAAAAAGTTGAATATGACTTAAAAACTAAAATAACTATTGGAGAGGAATAATATTACTTTCAATCTTTAAAAAAAAATTATCCAAGGGGTGGTTTGATCCAGCCATTCAACTAACATTCTGGTGTGCATTCATTAAACTAAATCAATCACTTTCTCTGCATGTTGATGATACAGTATAGTAAACATGAGATATGATTCAGCAACAAGTAGTATCTGCCTAAGTAAATCTGTATTCTTATTTTGTTTTCTAGTACCATAACAGCTTGGGGGAAAGACCATGAAAAAGATGCTTTTGAACATATAGTAACACAATTTTCATCAGTGCCTGTGTCAGTGGTCAGCGATAGCTATGATATTTATAATGCGTGTGAAAAAATATGGGGTGAAGATCTAAGACATTTAATAGTATCAAGAAGTACAGAGGCACCACTAATAATCAGACCTGATTCTGGAAATCCTCTTGACACTGTATTAAAGGTAAATTTTAATATGTAACTTGCTTATTAAAATGCCTTTCAACCAGCTCCATCAACACTACTTTTACTTTTATTTATACACACAGCATTTCAGAGCCATCTGGACCAGTCCCCCTATTGTAGAGTTGCAACCCAGAGAGAGTAATAGATTTGCCCAAGGTCACGCATTAATAACAGAAAGGAGACCCAAGTTATGGGTTATTTATATGTTCTGTTAAATAGACAGTTAAGTACTATTGAATATTTTCTGTTTACTTTCAAAAGTAATTAATACCATTACCATTTTAATGAATTCTATGATCTGGTTACCAAGTTTATGGTTTGTTTCTTTTCTTTTATCACAGTCATTGCTATATATTTGAAGTTCTTAGTGAAAAAAAAATATGTGCAAGGTGATGTGGGGGAAAAGTACTTTTCAAGTAGTGGTTCTTTAAAGATCCTTTGATCCTCAGTGTAACAATGTTGGCTTGTCTTTAGTGCTCAGCACTGGGTTCGCCTTCTCTGAAAAGCACTAAACAAGAGTGGGTTATCCGATCCTTACTACTAGAAAAATATTGCATCAAGTGCTTGAATTAATTAAGCTGTGTCATTTAATCTCTGTAAAAATCTTGTGATAAATATTACATTCTCTCTTATAGACAAAGAAACAGACTTAGATAGGCTAAAAGTAACTGCTCAAGGCCAAACAGCATGTAAAATAAGCCATTGTCACCTCATTTTACTGCAGTTTCCCAGCTAATGATTAGAGGATAAATTACCCCTGAACAGAGGGAATATGTAATCAAGGAAGTCTTTTCCTGTACTATTAAGTAATAGGCCAATCCTAAAGTCTTATCTTAGCCAGCAGTATTAACAAATTTGGTTTTAGCAAACTTGTTTCATGTTTTTTTCTGTTACCTAACAAAAAATGTATAGACCTAGTTTTAAGAATAAATGGTGTCATCCATATGGAATTTTCTCATTGTCACTCTTAAATCATTTTATTTAGGAAAAGGGAGTGATGGTTGGGAGAAAAATTATCTGATTTGTTTTTTGAATCTCTTACCAAACTTTCTGAGAAAGTTTAAGTCAATATTTAGGTATCTTGGCTGTAACAAAACCTTTAGTATTTAATGAGTGGTATGGTTTACTTATAATGCAGTTTGGCTTAAAATTTACATATTATGTCATTTTAAAGTAAAAACTTCAGAGAAAAACTGGGTGCTCATTCTAGCTTCACCTGCATATCGTATTTCTCTGAACTTTGACATTCCAATGGATTTGGATTTGTCTTATCAAAATTAAACCAAACTGTTGGGCAAAAGGAGAACAAATTCAAATCAAGGGTGTAATTATGAGTTTGTTCAGTGATACTTTCTATACCTTTTTAAACTATTATTACATTTACTGTTTTAAGCCCCTAATGTTAAAGGGTTTTTCTTTTTTCCCTGACTAGATAATTTCAAAGATGTAAGGGGAAAATCTTGTGTATTGAGCCATTTATGGTATAAAATAACTTGATAGAAAATAGCATGTCTGTTTCTAACATTAAAAATAAAGAAGAAATTGAGACTAACTTTTAGAAGGTTTGTATATAGTGCTGTAAAGTTCTTTAAGTAAATTAATTAGATTGTATATTCTCAAGATTGTCCTGCAAATTCATTTATTTTAACTTTGGAAAGTTTTTACAATTCTGTTTTTTCAGTTTTAGTTATTTTGTGTTGGGTGTGTATTTTTCTATACAGGTTTTGGATATTTTAGGTAAGAAGTTCCCTGTTACTGAGAACTCAAAGGGCTACAAGTTGTTACCACCTTATCTTCGAGTTATTCAAGGGGATGGAGTAGATATTAATACCTTACAAGAGGTATGTGTTTGTATTAAATGTTCTAATAAGGTAATCATAATTAAGCTCCTTTATAGTACTTTCATAAACAACACATTTATAATTTTAGCACAGTTGTGATTCCTTTCATGTTTATAATGGTTTATGTCTTTTCTGTTAATTGCTTAAGATTTGTAAATAATAGTAACTTAAAGTATAGAAGTACCAACCAAATCACATTTACATTCCTGTCTTCACTGGCCACCCTGAATGGTAAGCCTAAGGAAGTATCAGTATGAAACAAGAAAATGCCAGTAAAGAAACATTTCTTGTGTCTAAAACAAAAAGTCTTGGCACTGCTCACACAGATTTCAATTTTAATAGAATGGTGTGTCACATGCTGTAATTATGTGAAACTCAAATGGTATTAATATGTGCTTTTTCAGAATTATAAAATGGTTCTTCTAAATCAGTGGTTCTTAACCTGGGTTGTATCGAACCCTAGGGGTTCGATGAGTCGGTCTCAGGGGTTCGGAGAAGCCTCTGCCGCAGAGGCCAGAATAAAGTAATACCATAATTTGTTGTGACTTCATGCACTTTGTTGGTTTTGTTCTTTGAGCAAGGTGATGTTCATACACGGCTCATTTTGTGCACCAGTAAAAAAACATATACCTATGTCTTGAATTTGGGGGGAAAAATCATATTTTATTTATCACTAAAGAAGGGTTTGGTGAATGCGCATATGGAACTGCTGGGTTCGTTACCTCAAAAAAGAGTAAGAACCACTGTAGTGTCTGGAGGTATCCATTTGTTTAACACAGCTTACCAAAAATTCTTCTGTTTGGAGAGTTTGGTGTCGTTTAGCAGTGATAGTCAACCTGGTCCCTACCGCCCACTAGTGGCGTTCCAGCTTTTATGGTGGGTGGTAGCGGAGCAACCAAACAGCGCCGTGATTACATACTAATCGACTAACTGTTGACCAGTCAAGATCAGGACAGCGGTCAGACTGTTACAGGGCATCTCTGTATTGGGACCGCACCCGACCTCTTTCATGACCACCTGGCCTGCATCCACGAGCGACCAGGTACCTGACCTCAGGTCCACACCCACCGCTCAGTCTGGTGGGCAGTTTATGACTGCTGTTGTCGCCCAAAAACTAGCAGTTCGTCGTCTTACTACCCTGTAGACAAAGAACTCCATGGTTCAATGCTTCTTTCTATGACTGAAGCTGCCGCACAGTGGAGACACCAATCAACTCATATTTGCATCTTGATTCCGATTCCCGGATTTAGGGTAATAGGGTGACATTCTAGGACCCCCCCCCCCCTTGGACTGCCAAAACTAAAGAAGTGATGCCATTGGCCAACACCTGCTACATAAGATTTTATAAAATGCACAACCATGGATACTCACTAACTTAGTCTCGTTACGATAAACTCTTGCTCAACCACGACACTTGTAACGTCACGACCACACAACAGACTTCAAGCACATAAGTTTTGTTCACATTACGTAAGGGAAGCCAAATCAATACGTAATCGAAACTAAAGTCAGTACGTAGTTAGATTTCTGAGAGCAAGCACGTGCTTACAGCTTCAAACAAAATATTGTGAAATATCGTGAGCCCATGTCTCAAAAAGGACACACATGGCTATTCGCCAGAGTATCTGAAGATGGGTTTCATAGAATCTTTGCAAATAAACAACATCCAATGTGTTTATTGTGCCATAAAGCATTATCCAATGAGGCAATGAAGCCAAGTCAAATGGGAGAACATCTTTCTACAAAGCATCCAAATGACAAGGACAAGCCCATTGAATATTTTCAGGAAATATATTAAAAAATTCAAAATCATTCAACTATCGTTGCATCATTTAAGAAACAACATACAACGAACAAATATGGATTGCCACTTACCGCATTTCACAAATAATTGCAAAAAATAGTAAAAACTGTAATATTGGAGAAATTGTAATAATACCCTCTATAAAAGAATTTCTCTCAACAGTAATACATCAGGATATACCTCAAATTTTAAAAATGTTGCTCCTAAGTGATAGCACAATAAAGCGATGAATTGATGAAATGGCAGTTAATGTTGAAAACAAACTTATAAGTATTCTCCAAAACTCTTCATCTTCCATGCAATTGGACAAATTTACCATTGCAGATAATAATGCTTTTTTGATGGCATATGTATGCTATTTTGATGAAAACAATATATTACGAGAAGAAATGCTATTCGCAATAAATCTCATCACAGATACAAAAGGATTATATATATTTAATACTGTGAGAACATACATTACAAAAAAATATTCCTTTGAATTACATTGTTGCATGCGCTACTGATGGAGCACCATCAGTGGTAGGTCGCCATCGTGGATTTGTTGCTTATTTGAAGCAGGAAGTGCCAAATGTTTTATGTATTCATTGTGTTGTGCACAGACAACATCTTGTAGGAAAATTCTAAGCACAAGTCTTCATTCATCATTAACTATAATAATTCAAGCTGTAAACAAGATCAAATCCAATGCACAGAATGATAGAATGTTTTGGCAGCTTTGCCAGGACAATAATGAAGATTTTATTAAGTTACTTTTGCACACAGGAGTTCAGCGGCTGTCAAAGGGTACATCTTTGGCTAGATTTGTAGCATTATATGACAGTGTCATACAATTTTTTGAAAGTAATAATGAGACCAATCTGTGTCAACAGTTAAAAATAGTAAAGAATGATGCCTTTTACTTGACAGATATTTTCAAGAGATTTAACAATGTCAATTTGCAGCTTCAAGGAGCTAATAAAACTCTTATAAATTGCCAAAGTGTTGTGCTATTATTGACAAACTTGAACTACTTCATCATAATCTTTTGAAGAGAGAATTTCATCAGTTTCCTCAATTATCATCTATAAAAGATGATGTAACTCCAGAGGATATTGACAGATTCAGTAGCCACCGCAACAAACTTAAATTGGACATGGAAAAACGATTTGAAGATATTTTGAAATTGAAAGTATATGACTGGATGAAAAATCCTTTCACCGCAAAAATTGAAGAGGCTGATAGAACTTGCCAAGAAGAACTGTTAGAAATTAGATATGATGAAGAGAGTAAACATAAATTCGACAGTGGTGGATATGAAAACCTATGGCAAAATAAAAAAATGCTGACCTTATATCCAAATATGTGGAAAATGGTATTCAGTTTATTGATACCTTCCCCTACCTCTTATCTTGTGGAATCAGGATTTAGTGCTGTTAATCATATTATGATGAAAGAAAGAAACGATCTGAATATTTCTGAAAGGGGAGATCTTTGTTTGTTCCTCATAAAAATTAAACCAGATATTCAAGATTTATTTTCCCAGTATCAGCCTCAGGGATCCCACTAATAATTCAATTAACTAATGTAATTTCTGTGTATGCAAAGTATAAATAAAAAGATAGATTTAACTATAGTAAGTTGTTTTATAAAGATTTTTTCTGCCAAACTTAGCGAAAATCCAACATAAAGTACTTGGTAAGTAATTATTATTATATGCTTTAACTTGCTGTAACTCTGCTTTATACATTTTATAAAGTTACTTCCCTACTTTATAAATCACCATTACTGTGGAACCGGTGGGCGGTTAGGAAATTTTACTACTAACAGAGCTACATAAGTGGGCGGTAGGTATAAAAAGGTTGACTAGCCCTGGGTTAGAGTAAGATCAGTACCCAAAATATAGTTTGTTTTCCAAAGACTTATTTAAAAGTAAGAACTACTACTGCCTGACCAGGCGGTGGCGCAGTGGATAGAGTGTCAGACTGGGATGCGGAGGACTCAGGTTTGAGACCCGAGCTCGCCAGCTTGAGTGTGGGCCCGTCGGGCTTGAGCAGAAGCTCGCCAGCTTGGACCCAAGGTCGCTGGCTCCAGCAAGGGGTTGCTCAGTCTGCTGAAGGCCCACGGTCAGGGCACATGTGGGAAAGCAATCAATGAACAACTATGGTGTCTTAAGGGCAACGAGAAACTAATAATTGATGCTTCTCACCTCTCTCTGTTCCTGTCTGTCTGTCCCTATCTATCCCTCTCTCTGACCCTTGAAAAAAAAAGAAAAAAAAAACTAAGAACTACTGCCTGAGCTGTGGTGGCACAGTGGATAAAGCATTGACCTAGAATGCTGAGGTTGCAGGTTTGAAACCCCGGGCTTCCCCAGTCAAGGCACATACTGTACTAGAAGCAGCTATGAGTTGATGCTTCCTGCTCTCCCCTCACCACCCCCTATTTCTCTCTCTCTCAAATCAATAAATAAAATCTTTTTTAAAAAAAGGTAGAATTCCTGAATATAACAAACAGTATTTCTATGGTGATGTGGATTTAGAGTTGCAAAACGAGGTACCTGGAATAGGTAGGTTTCTTGCAGTAACAGAAATGAAGCTTCTTCCACCAACTCTCCCAAAGTGCTTGCCTAAGAAAAGTGTAAATACCCCTAACTCCTCTAAGACATCTGATGTTGGAACATTCGGGGCTTTTATGTGGAAGCAAAAGAAGAATAGGAGAAAAGTCTGTAGTGAGGAGGGGGACCTGCTTATAGGAGTCTCCGCTGCACATGTAATTGCTGTTGTCTCCTTAGCTCAACTGAATTCAAGGTTTCTTTTCTTGGGATCAGCTCAGAACTATTACCCATTCTACATTTTAGGCCGTTTAGCAGGTCCCCTCCCTTCCCCCTTTTAGATGAAGACACGTGGGCAGGGTACTGTACCAATTTCCAAAATGACCATTAGCTCCGTGCTTTTTCCACTGATGCCTGCCCTTCTGTATTCCAGAGATGAGCTTTTTAAGTTGGCTTGTTCAGTCAGGTCATTGTGAAATACAAATGTCCTCCTGTGTTGATTTACCTAAAGGGTGACCTACTTTCTTCATATTAAAGGTGGGTCAAAATAAGTTTTTAGAAGCAGAAAAGAAAATTTATACAGTGGTTTTGCTATGTATATGTATATATTTTTTTAGGTGACTTAATTTTGACAAAATGAGAAATACGTTTTATTTCAAACAACTGACTTCATTGACTGTCAGCCTAACTTTTTGGGTTGCTATTCAGTCAGTCTTCCCTGGGCCATCCCCAGGAGGTTTACAGTGGGAGCCTGCTCTCATTTTTGTGCACCAAAATCAATCTACTTATTTACAGAAAGAGGCACAAATCTCTTTTGTGTTGGACAAAACACAGATTGTCTTTCTGTTTATATATGTTTTGGTTAGGATTCAGTTATCTCAATTATCATGGAAACATCTCCATTGGAGTGTCACTGATAATGTTAAAATGATAATGAATTGTCAAAATTGGTGAGAAGATTTCTTTGCAAGTGAAGTCACACATTTTTAAAACACTTTTTTTTCCGTCAGCTATCCTATTCTTTCCCTAGAACACTTTCTCTACCTTTCTAGGAGATTTCTCCTGACCCTCACAGCTCTGTCCAGACACTAAATAGAAAATGTATGTAAATTTTAATTATAGGAACACATTAATTTTTTATTTAAATATAATGTATTGTGAAAACAGATCATAATGCATGAGTCAGATATGTGGTTGTGATAACAAAAATATTTTATTAAATGCTATTAAATTGCATAACATGACTTATTTCAGTTAGATACCTTGGGCAAAAAAAAAAAAAAGGAAAACGAAGAGTAATGTCTGTTTAACAGTATGTTTTGTCAAGTCAGACTTCCTTTAGGACAGTGGTTCTTAACCTGGGTTCTATCGAACCTTAGGGGTTCGATGAGTCAGTCTCAGGGGTTCAGAGAAGCCTCTGCCGCGGAGGCCAGAATAAAGTAATACCGTAATTTGTTGTGAGTTCATGCACTTTGTTGGTTTTGTTCTTTGAGCAAGGTGATGTTCATGCACGGCTCATTTTGTGCACCAGTCAAAAAACATATACCTATGTCTTGAATTTGGGGGGGAAAAAATCATATTTTATTTATCACTAAAGAAGGGTTCAGTGAATGCGCATATGAGACTGGTGGGTTCGGTACCTCAAAAAAGGTTAAGAACCACTGCTTTAGGAAGTTAGGGAAAACCCTAATTCTGTAATTTCCTGTACTCCTAACACAGGAGTTTACTTAAACTTTGTAACTTTTGATGCAACTATAGGAAGAATATCTTAAACTGGGCCAGAAATATAGAACTATGACATTAGGTGATTACTGTTCGTTTGTAATTTCCTCATTCTTATACTTCTGAGGCATATCTAAAATCCTGTGACAGGTCTAAAACTGTTTCCTTTTTTTTTTTCTTTTAACTAAACCACCTTATCCTCCATCTATATGTTTTCCTTTCTTTGTGGTTTTTTTTTTTAACTCTTTGTATTTCTTCCAAATTGTAATTGATTCTTTTGGAATATGCCTTAAATTTCATATTATTTTATAAGGTTTTTATTGTTTTAGTTATGCTTTTGTACACAATTATTTCAATGAAAAATCTGAATTCTAGCCCTTTGGATACTTTCGGGTCTAGGTATAATAACATCACTTTAAAATAAATTGTGTGTTTTCATCTTGATTCTTCTATATAGTAGTAAATCTAGATGGTTAGGATTTAAGAGGAAAGTTGCCTTTATAAATGTGACATTAGCCTGACCTGTGGTGGCGCAGTGGATTAAGCGTCGACCTGGGAACACTGAGGTTGCCAGTTCAAAACCCTGCACTGGTCTGGTCAAGGCACATATGGGAGTTGATGCTTCCAGCTCCTCCCCTCTTTCTCTCTTTCTCTCTCTCTCTCTCTCTCTCACCCTGTGTCTCCTCTCTAAAATGAATAAAATAAAAATAAAATAAATTTTAAAAATGTGACATTATTACCAACGTGGATACCTCCGGGAGGTCACTCTCCCCGGGGCTCTGTCCAGGTGGCGAAGGGGAGCATAGGGCTCTGCCCCATGATGTACAGTCCCTTTCCACAACGTTGGAGAGGAAGCCGGGCCCGGAGTCCGCGCCTGCATATTCCTACAGCTTCTCAGAGTCCTTTGGACAATGACTGAGGAGAAAAACCATGCAGGAAACATTCTTCTAGAGCACCCTATGTGGATATAGGTCGATCATAAGTGAAAGGAAAGTTTAATCATTTGTACTGTTCTGCTGGATTAAGCTCTTTACCTACCTTGTTTTGAATTTTGAATTAGTAAATAAAAATTTAATAAATAAATAAATAAATAAATGTGACATTATTAAAAGAGGAATATCCTTGGAGTTTATATATTTTTATTGTTCATTGTTGAAAATGATAGATGTCAGATCAAGACGATTACTACTTGAGGGGATCATGGTGAATTTATATTAATGATTTACATAAAACTATTAAAAATGCTTATGGTTTTCTAATTGCTTCTATAAGTTCTGTTTCAATAAAATAGAATCAGACTTTCCAAAACTTCTTTAGTCTGTTTTCATGAAATTAAAGGAATAGTTACTAAATTTGATTTCACTTGCAATCTTCTATCATAATAGTGATTGCATATGTTAAATAAGATAAATGTTAAGTGGATAATTCCTACTTAGAAAAGGAAATATAAATGACAATAATTAGCTTAATAAACTAATGTAGCTTTTTAATTTGAATTTATTGGGGTATAGGTTTTAACTGTACAACTAAATAAAACATCATCTGCATACTATAACTTTTCGATTTTAACCCCTTGAAAAAAACTGTTTTAGCTGCCTTAACTATATGTTCACACAGGGCTCTCTAGCTGGCTTGTAGGTGATCATTCTGCCAAAAATGATCCAGTGATAAATGTTAATGCCCAGTCTATTCATAATTTTGTTTATGGTACTGGAGTTTTAGCGAGAATAAAATCACTCTGCCATTGTCTAAACTGATATGTAGGAGAGAGTATTTTTTATTGTTTTGCCACCAATATCTGTTGATTTTTTTAAATGTTCCATTAAATATGATGTGCATTATGAAATGTGATAGCAGGCGTTGTTATGTATGAGGAGTGATTAGAGTCATTCCCAGACTGTAGTCATTTGGGGCAAACATCTGGGTGTCATTGCTTGTGCTCCATGCCTCTGTGCAGCAACTGCAGAAGGCAGATAAGAGAAGTTACCCAAGTAACCGTAGATATTTATAGCCAATTATTCTCACTCTTTCTCCTTTTCTTCATTTCTCCAACCCTAACCACAGTTACAATGCTGATAATGTAAATTTAGAGACTATGAATGAAATTCCTTTCCTCCACACTTAAGCCTCACGTCACCCTTTTTTGTGGGATATACTTTTGTATAGGCCTTATTTTTATCTCATCATTTACTATGTTATATGATGACTCTAGGGTGGTTTATTCATCAGTATGGCCCATGGAAAATTACCTCCTTTCTCTTCCAAATTACTTAGTTTTTGTTTGTTTTTTTATTTTTTAACCTTCTAGATTGTAGAAGGCATGAAACAAAAAAAATGGAGTATTGAAAATATTTCCTTTGGCTCTGGTGGAGCTTTGCTACAGAAATTAACAAGAGATCTCCTGAATTGTTCCTTCAAGTGTAGTTATGTTGTAACCAATGGCCTTGGGGTAAGTCCTTTAACTTTTACTCCTGTTTTAGTACCTTCTTTATCTATTGTATTTTTCACTCCATAAGACGCACTTGACCATAAGTCACACCTAGGGTTTTAAGGAGGAAAGTAAGAAAAAATATATTCTCAACGAAACAGTGTGTTAAAATATTTAATAAAATACCGTATTTTTCACTTCATAAGACGCACGGGCATTTTCCCCTCCACTTTTGAGGGGAAAGAAGTGCATCTTATGGAGCGAAAAATACAATAGGTAGAAAGCAATGATTGAATGCAAGAATCAAAGGATAATATGGTCCTGAATTGCTAATATATTGTCAGGTATCACTGACCTTGACTCAGAAAAAAAGGAAAGAAAAGAAATATGAGGTAATAACTTGGTTTAGGAGAGTAGAAAAATAAGATGAGAGATTAGGAGACAATGCAGGTCAGTCATTTTCCACTGCTTCGGTATATAACTTGGGATCAAAAAGCTGACCGTATTTAGGCAGGTGGAGTATGGGGTTGGAATTGTGATACAAGAATCATGTTCTAGTACCCTTAGACTAGGGGAACCCAAGCTGTTAGGCAGCTGTACAGCAATCCCCCTATCTCTTCATATGCTCTTGAGAGTCTGTGGTTTGGTCCCCTTTTTAATCCACTTCATCTTTTCTTTGGAGAGCTCTGGGGTTGACCCATCTGCTTCTCCTTTCAACACTATCACTAGTCACTTACTATACTTTGTCTCTTACCTTCTGATCCTGAAACAAACATTCAGCTTTTAGGTTCTGTAGGTCTTTTTTGCTCCTTATAGTAACAACATGATCAAGTAAAAAGTAAAAAAATGAAAAGGTTTTGAAAGGACAATCTTTACCTAAGTAAAATCCTAGTTTTGCAGCCACAGATTATATAATTCAGTTGACATAGATTTGTTTTTCAGTATCATTCCTGTGCTATACTTTAGATCAGTTTAAAGACAATTTATAATATAAAAGGGAGAACCTTAAGGATGACATTAACCTCAAATACTTCCTACAAAAGGAGTATTCAGTATTCTGCAGTGGTAAGAAAGGATAGCCAAGATTTAGATTTTGTTTTTTCCTAACAAAGGACTAACTCTGTCCTCTGAAACAGGCCAGAGTTATGTTTCTAAAAGTCCAATGTGGAATGGTTTCATTATACCTATAAACTGCCTTAAAACTTACATAAATTATATGTATAGTTTTCTTGTTGTTTTTTAATGGGAATTGAATGGCCATTTCTGACAATTAGTCTTTTTCTGTTTCTGAATTTGGATTCCAGATTAACGTCTTCAAGGACCCAGTTGCTGATCCCAACAAAAGGTCCAAAAAGGGTCGATTGTCTTTACATAGGACACCAGCAGGGAACTTTGTCACACTTGAGGAAGGAAAAGGAGACCTTGAAGAATATGGTCATGTATGTATCTATGCTGATTGGGTTTGTTTTGCTTTTTTTTTTTTTACTTTTTTTACCGTTGTTCCTTGGCTCTCCAAATTAAGAACAGATGCTTTTATGTTGTATTTTAAATTATTTTAAGAATTATTTTTTCTGAAGATGAATACTTAAAGGATGCTGTTCTTATACTTCTCATAGTTATTTATATTATAGTAAATTTGGTAATTTTAATAGATAAAACAAAGGCTTTTCAAATTCTAAAATGCTGTTAAAGATAGTTCTGTTTATAAAACATTAGAATTTAATTTAGATGGTTTTCTTTCGTCTCATTTGATTCTCACAGCAACTCTATGGGCTAAAGGCAAATTACATTATGTTAATCATGTAAGGTATAAAATCTATGCGACTTGATTCAGATCACATAACGAACAAATGATGAAACCTGGATGTATGGCCAACAGCCGTTGCTGTCAAGGCCGTGCATGTGCAGGTTCCCATTGGATTCGGGCAGATGGTAAAGAAACAGTGGAGCCAAAAAATGGTGGGCCATTCCTTTATTCTATCCTCGCACTGGCTAGCGAGTAAACACACACAGGGCTCCAAAACTCTGACACATTCTCAGGTTCCACAACCAGGAGAATCTTCTCCAGTTTTTCCTAGAATCAAAGGCCCCCACCAGTCTCAGTCAACTCTGGTTCCCCATCTTCACACCTTCTCCCTTCTCCTCTCTGCACAAACTGGCTTCTCCTTTAGCACCCTGCCATCTTGGCTTCCTTTCTTCCTCCTCCTCCTCTCTTTTTAAAACATTTTGGCACGAAAAGCCCTCCTCCAGCATGCATTAACATAACAATGGCCCTTCCCGAGCAGGAAGGTAATTAACAGTTTCTTAGACCAGCGCCATTGTTAACAATAAAAGTGAGCAAACTCAAAAAACACAAATTTTTACAAACTTATTTGCCCAACACTGGATTTAACCAAGTCTTTTAAGATTCAAGTAAACTGAATTGAAAACATTTATAGTATGGTAGAGTAGTCCGTATGATTTTATGCAGTGTTTTTCAACCACTAGTCCACCAGAAATTTTGTGCCGATCCACAAGAGTCAACCACCCTGATATTGTATGAAGATTACAGGCCCAATGATTTTAATTCATCTCACTTACGCTCAGGGTGATTTCTGCCATAGCGGTCCCTGAAATACTTCTATTTTCACTGGTCCCCAAGTGTAAAAAGGTTGGAAACCACTGATCTTAGTGGTCATTAACATTCAAAAATACATTTATATTTATGAGATCAAAATTTATAAAATTTTTATTTTTTAAGTCACCGGATTGAACAAAACTCATTTTTAGAGAGAAACTACTTATGAATATTTATATTCTATGAGAAGTTGACATTAAACATAAATACTCATTTATTACCTTAGATTCGTTATACCATATCAGATATTCTGCTTGTTACTTTTATTATGTCCTTTTAAGATTTTAAACTGGAATTCATGAAATAACATTTTTTTGTTACCTTTAATGAAAAATAATGTTTCTAAACTTTTCAAATTAGATTCCTGTATATAGCCTGTTAATGCAGTTTCTTTGAGTATCCTTCACTTAACTCTTATAGCTACCAGGACTTTGCTGAATTACTTTAGACATAGTCATAAATACTAGTTTTAAAAAGGTATTTATTTTAAGAGTATGTGAATGATATTCTAGACCAGTGGTTCTTAACCTGGGTTCTATCAAACCCTAGGGGTTAAATGAGTCGGTCTCAGGGGTTCGGAGAAGCCTCTGCCGCGGAGACCAGAATAAAGTAATACTGTAATTTGTTCTGAGTTTATGCACTTTGTTGGTTTTGTTCTTGAGCAAGGTGATGTTCATGCACAGCTCATTTTCTGCACCAGTAAAAAAACATATACCTATGTCTTGACTTTGGGAAAAAACCTTATATTTTATTTATCACTAAAGAAGGGTTCGGTGAATGCGTATATGAAACTGGTGGGTTCGGTACCTCAAAAAAGGTTAAGAACCACTGTTCTAGACTAAGGCATTAATTTATAATTAAGTATTTTGATTTAAGACTAGGAACCACCATTCCTTGATTATATTTAATTTTATAAAAGAAAATGCTACCTCTAGAGCATGCGATTTTAAACAACACAATGATAGAGATATTAGATATCTAGTCACAATCTTCAGACTAGATGAAAAATTTAGACATGGTAGATTACTTATGGGTTTATTTCAAAGAGAAATTAGAGGCAGATAATTCCTTAGTGAGACTCAAAGGGGAATTTAGTTCTACTTTCTTAATTTACCTTTGCTACCCATATAGGAATCATGTGGATTATGTGTATCAGTGACCTTGGGTATACACAAAATCTCTTTAAAGTCACTGTGCATTAGGTTAATAAATCAATAATTATTTTTATTTGTTTGGATTTGGGGGTTTTTTTGGGGGGGGTTGTTTGTTTGTTTTGCTTATTTTAAGGCAAAAACTCGATCACCAGCAAATTTATTAAATTCCAGGTATTGCATTTAACTAGTGTTGAGTCAGCTGGCTGGGAATAGGGAAGGTCCAGCAGGTTTTCTTTATCACACTGTCAGTGTGATTATTAGCGACTGCCATAGTCTGGACAGTGCGTCTTCCACCTGACAAACAAAAAGAAAGAAGGTTTATCCTGTTTGGAAAACTTTTTTAAGAATGTAGAAATAGATTGTTTCTGTTCATGAAAGTTAAATATTTCTACATAGCCATTTTAGATAGCTCTCTGCCTGCTCCACCAGCAGCATTCTACTGTATTTATATAAAAACCATTTCATCATCTCTGTATTTGATAGGTCAGTCTAATTCTTCAAGGATTGCTTATGTATTTTGCTTGATACTCTAATCATTAAATGAGTATTATATTTTTGCAGGATCTTCTCCATACTGTCTTCAAGAACGGGAATGTGACAAAAAGCTATTCATTTGATGAAGTAAGAAAAAATGCAAAGCTGGATATTGAACTGGAAGCAGCACCTCATTAAGCTTTGTTCTACAATTGGGTGTGCTTGCCTATGTGTGTGCGTGCGTGCACGTGCGTATACACTGTGTGGGAGTGTGTGATTCATAATGTTCGTTGTACAGATGTGTGGGTTTCTTTGTTTTATGATACATACAGCCAAATTATTTGTTGGTTTATGGACATACTGCCCTTTCATTTTTCCTTTTTTCCAGAGTTTAGGTGATCTCAAATTAAGAAATGCACTTGACCATGTAAAAGATAAATGCTAAAGAAAGCTTTTTAGGGCCCTTTGCCAATAGGTAGTAATTTAATCTGGTATTGATCTTTCTCAACAGAACTGAGAAACTTTTATATATAATTAAAGATCACAAAACAGATTTACATATCATGATTGCTTTATGTTTATATTTAACTTGTATTTTTGTACAAACAAGATTGTGTACAATATATTTAAAGTTTCAGTGATTTAACAGTCTTTCCAACTTTTCATGATTTTTATGAGCACAGACTTTCAAGAAGATACTTGAAAATAAATTACATTGCCTTTTGTCCATTAATCAGCAAATAAAACACAGCCTTAACAAAGCTGTTTGTGTTGTACAATTTGAAAATTATGTGGGACACATCCTATAGAATCACTAATGTCACTGCCCCTTGTAGAATACAATGTAATTATTCTACATTAAAGAAAGGAACGGTTCTTACCAGAATGTTTCAGCACAGTGCAGTGATTATATACGTTGATCATTGTATTGTACCTGTGAAATGCCAAATTTGAAAGGCCTGTACTGCAGTTTTATATGTCAGATGTTGCCTGTGGCTATAATATGCACCTCGAGATTTTAAGGAAAGAATGGTTTCAGAAAGAATTTCTGCTTCCACTATAGAATGTATACATAAATGTAAAATACTGACAAAAGTGGAAGGAGTGTATTTTAAAGTAATTACACTTCGGAATTTATTTTTCCTATTCTATGGTTGATATGACTTAATACTGGAATGGGTAGTGAGTGTACTTATTTTAAATTTTTTGATTCTGTTATATTTTTCATTAAGTTTTTAACAAATTAAATTGAATATTAAATTGTATGGACATCATTTATTAATTTTAAACTGAATCCCTTAAATAATATTCCAGCAGGTTCTTAAATGAAGATGAATTATCCCCCATGAGAAGCATGACATGAGTTTAAATAGAAGAATATTAATCAAAAGTAGAAAGTTGGCTGAATTCAAAGTAGCCAACATCAAAATGTTCTCGAGTGATTAACTGCCAGGTTCTGATTCAGTCATCACATCTAACAGGAAACTTTGGTTTTTAGGTTTTATAGATGGTTCTTTTATATTTATGTCTGTTCCTCTAAGACAGAGCTTAGACAACTATGGCCCACAGGCCAAATTTGGACTGCTTTGCTTTTTTTTTTTTCTTTTAATAACATCTTATCACTGGCTTTTTTCTCCTACAGCAGCAGAAACTGAGTAGTTGCAGTAGTGCTCACATGGCTTAGAAAGCCTGAAATGTTTTATCATCTGGCCCTTGAGGAGTGTGCCTTGAATTTTGAGAGAAATGTTGATTTTAGGGAAGGGAGGAAGCTAAGCTGATAAAATGTGTGTCTCTCTTTTGTCCTTTTCTCATTTAAGAATTTGATTTTGGAAGACTAGTTTAGAAAAGCTTTAACAACATGACACTATGAAACTTTAAAAATTGAAAAGCCATAAATCACCTTTTCTGAACAGTTACATGAGAAAGTAATTTATCAGAATAATCTAATGGGTGGTGAGTTACCTTTATTAAATGTCTTTTATAAGCACCATTAAAAAGAATACATATAGGTTTTTGCAGATGATTCTAAATACTTGTTTAATGAGAATAATAAGCATTATTCACTTCTAGTAAAAGTTTTCATCGTGTAATTTCTGGTAGGAAATAATTTTAAGCTGATTTTTTAAAATGTGTCTAAGTAAAGGTGTGTAGTATTAAAAAGAATACATCTTTTCACAAAGTGTGCTAAAGGGTTTAGAGAGAATTAAAAGAAGCTATTACCACTAGTCACAGTGATACCACCCATGAGTTTAATTTTGTTTAAACACTGGAATTATACTACAGCTAGTATTATTTGTGTACTGTGAATTTCAGCAGTTTCAGAGTATCTAGAGAAGTTTTATTTTAAAACTTTTAGTAAATGCTAAAATCTGTACATTTGGACTGGCCATAGGTTGCCGGGTGGAATGATTAATTCTATTAGCTCTTAGCCACTTGGAACTGATTAATCCTGAATTTCCATCACTAAGCACTTAGTATTAAGCCATCACCATTCTGAGTAGCAGTGGTTAACCTAGATATCAACTAGAACTCTGCTGTATCACACTTAGATCAGCCTAACTATTCCAGACTAAAGCAAACGGCATGTGTGGGTTTTCTTAAATCTTTAGACTTGCAGTTGATGTCAGGTAATCCCTATCGAATCATGAAGTATTTGTATTTTACATGGGAGATAGGAGTTTTATGTTAAGATTCTTTGTTTGTACTCTATGCTTAAAATAGTTTTAGTGATTATCCCTTATTTCCTTTCTTGAAATAAAGTGTTGTGAAAAATATTTTATAATTTGGAAAACTAGAAAAAGAAAAATGGCAAGGTATTATTCTGTTTGCCATAATTTAGAATCCAACACTTAAACAAGTATTTTGTAGTTTTACATTTCTTTTTAACCCATTCAGTGGAGAATGTCAGCTTTTCTCCAAAGATGTATGTTAAATTAATTCTAATATGTATTCAACATCAAAGATTAACATTTAATAAACATGGAAATAAAGTTTAGCTTTATTAGTGAAATGGTAAATTTGTGTGCTTCCCAATAATGGCATATTTCCAGACTTGCCTTTTTAGGTATTCCTTCAGTTCAAAGAATTAGAGAATGAGAGGGAGAGGCATCAAAGGTGACTCCTGTTTTCTTCTTCATGCTGCTGTGTGGTTGGCTTTGCCTCCTCCTGCGAGAGAACAGCTTTGGGGAGAAAGCACAATTTTGATATTAGATTTGAGATGCCTTTGAGACATTTAAATGTGAATTAGGCAGCTGGAGAGACATTTGGGGACAGAAGGGTCGCAGGATATGAATTTGATTATAGCTTGCAACTGAAGACAGAAGAGGATATTTTTCCAAAGAGAGTATAGAGCATGGCGTGGCAAGCCACAGGCCAGATCTAGCCCAGCATCTATTTTTGTAAATAAAGTTTTATTGGAACACAGCTGTGCCCATAGTTTAATTCTGTCTACAACTGCTTTTATGCTACAGTGGAAGAGTTGAATAGTTGTGACAGAGACATTATGGCTTGCAAAGCCTAAAATAATTTACTGTATGGTTCTCTAAAGAAAAAAATGTGCCAATTTCTGCTTTAAAGAAAAGAGGACCTAGGGCAAAACTGGAGGGTCACTAAAGTTAGATGGCCAGAGATGAGCAGGCAGAGATTGACAAGCGGTAGCTAAAGAGGTGGAAGGAAACTGGGAGGAATAAAGACATGAAAGCCAAAGGAAAGGAGTGTTTCTGGTCAAGTGATGAATGCTGCTAAGAGATCAAGTAGAGTGAGGAATTAAAAGCATCTATTGGATTTAAGCTTCTGGAAACAATTGGTGGCTCAGGTTTCCTGGTATATAGGAGGCAGATGTCAGAAAGAAGTTACCTTTCACAACTGAATTTTTGATGTGAGGAGAAAATGAAGCAACTGTCTGCCTTTCCATTTTTAGTTATTGTTTTTTCTCTGAAAGGACCTAGGAAAGAGGAAGAAGTTGAAGATAAAAGAGATCAGTGGTGGTATTGGGTTCCAGAGGAAGTGGAGGGGGATGGGGACCAAAGCACTGGTGGAGGGATTGGCCCTTAAGTGGAAGGGTGCTTTTATTCTAGAAGAAAGGAAGAGAGGATTGGTACATACACAGGTTTTCTCTGGGAAGTCAAAGACCAGAGGGGACTGGAGTTTTTTCAGTTGACGTTCTGAAACCATTCTTGTGGAGAATAAAGTAACTAGAGGTATAGCAGGACTACAGGATACTGTGGACAGCCCAAGTTTGTGGATTGAGAATTTATAGTGAAAATTTGCATGTTATGATTGTTTCCTTTCCCTTCCTAGTAGCTCTGTGATGCTTGGGTACAGATACAGAGAAAATGGAAGTACTTGGGTTTTACTAGACAGCTTTGGAAGAAAAAGACAATAATTGAATAGTTATTGAAATAATTGAGTTGTGGAAGTAATGGTCCTACAATACCTAAACTGGATAGGTAAAGATGTGAAGGCAGCATGCTGCATGGGGAAACTAGAGGCCAGTGGACAGTCTGATGACAGCTCTGACCTGTTGGGAGCTGAACAAGCAGGGTTAGGACATGAAACGCTAGACTGAGGCTCCACATGGATGCATGGATTTAGAGATCTGAGAGGAGCA
This sequence comes from Rhynchonycteris naso, assembly GCA_037038555.1. Taxonomy (NCBI): domain Eukaryota; kingdom Metazoa; phylum Chordata; class Mammalia; order Chiroptera; family Emballonuridae; genus Rhynchonycteris; species Rhynchonycteris naso. Next base: position 85,197,908 of record CM073003.1, read on the forward strand.
AGACCATGGTGTATTACAGTCCAAGGTGTGACCTTGCAGTGGCTAAATGAAGTAAAGGTCATTGAAGACAAGATCACGAGACCTGAAAAGCGCAGAGGGTTGTACAGGTAGACGATAAAATGTCCAGGAAGATTGCAGAAGTTGTAGTGGAGAGAACAAAGTCAGGTGCTGAAGCAGTGAGTGATGAAAGGGATCCAGAGCCAGCAGCAAGTGGGGACACAAACCTCAAAGGGATCAGGCAATGAGGACTGGCCCAGGCAAGCCTGTAGAAGGAGCTCGCCCTTTGGAAGGGGCCAAGCATCATGACAGGTAGAAGCTGTTGGAAAGTGTTCGTGTACAGTCTCCAGGGGTTCGGTGCCCTTGACCACGCACTCAGGCAATATTGGATGACTAGATGAAGGAATAATCTAGATCAAAAATGTCTTGGTTTCATTAGCTAGCTAAAAACACCCCTTTTACTGATACTGGTCCAAATGTTCAAGCCTTTAAATATTTTTAAACTTTGGATTTGTTTTGAATGTTTTAAGATTTACATTTTATTTTTTAAAGACACCAGCCAAAGCATTCTTCAGCCAGTGAAAATCAGTCACCACTCCCATGTATTCATATTCTTCCCACCTCATTTTAATTATTTTATTTTTTTCAGAAATTTGTTCTCCAGAGACAACTCTATTTTTATTTGGTTCAAAGTTCTTTACTCCATTAAAACTTATTAAAATAGTTGTTATTCCAGCAAAGAGAAATGTTCTTAGGAATTTTGAATCATTCGAGTTATCAACTTCACCAAAATGTTTGTAACTAACGTGAAAATCAGGAGTTTGCCGTCATGTGGGCTATCTGAGAATTCACCTCATTTTATGCAATGACTTAGTTGGTATATCATAGGGGACCTGAGGCTTTTCCTGCTTCTTAGAACTCATGTTGCTCCCCTGGTGAGTAATGTAGCTTGCCAATCAACTTATGTACCAGTTTATAGCATAATCCGCAGGAAAATACAACATTGGTTTATATTAATTTATGTTCAGACCAGAGAAAAGACTCATTTTTTGGTTAGAAACAAAATTTAATTTAAAAGTTATCTTGACCCATTGTTTTTAAATTTTTGATTTTGTAATTGGCTACTGAGCTGTAACCTCTTTGACTGAATTTAAGAGGAGGACATTTGAATAGTTTTTATTTAGATGAATTAGCTCCTGTGCATAAGTGCTCTCCTGATGAAGTGGCCAAAAGTTTAATTCTGACTAGGTCTTCCTGAGTAGGCTGAAGACTCCTACAAGAATTCTGAGCCTGAGAGAAACCAATTCTTAACCTTCAACCTCTCCCTTTCCATTCCTTCCTCCTCAGCCAATAAATAAACATGTTACTGTTTCTCCTGTCCTTTAAAAAACAAGTTGTCTCCTTTAATAACACCAGCTCTCGGACTTCCTTCTTGCATTCATATTCATACTTCTTGAATTGGGTACATTTCCTCCATTTATGTTCTCACTTCCTGTTTTGTTCCTCATCCCTCATTAAACAAAACAATGACTTATTGCCAAATGAATATGCTGAGTTTTCACAGGAGGAATTTGCCTGTATCTTTCTCCTGGACACTGCTTTCTTTGCTATGTTGTAACATCTTGAATCCCTACTCTAGGATTCTTCACATACATACCTTTTAAATGTTGGCATATTCCATTTATCTCCGTATTTACCTTGGCTGATCTCAGCTCTGACCTATCTACTACAGCCTTCATGCATTCATATCTCTAGCCCAGAAATCTGAATTTTCCTACTTGTCTATGATGCATTTCCATCCAGAAATCTACACAAATGCAAGAAGTCCAAACTTCAGTCATTATTTCTCCTGTTTGCCTTCCTCATTTAGGCAGTGTTCAATCAACCACTGAAGTGAGTCTTCTCTCTTCCTCATACATGTGATTGACCTGATAGTCCCATTGACTTACCTACTGAATAATGTGTAATTTATCTTCTCTCTAATTCCCACTTCGGGCTCACAAATCTCTTCCTGAAACATTATAAAAAATAACCAGGTTTTCTATCCTCAGCCCCCCCCCCTCCATCCCATTCCACTACCAGAGTATTGTAACCAAGTCTAACGATTTCAGTCCCCTACTTAAAGCCTGTGGTGCTCCTCTTAGCCTACAGGTTAATGCTCAGGATCCAGCCTGCCTGGCAAAACCCTCCTGGCCGCACAGAGAGCCTCATGTCTGCCCATCATTTTCTGTGCCAGCAGCACTGACTTGCTCTGCCTCACCCAGACACGTGCACATAAACCTGATACACCATTTTCTCCGTTTCTCTGTCTTCACTTTTGCTGACCCCTCAGGATGCCTGCCTTTGGCCAGCTCACTGTAGGCAGTAAGTGACCCATCCAAGAAGCATTCTGCAGGCTCACTCCACTACCCCACCCAACATGCCCTTCCTCTTGTCGCCAGTCACAATCCACAGGTCTGTGTCCTATACAAGGAGACACAGGATGGTGGTGTATTCATCTGTGCCTTCTGCACTCAGCACAGGGTAGACAACTATTTAGTGAATAAACGTCATTAAGATAAACACTTTACAGTGTTTTGATACCTTCTATAATATACCCTGAATATTTTAGTATTTAAAATTGTGGAACATCTTACTAAGATATTTTTTAGAGATAACTTTCAAAGCATACTCATGCTGTCTTTGAAAAATCTTTATAGTAAATTCATGAGGTAGGGTTGTTTCTTCAAAATCTAGGCTAGGAAAAAAAAACTGCTTTGTAAAAAAAAAAAAAAATCTAGACTAGGAAACTAAAGTGGAAAGAGGATGAATTCTCTGCCTAAGATCACCTTGAGTGCAGCTCAGTTAGTTCCTCTAAGGATTTGCTTACAGCTATGGGCCCTGTTCACAGAAAAATTCATATTTACAAATAAAACAATTTGCATATAACTTAAAGGGGTTGTTACAGAGACCACATTAAGAACTCCAGTTAACTGCAAAGCAGAGATTAGAATTCAGGGAACATACTCCCAAGTGCTCTTCCATCTGTTTGAACTTCTGGTAGTTCTTTGGGAATTTTAAGATTTCTAATTACCTTAAATTGTTTTTGAAATAAGACAAAAGAAATAGTTTTAGTTCATTCCTCAAAGGGTACTATGAACTTCATTGGTATGGATTCCAAAATTGGTAGCTATTTTAAGTGACTATTTTTAAGTCAGAGAATCAGAAGCTTAGGAAGTAAAATGAAATTTGACCATGTGCTGTGGGAAAATTAAGAAGAAACTCCAGGACTCTTCTGTGCAATCTAGCAATACTAAACTTTTTAATTTTTTTTTTTTTTTTTTTGTATTTTTCTGAAGTGAAAAACAGGGAGGCAGACATACTTCCACATGCGCCCAACCAGGATCCACCCAGCAAGCCCACTAGGGGGCGATGCTCTGTTGCAACCAGAGCCATTCTAGAACCTAAGGTGGAGGCCATGGAGCTATCCTCAGCGCCCGGGCCAACTTTGCTCCAATGAAGCCTTGGCTGTGGGAGAAGAGAAAGAGAGAAAGAAAGCAGAGGGGGAAGGGTAGAGAAGCAGATGGTTGCTTCTGTGTGCCCCGGCCAGGAATCAAACCTGGGACTTTCACATTTCGAGCCAACGCTCTACCATTGAGCTCATTGGCCAGCACTGCAATACCAAACTTTTGACAAAAGCTTTCTCTCTATTTTTATAACTAGAAGGTTGTATTTTCAGAACTGTAAGCAGCCTAGGTAATTCTGACCACATTCCTACTTAAAAAAAAAGAACTAATGGGTAACTTTTTAAATTAAAAAGTATTAAACTGACAGGACGGTAAGAATAAACAGGTCAAAATTCAAGTGAAAATGGGGCTCTGAAGTGAGAACCAGTCACTGAAGCCTTTTGTCCTGCCATTTATCAAACCTGGGGACTCTGACCTTCAATTTTTAGGGCCTGACAAGACCTGGTAAGCATAAAACATCCTCCTTCGATAAACCAGGGCCTGAAGGGCTACTACGAAACTGCAAGGAAGGACACACCAAATTAAGAACAGTTGCCAAAAGCTGTCATTGCATCAAGCCCTCACACCTGTTTAAATCCAAATTCACACCCTCTACATGCTACAAAATAATTTCAACAGCCATAATCTCTGGTTGAGAACCAGTGCTGTGTATAAACCACTATCCAAATACTGACACAGGACTTTATCCCTCAGTGCTGCATAACCCGTATTACCTCCACTCAAAATCATCAACAGTGTTCCCCCTACTGCTTGGAGAGCAAGGCTCAGGGAAAGATGCCCAACGATGGTTCCCTGAGGCTGATAGGACATGTCAGTGCCCCAGCCTGCCTGAGAGAGGAAAGGCCACTGTTTTGCCTACAGTGAGCGAAGAGGAGAATGACTTCAATCTGGGAAAAAGTACAGTTTGTATCGTTTTCAGGCTCTGCTAATCTGTTAATATGTCAAAACATTCTTTCCTCTCCACTGCACCAATGATAACCTGAAAAAACATCTCTAAAGAGGCACCTAGCAACAATTTTCACGTACAAAAAGTTCTAGAAGGTGTGTTTTTCTGTGTACTGTGCAAGGGGCAAGTATTATTGGAACCAAGAAATAAGCTTTTTTTTTTTTTTCAGAATTAAAAATCTTGTTTTATTAAGAGTAAAAATTGAGAAAAGTATTAAATAGATATTGAATATTCTACAAATTTTAACATCTACAAAAAATTTTATTTTGCTCTTTTGATCTTTTAATATGTGGAACTTTAAATTTCTGCAGTCAATTCCTTTTGATTACGTTGCATTTTTCTTTTCATGCACAACTATGTTCCATTTCTATTCTTTTATTTTGGATTTTAAAGACATTTTTATCAATGGAATTATAAAGTGTTGGTTTCATAAATCAAAACAGTCCTGTACCCAGAATCCTCGGGAAATTAGGTTTTCCATCTTTGGAGAATGGTGAAGAGAGTGAAAGTTCTGCTATTGAAGGCCCTGGCCCATTGAAAAAACTGAGAACCACATAACTAAAACACAACTTACTTAGCATTGTGTATGTAAATGTGTGTGTATATAAAATCAGAATGATGTCAGAGAAATGGCACTGTGAGGGAGGCTCCCGATACCTCTCCCTGAAATTTCAACAAATCCCACAAGTAGAGACAGAAAAACAATCCCAGGAGCATCTGAAATACACATACACCAAACAAAGGTATGATTGGGCGAAAATGTGGCTGAATATATAAACCAATCTGAATGAAATAGGATGGAGAACGGGGTATTCCGCTTCCCTCACTGACCCAAGCAAGGTCTGCTTTCACTTAGAACTGAGAGGAAGGGTGGGCTAGGGCAGAGACGTTCAAGTTCAAGCCGAGGAGACTAATCCCGCGGCTCAACTTATGCGGAGCTAACACCAGCAGCAACCCGGGCAGAGGTAGGCGAGTGGCTTTGTTTAGTACCAGTCTCCCACTTAGCAAGCGCGGTGTACAAGTGGCTCCTCCTGGTGCTTTGGGCGTTGACATCCGTGTTCCCAGAAGAACGGGCTGGGTCGGAGACTGTCAGCAGTGTTCTACTGCTTGGGCTATGACCAGAGTCTCTGTGTAATCCCTGCTCCCTGAACAACAGTGTGTGGGGAGTGCGCGAAAGCCAGCTTTTCTACGCCTGGACCTCTCCAGGCAGGGCAGGCACCTCTGGAGAAGCACATTCCCAGGAAAGAAAAAGCACATTCCCAGGGAAGAAAAATACAGAAGTGCTGGGAGGAAGGGCATGCAGACAGCTTGCACACAGCCTCTAGAGAGCAGACGCATGGATCAGATTGCTGAAAGGAGCCTAACCTACAGTCTGTTCACTTCCCAGCTGGCTCACGATAGCAGTGGCTCTGGCTGACAAGGTCTTCTTTCCCAGGTGTGCGATTTAAGAGAACCCAGAGAAGAGACTTTATAGTTTTTAGGACCTCTTACTCTACAGGCAGTGCCTGGGGCAACCTCCTGCCAGCTGAGACAGGTTAAAAAACACATTCAAGCAATTGGCTACCAGCCATGCTGGCAGCTCTGGCTGGCGAAGCCTTACCCAGAACCCTGCATTGAGAGGGAGTAGAGGGGTATTTGGCAGCTCTTAGAGTTTCTTGCTCTCCAGGCAGGGGCAACGTCACAGCTGGGTCCCCGGGTTACTGGTTCAGGAAGAAGAAAGTTGGGGAAAGGCTCCAGGAAAATGGACTCTCCCATTGTTGGAGCCTGCAAACGCTAACAAGCCCCAACTACCAACGGGACTGAAGCCTAGTTTATGTATCACCATAGTGACACATCAATGGCAAATCTCTACCTAAGAGTGCCACAGGGGCAGAGCCTGGGGTACAGTGCCACCAGCCAAAAAGAAAGCAAAAAGAAGATAACCTCTCAAAATCAGAAAAAATCCAGTCTTTATAACTTTTTTTTATATTTTTAAACTTTTTATCTTTCTTTTCTTCCACCTTGGTACTTTTATCCTCTTTCCAGTTTATTCTTTTCATTTTGAACTTCATTACCCATAGGTGTTACGTTTTCCATTCTTTTTTATTTCTCTCTATGAGAGTTATATGCCAAAAACCTTAACTCTCCCCCTGCCTTTCTTTTCCTTTTCTCTTTTTTTTTTTTCTCCCTCTGTTTTGATTTTTTTCTATTTTCTTTCACTTTTTCTCTCATTCGATCCTCACTCACAAACAAGTTATTTTATTTTGGATTCAAATGGTTTTTTTTGTGTGTGTGGCATTTTGTGTGCTTTTTACTGCGCTTTTTATCTCATTAGCATCCCCCCCCCCAACCCCGGCTCTCCATTCAAAGTAGTTTTGTTCCACTAAATACAATAGAATTTTCATTTTTCACTATTCCTTTTTTTCTTATTATTATTTTTTCTTTTCTCTTTCATTATATCTCTCCTTTGACCATCATTTACAAACAAATTATTTTATTATTGACCCAAATTTTTTTCTAGTAGCATTTTGTGGGTCCTTAGCTCATTTTTTGCCTCTTTGACACTTCTCCCCAACTCAGGCCCTCCATTTTATGTACTTTTTGTTCCATTTAGCACAATATAATTTTCAGTTTTTTACTGTATTTTCTCAAAAAATTTCTTTATCAATTCTTATTAGTGTTGTTAACAAAACCAACCTCAAATGCCATTCAGGAAAAAGAAATCGAATATCATGTATGCAAAAGACGGAGGTGTAGTTCAGATAGATGAGGAAAAAATCTATAGAAAAAAATTTCAATGGCGTGGAAACCTTGGAGTTAAATGAAAATTTAAAACAGAAATCCTAAAAATACTCAGGGATATACAAGAAAGCACAGAAAGGCAATTTAGAGAGCTCAGAAACAATTCAACGAACAGAAAGAATATATCACCAAGGAAATTGAAACTATGAAAATAAATCAAGCAGAAATGAAAATTTCAATTCATGAATTGAAAAAGGAGGTAACAAGCTTAGCTCATAGAACAGGCCATATAGAGGAGAGAATTAGTGACATAGAAGACAGGCAACTAGAGTAAAAACAGAAGAGGAAAGAGACTCATGAATTAAAAAAAAAAAATGAGAAAGCCCTACAGGAATTGTCTCACTTCATCAAAAAGAGCAACATAAGAATAATGGGTATATCTTCTATATAAGAAAATGGAATGGAGAGCATATTCAAACAAATAATAGACGAGAACTTTCCAAGCCTGTGGAAAGAACTAAAGCCTCGAATTCAAGAAGCAAACCAAACATTGAGTTATCTTAACCCTAACAAACCTACTCCAAGGCACACATAATGAAATTGGCACAAACCAACGACAAAGAAAAAATTCTCAAGGCAGCCCGGGAAAAGAATACAACATATAAAGGAAGGTCAATTAGATTATCATCAGATTTCTCAGCAGAAACTCTACAAACAGTGGACCCCAATATTTAAAGTTCTGAAACATGAACTTCCAGCCAAGAATACTATACCCATCAAAGCTATCTTTTAAATATGAAGGAGAAATAAAAACCTTTACAGATACAGAAAAGATGAAGGAATTTATCACCAGAAAACCCCCACTTTAGGAAATACTAAAGGAGGTTTTCTGACCAGATACAAAGAACAAAACAAAACCAGAAGTAAAGGCTCCATCAAGAACACAATAAAATCAAATTTAATCTGTGACGACAAAAACAAAAAAAAGGGAGAGGATGAAGATTAACAGTAGCAAAGGAGTATGGAGTGCAGAAGCACTCATGATATAACGTACTACAACAAACATAAGTACCTTTTCCATTGCTTAATTGTAACCACCCCTGAAAACCACCACAGAAGCACATGACTTCAAAAAAAGAAGTAACAGAGGAAAGAAGTGTGCATTACAACCAAACAAAAACAAATGATAGAAAAACAAAAGAGAAGAATCAAACAAGATACAAAACTAACAGAAAGAAATATATAAAATGGCAATAGGAAACCCTCGAGTGTCAATAATTACACTAAATGTAAATAGATTGAACTCGCCAATAAAAAGACACAGAGTACCAGAATAGATTTTTTAAAATCCAACTGTATGCTGCATACAAGAAACACATCTAAGCTACAAGGATAAAAACAAATTCAAAATGAAAGGCTGGAAAACAATACTCCAACCAAATAATATAAAATAAAAAGCAGGTGTAGCAATTACTCATATCTAACAATGCTGAATACAAAACAGCAAAGGTAATCAGAGGCTAAAACTGTCATTTCATAATGATTAGGGGACATTGAATCAAGAAGACATAACACTTCTTAATATATATGCACCAAACCAAGGAGCACCAAAATATATAAGACAGCTACTGACTGACCTAAAAATAAAAACCAACAAAAATACAATCATACTTGGAGACCTCAATACACCACTGACGGCTCTAGATCATTCATCCAAACAGAAAATGAATAAAGAAATATTGGCCTTAACCAAAACACTACACCAATTGGATATGATAGACATCTACAGGACATTTTATCCCCAAATGCCAGAGTATACATTTTTCTCTAGTGTACATGGAACATTCTCAAGAATTGACTATAGGTTGGACCACAAAAATAACATCAACAAATTCAGAAAGATTGAGATTATACCAAATATATTCTCTGAGCATAAAGCCTTGAATCTAGAATTCAACTGCAAAAAAGAGGTAAACCCACAAAAATGCGGAAACTAAACAACATACTTTTAGAAAATGAGTGGATCATAGAAGAAATAAAAGCAGAGATCAAAAGTTACATACAGACAGACGAAAATAACAATACGACATATCAGAATCTCGGATTCAGCAAAAAGCAGTAATAAGAGGGAGGTTTATATCACTACAGGCCTATATGAACAAACAAGAGAGAGCACAAGTAAACCACTTAACGTCACACCTTAAGGAACTAGAAAAAGAAGAACAAAGTCAACCCAAAACCTTAGAAGAAAGGAAATAATAAAAATCAGAGCAGAAATAAATAAAATAGAAACACAAAAAGATTAATAAAACAAAGAGCTGGTTCTTTGAAAAGATCAACAAAATTGACAAACCCGTGGCAAGATTTACTAAGGAAAAAAGAGAAAGGACTCAAACAAAATCCAAAATGAAAGAGAAATCACAGATTTCATAGATATACAAAGAATTATTGTAGAATACTTTGAAAAACTACAGGCCATCAAATTTAATAATCTAGAAGAAATGGATAAATTCCTAGAACAATACAATCTTTCTAGACTGAATCATGATGAAGCAGAAAGCCTAAACAGACCCATAAGCAGGGAGGAAATAAGAAACAACTATCAAAAACCCGCCCAGAAATAAAAGTCCAGGGCTAGACGGCTATACTAGTGAATTCTATCAAACATTCAAAGAAGACTTGGTACCTATTCTACTCAAAGTCTTCCAAAAAACTGAAGAGGAAGCAATACTTCCAAACACATTTTATGAGGCCAACATAACCCTCATACCGAAACCTGGCAAGAACAACACCAAAAAAAGAAGACTACAGACCAATATTTCTAATGAATACAGATGCTAAAACACTAAACAAAATACTAGCAAATCAAATACAACAACACATTAAAAAAATCATCCATCATGATCAAATGGGATTCATCCCAAAATCACAGGATGGTTCAACATACATAAAACAGTTAACGTAATACACCATATCAACAAAACAAAGAACAAAAACCACATGATCCTATCAATAGATGCAGAAAAGGCATTCTATAAAATACAACACAATTATGTTTCAAACACTCAACAAGATAGGTATAAAAGGAAAATATCTCAACATAATAAAGGCCATTTATGATAAGCCATCAGCTAACATCATATTAAATGGCATAAAACTGAGGACTTTCCTCTAAAATCAGGAACAAGACAAGGTTGTTCATTCCACTCTTCTTTAATATAGTGCTGGAAGTTCTAGCTAGAGCAATGGTTCTTATCTTGGGTTCTATCGAACCCTAGGGGTTCGATGAGTCGGTCTCAGGGGTTCGGAGTAGCCTCTGCCTCGGAGGCCAGAATAAAGTAATACTGTAATTAGTTGTGAGTTCATGCACTTTGTTGGTTTTGTTCTTTGAGCAAGGTGATGTTCATGCACGGCTCATTTTGTGCACCAGTAAAAAAACATATACCTATGTCCTGAATTTGGAAAAGAAAATCATATTTTATTTATCACTAAAGAAGGGTTCGGTGAATGCGCATATGAAACTGGTGGGTTCAGTACCTCAAAAAAGGTTAAGAACCAAAAAAAACCCCAAATAGCCAAAGCAATCCTAAGGAAAAAGAATGAATCTGGCGGCATTACAATATCTGACTTCAAATTATATCATAAAGCAACGACAATCAAAGCAGCATGGTATTGGCAGAAAAATAGACACTCAGACCAATAGAACACAATAGGAAGCCCAGAAATAAAACCACATATATATGGTCAAATAATTTTTGATAAAGGGGTCAAAAATGCACAATGGAGAAAAGAAAGTCTCTTCAACAAATGGTGCTGGGAAAACTGGAAAGCCACGTGCAGAAGAATGAAACTCGACTACAGTTTGTCCCCTGGTACTAAAATTAATTCAAAATGGATCAAAGACCTAAATATAAGACCTGATACAATAAATTACATAGAAGAAAACATAGGTACTAAACTAATGGGCCTTGGTTATAAAGAGCGCTTTATGAATTTGACTCCAAAGGCAAGGGAAGTGAAGGCAAAGATAATTGAGTGGGACCACATTAGACTAAGAAGCCTTTGCACAGCAAGAGAAACTGACAACAAAACAAACAGCCAACTAAATGGGAGATGATATTTTCAAACAATAGCTCAGATAAAGGCCTAATATCCAAAATATACAAAGAAGTTATAAAACTCAACAACAAATAAACAATCCAATAAATAAATGAGAAGACATGAACAGACTTCTCCCAGGAATAAATACAAATGGCCAACTGATATATGAAAAGATGCTCATCAAATCAGAAAAACTACAATGAGATACCATCTCACACCTGTTAGATTAGCTATTATCAGCAAGACAGGTAATAACAAGTGTTGGAGAGGCTGTGGAGAAGAAGGAACCCTCATCCATTATTGGTGGGAATGTAAAGTAGTACAACCACTATGGAAGAAAGTATGATGTTTCCTCAAAAAACTAAAAATAGAACTACCATATGACCCAGCAGTCCCTCTACTGGGTATATACCCCCAAAAGTCAAAAACATTGCTACTTAAGGACACCTGCAGCCCCATGTTCATTGCAATATTGTTCACAGTGGCCAAGACATGGAAACAATCAAAAATCCCTTCAATAGATGACTGGATAAAGAAGATGTGGTACATATATACTATGGAATACTACTCAGCCATAAGAAATGATGACATCGAATCATTTACAACAACATGGATGGACCTTGATAACATTATATTGAGTGAAATAAGTAAATCAGAAAAAACTAAGAACTATATGATTCCATACATAGGTGGGACATAAAAATGAGACTCAGAGACATTGACAAGAGTGAGGTGGTTACCAGGTGGGTGGGGAGGGAGGAGAGGGAGGAGGGAGGGGCACAAAGAAAACCAGATAGAAGGAGACAGAATACAATTTGACTTTGGGTGATGGGTATGCAACATAATCAAATGTCAAAATAACCTGGAGGTGTTTTCTCTGAACATATGCACCCTGATTTTTCAATCTCACCCCATTAAAATTGATAATAAAAAACACCAAAATTTGTGGATGCTTATATCCCATATATAAAATGGCATATAACATATGCACATCCTCCTGTGTATATTAATTCTTTAGATTACTTACAGTATCCAATACAATATGAATGCTATGTCAATAGTAGTTATACTGTATTATTTAGGGAATAATGACAAGAAAAAAGCTGTGCATATTTGTACAGACACCATCATCATAGGCCTAACTGAGTACTAGCACACTATGTCAGCAACAATTTAGGATTTTCTTCAGATCCACAATCTGTTGAATTCAGGGATATGGGGCTGTGAATTGAGAGAGGGTAGACTGTACCACCTTTCTTCACGTGTGTGTGTGTGTGTGTGTGTGTGTGTGTGTGTGTGTGTGACATTTCTTTATTTCATACATGTGGTTCTTGAAAAATTGAATAAAGAAATAATGGGGGGAAGAAAAAGAAATAATGGGGAAAAAAGAGAGAAATAACTCATTACTTCTTCTCTACGCTGGTTTTGAAAGTGGAAACAGCGCAAAATAATGTGTATATCAGAAATAGTTTAAAAAGCTATTTTAATCCTATATTATGCCCAAGGACACTTGAAATCTTGATAGGTAAAAAATGGAACTCAACAGGCAAAACAATTTCTTTGACAAGTTGTTCTGTGATTCTACCACTAGACTCAATGCTGTGAGGCAGGAACTGTGCCGGATTGTTTAACTGCACCCTAAGACCTAACCATTACCTGGAGCCAAACACCTGCTTTTTTCTTTTTTTGTGACAGACACAGAGAGAAGGACAGATAGGGTCAGACAGATAGGAAGGGAGAGAAAAGAGAAGCATCAATTCTTCATTACAGCTCCATAGTCTCCTTAGTTGTTCATTGATTGCTTTCTCATTATGACTTGACTCGGGGCGGGGGGAGGGGGGACACTACAGCAGAGCAAGTGATCCTTTGATCAAGCCAGTGACCTTGGGCTCAAGCCAGCGACCATGGAGCCAGTGACCTCAGGGTTTCGAACCTGGGTCTTCTGCACCCCAGTCTGATGCTCTATCCACTGCATCACTGCCTGGTCAGGCTAACACAGGTGCTTTTAAAGGCAACAAATACTCAGAGGGAACTGCTCAATTGCTCAAGTCATCCTCATTCATCTGCATTTTGTTGGGAATTCCAGCCTAGCCTTTCCATCTACTTTACCTAGAAAAGGTCAAATTAGATAATGTCCCAAACCAACCTCCCACCTCCACCACCAAACTACTACAAATGCTATGAATCTGTCCTCAGGAATTTACTGTTCAGAGGCCTGAACTCCCAGCATAGTCAGAATTCCCTAAGTAAAGAGTCTAGAGCATAACTTGTGCTTATTACTTTTAGACCACAGCCTTAGATGAAAAACGTTTCCCATTGCAACCCTGTCACACATTCATTTGTTACTGAAGCCCATACTTTCTCAGTGCGCTCTGACGTGCTGTCTCTGCTAGGGTCGGTTCCAGGCTACTGCTTGTTTTTAATGCTGGTTCTAGCCCACAAAATCTGTTTCTCCAACCACTAATGGTCATGGCCTACAGTAGAGAAGCACTGGTTTAGGCTGACTCCAGTATAGCAACACTCACCCTGGTCTGATATTCACAAGATCATAGGTCTCCAGCAAGCCCCATATCATGAGTGCTGCTAAGCCAAACTTATGGTCCTCAGTTATAACTGGACGAGCTTCAGGAATGTACTGAATTGACTGAGTTGCTCACTGTGCAGTTTTCTATGTAAATAACGATAAACTGGAAGAGAAGGGAATTAGCAGTTATGCTTGCCACCTGTGCTCAGCAAGCCAGGTCCTTTGCATGAATGGACTTTCTTAATCCCCTCAACAACTCTTCGTGGTAGGCATCATCGCCACTTTAGAGGTGACAAAGAAAAAATTGAGAACAGTTAGAAAGTAACAAGCTAGGAAGCAACAAAGTGAGGTTCCCGCCAGAGTGTGTGACTCCGTAGGCCACCACACTCATGTTCTATGTTGCATCAGCCACAAGGACAAGATCTTTCCTCTTACCCTCTTCACTTGTGTCTGTCCACAGGCAGCATCTCCTGATCTAGCCTTAGATCACTTCCTTCAGGAAGGCTCCTCTGAGAAGCCACTGTTTGTCAGCCTCAGGGTATGCACTTAACACTTTATTTTTCCATGAGGTTTTGCAGTGCTTGGTCATTGAGTGTGCAACAGGCGTGCAGTATGAGTGGATATGAATGTGTGAATCTCTTCTGCTGCCAAAATCACACACAGGCTTTGGTAAACGGGAGCTAGCTGTCCTGGAAGTTCTATATCAGCTTCCATGGTTCTTTTTTCTGGAGCCTCCTCTGACCCAGCTACCTGAGAAAGACTAGCCAGAGCATTTCCAGCTATCTTAAGGTCCTTCCACAGCTGAGGTAGGCTGTTCACTGAGGACCTGGTAAGAGCTGGGAAGGTCTGTATTGGCCTCATCAAAATGACTTATCAAAACGATTGCCTGTAGCTTTGGGATAAGGGTTGAAAATAAGAAATCATAGGCGCAAAGCCTCCAGGTGGGAAAATAAAGAGCAAGCAATCCAGACTGCCACCCCCTCGGCCAGCTGAGGCAGTAGGAGAAAAGACTTCGAAGAACCTAAAGAGGGAGGTAAAGGCACAGTAACAAATCTGCAAACAAAAAACTGCCACGAGCAAAACCATGAAAAGAACCAGAGATGGACTCCTCTCCCTGGTGGCCTCTTTGAACTTTCCTCAGAGGTTCCTGGTGTACATGGTACCACGGGAAACGGATTAATAGGCCTAAGCTACACCCTGGAAAATCATTCAGCACCCACACCTGGTGAAGGGGCTCTGCCTAACAGATCCAAGGACATTCCTTTGGTTGGACTGTGTCCTTCCTCAGACTAGATAGCGCAGAGTGTAACTGAGCTATCTAACTGCACAGGTGCTAATTCAGCATATCTTGATCCAATCTCACCTAAAAAAATTTCTCTATATCCATTTGTTTAAAGATAATGTAGATATATAGAGATATATGGCACGCACGTGATTATGTAAGGTATTCAGAGAGAGAGGTTATACTTGACACTCCCGAAGAGACCATTATTTGAGATGATCATTAGAAATTTAGAAAACATTTTTTTAGTTCTTCTAGTTGTATGAATTCACACTTTTGCTCAGAGGAGCTTTAGCAAAAAGAACAAATCAGGCCTTTTCAAATAATTTGAACCAGTATGTTTGTCTTGAATTAAATAGACGAAAAGGAACTAGTTTCTCATCCTTTCTCTGTTTATAAATCTAATATGACAAAAATATCAATATTTAACAGTATAGTTTATGGTTCCTTTTTTGTTTCCTGACCTTATCACAGATCTGAATATTAATATATCTGTATTCAGAGCTACCTCCATATCAAAAGTTTTTGACATTTAAATAACCCATATATCTATGTGCACTTGTTTATCGGGGGTAGTAGCATCCATTCCAACTTTTTAACATTACCAGTGAGCTAACTCCTATGATAAGATATCAGAGGTGAGAAGGAATCTATTCTCACGCACTCTAAATAAAACCCAAATTTTGTTATAGTATATTTCTTCATACCTAAAAAATAATAACTGTAATATCTTCAAATATCTAGCCAGTGTTTAAATTTTTGCAGTTGTTTTATAATTCTTTCAAGTCTGTTAGAAGCACACTTAGAACATTCTCCAGGATAGATCATATGTTAGGCCACAAAAGTCATAATAAATTTTAAAATATTGAAACACATCTGACATCTTTTCTGAGTACAGTGGTATAAAAGTAAATCAGTTGTAAGAAGAAAATTGGAAAATTCACAAATATCTGGAGATATTACTGAACAACCAGTGTGTCAAAGAAGAAATCAAAGAATACGTAGAGACAAATGAAAATACAACATATCGAAACTTAAAGGATGCAACAAAAGAGTTATAAAAGGGAAGAGCATAGAGATAAATGCCCACATAAAGGAGAAAGAACAAACTAAACCCCAAGCTAACAGAAAGAAGGTAATAATAAAGATCAGAAATAAATGAAATAGAGACTAAATCACAATAGAAAAGATTGATTTAAAACAGAGCTGAGTTTTTTTAAAAGATGACAAAACAGACACACCTGCAGCCAGACTCACCAATAGAGGACTGAAATAAATAAAACCAGAAACAAAAGAGGGAGCATTACAACTGATACCACACAAATACAAAAGATCATAAGAGGCTACTATAAACAATTCTATGCCAACAAATTGGACAACCTAAAATAAGTGAATAAGTTCTTAGAAATATACAACCTACCAAAACTGAATCAGGAAGACATAGAAAATATTAATATACCAATGACTGATAAGGAGATTGAATCAGTAATCAAAAATCTTACCACAAACAAAGGTCTAATACCAAATGGCTTCATTGGTGAATTCTGCTAAACATTTAAAAAAGAATTAATACCAATCCTTATTAAACTCTTCAAAATATAGAAGAGATGAAAATACTTCTAAATGCGTTTTAAGAGGCTAGAATTACCCTGATGCCAAAACCAGATAAGGATATATCAAGAAACGTACAAGCCAATGTCCCTCATAAATATAAATGCAAAAACCTCAGCAAAACATTAATAAATCAAATTCAATAATACATTATAAGGATCATACATCATGATCAAGTGGGATTTATTCCAGGGATACAAGGATGGATCAAAAGCCACAAATTAATCAATTTTATATATATATATATATATATATATATATATATATATATATATATATTAGCAAAATGAAAAATAAAAATTATATGATCCTCTCAATAGATGCAGAAAAAACATCTAACAACATCTTTTCATGATTATAAAAGAAACCCCTTAACAAATGTGTGTTAGAAGGAACATAGATCAACATAATAAAAGTCATTTATGGTAAATCCATACCTAACATTATACTGTACTTCCCCATGTATAAGACACAACTTAATTTTGGGGTCCAAAATTTGAAAAAAAAAGTGTATTACATAAAGTTATTGAACTCAAGTTTTATTCATCATGAAATTCATACAATTCCTTATCACTGTCAAAACTCCCATCCATTAGCTTGTCTTTGTCCGTGTCTGATGACGAATCACTGTCTTCAACAATGAGCACAAAACAAGCGTGAAAAAGTGGGAAATGCAAGTAAAAAAATCTACAACCACTGTGTAAGACTCACCCAGTGTTTAGACCCCCAATTTTTTGAAAAACAATGCATTTTATAGATAAGGAAATATGGTACTCAATGCTAAAAAAAAAAAACTGAAAGCTTTTCCTCTGAGACCAGAGAAAGACAAAGATACCCATTCTTATCACTTTTACTCATCATATGATGAAAGTTTAACCAGAGAAGCTAGGCAAGAAAAAGAAGTAAAAGGCATCCACACTGGAAAGCAAGAGGTAAAACTGTCACTATTTGTAGATGACATAATATTTTAAGTAAAAATCTGAAAAATTCCACCAAAAAGACGGTTAAAACCAATAAGTTAAGAAAAGTTGCAAAGTATAAAAATCAATATACAAAAATCAGTTGCATTTCTTTTTTTATTAATTTTTCTTAAGTGAAAAGTGGGGAGGAAGAGAGATAGAATTCCTCCTGTGCCCTGACCATAATCCACCCAGAAAACCCCCAATGGGGTGATGCTCTGCCCATCTGAGGCCGTTGTTCCCTTGCTCAGCAACCTAACTACTTTAGCACCTGAGGTGAGGCCATGGGGCCATCCTCAGTGTCTAGGGCCAACTTGCTCCAACTGAGCCATGGCTGTGGGAGGAAAAGAGAGATATATATAGAGAGAGAGAAGGGAGGTGGGAGGGGTGGAGAAGCAGATTGTCGCTCCTCCTGTATGCCCTGACCAGGAATCAAACCCAAGACATCCACACACTGGGTCAATGCTCTACCACTGAACCAACCAGCCAGGGCCAGTTCCATTTCTATACACTAATAATGAAGTATCAAAAGAGAAGTAAGAAAACAATCTCACTTACAATCACATCAAAAAGAGTGAAATACCCAGAAATAAATTCCAACAAGAAGGTGAAAGATCTGTACACTGAAAACTAAAAGACATTAATGAAAGAAACTAAAGAAGACACACACACACACACACACACACACACACACACAAAGAAGACTCACATAAATGAAAATATTTCATGCTCACAAATTTGAAAAATTAATATTAAAATAGCCATATTATTCAGAGCAATCTACAGATTCAATGCAATTCTACCAAAATTCCAATGGCATTTTTCACAGAAATATAACAATTTTAAAGTTGTATAGAATCGTGAATGTGAATACTCAAAGAAATCTTGAAAAAGAACACACTAAAGGCATCACACTTTCTGATTTTAAACTATATTATAAAGCTATAATAATCAAAACAGGATGGTACTGGCATAAAAACATATACACAAGTCAACAGAATACAATAAAGAAAACAGATATAAACTCATACAGATATGGCCAATTAATTTATGACAAAGGAACCAAAAACAGTAGAGGGGAAAAGGATATTCTTTTCAATGAGTTGTGTTGGGAAAACTTCATCACTACATGCAAAAGAATAAAACTATTTTAGACTATACACAAAAATCAACTTAGAATAGATTAAAGCTTTGAACATAAGACCTGAAACTATAAAACTCTTAGAAAAAAATAAGCTCCTTGACATTTGTCTTAGCAATCATTATTAGATTTGACACCAAAAGCAAAGGAAACAAAAAGCAAAACAGCAACAAAACAAAAATCAACAAGTGGGACTACATCAAACTAAAACGGTTCTGCACAGCAAAGATAACCAACAACAAAATAAAGAGGCAATCTACAGAATGGAAGAATATAACTGCAAATTATGTATCTGATAATGGGTCAATATCCAAAATATATAAAGAACTCATTGCAACTCAACAGCAAAAACAAACAAACAAAAAACCACAAATAAACAATAAAAAAGAACAACTAATTAAAAAATGAGAGGATCTGAGTAAACATTTTCCCAAAGGAGACATACAAATGGTGTAATATCACTTATATGGGGAATCTTAAAAATAAAAAATGAACTCAAAGATACAGAGAACAGATTGATGGTGTCCAAAAAGTCAAGGGGTGGGAAGTGGGCAAAATGAACAAATGTGGTCAAAATGTACAAACTTCCAGTTAGAAGATAAAGAAGTCCTGGACGTTTAACTAATGTACAGCATGTAACTATAATTAACAATACTACATTGTATATTTGAAAGTTGTTAACTGAGTAAATCTTAAAAGTTCTTATCATGAGAATAAAAAAATGTATCTATATATGGTGATGGATGTTAACTTATTGTAGTAATCATCTTACAATACATACATACAGGTATTGATCGACTTACAACCTATGCAACTTATGACCATTCAACTTTATGACCACAATCACTAGACACGATTGCTCCGCATCTGGAGCAGTTTTTGTATGCACCTGTATTTTGTAATTTTGTATGTTTTGCAAATGTTAAACCAGTTGTACTGGTAATGCAGTGTTTTACTTAAACCTGACGAATGTAAAAATAAGAAACAAAATGGTGTAGAGATGATACAAATGGCATAAAATGAACAAAGAAAATTATAATATATAACAATAATGAAAGAAAATTATGATAAAATATGACTTAAGGATTTTTATAACATCATTTCACAGTACTGTACATATAGCCTACTCAACTTACAACCAAATTGTGTTACAACGGGTCTGTCGGAACCAATCGTGGTCATAAGTCAAGCACTAGCTGTATATATCAAATCTTTATGGTGTACACCTAAAACTAATACAATGTTATGTTTCAACAGTATCTCAGTTTTTAAAATAAAATCTATTGAAGTCATCATTTAAATAAGGTTCCTAAATTACAATTGGTTGTAAATTACAATCTTACTCTCTGGAGTTCCCCCCTCTTTCCCCCCCCCCCTTCACTGCACTTATTTTGTTGAATGAACTTTCTCCTTTGTCCTAGACACTCCCACATCCTGGAGTTTATTATCTCACTAAGGTCGTTTGTTCCCTTGTACTGTATATGAAGGTTAAAGCTAGAGGCTCGATTAAATTTTGCTTTAACATTTTGGGTAATACTATTGGTGGATTTACAAACCTCCATAAAGAGGTCCGCAATATTTTGCTGTCTATTTTTGTGATGATAGCTCACATTTATCATTTTTGCCAAGATCAGTCAATCAACCGGAATTAAAATTGTTGATATTCTAGTTATTTTATTT
Organism: Rhynchonycteris naso; assembly: GCA_037038555.1. NCBI lineage: Eukaryota > Metazoa > Chordata > Mammalia > Chiroptera > Emballonuridae > Rhynchonycteris > Rhynchonycteris naso. Next base: position 85,218,376 of record CM073003.1, read on the forward strand.
GTGTACCATTTCTTACCCAAGATATATCTATTTAAAAATCATCCTTTCATCGACCATGTGACAACTTAGTATACATCACATAGAAAAATCATGGTAAGTACTTGAATCTTTCCATTTCTGTGCCAGTTTTTGAAATTACAAACTGATTCCTCAAAAGGTAACCAATGAGGTGGGTTTGGGGTTTTTACTACAATTATCATTATGAACTCAAATGGTTTTAGCAGATGCTGTGGATGCCCAAGCTTGTATTCCCAGAGCTCACTTCAGATTCCCATGTATCTGTGGTAGAGAGCATCTATTTACAGTCAGCCTCCCATAGCATTCTTCACTTTGCTTCTTTAAGGGCTCTCTCTTATGCCACAGGGTTTTCCTCAGCCCACCGACAAGACAGCCCAGAAATGATAAAGATTTCATTCTCAAAAGATATTCTTTAACCAAGGAACGGCAGCGTCCCCTTCCTTTGGAGGGACAGATCTTTGAAATATTATACATAATTTATGAGGGGGGTTTGAACTCATTAACATACATTTAATTCAATGTTTTCCCTTCTCTGACTTATTTTCTCACTCTGATTGAAATCACCTCTCAAACTGCCAGTATCCAATTTTTTGTCTTATGTTCTGCTTTGGGGAAGCAATGAAACTAAGATAGATTTAAGTGACTTTTGATCTACTGTAATCATTATCCTTATAGAACACTCAAATGGTCCTGCCTTGGGTCAGCTGGAGTCTACAGAAGTGATTTCTGAAACTTTTTGACATGACACCGCTTGGTTTTGATAAGTTTCCTTCTGGTATCACAAGATGTTTCAGGCTTATCTTGTATTTCCTTCCCCAAACCTGGGATCAACTATTTCTTCAAATATCCTTTGCTTTTGTTTATTTTTTTAGGTAACAAATCATATTTAGAGACCAAAATTTTGACACTAAAAGTGCTTATTGATACTAGATTTATCATTGTTTCTAGGCCTTTTCAATAGGCAGAAGAAGAAACTTTCTAGTTTCTTTGTATATGTTGTAATTTTTGCTAAAATTTTTAAAATAATATATGGAAATTTATACTCCCTCAGGGTTTTATGTTGTTGCTCTTTGTTGTTGATGAAGCTTGTGTGCTTGTTTAGTGACTTTTCTAGACTAATGCTGTAAACTCAGTATTGTTTGTCATGTGTGGCCACTGAAGTCTCTGGTAATTTTACTTAGTGGTCAGCTAATGATAGCGATTTCCCCATTCCTGAGCCAATAAGTCTCCAACTCTTTTCTGAGAATTATGTGTATGTGTTGTGACACATCTTAAATGCTTCAGGCATTTTATAACTCTACTTTTGTCTTAATTCCTGCCTATGTAAAGCCTTAAGATCAGCCAGAAGTGAGAAAGTAGAACCTTCTCTCATCTTTCCTGTGTATACACACAAGCCTGCACAACTATGCAGCTTTCTAGATTCCATAGAATATATGGAGCCTTTCATATCCACTGTGGAAATCTCATTTTTCAGTTTTTTGTTTGTTTGTTTGTTTTTTGTTTTTGATTAGCCTCTTGTTAGCCCCAACTAGTAATGCTACCTTGAGCAGCTGCATTATTCAATAACTGTTGTTTTAATTGTTTTCAATAAATCCCCTGAGTATAAGGTTGTTCACACAGAATGAGCTCTGATCAGGTCAAATAAAGACATGCTCTGAGAATGGAGCTTTTCAGTGAGGATTCAGACAGATCAAATAGAGACAATTCTCGGGGAGTGGGTTTTGGTGGAGCTCTGAACATATTCTGCCTCCTTAGTGCCTGCCAAGGTACTGGATTTCACAGCTGTCCTGGTTGTGAGATGGCTGTAAGCAGCCATGAAGCAAGGGCTAAGGGTTAGGGCAAGTTAAATCTCTCAAACATCTTCATTCTGACCAAAATTGTCGTTTTTCTTTAATAAACATTCCTCAGATTGTTGCAAGCCTTAAATTTTTAGAGTTCTGAAAAAGTTCATTTTGACAGTTTTTTTCACTGTTTCTTTTGCTTTAATGAAGGAGCAGAATTTTGGAGAACCTGACCACATCATTCCAGAGGTCAAAATTCTGGACAGTTTTTTTTTATATTTAAAAAATCATAAGTTTATGCAAATACTTAAAATAAAAAAATTTAATTCACCTAATTGACTTTACACAATCCATTTTCTTACTTGTCCCAATTCCTATTTTTCAATAAAACCATCAAAATTATTATTTGGCTCTATCCCATCTTTCACACATAACAGGTTCAGAATAAGAATACCAATATTACTGCCCACAATAAGAATACTAGAAATAGTTTAATGTTTTTGCAGTTCTTTCTGTCCTTAAATTTTACCCCACTATAGTCAAATTACTGTAATTTAGAGTCAATTTGAAAAGTTTCTGTCTGTATGGGTTTGCTTCTATATAGATAGGCAAGGCGGGTTGTTTAGTTTTACTTTCATTTTATTTTAAATGTGTAAAATAGTTACATGGTTCCAAAGTCAAATCTATAAAACAAAGTATATTCAAAGAACAATAACTATTATGCTTATCGCCTCTACCCTATTTGCTCATTCTCCAAGCATAGCCATTTTTAATAAATTTTATAGTTTATTCCTGTATTTTTATGTTTTATAACTAATATAAGGAAATATGTTTGTGGGTATGTCTTAATCATTACTTATATACTAATATTTTACTTAAACCCCTAGGGTTCACATTTTTTATTATTATCTATTAGTTTCTACCATGAGCAATATTAAATTTAGCTACTAAGCTCTTGTCTCTCATCCTTTCTTTTCCTTTAGAATCTAATTTGAAAGAATATTCTTTTATTTACAGATAATATCTATAAAGAAAACAGTAAGCTTAATCTATTTTTTTTTTACAGGGACTGAGAGAGAGTCAGAAAGAGGGATAGACAGGGACAGACAGACAGGAACAAAGAGAGGTGAGAAGTATCAATCATCAGTTTTTTGTTTTTGACACCTTAGTTGTTCATTGATTGCTTTCTCATATGTGCCTTGACCGCGGGTCTTCAACAGACCGAGCAACCCCTTGCTGGAGCCAGCGACCTTGGGCTCAAGCTGGCAAGCTTTTTTTTTTTTTTTTTTTTTATATATTTTATTATTATTAATTCTAATGGGGTGACACCAATAAATCAGGGTACATATGTACAATGAAAACATCTCCAGGTTATTTTATCATTCAATTGTGTTGCATACCCATCACCAAAAGTCAAATTGTCCTCTGTCACCTTCAATCTGGTTTTCCCTGTGTCCCTCCCCTCCTCCCTATCCCACTCTTCCCTCCCTCCCCCCATCCCATAACCACCACTCTCTTGTCCATGTCTCATAGTCTCACTTTTATGTCCCACCTATGTATGTAATCATGCTGCTCTCAGTTTTTCTTCGGATCATTTATAACAAAATGGATGTACCTTGATAACACTATACGGAGTGAAATAAGTAAATCAGAAAAAAAGCTTTCTTTTGCTCAAGCCTGATGAGCCCATGCTCAAGCTAGCGAGCTCGGGGTCTCAAACCTAGGTTTTCCGCATCCCAGTCCGATGCTCTATCTACTGCGCCACCGCCTGGTCAGGCTAATCTATTTTTTATGTACTCATACTGTATTTCCCGTTTTTGATAGTTGCATTCTGTTACACTGTCAGACACACAGCCATCACACACCATACTCATACATCTACCCTTATAATCTTCATTTAGACCTAGTTCCTCAGATACTTAATGCTACTACTAGTCTCTATGTCAATTTCTCCATTTTACTATTTAAAAATACTTCTTTAGTAGGTACCTTAGAAAAGGTCTTTGAAATAATATTTCCTAAATTCTTGCATCTTCAAAATAATTTACCTGAAAGCTTTATAACTGAATGTCAGTTTGATTAGATATAAAGTCTTTAATTCATATTTTATCTTCTCTCCTGGCATAAACCATTGCTGTAAAAAATATATAATGGTGATTTATTTTGATTTCTCTAAGAAGTGTTTTGGTCCCTTTATAAGACTATAAAAATATAATAATTTCTGAAATTCCAATGATTTTACAAGAATATGTCTCAGGCCTGACCAAAGAGTGGCACAATAGATAGAGAGTCGAAACTGGGACCCAGAAGACCCAGATTCAAAACCCCGATGTCTCCAGCTTGAGTGTGGGCTCACCAGCTTGAGCGTGGAATCGTAGACATGACCCCATGGTCGCTGGCTTAAGTCCAAAGTTTCCTGGCTTGAGCAAGGGTTCACTTGCTCTGCTGTAGCCCCTCCCCTCCCCCAGTCAAGACACATATGAGAAAGCAATCAATGAACAACTAAGGAGACTAAGGAACCGCAAACAAAGAATTGATGCTTTTCATCTCATCTCTCTCCCTTCCTGTCTGTCTGCCCTATCCATCCCTTTCTCTGTTTCTGTCATACACACAAAAAAGAATATGTCTCAGTGAAGTTTGTTTTGAGTCATTTTCTCCCAAATACACTGTATCTTTGTAAGATGTAGTTTTGAGATTTATTTTTATGGTAAGTTTTCTTGAATTACAGTTTTTAGTGTTTGTTCTTTTCAATTGATTGGTTTTCATTATCAGAAACTATGATTATACATGTTTAATCTTTTAAAAACATCTTTTAAATCTATTATTTTTCGCTCAAATCTTACTTCTTCATATTATTTTGATTTTCAAAATATTCCTCCTTTTAATCTTTAAAAAAATAAGTTGCGGAACACAAGATGGCAGTGGAGTAGGCAGACACACAGACTCCCACCTCACACCACCAAACTGGATTACAAATTAATTTAGGAACATCCAGCGTGAAAAAGCCAACTCTGTACTACAAGAACTGCTCTCAAAATCCAAGGAGCAAAGAAGAAGCCACACCGAGCCTGGTGGGGAGCACCAAGGAGCAGTTAGCCTCCCCTGCTTACAGGAACAAAGGGGTGGGGGTGAGGCTGAGAACCCAGAAAGGCTCTCAATTTAAGGAAAACAGTAGAAAATATCACACAGTCACTTGGTTGTGAACCTGGGAACAAGGTGTGTTGAAAGATCTCGCTTGTTTTCCAAAAGAAAGGGGGAGAGAGAGACAGCCGGTGACAAACAGTGGAATGCATGGGAGGAACTGAGCAGTGGGACTAATCCAGTGCAAAAGCAGCCAAACCTGGGGGAGGTGGTGGAGGTGGCCATGGCAAGGGGAGGGATTGATCTTTCCACAGAACGCAAGACTAAAGGGTTCCGGGTCAATCTTCTCAAGATATCTCTCCAGCTCCAATCAGCACAAAAAAGACACAGTTGAAAACAAGAAGTGGAGAGGAGGGGCAGTAACTCATTTCTCCATGGAGATCTGAGATACACCTCCCCCTACTGAAGTGGAGAAAGCACCCCGCCTCCAGATAGAGTAACTGGCAGATCATGTCTTCAGAGTCTCAGGTTATACCCATCGCATTCCTGGATACAGTCTAAAATAAACCCCCTGCTGAGATCAGTAAACAAGACTACCACCCAGTTAAGAAAACAAACAAACCAAGACTTCAAAGGGCCTCTATTAGAAAAGCCAAATTCGCCTGACCAGGTGGTGGTGCAGTGGATACAGTGTCGGACTGGGATGCGGAAGACCAAGGTTCAAGACCTCGAGCTCACCAGCTTGAGTGCAGGCCCATCTGGCTTGAGCAAAAGCTCGCCAGCTTGGACCCAAGGCCGCTGGCTCCAGCAAGGGGTTGTTTGGTCTGCTGAAGGCCCACAGTCAAGGCACATGTGAGAAAGCAATCAATGAACAACTAAGGTGTCACAACAAAAAACTACTGATTGATGCTTCTCACCTCTCTCCGTTCCTGTCTGTCCCTATCTATCCCTCTCTCTGACTCTCTCTCTCTGTCCCTGTAAAAAAAAAAAAAAAAGAAAGAAAGAAAGAAAAGCCAAATTCCGCAGTGGATTACAAACAACAGCTTAAGCCAACCCAAGAAGACATAGGAATAACACAATAGAAAATAGGAGGCAGACAACACCAAGCCTAGACTCAGCCAGTTCTACAAACAACATACCCAAACACACAGATATAATGAGAAGACAGAGAAGTGCAATCCAAATGAAACCACAAGAGAAACCTCCAGGAAATGAACTGAGTGATAAGGAAATAACCAAACTCCCAGATGCAGAGTTTAGAATAATGATTGTTAGGATGCTTAGGGATCTTAGAACAACAATGGATGGTGATTATGAACACCTAAATAAAGAGATAGCAAGTATAAAAAATGACATTGAAATATTAAAAAAGAATCAGTCAGAGATGACAAATACAATATCAGAAATGAAAAACACAATGGAAGAAATTAAAAGCAGGATGGTTGAAGCTGAGGATCGAATCAGCAAGTTGGAGAATAAGATGATCAAAGACATGGAAGCAGAGCAGAAAAAAGAAAAGAGACTCAAAAAGTCTGAAGAAACTCTAAGAGAGCTCTGTGACAACATGAAGAGAAATAACATTCGCATTATAGGGGTTCCCAAAGAAGGAGAGAAAAACAACAAGGAATAGAAACTTTATTCAATCAAATCATAGCTGAAAACTTTCGTAAATTGATGCAAGGGTCTCACAAGTTCAAAAAGCACAGAGATCTCCATTAAAGAGAAACCTAAAGAAACCTACACCAAGACACATCATAGTTAAAATACCAAAGCTAAGTGATAAAGAGAAAATATTAAAAGCTGCTAGAGAAGAAAAGGCTATCACCTACAAAGGAGCACCCATAAGGATGACATCTGACTTCTCAACAGAAACACTTGAGGCTAGAAGGGAATGACAAGAAAAATTCAAAGTAATGCAGAACAAGAGCCTACAACTAAGACTACTTTATTCAGCAAGGCTATCATTTAAAATTGAAGGAGAAATATAAAGCTTCCCAGACAAAGAAAAAAACTCAAGGATTTCATTACAACAAAAGCAATGCTGCAGGAAATGTTAAAGGGCCTGTTGTAAACAGATCAAAGTGGGAAAAGAATATAGCAAAAAAGGAATACACCTTTAAAATATAAAATGGCAATAAACAACTACATATCAATAATAACCTTAAATGTAAATGGATTAAATGATACAATCAAAAGACATTGGGTAGATGCATGGATAAGAAAACAGGACCCATACATGTGCTGTCTACAAGAGACACACCTTAAAAAAAAAGATGCACATAGACTGAAAGTAAAAGGATGGAAAAAATATTTCATGCAAATGGAAATGAAAATAAAGCTGGGATAGCAGTACTTATATCTGACAAAATGGACTTTAAAACCAAGGTTTAGTAAGAGATAAAGAAGGTCACTACATAATGATAAAGGGAGGAATTCATCATGAAGATATAACCATCATAAATATCTACACACCTAATATAGGAGCTTCTAAATATATAAAGCAGACTTTGATGGATTTAAAGGGCAAGATCAACAGCAATACTATAAGAGTAGGAGATTTCAATACCCCACTTACATCATTAGATAGATCCTCAAGAAAAGAATTAACAAAGAAACAGCAGACTTAAAGAACACACTAGATCAACTGGATTTAATAAATATCTTCTGAACCTTTCACCCTAAAGCAGCAAAATATACATTCTTTTTTAAGTGCTCATGGTACATTCTCCAGGATAGATCACATGTTAGGACACAAAAGCAATCTCAACAAATTTAAGAAGATTGAAATCATATCAAGCATTTTCTCTGATCACAATGGCATGAAACTAAAAATCAATAAAAATAAAAAAACTGAAAATTACTCAAACACATGGAAACTAAATAGCATGTTATTAAATAATGAATGGGTTAACAATGAAATCAAAGAATAAATTTAAAAAATTCCTAAAAACGAATGATAATGAACATAAAACAACTCAAAATTTATGAGACACAACTAAAGCAGTCCTGAGAGGGAAGTTCATAGCACTAACAGGCATTCCTTAAGAAGCTTGAAAAAGCTCAAATAAATAACCTAACCCTTCATCTAAAAGAACAGCAAGTAAGGCCCAGAAGTAGTAGAAGAAAGGAATGAATAAAGATCAGAGCAGAAATAAATGACGTAGAAGCTAAAGAAACAATACAGAGGATCAATGAAACCAAGAGCTGGTTCTTTGAAAGGGTAAACAAGATTGATGAACCTTTAATGAGACTCACCAAAAAAAGAAGAGAAAGGAATCAAATAAATAAAATTAGAAATGAGAGTGAAGAAATAACAACTGACACAACAGAAATACAAAATATTGTCAGAAAATACTATGAGGAACTGTATACCAAAAAATTAAACAACCTAGGTCAAATGGACAAATTCTTTGAAACATACAATCTTTCAAAAATCAACCTGGAGGAATCAGAAAACCTAAACAGACCAATTATAACAAAAGAGATTGAAACAGTTATCAAAAAGCTCCCAAAAAACAAAACCCCAGGATCCAATGGATTCACTGGTGAATTCTACCAAATATTCAAAGAAGAACTAACTCCTATCCTTTTCAAGCTATTTCAAATAATTCAAGAGGAAGGAACACTACCAAGTTCCTTTTATGAGGCGAGCATAATTCTGATTCCAAGACCAGGCAAAGACAACACAAAAAAAGGAAATTATAGGCCAATATCCCTGATGAATTTAGATGCTAAAATCCTCAACAAAATATTAGCAAACCGGATCCAGCAATACATGAAAAAAATCATACATCATGATCAAGTGGGATTTATTCTAGAGAGGCAAGGATGGTACAACTCAAGCATTCATAAACCAATTAATGTGATTCACCACATAAACAAAAGGAAGGACAAAAATCACATGATAATTTCAATAGATGCAGAAAAGGCATTTGATAAAATCCAGCACCCATTCATGCTCAAAACTCTCAGTAAAGTGGGAATACAGAGAACATTCCTTAACATGATAAAGGCCATCTACGACAAACCCACAGCAAACATCATACTAAATGGACAAAAATTAAAAGCAATCCCCTTAAGATCAGGAACCAGGCAGGGGTGCCCCCTTTCACCACTTTTATTTAACATAGTTCTGGAAGTCCTAGCTACAGCAATCAGAAAAGAAGAAGAAGTAAAAGGCATCCAAATTGGAAAAGAAGAAGTAAAACTGTCATTATTTGCAAATGATATGATATTGTATATTGAAAACCCTAAAGTCTCAGTCAAAAAACTACTGGACCTTATAAATGAATTCAGCAAGGTGGCAGGATATAAAATTAATACTCAGAAATCAGAGGCATTTCTATATACCAACAATGAACTGTCAGCAAAAGAAATTAAGGAAACAATCCCCTTCACTATTGCAGCCAAAAAAATAAAGTACCTAGGAGTAAATTTAACCAAGGAGGTTAAGGACTTGTACTCGGAAAATTATAAAACATTGATAAAAGAAATCAAGGAAGATACAAACAAGTGGAAGCATATACCGTGCTCATGGCTAGGAAGAATAAACATCATTAAAATGTCTAAATTACCCAAAGCAATTTCTAAATTCAATGCAATACCAATTAAAATACCAATGACATACTTCAAAGATATAGAAAATATATTCCAAAAATTTATATGGAACCAAAAAAGAACACGAATACCCTCAGCAGTCTTAAAAAGAAAAAATAAAGCAGGAGGTATCACTCTTCCGGATGTCAAGGTTTACTACAAGGCCATTATACTCAAGACAGCCTGGTACTGGCATAAGAACAGGCACATTGATCAATGGAACAGAACAGAGAACCCACACCTTTATGGACAACTGATATTTGACAAAGGAGGAAAGAACATACAATGGAGTAAAGACAACCTCTTTAACAAATGGTGCTGGGAAAATTGGACATCTACCTGCAAAAAAAATGAAACTAGACCATCACCTTACACCATTCCCCAAAACAAATTCAAAATGGATAATAGACTTAAACATAAGCCATGAAACTATAAGCATCTTAGAAGAAAACACAGGCAGCAAGCTTTCCGACATCTGTAGCAGCAATATATTTGCCGATTTATCTCCACCGGCAAATGAAATAAAAGGCGAGATAAACAAATGGGACTATATCAAACTAAAAAGTTTTTGCACAGCTAAAGACAATAAGAACAGAATAAAAAGACAAACCACACAATGGGAGAACATATTCAACAGCACGTCTGATAAGGGGTTAATAACCAAAATTTATAAAGAACTTATAAAACTCAACATCAGGAAGACAAACAATCCAATCAAAAAATGGGCAAAAGAAATGAATAGAAATTTCTCCAAAGAGGACATACTGATGACTAAAAGGCATATGAAAAAATGCTCAACATCTCTAATCATTAGAGAAATGCAAATTAAAACCACAATGAGATATCACCTCACACCAGTCAGAACGGCACTCATCAGCAAAACAACACAGAATAAGTGCTGGCGAGGCTGTGGAGAAAAGGGAACCCTTCTGCACTGCTGGTGGGAATGCAGACTGGTGCAGCCACTGTGGAAAACAGTTTGGAGATTCCTCAAAAAATTAAAAGTCGAACTGCCTTTTGACCCAGCTATCCCACTTATAGGAATATACCCTAAGAACACCATAGTACTGTTCGAAAAGAAGAAATGCGCCCCCATGTTCGTGGCAGCATTGTTCACAATAGCGAAGATCTGGAACCAGCCCAAGTGTCCGTCAGAAGACGAGTGGATTAAAAAGCTTTGGTACATATATACTATGGAATACTACTCAGCCATAAGAAATGACATCGGATCATTTATAACAAAATGGATGAACCTTGATAACATTATACGGAGTGAAATAAGTAAATCAGAAAAATGAAAAACTGAGAACAGCATGATTTCATACATAGGTGGAACATAAAAGTGAGACTATGAGACATGGACAAGAGAGTGGTGGTTACCGGGTGGGGGGTGGGAGGGAAGGGTGGGATAGGGTGGAGGGGAGGGGCACAGGGAAAACCAGATAAAAGGTGACAGAGGACAATTTGACTTTGGGTGATGGGTATGCAACACAATTGAATGATAAGACAACCTGGAGATGTTTTCATTGTACATATGTACCCTGATTTATTGGTGTCACCCCATTAAAATTAATAATAAAAAAATAAATAATATAAAATAAATTTAAAAAGACAATATGAACAGAATAAAATGACAAATCACACAATGGGAGAACATTTTCGACAACACATCTGATCAAGGGTTAATAACCAAAATTTATAATGAACTTGTAAAATCAACACCAGAAAGACAAACAATCCAATCAAAAATTGGGCACAAGAAATGAATAGACACCTCCCCAAAGAGGACCTACAGATGACCAATAAGCATATGAAAAAATGCTCAACATCACTAATCATTAGAAAAATGCAAATTAAAACCACAATGAGATATCACCTCACACCAGTCAGAATGGCGCTCATTAACAAAACAACACATTATAGGTGCTGGTGAGGATGTAGAGAAAGGGGAACACTCCTGCACTGCTGGTGGGAATGCAGACTAGTGCAGCCACCGTGGAAAACAGTATGGAGATTCATCAAAAAATTAGAAATGGACCTGGGAACACTGAGGTCGCCAGTTCAAAACCCTGCACTGGTCTGGTCAAGGCACATATGGGAGTTGATGCTTCCAGCTCCTCCCCCCTTTCTCTCTCTCTCTCTCTCTCTCTCTCTCTCACTCTGTGTCTCCTCTCTAAAATGAATAAAATAAAAATTAAAAAAAAAAAAATTAGAAATGGAACTGCTCTTTGACCCAGCTATCCCACTTATAGGAATGTATCCCAAGGACACCATATCACCGACTGAAAAAAGAAATGCACCCCCATGTTCATGGCAGCATTGTTCATAATAGCGAAGAGCTGGAAACAGCATAAGTGTCCATCAGTGGACGAGTAGATTAAAAAGTTTTGGTACATATATACAATGGAATACTATGGCGCCAGGAAAAACAAGGAAATATTACCTTTTGCAACAATATGGAGGGGCCTGGAAACTATGATGTTGAGTGAAATAAGCCAGGCAGAAAAAGAAAAATATTATATGACCTCACTCATTTGAGGAATCCAAGGAACATTGAGAACCGAGGAAAGGAATTGAGACAGAGGAGGGATCAAAGGGACCAGAGGAAAAGAGGACAGAGGGAAAGGGGATGATAGGGTGGGATAAACCTGAAGGGAAGGGGGAAGGGCGCTATAGGAAAGGGGGTATTGGTGATGTTGAGGGGAATATGGGGGAGAGGGGATGCAGTCAGGGTCACCTTAGAATCTATGTAAACACAATTAATTAAATAAATTTTAAAAAATAAGTTGCATTTATTTATTCCTTTTTTATAAGAAATTTAAAGGAAGAAGATTTATTTATTTATTTTTTTACAGAGACAGAGAGAGGGATAGATAGGGACAGACAGACAGGAACGAAGAGAGATGAGAAGTATCAATCATTAGTCTTTCGTTGCCATTGCGACACCATAGTTGTTCATTGATTGCTCTCTCACATGTGCCTTGACCGCGGGCTTTCAGCAGACCTAGCAACCCCTTGCTGGAGCCAGCGATCTTGGGTCCAACTGGTGAGCTTTTGCTCAAGCCAGATGGGTTCGTGCTCAGGTTGGCTACTTCAGGGTCTTGATCCTGGGTCTTTCTGCATCCCAGTCCAACGCTCTCTCTATCCACTGTGCCACCGCCTGGTCAGGCTATTTATTTATTCTTGTATTCAATATAGTTTAATCTTCATTTCTGAAATAATTTTCTGATTTTTGTCTGAGGTAGTTCTGTAACCTCTATTTTCAAATATCTCTATTTTCCAAATACTTCACTGCTTAGTTTTTCTACTTTGATTTATATTGTTACTTTATTGATTTTTATAATTTTGTTTTATTTTAGCTTATTTTAAATAATAGGCTTTACAATTTTCATCTCTTTTGTGAGCATGTGTTTTTGCTGTCTGAAAGAATGTTATTATGCTCTTTACTGCATCTTATCAAAATTTTGTATAAACTTTGACCATGGTCTTTTCCTGTTTCTCATATTTAAATGAAATAAATTTTTCTTTTACTTTTGCAACAGATAGATAGCCAATAATCATTTTTCTAGTTTCACAACTCTAGAACTCCTTCTGTTTTGCTATTTTCTGATAAGAAATATGTCCTTAAATACCTTCTGAAACTTGTTTCAATTTACCCTCACCCATTTTTCTTCATTCCCTCTTTCCTTTGTCCCTATTGTCCTTTTCCAATCAATTTTGATTGCATGTTTCCTCAGTGTGGGAAGAAAACTCAGTAAGGGAAGAAAAAGAATATACAGCAGTGACCACGTGCAGCACATAAAGCCTAGTATATCTTCTCTCAGACCCTTCAAAGTTTGCCAACCTTGTCCTAGAGTAACTCTACATTTTCTCTGGGGGGCTCCTCCCCATCCCATGGGGTGTAGACGGTGCTGTTAATCGTTGTGCAGCATCATGGTAGTGAGATAAAACTCGGGAGGAGACTATAAATGAAGTCTTTCCTAGAGTCGATATGCAGAGATGAGGAAAGAAGTCTTTCTGTTAGGATGCTTAGCCATGGATTTGTGAATCTCAGGTTACTAATGGCCACACTCTTAGTCACATGGAGAAAGCCTATTTCCAATAAGAGGAAAAGAGGTTTGGGCTATGAAAGAAGTTGGGGTGATTAATGGAATCTCTGAATCAAGCTGAGGCATCTGAATCCCTGGACTTTCCAGTTAATTACATAAACCAGTAAATTCCCTGTTTTGCTTGAGCTTGTTTGATGGACATTCTGATCTGAAACCCCAAATCCAGCCTAATACAACTGTACACATAAAAACATATGCATGTGGCCATTTACAAGGTTTTTCTCAAATTATTTTCTACTAAGTCTGGATTTTTTAGTTATAAGAGAATTAAATGCTAATAAAAGAAATAAAAGCTTAGTAAAGGATGTTAGATAAATTACTTGGTGAACAAGAAAATACCATAGCTGAAATTTTATGAATTAGTTTAAATTTGTTGAAGGTATGTGCTTAAATAAATTCTGCTTATGGTTAATAACTACAATAAAGGGGGTAATTGGGTAATGAGAGCAGCTAACATCACATGGTGCAGTGTTGGTAGAATGGGGCTCATCAAAATCACCAGCAGAGCTTTTTTCAAAAACCAGATTTTGAAAGGCTGCACCAGCGACCTATGATGGTAACTCTAATAAATAGGAACGTTTTAGAATGACTGCTCTATCTGGGCACCTTCATCTTTAAATATTATGTGTATTTTATATTTTGCTTACTTTGGTTTTTTTTTTTTTAATGCTAGAGGTTCAAAGTCCTTATTTCTGTCATCTCTAAACATATAGTCATAGCACCACCAGATGGTCTCAGCAATGCTGTGTAAGCTTTCAGCTGACTACACTAGTGATAGCAGTGATGTGGGGAAAGTGTGTCGATCCTGTACAGCAAGGTCAGATCCAAAACAAAAATTGACAATGACTAAGGTGTCAGAAAGCCACAGAGCAAACATGAAAACTCATTAAGATGTTTTATGACCCTTGCAGAGCAACAGTTTATCTTGACTAAGAGAGTGAACAAGAATCTGACTCAGATAAATAATTTAGGATTGGCTTTAATTAGCTCCTGACATGATTCTCTGGATACTAAAATCATTCATGTGTAAGCATGACAGATGCCAAGCCCTCGAGTTTTTGAAAGCAACCTCTTTCCCCTCATCTTTAGAGTGGCCGAAAGGACCACCAAAGGCTCTCGGAGACACTACAGTGGGGCAACAAGGGGCCCGGATGGCTGCCAACTCACTTTACAATCCCAGAAATGAAACAAGATGCTCAGTGATTATAGGGAAAGGCCCCAGTGTGCTGTGAGGTGGAAGCCTCTGGGCCACATTGCGGGGGAGAGCTCACTCCAGTTTCATTGACAGCTGCCCTCCTGTTTGACCTCACAGGGTCCTATTATTCTGCTTAATGCCAGAGAGATGGATGAGAAAGAAAAGCAGGCCAGGAAGAAACACATCCCTACCGTTTTCCTAATGACTTATTTTACAAAAAAAAACAACAACAACAAAAAACCTTTTTTTCTGTACATTTTTTCTTAAAGTCTCTGAAATCTATGGGAACCAGTTCTTGTTCTGGATGAGAGAGGAGGTCAAAATGATGCCTATCCTATGATTTGCTTAATTTGTTCCAAAACAGTAAATACATTTCTCTCTGACTGGATCTTGTAAGAACTGAGCTTGGCTATTTCCCAGGCAGCTTTAGAAGCTGGCTAAAAATGAGAACTTGGGTCACAGATTAGGAAATAATTCTTTGAATAACCCTCCTGGCTTTCTCACACATCCTGTCCCCAACCACTTCCTAGAAGCTTAAAATGACTTGTAGCAAAAGTTTTTTATACACTTCTATCTTAATCTAGTCTGGAATGAGGACCTCCCATCAAGGCCCTTACTAACAGCAGCAGCAGCAGCAGGAACAGACAACAAACCAATTTGACTAACATTATCAGATTAGATTTCACAGCAATCCTTTGAGGGAAGAACTACCATCTTCATTCTATGGACTAACAGACTGCGAGTCAGAAGTTAAACTAGAAAGGGAGAGAGGGCAGGCCCTTAAAATTCAAGTCTTTTAGCAATAACTCAATTCAAGAATGTGAATCTTGACATTCAAAAAAATTACATCACCTGCCCAAGTTATCACAGCTAATTCATTGCAACCCTGAAATTGACTGGTTAAATAAACAGTGGAACAAGAAAAATCTGCCTCGTAAATGTTAATAAGAGTTTGAACCTGAAAAGCTGGTGTTGCTTTGAGGGGCTTCCATGGAAGATGGAATGGCTTTGTTCTGTCATGTTCTAGAGAGCTCGTTAGTGATGTATTGGGGGACTGGATTTCTTCTTGATATGAGAAAATATATCTAATGCTTACAGTCACCAATCATATAACTCAGAAGTGAAGAGATGGGCATTCAGAGATGGCCTAAAAGTGCAGGGCAGCCGAGGAGACCTAAGCCACTTGTGGGTTCAGGAGACATCTCCGGTCCCTTCCAGCCCCAGGGTCTCTGTCAGGCCCTGGAAAAGTGAGGAGGAGGAAAGGAGGCTTCGAAAGTGGAAGTGATGATTCAGTGAGGATGATGGCTACATTTTTACTCCCAGTAGTGGTCCAGAGAATAAAGCACAGATTTTTCTTTATTTTCCAAGATCCAAGTAGGGAGAGTAGAAGTCAGTGGAGTATAAACTAATACAATTGAAGTTAGAGACACAAAAGAATGGAAGAAAACAATCACACAGGGAAGAAAGAAAACAAGGAACATGCTGTATTTCCTCAGAGAGGACCTTTTGAAGGAATACTACCTCTCAAACCTGATAGTACTCGACAAACTCTGCTCCTTAAGTATTCTATAAAAACAAGAGAAAGGTATCACCTACTTGAAAAAAATTTTTAAACCTATTTTTGGTTTATGTCTTCACTTCTTCCATGTAGAAATATTTAACCAAGCATTATGACTGGTATTATGGGTTGGCTGAATTGTGTGTGTCCTTCATAAAATATATGCTGACGTTCTAGCCCCCAATACTTTATGCTTTGGCCTTACTTGAAAATAGGGTCTTTTACAGAGGTAATCAAGTTAAAATGAGGTTATTAGGGTGGACCATAATCAAATATGACTTGTGTCTTTACAAAAAAAAAATACAGAGGCTGGCATTTAGATACACAAAGAGGCGCACAGGGAGAAAACCATGTGAATAAGAAGGAAGAAGTCAGTGTGATGCATCTACAAGCTAAGAAAGAGCAAGATTGCCAGCAACCACTGAAAGCCAGAAGAGGAGCACGGAACAGATTCTCCTTCAAAGTCCTCAGGAGGAACCAACCCTGCAGACAAACTCAATCTTGGGCTTCCAGCTTCCAGAACTATGAGACAATTTTCTGCTGTTTAAGGCACCTTGTTCATAGTATTTTGCTACAGTTGCCCTAGCAAACTAACACAATGGTGATTCCGAGTTTCACTTTTCTTAGAAACACACTGTCTAGTAAAGGTCTGGAATGCTCTGAAATTGTGAAGTTCAAAAGCAAGTTAGAGCAGAAAATAACCATAAAGGATGTTGAGTACAACTCTAGCTTTACAGACAAGAGAACACTCTTGAAATTCAAGAAAAGTGAGTGACTTGCCCAAGGGAAATGCAAATCAAAACCACAATAAGATACCATCTCACACAAAAAGACAAGAATTAACAAGCGTTGAAAAGAATGTGGAGAAAAAAGAATTCTCATTTACTGCTGGTGAGAATGTAAATTGGTACAGCAACTATGAAAAATAGTATGGAGTTTCCTTTAAAAATTAAGATTAACCCTGGCTCAGTGATAGAGCATAGGCCTGGTGTGTGGAAGTCCTGGGTTCAATTCCTGGCCAAGGCACACAGGAGAAGCACCCATCTGCTTCTCCATCCTTCCCCCTCTCCTTTCTCTCTATCTCTTTCTTTCCCTCCTGCAGCCACTGCTCCATTGGAGCAAAGTTAGCCCAGGCGCTGAGGATGGCTCCATGGCCTCTGCCTCAGGCACTAGAATGGCTCTGGTTGCAATTGAGCAATGCCCCAGAGGGGCTGAGCATCGTCCCCTAGTGGGCATGCCGGGTGGATCCCGGTCAGGCATATGTAGGAGTCTGTCTGCCTCCCCACCTCTCACTGCAGAAAAAAAAAACAATTAAGAGTAAAGCTCTCATATGACCCAGCAACCCTTCTTCTGGGTATCTACCTAAAAAGAATTGAAATCACTTATTCATTAAGATATATGTACCCCTATGTTCACTGCAGCATTATTCACAGTGGCTAAGACATGGAAACAACCAAAGGATCCTTTCATGGATTATTGGATAAAGAAGACGTGGAACATATATACAGTGGCATACTACTCAGTCATAAGAAAAGATAAAATACTGCCATTTGCAACACCATGGATGAATCTTGAATGTCATGCTAAGTGAAATAAGCCAGACAGAAAAGGACAAGGAATCATATTATTCACTCATATATAGTATATAAAACAGAAAGAAAAAACCAAACTCATAGACACAGACAATAGTTGTTAGCAGAAAAGAAGGGGAGTAGGGAGAGACTGAAGAGGGTAAATGTGGCCAAGTACCTGGTGACTGAAGGAGACTAGACTCTGGGTGGTAGGCACACAATGCAATAGACTGATGATATATTACAGAAGTGTATACTTGAAACTTATATAATCTTATTAACGAATTGCATCCTAATAAATTTAATAAAAAAAGAGAACATTGGACTACCAAGAACCCTGGGAGCAACAGCAGGGAAAGAGGCTCAGCTTCTGAGACAGGAGCTGAGAGGTATGTGCAGAGAGAGCAGAGACAAGCCCAGTATTTGCCTAAGGGAAGCTAGGAGTAAGCTGCTGTCAACAACTTCCGGTCTCATCTTTTAGCTTATTCATTGATCAGATGCTCATTGGGTGTCTACTCTGTGTACGCTGGACTCAGAGTTGGGAAATGCCAGAGAACTAACTGCTCCTGGCTGCCTCTCTGATCTTATATCATCTCTCCCTCTCCTGATAAATACAGCCACTTTGGCCCTTGGGTACCACAATTTCTCCAAGGTCTTTTTCCCATCAGGATCTTTGCACCTGCAGTTCCCATCCTTGGCATTTTCTGTTCCCCATTCAGCAAATGGGTAAGCTTATAAAGCTTGTACATCAGTTTCTCAGCAATTGGCCCTAACCATCCAATTGATGTGATTTTTCCCCTATCACCTTAATTTTCATATTTGGACTTATTTGTATCTAATGTTCTTTCCAATTTTTGTTTACTTTCCCTCCCTGTTAAATGTAGCTCTATCAGATCATGAACCTCATCTGTTTTGAAGTCTGTTGTATCTGCAATGTTTTGAGTAATGCCTAGCAAGTAGTCTAAAACTATTTATCAAATAAATTTATAAGTAAGAAATTGTGCTTCCATTAAGGGATTGTGTCAGTTTTGTTTTCTGAAAAGCCTGTGGTTTGTAAACTAGAGAAACTATCAGGTGGGCTGTGTAGCTGAGATGGCTCTATGTATAGCAGCACCCTCTCTCCCTGTCTTGAGTAATAGAACTCCAGAGAAGATCACTGCTTCTGGCATCCTTACAGCATGAACTTGGTCAATGGGTTGGGGGCTTAGATGCCTCCCAGCCTTCTCTCCCTTCCTGCTACCTAGATGATCTCAGAGTCTAAAGCAATGATTTTGGATTCAAAGATGGAGACTGTACGTTGAGAATGACAGCTGCCTCGCCAGCCTTGAACACCTTATCCTTGAACTATTACGTAGGGAAAAATAAGCTTTCACCCAATGCTACCCCTCGTTTTGGGGGTTTCTGAGTTACAGATAGGTCAGTATTCTGACTAATATCAATCTTCAAGCCTTTTTCATCACTTCAGCATATTCTTGCTGCACTGGTCTGCCTTCGCCAGGAACTACACCCAAATACTATCTCCATAGTTTTTATTTTTTTATCCTTACCATGTTTTCAAGTTAGTTTCTATAACCCAAAACATAGTGCATTTGCAACCTTTCACTTGCAGAAAGGGAAACACATTTAGTGAATGCCCATTAGGATCCAATTACTATGCTGAGGCCTTGCCTATAATATATTGTTTAATTCTCCCAACAGATCTGTGAATCCAATGCCGTTATTTTGATTTTATAAACAGTAGGTTCAGAGAGGTTATATATCTTATCCAAGGTCCCACAGCTAGTACGTTGGGGACTCAGGCTTTGAACTCAGATGATACCCACCTTGGCTCTTTCCACTGCTCTGTACTTACTCATTCCACTACACTGTGAAATGCTGAGGACTGAGGGCTTGCATTGTGGTTTCTAGATTTCTTTTGCTTTTGGCTAAAACTGATTTCATTCATGTAATTGCATGAATTTTACTTCATAGTTTGCTGGCATCTTTATCCAACCCTCCTACCCTTAGGACTTGTTTGTTTTTCTATAAATTGTGGTAAAATATTCATAATGTAAAATGTTGCAGTTTAGCTAGTTTTTAAGTGTCCAGTGCAGTGCGTTAGGTGCACTCACATTGCTGGACAGCCATCACCACTTTCCATCTCCAGAATTTTCCCAATAACCTTGAAAAACTGTGAGACCTTTCATGAGTGTGCACCTCACTCTTGCACAGGGCCATGCCAATCTTCTCTGTATTGTTTGATTTTAGTATACCGGCTGCCAAGCGAGCACAAGGGGCTATGCTTAAGGCACTGATTTTTCTAATTTTTGGCTGCTCTCTCCCTTTTCTTACTTTACTCCTGTGACCTGCTGCCTGTCACTTAGTAAGGAAATGCAGTGGCTGTTCAGAGCTATGAGCAAGAGAAAAGGGAAGTAAACAGGATTCTGTGTGAAACCGCCTGGCTTGGATTGCACTTCCTTCTCAGCTCCACCAATTCCCAGGAGTCTGGGCAAGGATGCAGGAGATTCACAAGCTGCCTAGTTCAAATCTGAATCATCTTGAAGTTTCTTGCAATAAGTTTGTGACTCTGGTTTGCTCTAATTTGGGGTCATTGAAGGGAGACTCAGTTTCATGCTAGGGCTTGAAGGAGGTGGGGGTTCTCTGTTCTCAGTGCATGAATAAGACCACTGAGGCCCCTGTCAGGCAGGAATCCTGACCCTGTCAAAGCTCTCTCCACCTTGACATCTGCTGGTGAGTCTCATCCAATACTCTCCCATTCCCTCTTACGTCCACTGAGAAAGCTCTTTCCCTAGAGCCTTTTAAAAGTCTATTTAGTGGCCTCAAGCCCCCTCAGCTCCTCTTGTGTGCCTTAGGCCTTTCGACCTCTTGTGTGCCTTTTGACCTCTTGTGTGCCTTAGGCCAGGATGGTGGGCCACTAGATGGCCTTTAAAAACTGGCACTGTCATAGGTTCTAGGCCAGTGATGGACAATCTTTTGAGCTTGGTGTGTCAAAATTCGCCAGAAAACCGAGCATAACTCAGGTGGTGTGTCACTTTGAAAAAAACGGCTTAACCGGAAGTCCCAGAACTAGATGCTCTGTGCTGGAGTTCTGTTGTTTTGGCCTACAGACCACCAGCACAGAGTGTCTACACTACAGCAAATGTTTTATCCTCGGCTACTGCACCTGGCCGTGCAGGAGCGCAGGATGAAACATCCTTCTTGGCATGCGGCCCCATACTTCTCTGGTATGCGGCCACAAGTCACTGAAAATGGCTACGCGTGTTAGTGCTGACATGCGTGTTAGTGCTGACACGCGTGTCATAGGTTTGCCATCATGGTGCTATGCTTTGCCACCCAGATCCTCATGGCAGACTGCAGGATTTGCTCCCCAGATGCGAGGAATGTTGGTGGCTGACCCAACCCACAGCTGCCAGTCCCCTCGGATGGCCCCTTTCCAGAGCACCCCGCGCCCAGTGACTGGTTCTCTGCGCTGAACGACACCAAGCGCAGTCCTTGCTCTAAGCTCTTCCTGAGGCTGGCCGGGCCAGGTAGAACCGCCGTACCCAGCTCCTCCTTCTCAACAGTTTGGCACTTTTCCCTCCCCCACGGTGCCAACCCAGCTGCTTCCCTAATAAAACTGCCCACTGATTGCCCATCAGAGACTGCCACCTGGGAGGCTGACCTGCCACCACTCCAAATAAAAACAGTGATGAGGTTTTACTTAGTAAATGTTAATGGGCGGTTTACATATGACACGTATGTCAATCCCATTAAATGTTCACTTTAGTATTCATAAACATTTAAAGTGTCATTACCTCTGATAACAAACTGTAGGTTCAAATTACTCATTTTATGTAAATTCCCAGCCTGTATGAAATAGTTACTCAGAAATCATAGCTTATTATAAATTAAATACACAGTCACATAATTTCAAAAGCAGAACTATTATATTGAATAGTTCTTACCAGGCGATGGCACAGTGGATAGAGCATCAGACTAAGACACAGAAGATTCAGGTTCAAAATCCCAACATCACTGGATTGAGTGCGAGCTCATCTGGTTTGATCAAGGCTCACCAGCTTGAGCCCCAAAGTCACCCTCTTGAGCATGGGATCATAGACATGACCCCATAGTCACTGGCTTGAGCTCAAAGGTTGCTGGCTTGAAGTCCAAAGTCATTGGCTTGAGCAAGGGGTCACTCACTCTGCTGTAGTCCCCAGTCAAGGTACATATGAGAAAGCAATCAATGAACAACTAAGGTGCCGCAACAAAGAACTAATACTTATCTCCCTCCCTTCCTGTTTGTCTGTCCCTATATGTCCCTCTCTCTGTCTCTATCTCTGTCACACACAAAAAAAATAGTATGAGATTGTTAGTAAGTGCCTGCTTTTTGCAGTCTGGCCTGTGGTGGCACAGTGGATAAAGCGTTGACCT
Organism: Rhynchonycteris naso; assembly: GCA_037038555.1. Lineage (NCBI taxonomy): Eukaryota > Metazoa > Chordata > Mammalia > Chiroptera > Emballonuridae > Rhynchonycteris > Rhynchonycteris naso. The sequence continues at coordinate 85,240,698 of CM073003.1, forward strand.
GGAACACTGAGGTCACTGGGTAGAAACCCTGGGCCTGCCTGGTCAAGGCACATATGATAAACAATCAAGGAACAATTGAGTTGATACTCAGAAGCAAGTGAGTTGATAGTCCTCGCTCCCCGACCCTCTCTTCTCTCTGTAAAGTCAATAAATAAAATCTTTTAAAAAATTGTATTTTGTTTTTCTCTTTAAAAAACAATCATATATGGTTCAACATAATATCCTGTCAAAAATATTTACCAAAAAATTATAATTTGGGATGTAGATAGATTCTAATGAGTTTGCTTTCCAACAGTAAGCATCATAGGGGATGCAAAGATGTTAAAAGCAGCCTTGCTTCTTTGCAATAAAGATGCTGCAAGCAGAACCTAGAGACAAAGTCTAGATATGCCAAGACTTGGGAGCAAAGAGAGAAAACCGGAGCACAGACCTACCGCACTCTATAGACCGTTGTCCGCTGTGAAGTGCTGCCCACCTCCCTCTCTTCATTTTCTTCTTTCTTTTTATAGAAAGAGAGAAAGACAGATAAATAGGAACAAATATACAGGAAGGCACAGAGATGAGAAGCATCAACTCATAGTTGTGGCACCTTATTGATTGCTTTCTCATATGTGCCTTGACCTGCGGGGTTTGGGGGGCTTCAGCTAAGCCAGTGACCCCTTGCTCAAGCCAGCGACCTTGGACTTCAAGCCATTCACCATGGAGTTCATGTCTATGATCCCATGCTCAAACTCAGGGTTTCAAACTTTGGTCCTCAGCATCCCAGGTTAATGTTGTATCCACTGCACCACCGCCCAGTTAGGCCCTCTTTCCTTCTTTCTACTCCACTTTCTCTTCCACAGATTTTTCTGATCTGCAGGTAAGCATGGCATGGGAAGGGACTACAACAGTGGTTCTCAAAGTGTGCACCAGGGCACACTGGTGCACCCTAGAAGATTTCCAGGTGTGCCCTATGGTATTCCAGAGAAATATCTGCCTGTTGGGGACCAAAAAACCAATAGGGTTTTTGGAGTTTAGATTTTTGGGGGACAGAGGTGTGGGGAATTGGCTGTAAGCTGACAGTCTGCCCACTCCCCCCCTTGCCTGATTAGGTTGCAAAAGGCTATTAAGCTGTGGTGCTGGATTGTTTACACTCCCCCCATGTTCCCCAGAAAGAGTGGAGGCAAGTTTCTTCTATCCTTTGTTTGGTGTAAAGCTAAGATGATATTTATGGTGGGGGGTTTTGGATTGATGATTAAACATAAGGAATTGTCTCTTGAAGCCTTTTGGATTTCTATAAAAGGATATGTGGCAATATCTAAAAAAACTTTGAATATTTTATTACAATTTTCAACATCCTATTTATATGAATTACAATTTTTTACCCTCAACACAATTAAGAGTAAAAAGAGAGGAATTCTTCAATGTGTTGACAAGGAAATGAGAGTTTGCCTTTCAGATCTATGCCCAAACATTGAAGAAATCGTTAGGACACATGAGGCTTATGTTTGTCATAAACACAAGAATGAAAAAACAATACATTCATGCCAGGACATGCCAAATTTACTAAATCTTACTAAGAATGTATCTATATATATATATAAAAAACTTTTTTGTCATTTTTTTAATTTTAAGCCCCTCTTTTTTATGAATTCTAGAAAGCATAACTCAAAAACTGTAACATAAAAATACTTTTTAATGTCAGAATAAATTTAATTTTATCATATTTACTTTGTTTAATTACCATAAAAGCACGCTTGGACTTTATATTTTTTTCTTTAATATTTGACTTAATTATTATAACATTTCTCAGAAATTTGTATATAGTGCACCTACAATTATTTGTAGGATTTTTAATGAGCCCTGACTTCAAAAAATTCGAGAACCACTGGTCTATGGTTTAAGGTGAGGAAACCAATTCAGTGCAATTCTCTCTCCTTTCCACCCTGAAAGGCTTCTTTGTGGTAATTTCAGCATTTGAGAATATCCTACATTCATTATTCTTTCAATCCCTCATGACAATTCTCCAAATCTCTATGAATAAATCAGCTGATCTGCTTCTCCAAAGAATGTTTTGTCCTCACAAAATATTGTTCATGGCAAAGAGGTGCTGAGTTTAGTCTCCCCAACATTTTATTATTTTGTTTCTTGTGCTAATTTGACACATAAGCATGCAATTGGGCTTTGGGTTTATACTTTATGCAACTTTGAAAGTCTAACGATTGGTGTAAAGGACTTCAAGCTATTGTATTGTGGGTTCCCATCCCCATGAAACTGACCTGCTGCCTTCCCTCGGGGCAGTTTGGATCTCAGAGTCTCTGCATGCCTCAGACACCCTCCAGGCCCTGGTGGGGCATTCTGAAGCCCTACTGCTGTGGGCCAGGAGAACAGGAGGGCTGTAGATGCCCAGGCTTGGTCCCTGAGAGACTAAAAGTTTCATAGGAGGAGCATTCACCATGTAAAGCTATGCCTGCTATCAGTAAAATGTGAGCTTATTTAAAAAAATGAGTTTGCAAGTATAAGAGCAATGATCAGTGGAAAGTGGGGACATCAAGAAGACTTCCTAGAGAGACAATTTCAGTTGAAATCATTTTTTTTTAAGTTTTATAGGTTCTTTCTAATAAAGACCAATATATATTCTTGATCAAAAATAGTAGGAAAATCATAGACGGATAGATAGATAGATAGCTCTATATGATATAGTTATCATTCCAACCTCACAATTCAGAGGTAACTGTGGTAACTATTTAAGAATTATTTAATTTTACCTGAAGCTAGCAGGAAAAAATTAAGTAAAAAGGAGTTGCTGAGTTTTACATATATATTTCCTCAGAAACAAGAGTTATTAGTTACTGAGGAACTCTTCAAATAGATCACAATAGTAGGAAGCTTTGATGTTAGGGTTAATGGATATTTTTTAAAGTCCGTGCTTTGTAATGATAGAAATTTAAATTTCCAGATATAAAGCTTTAGATCTAATTCAAACCCAAAGCCACCACCGCCATATTAAAAACAAAATAATTTCTTAAAGAGGGAAGGAGAGAGATAGAACACAACACCACTTTCATAATTTTGTACCTAAGTTTACTTTCTTCAAACAACTATTAGGGAAAAGCTAATCCGTAAAAAATTATATGTTATTAAAATGGCAAACCACTTTCAGGCATGATAAACCACATTAGGCACAGAGAGGTGTTCATATGGAGTACCCATTACAAACTCAAATAAATTTTATTTCATTCAGAGGGTTCGTCACTATTTGCCACACACCACCAATTATTCAAAATCTAACTTGCTTAATATTTAGACTGACTTTCCTGCAGTGTTTCATTGTATTTCCCAGAATATTTAGTGGCCATTTTTTTCTTGTTGAAAACAACAGAGACTTATGCCACCATCTCATTGATAGCAAGCTAGTGACACTTCCAAATCTTAGTCACATGACTTGTGTAATGCTGTCCACTTTCTTCTTAGAGACTGTCTCCATGGAGCCCTCTGACTTCTCCGCTGATTTGGACTCACTGTTGTATAGCTGCTCAGAGCAGCTGTCATCACCCTAGGATTTCTTGTCATTGTCCTTTTAGACTGCTTGCGTTAGATCCCAAGACTGCTTGTTTCCCTCTTTGGTTTCTTTTTTGCTTGTTCTAGGACTCCTCAGAGTAACTCTTCTAGAAAAATATATGCAAAAGACGATCCTTCTGAGTCCTTGCCTGTGTCCAAAGATATTGTTCTCTAGCTGGTATTTATTTCGACATTCAGAGCATTTCCCTCAGAACCGGGACTTGCCACTTTATTGCCTTTTAACATCCAGTGTTGCTGATGGGAGTCACAGGTAATCTTGTTTTCTTTCTGAAAACTTTAGGGATATTCTTTTTATTCTTGCAGGACAGAAATTTAACAATGTGTATCCAGATGGGCCCTGGCAATCTGAAGACCAAAGTCATTTCTCATTTTAAAAACTGTTATGCCCTTTCTCCACGTTCTTTTCATCCTCTAGAGATTCCTGCTGGTGGGATGGAGGGTGAACTGCTTAGATCTTTCCTCAGCTTTTTCTCGGCTTTTTCATCTATTTTTGCATCATGTCTGAGTTTTGGATAATTTCTTTTTCTTTTTTTCTTTCCAGGGACAGAGATAGAGTCAGAGAGAGGGATAGATAGGGACAGACAGACAGGAACAGAGAGAGATGAGAAGCATCAATCATCAGTTTTCCATTGTGGCACCTTAGTTGTTCATTGATTGCTTTCTCATATGTGCCTTGACCGGGGGCTACAGCAGGCCAAGTAACCCCTTGCTCAAGCCAGTGACCTTGGGTCCAAGCTGGTGAACTTTTGCTCAAACCAGATGAGCCTATTTTCAATCTGGTGACCTCGGGGTCTCGAACGTGGTCCTTCGCATCCCAGTCCAACGCTCTATCCACTGCACCACTGCCCAGTCAGGTTGGATGATTTCTTTTTCAACTCTACCTTCCACATTACTAGTTTATTCCTTGGCTGCGTCAATTTCATTTTTTTAGACTTTTGTAGAATTTTTTTTAAATTTTCTTTTTATTTATTTATTTTAGAGAGGAGACACAGAGTGAGAGAGAGAGAAAGAAAGAGAGAAAGGGGGGAGGAGCTGGAAGCATCAACTCCCATATGTGCCTTGACCAGACCAGTGCAGGGTTTTGAACTGGCGACCTCAGTGTTCCCAGGTCGATGCTTTATCCACTGCACCACCACAGGTCAGGCCAGACTTTTGTAGAATTTTGAAATTAATTTTGGCAATCGCATTTTCAAGATTTCTTTCTTTAAGAATTCTAGTTATTATTGTTATTATTATTATTATTTCTCACACTGGCAACTTGCTTTTGATTTATGGGTAAACTATTTTCTTCTTGAATCTCTCCGTGGTCTCAGTAGACCCTTTCAGAAGTTTTCTTCCTCCCTGCATTCTCTCCATTTCCCTTCATGCTAGGCTGTCTTGCTTGTTCCTGGAGAAAACTTTCCACTGATGTTTTCTTTAATTACCCGGTTATCTTTGACCTTACATGTTGTCAAATGGAAGGTCAGTTTACCATTTTCAGCAGCATTTTGAGAAGTGAGCACTTGGAATCAGGAAAGTCTGAATGAATCATCCAGGTCAACTGTAGCATTTTGTGTTTATCGTGGGGGCAGAAACAGTGGTGGGATTCAGCTGGTCCACACTGGTTCAGCAGAAACGATACCTAACTTTTTGTTGAGATCTGCAAAGTAGTTGTTAAAATGGCACTTGTAATCAGGGTTCCTTCTAAGGTGGGCTCCTGGGAAGCCACCCAATGCGAAAAATCACAAGTTTACATTCCTTAATTTTTTTTTAACGTTCATCTGTGCAACAGCATATTAGCACTCATAGTAATGTTAATTCTCTCCATTGGTGAAAAAAATTGCAAGTGAGGGCACCAATCAAGAAGCAATATGGAAATATCTTAAATAACAGTTTTATTGTTTTTTTCAGGTATTATTTAATATTTTTTCATTAATATTTTAAAACTTTCTTATAATCTAGCTTTGTGTACCTCTTTTATTGTTTTTATTTAAGTATTAAATGCATGAAATAATAAACTACCTTTCGGTATATCATTTTTCTATACTTAAAATGGTCATTAGGGCAGAGAACCAGTTGTTAAATTATTTGAATCCCACCACTGAGCAGACGAAAGCCAGTCACAGTCAAGGCAAAGCCATTATTAATATGACTAGGAAGAAAGTGCCATCCTAGGGATAAAAAACAGATATGAAATTGGAAGACTTAGGGGGAGTATAAGGAGATGATTGACAAAGATTTTTAATGGAGAGAGCGATATGCCAACGTAATGAGAAATAGGAACACTTCTAATTCACTGATCGCCAAATATCCTACCACCACCGCTGCCTGCTGCTGTCTTTCCAGACAAACTTGAAGGCTGACTTCCATTTTTAACTTGTCTCTCCAAGAAACAGAAATATTGGCCCCTACCTTTCCGTGGGGTCTTGCAGAACTAAGAAAGAAATCATGAAGCCATCAGGAAGAGGTCTTGTCATTCAGGGTTCAAGGTCTAGCACAGTCCTGGCAGGCTGTTTGTGTTCTCGCTCAGTCCCCACTCCGGGCAGCCTGCCTCATTGCTCAACACCATGCTGGTCATGCCCCTTCCTAGTTGACCTTCCTGGTCGATTTAACAAATATTTTTGCTGCTTAGTCAACTCTGATTAGCAAAGCAACTTTGATGAGCTTTACATGCTGTCAGAAGTTTTTCTTTCAAAGCTACCACTTATGGAAATATTTAAAAGTGAAAAGAACAGTATAAGGAATCTTCATGTGCCCATCATCCAGTCTCTTAGCTCATTCAGGCTGCCTAATAATAGAATACCACAGTCTTGGCAGCTTATAAACAACAGAAATTTATTTCTCATAGTTCTGGAGGTTAAAGGCCAAGACCAGGGTTCAAACACAGTTGGTTCTGGTGAGAGCCCTCTACTTGGTTCACTGATAGCCATTCTCTCGATGTAACCTCACATAGGGAAAGGGGCAATGGAGCTCTCTGGGGTCTTTTAAAAAAATTTATTCACTGATTTCAGAGATAGAGAAAGGGAGAGAGATAAAGAGACAGAAACATCCATCTATTCCTATATGTGCCTGACTGGGGATTGAACCGGCAACCTTTGTGTATTGGGTTGATTCTATAACCAACCAAGCTATCCAGCTGAGGCCATTCTGGGCTCTTTTTTGATAAGAGCACCTATTTCATTCAAGAGAGATTTACCCTCATAGCCTAATCACCTCCCAACGGTCCAGTCTCCTAAAACCATCACATTGGGGGATAAGATTTCAATGTATGAATCTGGGGTGGAGACAAACATGCCATCTATAGCACCCAGCTTCAACAACTAAATCAACATATCTTCCAACTTAAGAACCTATTTTTGAGCAGCACTCATTTTTCATCATGAAACCCTCCTTTTTATAAACCTGGAATCTAAACTCTATCTCTCAAAATTCTGTGATCGAGCCCAAAAAACATAGCGTTCAACAGCTTCCAAGTGACTCCAGTGCCCACAGAAGAGTGAGAGGCACTACTGTCATGCAACGAGAATAGTGTGGTTCTAGCAGGTCCATGGTACTTGAATTTTTGATAAATAACAGGAAACAGAAGGCATAAAGGAAAAAATGGTTACATCAGTCTACATGAAAAATATAAATGGCAGTATAATGAAAGATTCTAAAGAGATGAGAAAAAATACTTCCTTTTTAAAAAACTTTTATTTAAAAATTAAATTTAACAGGATAACATTGATCAGTAAGAAAACATAAGTTTCAGGTAAATATTTCTATATCATTTGAGCTGTTGATTGTGTTGTATACCCATCACCCAAAGTCAAATCATTTTCCATCACCTTATATACTGCTTACAAAAATTAGGGGATATTTTGAAATGAATATGAAGCTATAAAATATTCCCTAATTTTTGTGAGCAGTATATTTGTTCCTCTATACACCCTTCCCCCCACCCCTTCCCCAACATTTCCCTCCCTCATGTCACCTTCCTCTTGGTAACTACTTTACTTTCATCTATGTCCATGAATCTCACTCAGCTTTATATCCCACCCACACGTGAAATCATACACTTCTTAACTTTTTCTGATTTACTTATTTCACTCAATATAATGTTCTCCAGGTCCATCCATGTTGTTGTATATGGCACTATGTCATCATTAGTGATGGCTGAGTAATATTCCATTGTATATATGTACCCCGTCTTTTCTATCTAATGCTCTGTTCAGGAACACTTTGGTTGTTTCCATGTCTTGGCCACTGTGAATAATGCTGCGATGAACATGGGGGTGCATGTGTCTTTACATACCAGTGTTTTTGAGTTTTTGGTGTGGATACCCAATAGAGGGATTGCTTGGTCATATGCACCTGGTCATATTCTATTCTTAGTTTTTTGAGAAACCACCATACTTTCTTACATAATGATTGTAGAAAAAATACTTTCAACATAGATAATATCCTCAATTCATGAAAAATTCTTATAAATTAGTAATATTTAGTCACAATAACAATATTTGTAAAATCCTATAGACAAACACTAGAAACAGGCATAGATTGTTCCAAGTTAAAAGACATTCTGAAAATAACCAAGAAATCTTATTATAGGTACTCAGTCTATTTAGAAGTCAGAAAAATGCAAATTCAAATAATAAGAAACCATTTCCACCCATCGTCATTTCCAAAATTTAAATTATTTTTAATCTTATGTTGGTAAGGTGTGGAGAACAAGACCACTACTATTCATTAATAGTAGGATAGTAAATTGATACAAACTTTTTATATAGTAATCAGACACCATGTATTAAAATGTATGGTGTACACACACTTGGGCCCAAGAATTCAACCTCAGGGTATCCAACCAGGAGAAATAAAAGTACAGGTATATTAAAATACATGTTTTATAATAATCTCAGTAACACTGACTGAGTGCTTGCTATGTGCCAAGAGTTGTGCTAAATACACTACAATGGTCCGAATAGATCTTCCTAACAATTTTATGAAGTAGTTATCATTATCTCATAGATAAGGACTACCATTTAGTCAAGTTAAATGTGTTGCCCAACTTTTTTCAAATGTGCTAGTGCGTGGAGTTGAAACTTGAAACAATCAGTTCAACTGCAGAGTTCATGCCCTCAGCACCACATTGTGCTGTCAAACTAAAGACAATCAACACAGAAAATGTGGCCCACGTGCTCTGGACAGAGAGAGAGCTCTAACAGTGACCTCAAGCACCAGAAACACAGAACACCCAGTCCCACTTTGGTAAGGAAGATAGAACAAATACACTTTCCATAGAAACAAGAAGAAGTTGTGATGAGGAAAAAAGAGACAAGTCGGAATGTCTTTGTTGGGAGGTTTGTTTGGGAAGAGTTTTCTCTTTATAGTTAGTTGCTTCAACCCCTCCCTGCAAACGCCCAGTCAGAGGATTTTTAACCAGGCAACGGGTGGACAAGGGGCAGGCTCTCTAAGTTTCCCATCAGCTCTGCAGGCCACACCTCGACTGAGAAAAAGGTTTGAGGGTGTGAGCAAACTTTTTAATTGACGGAGGAATAGTGACTATGTGGATTTGCAGGGCACTGGAACATGGCCTCAGTTTTCCTGGAAAATGATCACTTGTTTGTTATCTCCTCAGAGTTTGGAAACAAGGTCATGGATACTGTGTTCTCACCAAGCCTGTGGCTAACTCTGCCTCGAAAACTTAACCCCTGGTGGGGCGGAGAGAAGTTTGTATCAATGGCAGTGTCACCACATTCTGCTGTCAAACTATGTTCTGAAGACTCGGGGCTGTCTTTCCAGAGCCATTGCCTCCTGGGTTTTCTGTCCAGAAGGCAAGAAAATATTCTACAGAGAAACAAGTGCCAGAGCTGTAGCCTTGGGACCAGAGTGTCCAGATGCATACATTATATTAAAACATGTTCTCACTTGTGACTTGTGCTTTAAAATAAAATTAATTAAAACAATAATCAGGATAAACCAGTCACAAGGATAGATGTAGACAGTGTGCTATAAAACAAGGATTATGATTAACTTAATTCTGTGTGCCTAGGCCCTGGCCAGTCAGCTCAGTGGTAGAGCGTCATTTCAGCGTATGGATGTCCAGGTTCGATTTCCAGACAGGGTACTCAGGAGAAGAGACCATCTGCTTCTCCACCCCACCCCCTCTGGCTTCTCTCTCCCTCTCTCCCCCTTCTGCAGCCATGTCTTGGTTGGAGCAACTTGGCCTCTAGCATTAAAGATGGCTCCATGGCCTTCACCTCAGGTACTAAGAAGAGCTTGGTTGGGAGCAATGCCCCAGATGGGCAGAGCATAGCCCCCTAGTGGGCTTGCCAGGAGGATCCAAGTCAGGGTGCATGTAGGAGTCTGGCTCTCTGCATCTTCTCTTCTGACTAAATAAAATAATAATAATAATAAAATTCTGTGTGCCTGAGACCAGTAACAGTAATACAAAATAAACAAGTAGCAAACATTAGTCTGATCTATTTAACAGACAGTAACAATCACAGTCCTTGGTTGCTTTTTCTTATAGTTAACTATTATTAATAGCTACTTAAACTAATATTGTTCTCTCTTCAGACTCATGGAAGTAAACACACTTCTAACTTGTCCAAACCCCTACGTTACAGTGAAAATCTTGGCAGCGTATCTCCTGTTCTCAAGCCCAATAACGTGGTATTTCCACACAACTCTCCCCATGCCAAAGTCCTTATAAAAAGTTCCTATTAAATCCTTCCTTTTCTAGTAGAAAAAGTTTGCTTATTACCACCTTGTCCAAGGTGGCATGATGTTGCTCCTTTGACATGCCCAAGAGTTCTGAGCACCTGAAACAATTGAACCTCCCCTCTTACATCCTCTCCCGTGGCCTTTGGCCAAAACAGAATGTGAAAATGCTGGGTGGAAGCAGTAAACATATGGGAAGTACCCAGATTCTGGGCAAAACATATTGGGTTCATATCCTAGCTATACCACTTACTAGCTGTGAGAACCTGAGCAAGATTCTTCATTTCTCTGTGCCTCAGTTGTACCATCTGCAAGATTAAAGCAATGACTGATTTTCCTACACAAGTTTGTTGTAAGGAGCAAATGAGAAATTGCATGCAAAAATTTAGCAATATGCCTACACAGAGGAAACACTCAATAAACATTATTTATAGCTGTTTTTCTGTGGTTTCCTAACCTTTGATAGATTCTCCTCGACAGTTAGAAGAGTGGGTAAGCCCTTTGCTCTGGCATCTAGTAGACTTGGGTTCAAATATTCTTCTATTCAATATGTGACTTTTGGCTTTTTTTTCTTAATTTTTAGAAGCCCTTTCTTCATCTACAAAAATAAAAATGACTATAGTGACCCACTTCTTAGTGCTGTGGAAGGATTAAATGAAATAATGTATATATTTATCTAAACCTAGCACAGGGGTGCTCAATACATCTATCGCAATCTACTGGTGGATCTCGAAGGACGTGTGGGTAGATCGCATGCCATTAAAAAGACATTTGTTTTTTTGTTGTTGTTTTGTTTTTTAAATTTTTTTTTAATTATTTTTAATTTTTATTTATTCATTTTTAGAGAGGAGACACAGAATGAGAGAGAGAGAGAGAAAGGGGGGAGGAGCTAGAAGCATCAACTCCCATATGTGCCTTGACCAGACCAGTGCAGGGTTTTAAACTGGCGACCTCAGTGTTCCCAGGTCGACGCTTTATCCACTGCGCCACCACAGGTCAGGCAAAAAAAGACATTTGTTTTTTTATTGGCATGCAGGGTAGCCAATCTAATGTCTGAACTTTTGACACCCTACGCATGCGCGTTAAACCGCGCTAACTTGTTCAGTTACATTGCTGCGTAGTTAGCCTTCAATTCATTTAAACTAAATACAACAAAGGGTATAAAAATGAGTGCCATAGGTGGTCTGAATAAGAAGCCTAAAACCTACCACTTTCATACAGAATGGGAGGGGATTTTTTTCACTATGTTATATTCTAAGTGCGTTTGCCTCATCTGTCTGTGTGCCATTGCTATTCCAAAGAAGGGAAATGTGGAGCAGTTTTTTCGGACTGTTCATAAAAACTGTGACATTGACTTTCCTCCAAAAAAAGAGATGAGAAGGAGAAAGGTGAAAGAAAAATACACAATATGAAATAGTAATAATAGTAACTTAAATAATGATAATATAAAAGAAATAAATTTATGTTTTGCATTTTTATTGTAGGTAGATCATTTTGACTTGGTCATCTTATAAGTAGCTCGCAAGCTGAAAAAGTGTGGGCACCCCTGACCTAGCATATAGTAAATATTCAATATATGTTAGTGGCTTTTTTCATTTTAAGCTTATACTTGTTTCAATTTCTGCTTGATTAAAGTATGTATAAATTAGAATACAATTGATTTCTCTACAGAGATTTGTGGGTTTATTGTAGTTTTATAGTCAGTCCATTTGTTGAAGCAAATACTGGTTATAAGAGTCAGAATATAAAACCCCTGGATATGACTCTGTCAAGTGCTAGCCAAGCAATATCAAGAAATATCAGAAGCTTAGGCTTCTTAGATGTCCAATCAGATAAAAATATCTTCCCTTACAGAGTAGTAAGATTTTCATGGAGAAGGATGAAACATGCTTTGTAAACTATAAAACAACACAAAAATAGATTTTCCCAGGATAAATGAGGACTTAATAGGAGAAATATAAGTAGAGCATAATCTAGACCTATAGTGTGGTTTCTCCATGGCTGGAGTGGGTTTTTATTTCTGAATAAGTTTAAAGTGGCTGAGAATCGCTTACACTGAAGCTGGATAAAAGGACAGAATTCCACCCAAAACTATCAGTTAATTAGTGTCCGTGCTCTGGGAAAATGATACCAAAAGAAGGGGAAACAATTAGCTTTGAGCTTATGGAGAAAGTGGTAAACTTTACTTTTAAGTCACACACCAAGTAAATTTGACCATAGATTATGCTTTGGCATTTATGGATAATATCTGCTTCTTGCTCATTTTTACTCTATGTTTCAATAAACTCTCTAATGCAGACTAGCTAAATGCATAGAGGTCTCTCAGTCTCTCTTTCTCTCTCTCTCAAAATAAATTTGTAATCATCAAAAGAATGTGGTAGGCAAGTATTCATACTTCTACAACAAATCAACTGTAATTAAGTCAAACAAAAGAAATCATAATCATCCCCATTCCTCAAAATTGTAGCTGATATGCATTTTTTCCCATTTTTTTAAAGCATACAGTACATTTTTTCTACTTAAGTTTGTGAATATTTTATGTCTAAGAAATTAAAAGAGATTTGGAAATAAAAATAAATTGATGTTTGACATTTCATCTGTATGCAAAGAGCTGTATCAGTAAACCAAGTATCTGAACTTTTGGTTCTCTGTCTTAATCCACTTTACAAATGTCCCATTATTAGTCCCATACATTCGTTCTGACCAGGAAGATGCTTGGAGCAGTCAAAACTTTTATAAAACATATGAAAAAGGAAAAGGGGGAAATGCTCTCATCTTACAATGAACAAATCAACGTAGACAGAAACTACAGCAGTTTCCCTGCCAACAGCTAGACGCAGGCCTGAAGTCACGGCAAGGGTCAGAGACTTCCTCCTGGGGTTGGATGAAGCCTAATTACCCTTCTTAAAAGGAAATCTCCACACAAGAAAAGTTAGAGAAATAAATAATATATTGGTGTATGTGTAAACACACATTTAGTCAAAGTACATTTTTTGTGTGTGTGTGTGTGTGGCAGAGAGAGGGACAGATAGGGACATCCAGACAGGAAGGGAGAGAGACGAGAAACATCAATTTTTTTTGTGGCTCCTTAGTTGTTCATTGATTAGTTTCTCACATGTGCCTTGACTGGGGGTCTACAGCAGACCGAGTGACCCCTTGCTCGAGCCAGCGACCTTGGGCTGAAGCTGATGAGCCTTGCTCAAACCAGATGAGCCTGTGCTCAATCTGGCAACCTCGGGATCTTGAACCTGGGTCCTCCACATCCAAGTCTGATGCTCTAACTACTGCGCCACTGCTTGGTCAGGCTCAAAGTGCATTTCTTGAGTTTCTACTCCAAGCAGAGCATTGAGGGCACAGAAAGGACAGTGAGGCGTGGTCTGCTCTATGCAGGGGGTTCCTCCAGAAAAGCGGTGAGAGCCATAGGGGACCCTGAGCACCCCCCAAACACACACACTGATGCAATCCCTCCTCTAAAACTTCCACAAGACCTGTAGAGTCCTCTCCAGTTCATCGGCCTCTTCACAGTTTAAACCAATCACTACACTTTCACCTTCTGTCCAGCAACACACACACACACACACACACACACACACACACCCCACACACACACACACACGACATGTGCCTTTGCCCTGCCCATCACTGGGCTCTCTTCACTGCTAGAATGGGCTTCCCCTTTTCTACCCCCAAAGCCTGGACTTGGTCAAGCCGACCACACACTTCACTTTCCCGAGAGCCCTCTCCCCTCTCGGCCTACATGGGGCAAAGTCACCCCATGTCCCATGCAGTCAGCCTCACTCCATGCCTGCCCCCCACCCCCCCCCCCGCCATGGAAATGGACTCCTTTGGCTCTGTCCTGTTTTCCATCCTCTCTCTGGCCGACCCAGAGCCTGAGAACGCAGGGCCTGCTTTCACCTTCTGCACCCTCAGAGACCAGGGCACAGTTACTTGAGAAATCTGTAGACTTGAGTTGAATAATAAACACTTGGGCAGCTGGTGGTGTCTTCAGAGGGACCATAAAGAGTTTTAGAAGTCCAGTAAAAGACAGAGGAATTGTTGAGCTTATAGTGAAGTATAGAAAAGAAAGGCTCTTAACATGAATAATTTTTGGCAAAAACTTACTTTCTCTAAAACAAAGAGACTTAAAAAAATTTTTTTTATTCATTTTAGAGAGGAGAGAGAGAGAGAAAGGGGGGAGGAGCAGGAAGTATCAACTCCCATATGTGCCTTGACCAGGCAAGTGCAGGGTTTTGAACTGGCGACCTCAGCGATCCAGGTTGATCCTTAATCCGCTGCACCACCACAGGTCAGGTTAAAACAAAGAGACTTTTAACAGAACTTACTTTTTTCTGAGTAGACTCCCTATTCCTGGCCTTGAGGTCAGTTTCCCAGACTGTGGCCTTGGGCTAGCTTTGCAAAGTTGCAGGTGTTCTCGAATGTTTCTCCCTGAACTAACCCTATAGATAAACATTGTAAGAAAGCATGTTTTACTGCTATGCTTCCTCTCCTCCCCATTCCTCAGTCAGTATGTAATTTTCCCTTTAAAAGCCAGCCCCAAACTGTGTTCCCCATCACATTGATTTGAACGACTTATGTCTCTATGTGGTCCATGCAGCCAGTTAATTAAAGACTCCTTCATTTCTTAATTTGGCTAATTGATTGATTGTGTGGCAAGATGTTTGTTTCTCTCTGTTCCATGATAACAATAGGATTTCTTCAACCACCTTTTCAAACTTGCAAAGCCAACAACATATCAACAGATTCTAAAATCTCAAAAATGCACAGGGAAAAGCACATGCTCCTACAGGTGTCAACAGAAGCTCTTAGCTACATAAACAATTATGTAATGTTAGTATGATCAAGATAAACCTTTTTAAAAACAAATAGTATGTGAGCCACAGCTTTGAGCAATAACCTGATTTTAAAAGGGCACAGAACAGAATTTAAGAACCATAGGAAATCTACACTCTGTAGCGGTGTGCTGGCCAAACACGGAGCATGGGGATGAAACAGCTGCATTTCATCTCTGGTTCTGCCACTTGAGAGTTGTATAACTTGGGGCAAGATCTTTAACCTCTCTGGACCTCAACTTTCCATAATTCAAAGAGAAAATGCTATTAAAATGCTTAGCATCATTCTTAGCATATACTACACACTGAATGAAAGTTTGTTGTTAGTTATTTTGAAATGATTTACATGTTTCTGTGGATGTCCTAAATGTGTAGGCCTCTTTGGATCTGATTATGGCAAATTCTAAGTAATGAGTCATTTTATAAAAACAAATGAGTTGGGCAAACCAATATGTTCCAAGTGTAAAACATGTCGGTTAGGTTTGCTCGCTTATATTTTGCTTAATTGTTGCATTGGCATGGGGCAGCACTATGTGTGTAGTCTATGAAAGGCTACCAGTGCTTGCCGTCAGGGTGGCAGATTGCAAATTGTGGACTGCCTTCCTGCTTGGGAGGGGCAATTGTTTGTTATTATTTGCTAGAGAGGGGGTTTTGTTCCCCAGCCTGTTTTGCAGAGAGAGAGATAGAGAGTGCTGAAGGGCTTGGGAGCCCTGGTATTTCGGCCTGGCCTGATTGTCTGGGGTGCTGAAGCTGGTGGGGACCTTTGAATCTGGAAGAAGCCAGAGAATGAGTCAGGGCTTTGGGAGCCTCATTGAGAGGGAAGTGATCTTCCCTGCCTGTTTGCTTGTCCACCATTACGAGACTTTAATAAACAGAATGTCCACTATTACGAGACTTGAATAAACAGAATAGCCCACCATTTTCTGGCTCCACAGTTCCTTTACTATCTGCCTGAATCCATGAGTATCTGCATGATGATGGCCTCTGCCACCAACCTTACAACATGCCTTTCCTCATCTCTCTCCATGCAATTCAGTTATTCATTTAACAAATACTTACTGTCTCCCTTGTGCTAGGCACTGTTCTAGATCCAAGGAATCCAACAGTGAACAAAACAAACAAAAATTCCAGCCTATATAGAGTTTACTTTCTGTTGGGGAGACACAGGAAATAAACATAACAAGTAAATTATAGGGTATGTTAGAATATACTAAGTGCTATGAAAAAGGAGTCAAGATAAGTAAAAGGGCTACAGAATGTGAAGGGTTGCAACTCTAAATAACATAGCCATGGCAGGCCTCACTGACAAGGTAACTTTTAAGATAGGGTAAAAGGGAGGGCTATTCAGAAATTTGAGGGAAGAATGGTTCAGACATAAAGAACAGGCAGTGCAAAGGTCCTGGGTCAGGATCATGTTTAATGTATTCCAGCATAGCAGGGAGTCAAGTGTGGCTGAAGAGAGAGAAATGAGGAGAGAGTTAAAAAAAAATGAAGTCAAAGGTAACTGCGAGTCTTGATTGATCTGAACCTGCTATAAGGACCTTGCTTTCTACTTGAAGAAAGAAAAGAAAGGTAAGAAGGAAGGAAGGAAAAAGGAACAAAGGTTGTGTAAAGCCAGTAGCCGCGGCCACTATCACAGCCGCCTGGCCCACGCAGGTTTACATTAGATTCAAACAGTCGGTAATGAAACACAGGAGCCAAGAACTGGTGAGCCATCAGCTTTAATTCTAGCTTGCACCTGGCGGGCAAGCAAAAACACACACTGGACTCCAAAACCCACACATTCAGTGCTCACAAAGCTACTGACTTATCTGAGTTTCCTAGAATCAAAAGTTTCTAGCTCACCAGACTTATTCACCTCTGTTTCCCATCTCCTCCTGCACAAACTCTTTTAACAAACTGGCTTCTTCCTCAGCACTCTGCCATCTTGGCTGCTTCTCCTGGTCTTCACGTGGCCTTACTCTGCTCTCCTCTCTAATACTAATCTCAGGAAACCAGGAACCAACAGAGATCAAGCTACTGTTCTCTCTCACTTTATAGCAAACTCAAAACCTTTAATCCAATTATACAAACAAGGAAGTCTCTGATACAAAGTCACCCATCTGAGGCATAATGGGATTCCTCCCTACATCACCACCCTACATCATCCAATCAGTCAAGGGTGTGGGGAAGAGCTTACTCTTAAACTAAGCCTTAGGCTATAACGACCTGGCTTTCCCACAGCCTGTCCCAGAACACACATTAATATCAACGAACTTCCATGTGGGCAGCGCCATCTTTAACAAAGTGAGCATAATATATTTTATCTGCCCAACAATCCACCCTTATGCTCACTTTACTACCCACAATCTACACCACCGGCATTCTTATACAAGGAACTTAAGTACATTACACAAATTACAGCAATAGCACAAATCATCCAATTTCAAAAATTACAAAGGTACACACATTTCACCAGTCTCTAAGCACTTTGCCAATAGTGCAAAATGTGCTCAGCCTTCTTTCTAGCCATGGGAAAAGCTTCCCGGGGCTGGAAGGCCTCCAGCAAAGCCACCCCCACCCCCATCAGGGTATTTCACATTGTCCAAAATCCGTAAGTCCATTCAACAAAAGAGCTTGTGCCCATCTGGTCATAGTCCAGGAAATCAGTCCACACACATGGGGTGTTAGCCTCCTCCCTCATCTCTACCATCCTGGCAGCTTGTACACTGTCCCAAAACGGAGCACGTGGCCATGGCAGTCAGAATTTTCATCTCTGCTCTGGGGAGCATGATGGCATCCACCCCTATGTCCCCAAATCGCAGACCTACAAGGAGCATAGCTACTCCTTGCTGCTGGGCTCTTACCTTCTGGAGACTGCAGATTGCAACTGCAGCTTGATTCTCCTCATCCTCCAAAGAAGAACTGAAAACACCAGCTCCTGCTGCTGGGCTTGATCTCCGGGCCACTGCTGCCTTCTGCTCAGCAGGCCTTTCAGGTCCAACCCCGGCCTCAGCCCCAGTCCTGGCCTCAGCTCCGGCCTCGGCCTCAGGCCCGGCCTCAGGCCGCTGCTGGCTCTCCAAAACATCCAGGGCAATCTCCAACTCATGAACCTATGATTCCTTCTCCAGCATCTGCTGCATTTCCAGGTGAATCTCGCAAACCTGTTCAGCCTCCTCCTCCAGCACTTCCTTCAGCTCCAGGGTCAGCATCTGTTTCTCCCACGTTTCCTCCAGCTCCTTCCACTGCTCGGTTTGCAGGTCCCGGGCAGCCTCTTCCATAGAGCTCTCGGTTTCCTCACACATGGCTGTAAAAGTCAGCCAGCCTACAGTTCCCCAAAAAACAGCTATGGGAAACCAAAACAGAAACCAGTCCTCTACTCCACCACTCAAAGGTGGTGGTGACTCCATGCCGATCTGTATCGAATCCTGCCACAGACTACGCCAAATGTAAAGCCAGTAGTCGCGGCCACTATCACAGCCGCCTGGCCCACGCAGGTTTACATTAGATTCGAACAGCTGGTAATGAAACACAGGAGCCAAGAACTGGTGAGCCATCAGCTTTAATTCTAGCTTGCACCCGGCAGGCAAGCAAAAACACACACTGGGCTCCAAAACCCACACATTCAGTGCTCACAAAGCTACTGACTTATCCGAGTTTCCTAGAATCAAAAGTTTCTAGCTCACCAGACTTATTCACCTCTGTTTCCCATCTCCTCCTGCACAAACTCTTAACAAACTGGCTTCTTCCTCAGCACTCTGCCATCTCGGCTGCTTCTCCTGGCCTTCACGTGGCCTTACTCTGCTCTCCTCTCTAATACTAATCTCAGGAACCCAGGAATCGAGAGAGAGATCAAACTACTGTTCTCTCCCACTTTATAGCAAACTCAAAACCTTTAATCCAATTATACAAACAAGGAAGTCTCTGATACAAAGTCACCCATCTGAGGCATAATGGGATTCCTCCCTACATCACCACCCTACATCATCCAATCAGTCAAGGGTGTGGGGAAGAGCTTACTCTTAAACTAAGCCTTAGGCTATAACGACCTGGCTTTCCCACAGCCTGTTCCAGAACACACATTAATATCAACGAACTTCCATGTGGGCTGCACCATCTTTAACAAAGTGAGCATAATATATTTTATCTGCCCAACAGGTTGGAAGAGAGAACGATTGTATATTTTGAATTAGAGGGTCACTTTTACAGCTGAGGGTAGCCTACAGGTGAGTGGAGGGGCAGATTGTAAAGACAAAGCCAGAGAGACCTGTTAGAGGGCTATTATATAAAGCCAGATGAGTGATTACAGCAATTAGAACAGGGATGTGGCAGTGGAAGTGGAAGGAAGCATTAAGAGGATTCTGGCTACATTTTGAAGCTGAGTGAGTTGGAAGAATAGGAAGAATAGGAAGATAAGGGGGAAAGAGGACGTAGGATGCACCTGAGCAACTTAAAAGAATGGAGTTCACAACATCACTAATCATTAGAGAAATGCAAATTAAAACCACAATGAGATATCACCTCACACCAGTCAGAATGGCGCTCATCAGCAAAACAACACAGAATAAGTGCTGGCGAGGCTGTGGAGAAAAGGGAACCCTTCTGCACTGCTGGTGGGAATGCAGACTGGTGCAGCCACTGTGGAAAACAGTTTGGAGATTCCTCAAAAAATTAAAAGTCGAACTGCCTTTTGACCCAGCTATCCCACTTATAGGAATATACCCTAAGAACACCATAGTACTGTTCGAAAAGAAGAAATGCGCCCCCATGTTCGTGGCAGCATTGTTCACAATAGCGAAGATCTGGAACCAGCCCAAGTGTCCGTCAGAAGACGAGTGGATTAAAAAGCTTTGGTACATATATACTATGGAATACTACTCAGCCATAAGAAATGACATCGGATCATTTATAACAAAATGGATGAACCTTGATAACATTATACGGAGTGAAATAAGTAAATCAGAAAAATGAAAAACTGAGAACAGCATGATTTCATACATAGGTGGAACATAAAAGTGAGACTATGAGACATGGACAAGAGAGTGGTGGTTACCGGGTGGGGGGTGGGAGGGAAGGGTGGGATAGGGTGGAGGGGAGGGGCACAGGGAAAACCAGATAAAAGGTGACAGAGGACAATTTGACTTTGGGTGATGGGTATGCAACACAATTGAATGATAAGACAACCTGGAGATGTTTTCATTGTACATATGTACCCTGATTTATTGGTGTCACCCCATTATAATTAATAATAATAAAATAAAATTTAAAAAAAAAGAATGGAGTTCCATTTACTGTGGTGGGGATGCTGGCGGAGAAGCCTCACAGGAGGCCCAGGTGGGTGACTAAGTGTTGGACTGTGGACATGTTGAGTTTGAGACGCCCTGTGTACATCCAGGAGAGGAAACCCAGGAAACAGGTGGAAGCTGGGGGAAGCTGGTGTCTCGCACTCAGGAGAGAAGCTATGGGCAGACCTGATTCTGTGTGAGAAGCTAAACTCCCCTAGCTGTGGGCTTTATGTCCTTCATTCCACCATAATTCATCTTCAACCCGTAGTTCTCAAATGTTAGTGTTCACAAAAATCACCAAAAGTGCTCATAAAAGTACAGATTCCTGGGCCCTATCCCGAGAAGTTCTAATTCAATTGGTCTGGGGTAGGGGTAACATGGGTGAGGCGAGAGAGTAGAAATGTGTATCTTTGAGCTCTAGGGATTCCTGTTGAGCTGCCTCATGAATCGACCTCAGGAAAATCTGGGGCTGCTTCCTTCCTTTCCAACTCAAATTTCTCAGCCAGCTGGGCAACAGGGACATAATTTCCCAAACCACCCAGAATGATAAATTCCCCTTCAGAATATCCAGGAGGCAGGGAAAAGGGTGTTGGGCTAGAAGTAGAGACAGCTGCTAAGAGCACATGTCACTTGCTATTTCACTGCAGGGTCTGAATGTTGCTTTTGGTACATTTCTAGCAGGGAAAGTGAACTCTGTGTGGTTCCTGGTCCTTCACATTTGTGCCCCTGTCCTTAAGTGCCTGTGTGCAGTACTCCAGCTCACTGGGAACTACTGGTGTCAGGTGCAAAAAACCTACTCAAGACACAAACTGATTTCAAGAGGAAGAAGGCGAGGCCTGCCAAGAAAGGCTAAGAAGACCTCCTGAATTTCCTTTTCCCTCAGCTTTAATTAATCAGAAGCAGAACAAAGGTAATGGGATGACAGGGGAGGGAGATTAGGTAATATAAGGAAATAATGGCTAATGGCCATTTTGCTGACATGGAGAAAGGGCTAATTTGGTCAGTACACTCCTTTTATTTTGCTTATTAACAAGCACAAAGGAAGGGGCAATCTAGAACCTCTAGGCTAATTTTCTAAAGCTCATTCACATGCATTCCTTTGTGTCTACACAAAGGTCACTCACTCACACAGTTTCATGGTGTTCGTATCCAAAAGACATTCATTCAGGGCTTTTAACTAAAGTTCCCCAATCCGAGTCTTGGTCAAGTTCACATGGTGATTCCCTACAACTGCAGTTCACCCAAGTTCCACATGCCTTCATGTTGTCCCAGATTCCTTCTGTCTGTCACTGAATAACATCATTTGCATAATTTGTTCATACTAAAGTGTTAGTGACTCAGTGATACTTCTCCTAGAGTTGCCCTGAAAAAGAGGGTAATGAAATAAATAGATTATTCTCGCAGGGTGAAATTTCAGACAGTGTGACAGAGGAAGAAGGAAATAGCATATCAGGGTGAGTGACCTGTCATTCACCCAAGTACAAGCCTTGTTGCAATTATCTCTGCTGTGCATGCACAAGACTAACTGTGGCAGCCATGAGAATATGCCTGTAAGGCAGAGGTTCTCAAAGTGTGCACCAGGGCACACTGGTGCGCCCTAGGAGATTTCTAGGTGCACCCTATGGTATTCCAGAGAAATATGTACCTGTTGGGGACCAACAAACCAACAGGGTTTTTGGAGTTTAGATTTTTGGGGGACATAGGAGTGGGGAATTGACTGTCAGCTGACAGTCTGCCCAACCCCCCAACTCACTTGCCTGATTAGGTTGCAAAGGCTGTTAAGCTGTGGTGCTGGATTGTTTACACTACCCCCCTTGTTCCCTGGAAAGACTAGAGGCAAGTTTCTTCTATCCTTTGTTTGGTGTCAACTTAAGATGATATGTATGGTGGGGGTTTTGGATTGATGATTAGACATAAGGAATTGTCTCTTAAAGCCTTTTGGATTTCTATAGAAGAAGAATATGTGGCAATATCTGAAAAAGCTTTGAATATTTTGCTACAATTTTCAACATCCTATTTATGTGAATTAAGATTTTCTACCCTCAACACAATAGAGTAAAAAGAGAGGAATTCTTCAATGTATTGATTAGGAAATGAGAGTTTGCCTTTCAAATATATGACCAAACATTGAAGAAATTGCTAGTACACATCAGGCTCATGTTTGTCATAAACACAAGAATGAAAAAACACATTCCTGCTGGGACCTGCCGAATTCTTACTAAAAATGTGTGTGTGTGTGTAACTTTTTGTCATTTATTTTATTTTTTAACCCCTCTTTTTTATGAATTCTAAAAATCATAGCTCAAAAAAATAACATAAAAATGTTTTTTAATGTCAGAATAAATTTAATTTTGTCTTATTTTATTTAATTACCATAAAAGCATGCTTGAACTTTATTTTTTTTCTTTAATATTTGACTTAATTATTATAACATATATCTCAGAAATTTGTATATAGAGTGCCTACAATTATTTGTAGGATTTTAAATGTGCCCCGACTTCAAAAGATTGAGAACCACTGCTCTAGGGTCTGATTATAGGGAGATAAGAGCTGGTGGCCAAGCAGGGGTGAACTCAGCACTGCATTTGCTTTATTCAGGCTGGACGTGGGGCAGGCCCATTCTCAGGAAATTCAGGACCCTTTTGATGGGAGATTTTGGCTTGAGGCCTCCCATCAGCCTAGTCAAAACTTCCGTAGACCTGCAGCACAGCCTAAGAGTCTTCCTCCCTAACATTTCTCCCTTCTCTTCTCCTCCAGGGTGTCACACTTGCATCACTGATGGCTCCCCCAGCCTCTTCAGCTCTTCTCATTTTCCTCAAGCATATTGCCAATTAAATTTCTTGCACATCAAATCCTGTCTTGCCATCCACTTTTGGGAGGGAGCTGAACTAACACACGTTTACAATTTCCAGCCCCTGAACCTAGTGCACTAAATGCCTCTGATGTCTACATCACACTCCTCAGCCCACTTGTGTAACCGCAACTCACCTCCAGCAAGAGCCAAGGTTTCACTTTATCTCAGAGCCTTCTCCAATGCCATAGGGCCCCCCTCAGCCTGAGTGCAAGTGTAGATCTGATGTCAGGGGATGTGTATTGTTGGTCAAATAAGTTTGTAAATATGATATATATGTTTGCTCGCTTATAGTTTGCATTGGGTGTGGGGGACAGGCTGTGAACAGGCAGGGTTGTTATAGCCTAAGGCTTAGTTTTAAGACTAAGCCTTTCCCACCCTTTTAATACTAAGATCTTTTCAAAACTAAGCTTTTCTGCACACCCTTGACTATTGCATGATGTGGGATGGTGTACTCTTATGAGGAATCCCATTATGCCTCAGATGAGTGACTTTGTATCAGAGACTTCTTTGTTTGTATATTAGATTAAAGGTTTTGATTTCTACACTATAAAATAGGGCAGAAATAAAAAAGGAGAAAAAAAGAAAAAAAATGGGGCAGAGGAGCCCATGCTGGAGGAGAGGAGAGCAGAGAAAGACCACGTGGAAGGGAGGAGAAGCAGCCAACATGGTGGAGTGCTGAAGGAGAAGCCAGTTTGTGCAGAGAGAAGGAGATGGGGAACAGAGGTAAATAGAACCTTTGATTCTAGAAAACTTGTATGAGTCAGTGGCTTTGGGAGCCCTGAATGGAAAGGGAAGTGTTTCCTCACCATGTGTATTTCTTGCCCCCAGGTGCAAGCTAAGATTAAAGCTAATGGCCCATCAGTTCTTGGCTCCATTGTTTCACTACCGTCTGTCTGAATCAAATGCGAACCTGCGTGGGCCAGGCAGCTGTGATGGTGGCCGTGGCTACTGGCTTTACATGTACCTCCTGGGGAAATCCTCAGTCAATGGGAATTAGAAACCAGTGCTTGAATGTTTCAGGCTCCCATTCTTTAGGCAGGTGATTCTGAGAGCCTATGCTGTGCCCTTTTTGGAAGGTCCCAAAGGAATCAAGTCCAGAGTGACTAGAGCAGCAACCTCCATACTGTGCCCTTATATTGGCTTTCCCTCTCTCCCTCCTGCTTCTTAGGATCACTTTGCAAATGAACTCTGTGTACTTAAGTCCTTGTCTGAGACCATGCTCTCAGGGAACTCAAACCAAAACAGCTGATATGTTAGTTATAGTGATGCAGACATTCTGGGCGTTTATGGACCCAAGGTCCACAGTCCACTGTGGGTTCTTAGCTTCATGCAGGAAAGAATTCAAATGCAAGCCAGCATAAGGTTGAAATGGAAAGAGTTTATTCCTGAGGTAGTGAGACAAAGAGTGGCCACTCCACAGGCAGAATAGCTCCTCCCTGGTGGGGTTTACTTCTTTTATTGAGGCTCATTAAATCAAGGGGTAGGACATTCAATAAAGAGAGGAATACTCAACATTTTTCTGGGGAAATGGGTGAAGACTTCCCAGAAGAGCACCATCAGTCATTTTGTATCTTTCTGTTTCTTATCATGGTGGCAAGGGGTGTGCTGTTTAGCATGCTAATGAATTACAATGAGCACACAGTGAGGCTAAGGGTTACCACAAGGTGAAATCGGTTGCCATGTTAGATGGAGATGATCTCCTGCTGGTTCTCAGTCATAAATCCACTGGGGATTGGTCTGTCTCCATGTAAGCCCTTATCAGTTGCTTCCATTTCACCACATACTTTATCTAAATAGCAACGGGGTCACCTTAATAAAACTCTCCTCTGAGAAAACAATGCTAGCTATATATGGACTGTATAATTTTAAAATATTCTGTATTTAAGTAGCCTATATACTTACTATCAGTCACATAATAGAACATAATGCTTCCCTGAAGGGTTTGGTTGTCAGCTTCCAAGATGGCCCCTGCTAATGGTCACCTACTGGTAACCACATCCTAGTGTGGTCTCCTCCAACACTGAATTTGAATGAAATAAAGAAGTGAGAATGTGTTGGGCAGATAAAATATATTATGCTCACTTTGTTAAAGATGGTGCTGCCCACATGGAAGTTCGTTGATATTAATGTGTAATGGGGAACAGGCTGTGGGCAGGCCAGGTCATTATATCCTAAGGCTTAGTTTTAAGAGTAAGCTTTTCCCCACACCCTTGACTGATTGGATGATGTAGGGTGGTGCACTCTCCTGAGGAATCCCATTGTGCCTCAGATGAGTGACTTTGTATCAGAGACTTTCTTGTTTGTAGATTGGATTAAGGGTTTGGATTTCTACAGTATAAAGTGGGGCAGGCCGGGAGCTTGCTCTGCTCAGTTCCTGAGGTTAGTATTAGAAAGGAGAGCAGATTAAGGCCACATGGAGAAGAGGAGGCAGCCAAAATGGCAGAATGCTGAGGAAAAAGCCAGTTTGTGCAGAGTTTGTGTAGAGAGAAGGAGATGGGAAACAGAGGTGAATAAGTCTTATGAGCTAGAAACCTTTTGATTCTAGGAAACTCAGATAAGTCAGTAGCTTTGTGAGCACTGAATGAGTGGGTTTTGGAGCCCAGTGTGTTTTTGCTTGCCCACCGGGTGCAAGCTAGAATCCAAAGCTGATGGCTCACCAGTTCTTGGCTCCGTTGTTTCATTACCGACTGTCCAAATCAAATGGGAACCTGCACGGGTCAGGCGGCTCTGATGGTAGCGCAACTACTGGCTTTACACAATGTGTGACTTCCAAAGCCAAGTCATATACAGTACTGAAGTACTACCGCGGTCTTAAATCTCTCACCCTAGGGGAAGCTGGCAGCCGTGTTATGGGGACATTGAAGAGATCCTGTGCGGAGACCCAGGTGAAGGTGAACTGAGGCCTCCTGCCCACAGCCAGCTCCTTGCCAGCCTGTGAGTGGAAAAGGAACCTCCATCCCAGATAGACCTTCAGATGACTTCAGCCCCAGCACATATCTGAGCACAAGCTCATGAGACACTGGCCAGAATCACCATGTTAGTTTGGCTAAATCCCAGACCCTCAGAAACTGTGAAAGACAAGCAACAATGAGTACTGTTTTAAGTGTTGCGGTGATTTGTTATATAACAATAAATAAGTAATTAAAAGAGATATCTGAGTGTTATCACTGTGGTATGTGTAGAAATGCATTACCTATGAGGTAAGCACTATTCAGAATTCCCATTTTTTTAAAAAAAAAAAAGAAAATGAAAGAAGGCACTAAGAAATTAAATACTTAGCTAAGGGCATTCACTTAACAAGTGAAAAAGCGGAGATGGAAATTATCTGGGTTGATTCCAATCCCTGCTCTGAGCCGCCACACTGCACTGCCTTGGATGTGGAAGTGGCCTCAAGGAGAAAGTATTCCTATTCCTTAACCTATTCTGAGTAACACTTTCTACCCTAAAAAATTTTCCACTCTGTGTTGGTATTTAAGCACAGGACTTTTTTAGAAATTGACTCCAAATCAGGACATGATTTTTGACTTGGAGCAAACATTATTTTCTTCCAGAAAACACATTTATACTAATTTTAAAACATCATTGGGAAAAAGTTTAGTAATCTTCATTTCACCACAAAGTTATCTGGAAGCACTCAGACTATTCAAAGCAAGGCACACCTCTTCTAGCCCACCAGCTGTGTTTACTCCTTCTCCGCGGATATATGGGTCATCGTGCAGGAAAGAGAAAAACAACTAGCAGTGCATGGTCCTTGAATTCCTACTGCCCTAGATAATCTGCATAATTTGACATTTATTATTGCTATCTTATGCGGGTGGGGCAAAAGGAGGTTTATAGTTGTTCATATGCAAACTACAATAGCTAATAAATAATAATACAAGAACAAACTCTGCATTTTGTCTACTCAAAACTGTAAACTTATATTTGCCCCACCCTGTATTTTGGAACAACAATTGGTAAAAATTTAAGACGTTATTTAAAAGCAAACAGATATATTATGATATAAAATGCAAATTTTGTTGAGTTTTAGGACAAAAATAAGATTTAGAGAAAGTCAGCCTTGGGTAGCTGAGGCCATGCCCTCAGCCTAAGGTGGCCAGATTTTAAAATTAGTAAAGTGGGACACCATTGATGGGCGGGGGGGGGGGTTCTTGATTAAAAATTTGGTCTATATGGAGCAAAAACAATTTTCATAGAATGCAAAAATAGTATTGTAATATACTTTTTTAAATTTCAACATAAGTAAAATTTACAAATATAATGCATTAAAAATTATGTATAGTATTATTTTATTCTTTGGCATATTTCTCATTTGAGTGAATCTTTTTTAGTAGATTGCTGTCGTTGTTTAAAAGGTCATGAAATTTTTCACAAGAATTTGTTAAATTATATTTTACACATAAAATGGCTTTCAAAGTCTCAACACTTAATTGTGATTTTTCTGATGTCCACACTTTATTTAGCGTAGAAAAAACGTGTTCAGTCGCAGCATTAGTTCCTGGTAAAGACAGCACGTATTCCACCATTTTTAGTGCATTATTGTATGGAACATGGTTTGTTTCAAAATGATGAAATATTTCTAACCATTTGTTCTCTATTGTGATTTTTGCTGATGCCCAAGATTTAACCTTTTCCTTATCAATATATTTTTTTTTAATGATACCTCATTTAAAAGATCATTTTCGGAAATATTACTATATGGGAAATTTTGAGTGAATGCCCCGCTGCCCACTGGAGACTGAGCAGTTTGCGCCTCGTGGAGCTCAGAGCCCGCACACCAGCGTCCAGGATGCGGACCTATGGGTAGTTAGGGGACTTGACAGCCGCCACCCCAGGAGGTATGTCTCACCTGAAGTTCTTTGTTTCAGGGTCTCGCACGGGGCAGCCATCTCTTGTGGCAGTGCGGGCTCTTCCAGGTCGAGGCAGGGTCTCCCTGCCAAAAATCGTATGTTCCCTTCCCGTTCTCCCACTGTTCCCTAGCTTTTCGTGCATTCTTCCCCAAAATCAGGACTTTTTTAAAACACCATGGGACACGAGACAAATTGTTAAAAATCAGGACTGTCCCGCCAAAAGTAGGATGTCTGGTCACCTTACCTCAGCCTCGAGGAGGCAAGGGAAATTCTGACCATTCTCCTGCTTGGATAGGCATACCACAGGGGAAAATATCGAGAAGCCTTGCTCTAAAACTACCGTGGCCTTATAAAGGAATGTTGAGAGGAGCCCTGAATGGAAGGCCTACAACAGGGCAGGGGGTTTGGAGAAAGACGTTGACATCCTTGAGAGTTACCAAAATGGGGACAAAACCATTCCACTCACTCACTCACTTGCCTTTTGATCCACCCACCACCCATCCATCCGTTTTATAGGCCTTTATTAAATGTGTCTTATGTATCTAGGATACTAGTGAGGATGGTAAAAATGGATAAAAAGTAGTCTGATTTCAAAGAATTTAACATCTAGTGCAAAAGTTCTCAAAGTTCTTTCCACCCCAACTTACAGGGGTGGGCAAAAGTAGGTTAATAATAATAATAATAACAAATAATATAATAATAAATAAATAACTGTATTGCCAGTAACTGTAGCTGCCATCAAAGCCGCCTGGCCAAGCAGGTTCAGGTTTGATTCAGACAGATGGTAAGGAATCAACAAAGCCAAAAACCGGTGATCCATTTTTCTTTAATCCTAGCTTGCACCAGGCAGGCAAGAATATACACACAATGGTAAACACTTCCCTTCCCATTCAGGGCTCCCAAAGCCACCGACTCATCTGAGTTTTCCTAGAATCAAAGGCTAACACCTCGCCAGTCTTATTCACTTCTGTTTCCTATCTCCTTTTCCTCCACAAACTGGCTTCTCCTTCCCCTAATCCACTATTTTTGCTGCCTTTTCCATGTGGCTTCCATGCCCTGCCTCCATGGGCTCTTCCTCTCCACAAGCAAGTAATCAGTCTCTTCTAGAACAACATGAACTTTCTCCAAATGGCCTCTTAGCTCCTGCTTTTAAAACCTTTTGGTGTGAAAGCCCTCCCCCAACACACATTAGCATAACCATGCCCCTACTAAGCAAGAAGGGCAGTTAATGTTATCACCTAGGCCAGTGATGGGCAATCTTTTGAACTTGGTGTGTCAAAATTCACCAAAAAACTGAGCATAACTCTGGTGGTGTGTCACTTTGAGAAAAATGGCCTAACCGGAAGTTCCAGAACTAGATGCTCTGTCCCGGAGTTCTGTTGTTTGGGTCTACAGACCTCCTGCACAGAGTGTCTACACTATAGCAAATGTTTTATCCTCGGCTACTGCACCTGACCGTGCAGGAGCTGAGGATGAAATGTCCTTCTTGGCATGCGGCCCCATACTTCTCTGGTATGCGGCCACATGTCATCATAAATGGCTACGAGTGTCAGTGCTGACACACATGTCATAGGTTTGCCATCACGGACCTAGGCAATAGCCATCCACATGGGCAGCACCATCTTTAACAATAAGAGTGAGAAAAAATAACTTTATCTGCCCAACATAACAATACAAAAAAAAATTCTGTGTTTCACACACTCATAACTATCTACCTCCTTTTGACCACCTTTGTATGCCATGTTCATCTGTGGCTTCCGGTGCCTCTGACACTCTGATGTGTACCGTCATGAAGAATGTATTCCACTAGTTACAAAACCTCTGTGGGTCCCTTCACTCAAATCCATTTGTTCTATTTAGATTGTTCTATGGATAGACTCATACCCTGATGTAAGGCCAAGGGCCACCGCCATCATGGCCATTCACATGCAGGTTCTCATTGAATTCAGGCAGATGGTAAAGAAACAGTGGAGCCAGAGGATGGTGGGTCATTCTGTTCATTGATGTCTGTTGTTCAAATAAGTTTGTAAATATATAGTTTTATTCTTGTAGCTTAGATGTTTTTCTTGAAGGCAGCATACAGTTGGATTTTTTTTAATCCATTCTGCTGCTCTGTATCTTTTTATTGGTGAGTTCAATCCATTTACATTTAGTGTAATTGACACTTGAGGGTTTCCTATGGCCATTTTATGTATTTCTTTCTGATAGCTTTGTATTTTGTTTGGTTCTTTTCTTTTGTTTTTCTATCATTTATTTTTGTTTGGTTATATTCCATACTTCTTTCCTCTGTTTCTTCTTTTTTTAAGCCATGTGTTTCTGTGGTGATTTTTTTCAGGGGTGGTTCCCATTGTGTAATAGAAAGGATACATATCATGTTCACTGTGGTACATTATCTCATGAGTGCTTCTGCACTCCATCCTCCTTTGCTGTTAATCTTTGTTCTCTTCCCTTTTTTGTTTTTGTTCTCACAGATTAATCTTGTTTTTATTGTGATCTTGATGGAGCTTTTACTTGTAGTTTTGTTTTGTTCTTTGTATCTAGTCGGATAACCCCCTTTAGTACTGAAGTGGGGGTTTTCTGGTGATAAATTTCCTCATCTTTTCTATATCTGTGAATGTTTTTATTTTTCCTTTGTATTTGAAGGATAGCTTTGATGGGTATGGTATTCCTGGCTGGAAGCTCCTCTCTCTCAGAACTTTAAATATTGGGGTCTACTTTCTTCTGGCTTGTAGAGTCTCTGCTAAGAAATCTGATGATGACCTAATGGGCCTTCCTTTATATATTGTATTCTTCCTTTTCCCTGGCTTCCTGGAGAATTTTTGCTTTGTCATTGGTTTGTTATATGTTGCATTCGCCGAGCCAAGAACAGACGTCGGAGACTTCCAGGACTTAAGATGTTACTTTATTGGCCAAGTTTAACCTGCACAGGGGCGAACTCTCTAGGTGTTTGGGAACACCTTACCCACCAGAGGACCCACAAACGAGAGTCGCGCCTGCTGCTTACAGACTAATGGTTTATATAGTGGCAGCAACAAGCAGTTTACAGAAGCTGACATGGCAGTTAGCAGTTGGGCAAGGCTGAACAAGTTTCACAAACAAGTAACAGGGAGGAGATAGAGGTTATCTCCAGCAACCACAGCAGAGCGGGTTCGAATTCAAACAGTTATCTTTCAAAAATTCAATGCACAAACAGTTCACACTTCCTCTTATGTTAGGTTCATTGTTAGTTAGGACACTATGAACTTTGTTTTACTTTAGGCTATCTTCCTGGCAACATTCCTATGGCTCTACATTCCCCCATTTCTTTTGGTCATAAATCAAACCCTTGATTCTTCGTCAGTGGGAAGAATGGTATAGGGTTGGGACAATACCATCAGTTTCACTGTTTCTACTCTTTCCTTTATGAAAGCAAGGAGCTTGTTCAAGAGTATTGGTCCAAGAGATAGGGCTAACAACAATAATAACAAGGGGCCAGTGATGGCTGAGACTAAGGTGGTTAACCATGGAGACCAATTAAAAAGGTTTTCATACTAATTATTTCCTTCTCTGCTTCTCTTTTTCTCGTTTCTGTAATCTTTTTCTAAGGACCTGGATGCTTTCCCTTATGACTCCAGAATGATTAACATAAAAGCAGCAATCTTCTCCCAAGGCTGCACATAGCCCACCTTGTTGGAGGAAAAGCAAGTCTAATCCTCTTCTGTTCTGCAGTGCTACTTCTGCCAGGGAGTCTACCTGTCGTTCTACGTATGCTACCTGATCTTGGAGGAGCGATATGTCCTTAGAGAGTGTCTGGGAGAGCGGCCGAAGATGGAGTTCTCCTTGGACGAGAGATGCTGTTCCTACCCCTATGGACCCTACTACACCTATAGTAGCTAAAATGGGGATAAGGAGCGGGGTGGCTCGCCTTTCCCTTCTTGTGGGAGTAACGAGGAATTTAGGGTCTCCACCATAGAGATATACTTGTAGGATCACATAAGCACTTACACAAAGTTCAGAATGGGAGAGGGTTATACACTTGAAGATACCTTGAGTACATACAAACTATAATCCTTCAGGAGCCTTAATTACCTGTGGGTTCTCTAATGATGTTGACAAAGTCTCTTGGTTCAGGCAATAGTCACTATAGTTGGAGTCCTTCAAGGTATAATTAGACAGAAGGTAGCATGTTCCTTTCCCATGAAATTCCATCAAGGTAAGGGATCCTTCGAAAAGGCAACTCTCTATCTGTTCTACATGTTGGCCTTTACTAAGGGTTATTATAGCTGGGGCTGATTCTCCTAGGTCCGAAGTGTTGGCTCCGAGCCCTATATAAAAAGGGGGTCTGGGACTGAGACAAAGCTAACAGGACCCTGTCACTTCAGGTTGGGTGCTATTAAAAAAGGAAACACTTTGTCTAATAGATCTAGGGCATAAATCTTCTGGTGATGGGCGCCTATCTAATAATGGACTCAAGTTGTGGAGAGGCAGTTCCTTGTTTTGCTCCCCTTAGAAAGTAACCTCCTTTGGCAGGAAGTTTTCTGATGGAGAAGAAGACTTCGAGGTCACTTCCAGACACATATAACCTAAGTCCCCATGTTCTTCCTACAGTCCACCTAGGATCTTGTGGGCTCCTAATGGTCACAACAGTGGGGTTGCAATTATCCTTGGCACATTCATTCATCATCATACCCATCTGAAGGGCGCTTTCCTCCTGCTCTTGTTCCAAGTCTTACTAAAACAATATTTGGGTCTTTCTTCTTAGGTGTCCAGGCATCTGCCAGCGTTTCACAGCCCCATGCTTTGCAATAATAGTCGGCAATAGACCCGCATATGCGGTGTTGCCCGGGAAGGGGTTCTGGACATACATAGTAGGGGGTATACCACAAGGCTCTGTTCTTAACATGCAGAGAGCACTTGTTGCCTACAGTATATGAACTAGGCCAGTCATCCTGAAGGGGGCTCCGCGCTGAGTCCGAGTGGCGCCACGCAACCGGAGAGTCACAAAATTTGTCATCGAAGAATTTTGAAAAATCAGTTTTTAACACTACAGGGGCATTTCCCTACGATTTGTTGGTAGAAATAACAGTTCTATCTGCTGTTCTTATTAATACCTATTCATGTTGTTCCAATCTATTAACATACACATAACATAATATTAAAACTAGGTGGTGGAAAACGTGAGCTTTAATGGCTTCCCAGGAGTTTGTCTTACCCGCCATTTTTGAGGCTCTTTGTCTGGTGGGTTGGCTAATTTTACATGAGATAGATGGATCCAGTAAGGCTTTTCTGCAATCTTAATGGCTGTTGGTGTGCTTAACAGTACCTGGAATGGTCCATTCCATCGGGGTTCAAGGTTTCCCCTTCTATGGTTAAGAATCCATACCCACTGTCCGGGATCAGGTGACTCTAGTTGATGGGAGTGATTCTCTGGTGCCACCTGGGCTGACCTCTGGAGGGCCCGTACTTCATTTCTGATGTTCTGCAGAGCCTGCAAGGACTTAAGGAAGTTATGGTTAGAAGCCTCTAGTTCTTCCCTAGTTAATCAAGGCACAAGGGGTATGGGTTGACCATAAAGGATCTCATAGGGAGCCCATTTTATTCAGGTACAGGGTACATCTTACTTTAAAGAGGGCAAAAGGGAGTAACTCAACCCAGTTCTCACTGGTCTCCTCTCTTAGCTTTATTATGGTTTCTTTCAGAGTCCTATTCATCCTTTCTACCTGCCCTGAACTTTGGGGTCTATAGATGCAATGTAACTTCCAATTAATTCCCAATTTGGCAGCCAATTTCTGAGATATTCTAGACACAAAAGCGGGTCCATTATCAGACCCTAATGCTAGAGGGATGCCATACCTTGGTATGATTTCTCTCAATAAAATCTTGCAAACTGTGGAGGCAGCTTCTCCTCGCGTGGGAAATGCTTCTACCCAGCCTGAGAAGGTATCTACTAAAACTAAAAGGTACTTATATCCAAATTTTCCAGAGGTCATCTCTGTAAAATCCTACCTCCTATAATTCTCCTGGGGCTTTTCCCCGATACCTCACGAAGAGTGGTAGCTTCCTGTTTTGCGCATTTACCCTGGCACAAGTACTGCATCTAGAAACAGTAGAATGAACAATTTCCCTAATTATTCCTTGAGGGAGGTAGAGTCTAGAATCAGGGAGCTCTATCTATCCTTGTTGATTTTTCTTTCCTTGCAATTGTTCTCCTATTTGCTTCTCCTCAGGGGTGTATCTAGGATCCCGAGGCAGGGCTGGCTTAGGCAGTAATGGCAATACATTCTCTTGTGGTCCAACAGCTGCTTCTCTTGCCACTGAGTCTGCCAAATTGTTTCCCTGTATGACAGGAGAATCTCCTTTTTGGTGTCCTTTGCAATGAATGATAGCAACTTTGGTGGGTAGCCAAATAGCCTCTAAGAGAGCAAGAATTTCCTTACGATTCTTAATGTCTTTTCCTCCTGCTGTTAGGAGGCCTCTTTCCTTGTATATGACACCATGGACATGGCTGTTGCAAATGCGTAACGGCTATCAGTATAGATGTTAACCACTTTGTCCTTAGCTATCTGAAGGGCTCTAGTAAGTCCAATTAGCTCTGCCCTTTGTGCAGAGGTTCCTGTGGGTAATGCTTTCTGCCACAGGACCTCATTTCTAGTGGTCACTGCTGCTCCTGCATACCGCTGCCCATCCTTGACAAAACTGCTCCCGTCAGTAAAGAGGGTTAAGTCCACCTTCTCATAAAATACATCCCTCAGGTCTGGGCGTGATCCAGTCACGGTGTCAAGGATCTGCTGACAGTCATGCACCATGGTTGAATCTGGTATGGGCAGCAGGGTAGCAGGGTTCAAGGCCACTGTCTTAAGGAACCGAACAGCCGGCGGGTTCAACAACTGAGTTTGATACTGCGTCAGCCGCGCATTGGACAGCCATCTGTCAGGAGGCGCCCGTAACATTTGCTCCACATAATGTTCTCCAATTATCTGGAGATCCTGTCCCAAAGTTAGTTTACTTGCTTCTCAGGCTAGTATTGAGGTTGCCGCAAGAGCCCTGAGGCATGTTGGCTACCCTGACGCTACAGGGTCAAGTCTTTTGGACAGATAAGCAATGGGCCTTTTCCATGGCCCTAGTTCTTGTCTCAGTACTCCCAGCGCTATTCCTCTCTTTTCTGCTACAAATAGCTGAAAAGGCTTAGTTAGATCCAGCAGGGCTAGCGCAGGGGCTGTCACCAAGGCTTCCTTAAGCGCTTGGAATGCTTGTTTCTCCTTGTCTCTCCACACAAACTGTTCTCTTTGCCTCTAGTCAGTTCATGCAGGGGTCTGGCCAACTCCGCAAATCCTAATATCCACAACCGACAGTACCCCACAGCACCGAGGAACTCCCGGACTTGCCTCTTACTGGTTGGCTCGGGAATCTGCAAAACCATCTGAATTCGCTGATTAGACAATGTCCTTTGTCCTCCCTGTAAGTTATAACCCAAGTAACTCACAGTTTGCGTCACAATCTGGGCCCTCTTGGCAGAGCTTCGATATCCCATTTTCCCGAGGTTCCGCAGCAAGTCCAAAGTAGCTTCTGCACTCTCCTGTTCATTCTGCGCAGCTAAGAGGATATCATCTACATACTGGAGCAGTACGACTGACGGGTACGAGGTGCGGAAGGCCTGCAAAGCTTTACCAAGAGCTTCATTAAAAATGGTGGGGGAGTTTTTAAATCCCTGTGGCAGTCGCGTCCATGTGAACTGCCCTACCAGTCTATTCTCAGGGTCATTCCACTCAAAGGCAAGTATCTCCTGGCTCTGAGGTGCCAGGGGAATACAAAAGAAGGCATCTTTCAAGTCCAAGACCGAGTAATAGGTATGGGTCGGGGGCTTCTGTGCAGCAATTAGAATCGTAGCCAGCTCCTTTGCCTTTCCAATCTCTGGATCGTCCCTATTAATGAACACTTTCTAATAATTTACTCCTATTTTCCTCTTCAAACCCTTCTATCTTTTGAAGTTTTATCCTTATATCTGAAGCTGCCTGGGTTACAAAAGCTATATTCACTAGCCTCCTGTTCTCTTCCGCCTCTGGATCTAACGGGGTGTATACCCTATAGGCTTCCATAAGCCTCTCTAAGAAGGCTGACAGGGATTCTTCTCTTCCCTGCATAACTTCACTTACTTTGCCAAAATTTGTAGGCTTTCTAGCTGCTTCCCTGAGCCCTCTTAACAGAGCCCGGCGATACGGGAGAGCGCGTCCCTTCCCCCAGTAGTATTCGGGTCCCGTGCTGGTGGTTGGGATGGGAGTATTTCCTCTACTTCTTTTCTCCCATCCCTAGTCTCTCCTTCCTCCCCTAGGGTTGCTTTTTGCAGCTTCCTGTATGATCCTGTCCCTCTCTTCAGACGTAAAGAGAGTTTGCAGGATCTGCTGGCAATAATCCCAAGTGGGCTGGTGAGTCCTAAAAATGGTTTCAAGGAGGGAGATCAGCCCTTGGGGTTTCTCAGAAAACAGGGGGTTCTGATGCTTCCAATTATATAAATCACTAGTGGAAAAGGGCACATAAATGAGACAAGGAGGTGCCCGTGGTCCAGCATCCGGGGCTGGGGGTGCCTCTTGAAGAGGCAAAATTGCGGCGCCTCCGGTCGGGGGCAAAAGTCCTTCCCCATAGGGAGTTCCGCCGCGAGTATGGGGTGGGCTAGGAAGCCCACCTTCATCCTGATGAGAGGAATCAGGTTCCTCTTTGCGGGGGTATGGGGGAGGTGCATGATCATGCACAGGGTCTAAGTGGTCCTCAGGTGACTGAGGCAGGACGGGGTATAGCCTGGGTTGACTGAGAGGCTGCCTTGGAGTTTGCTGACTTTCAGTTACCTTTCTTTCTTTTGCAGCGAGGAGGACAGCCCTCTTCCCTTGCTGGCTCCCTTTCATGCATTTTTTAATGTACCTAGGCCTCTCAGTGGCTACATCTATCTAAACATCTATGTACACACATTGGTCTGAGTGTGGAACTTTGTAAATAGTAGCTCTGACAAAATAGGGAGTTCAAAGGTGCCCTCTGTGGGCCATCCCACATCAAAAGAGGGCCATTCTAACTGGCTCAGGGTTCGGAGGGTGTCGGGGTCAGGTACCGGGCCCCCATATCCCTGAGCCCTTTTCCGGAAATCAGAGAAGTTCTTCATTAAACAGTCAAGTTGAGGGCCAGGCACTGACTCTTGTTGACCCATCTTAAACAAATCAGGGATAATTAAGAGTGGGAGCAGACAGGCAACACAAAGTAACAAAATAATTCACAGTACAGTCTCACGCACACTCAAGACAGACATACAGGACGCAGTGCAGCACAGCGCGGTTTCCCTAAGCAATTGCTTGTTTCTTAACGTATCCAAAATCAAATTTCAGAGAGTGGCGTCCCACCTCTGAAATCCCTGGGTAGGCTGCTGACGGCGTCCCACCTACTACCTCAGGGTTGCTTTGCTCCGGAGCCTCAAATTCAAAACCAAAAGAAGGATCCTTAGCTATACTTACTCAGCGCAAGCCGTCCTTCTGTTCTCCAAACCGAAACTCCACAAAGGGAGACCCCAGACGAGCCCCCAAATGCATTCGCCGGGCCAAGAACAGACGTTGGAGACTTCCAGGACTTAAGATGTTACTTTATTGGCCAAGTTTAACCTGCACAGGGGTGAACTCTCTAGGTGTTTGGGAACACCTTACCCACCAGAGGACCCACAAACGAGAGTCGGGCCTGCTGCTTACAGACTAATGGTTTATATAGTGGCGGCAAGCAAGCAGTTTACAGAAGCTGATGTGGTAGTTAGCGGTTGGGCAAGGCTGAACAAGTTTCACAAACAAGTAATGGGGAGGAGATAGCAGTTATCTCCGGCAACCACAGAAGGGCTGGTTCGGATTCAAACATTTTTCAAAAATTCAATGCACAAACAGTTCACAGTTCCTCTTATGTTAGGTTCGTTGTTAGTTAAGACACTGAACTTTGTTTTACTTTAGGCCATCTTCCTGGCAACAGTCCTATTATTATAATGTGCTTGGAGTAGGTTTGTTTGGGTTAAGATAACTTGGAGTTTTCTTTGCTTCTTAAATTTGAAGCTTTAGTTCTTTCCACAGGCTTGGGAAGTTCTTGTCTATTATTTGTTTGAATATATTCTCTATTTCATTTTCTCTCTCTTCTTCTTCTGATGTACCCATTATTCTTATGTTGCTCTTTCTGATGGAGTCAGACAATTCTTGTAGGGCTTTCTCATTTTTTTAAAATTCGTGAGTCTCTCTTCTCTTCTCTCTGTAGTGTCTCTAGTTGCCTGTCTTCTGTGTCACTAATTCTCTCCTCTGTCTGGCCTGTTCTATTAGCTAAGCTTGTTACCTCATTTTTCATTTCAAGATTTGAGTTTTTCATCTCTGTTTGATTCATTTTTATAGTTTCAGTTTCCTTGGTGATGTATTCTTTTTGTTCATTTTTTTTTTTGAGCTCTCTAAATTGCCTTTCCATGCTTCCTTGTATTTACCTGAGTATTTTTAGGACTTCAAGGTTAAATTCTCTGTCATTTAATTCCAAGGTTTTCAAGCAATTAAAATGTTTCTCTACAGATTTTTTCTCATCTATCTGAGCTACATCTCTGTTTTTTTTATCTATAATTTTGATTTATTTTTTCTTAATGGCATTTGAGAGTGGTATTGTTAATAACACTAATAAGAGATGATTAAAAAATACAGTGAAAAAATGAAAATTCTATTATGCTCAGTGGAACAAAACCTACATAGAACAGAGGGCCAGAGTTGGGGGGAAATGACAAAGAGAGAGAAAACAAAGTAAAAAACACACAAAATGCCACAAAAATATTTTTGAATTCAGAATAAAATAAATTGTTTGTAAATGACGATCAAATGAGAGAAAAGGTGAAAGAAAAAAGAATTTTAAATAAAGAGGTATGGTTTATAAAAGTAAAAAGAATGGAAAATGTAATAAAGTTCAAAATGAAAAGGAAAAAATAAGATGGAAAAAGAATAAAATGACCAAAGTGGAAAAAAGAAAAATAAAATATACAAAAAAAAAATGGAAAAAAGTTATAAAAATTGTGATTTTTTTTCTGATTTTAAGAGGTTATCTTCTTCTTTTTTCTTTTTCTTTTTTTCCAGTGGTGCTGTACCACAGCTTTTACCTCTGTGGCACTCTTGAGTAGAGATTTGGAATTGATGTGTCGCTATGGCAATGACATAAACTAGACCTCAGTTCCATTGGTAGGCGGAGCTTGTTAGGGTTTGCAGGCTTTGACAATGGGAGAGTCAGTTTTCCAGGTGTCTCTCCCCACATCTTTCCTTCCAGGGCCAGCAGCCTGGGGACCCAGCTGTGAAGTTGCCCCAGTCACTGCTTGCAGAGCAAGTGGCTCTAAGAGCTGCCAAGTCTCCCCTCCAGCTCCACTCAAAGCAGTTCTGGGTAAGGTTTCGCCAACAAGAGCCACTGGTGTAAGCAGGCCGGACAGGTAGTCGATTGCTTTTCAGGTATCTTTCTAAGAGCCTCCGGGCATGTGTAGTATGCCTCAACACTCCGTGGGTCTACTCTCCCCAGGCTTTTTTCCCTTGTGCCGTTTGGAAGCCCGCAGCCCAGCCCGTACAACTTCCAAGGGGCTCTCTGAGGTCTGCTCCATGGGAATGCACTTTGCAACCTGTATCGGCTGGCAGGAAGTTGCCCCAGCCACTGCCTGCAGGGCAAGAGGCCCTAAGAGCTGCCAAGTCCCTCCTCCAGGTCTGCTCAAAGCACAGTTCTGGGGAAGGCTGTGTTAACCAGAACTGTCAGAATAAGAAGGCATGTCAGGGAGCCGATTGCTGGTTAGGCTCCTTTCTAAGGGTCCCCAGGTATGTCTAGTTTTCCTCAGCACTCCATGGGTCTGATCTCCACAGGCTTCTCCCTTGTTCCCTGTTTGGTAGCCTGCAGCAAGCTGCTTGCGTGCCCAAGGCCCAGCCCCCACCACTTCCACAGTGCTCTCTGAGGTCTGCTCTGTGAGAATGTGCTTTGTAACCTGTATCTGCTGGCAGAGGCACCCTGCCCATACAGGTCCAGGCCTAGGGGTCCTGGCCCTTGCACACTTCCTTTGCTGTTGGTCAGGGAGCCGGGACCACACAGAAACTCTGGCTACAGCCCATGCAGAAGTCCACTGCTAATAGTCTCCAGCCTAGACCTTCCATCTGTGAGCACGCACACTCACGCCCATGCCAGAGGTGCCAGGTGGAGCCACTTGCACACCGACAGTGATTGCAGACCAGGAGTGAACAAAGCCCAAAGCAGCTCTGGTGCTGACCTCCACAGGCAACCAGCTTGGCCAACTCTGCTGGAGTCTCCCACTTGTGATACCTCCATGTCCGCGATGTCAGGCTGAGCCACCGGCACGCATTCTCCTCGGCTTGATTATCTGCCCTAGCCCAGCTTTTTCCCTCACCCTCAGCCCTCTTTCCTCTCAGTTCCAAGTGAAAGCAGCCTTTCCTCAGATTAGTGAGGAAAGCAGAATACTCCGTTCTTCATCTTATTTCTTTCAGAGTGGATAAAATATTCAGCCACCTTTTTGCCCAATTGTATCTTTGTTTGGTGTATGTGTGTTTTAGATGCTCCTGAAATTGTTTTTCTGTCTCTAGTTGTTGAATTTGTTGAAATATCAAGGGGAGATAGTGGGAGCACCCCTCATGGCACCATTTCTCTGATGTCACTTCTAGATGTACTATTTTTTAATATACAGTATAGTTTTATTGTATCTGCTAGTATTTTGTTTATGATATTTGCATCTGTATTCATTAGAGCATGGGTCCCAAAACTTTTTACACAGGGCGCCAGTTCACTGTCTTTCAGACTGTTGGTGGGATGGACTATAAAAAAAACTATGAACAAATGCCTATGCACACTGCACATGTTTTATTTTAAAGTAAAAAAACAAAATGGGAACAAGTACAATATTTAAAATAAAGAGCAAGTAAATTTAAATTAAAAAACTGACCAGTATTTCAACGGAAACTATGGGTGCAGATGCATCCTGTGCTCCTCTCAATGACCACCAATGAAAGAGGTACCCCTTCTGGAAGTGCGGTGGGGGCCAGATAAATGGCCTCAGGGGGCTGCATGCAGCTCATGGGCCATAGTTTGGGGACCCCTGCATTAGAGATAGTGGTCTGTAGTTTTCCTTTTTTGTGTTGTCCTTGACAGGTTTTGGTATCGGAGTTATATTGGCTTAATAAAATGTGTTAAGGAAACTTTGAGAAAAATGGTATGAAATATTTGAATGTTTGGTAGAAATTATCAGTATAACCATCTGGTCCTGAAGGGGAGGCTTTTGAGAGTTGTTTCTATTTCCTCCTTGCTTATAGGTCTATTTAGGTTTTCTACTTCTTTGTGACTC
This sequence comes from Rhynchonycteris naso, assembly GCA_037038555.1. Taxonomy (NCBI): domain Eukaryota; kingdom Metazoa; phylum Chordata; class Mammalia; order Chiroptera; family Emballonuridae; genus Rhynchonycteris; species Rhynchonycteris naso. The sequence goes on from CM073003.1 coordinate 85,282,097, forward strand.
AGTCTAGGAAGATTGTGTAGTTCTGTGTATTTATCCATTTACTCTAGGTTGTTGAATTTGGTGACATATACTCTTTTAAAGTATTCCACTGTGATCCTTTGTATATCTATGATATTTGTGGTAATTTGTCTTCTTTCATTTCAGATTTTGTTTACATGAGTCATTTTCCTTTTTTTCTTAGTGAGTTAGCCAGGGGTTTGTCAACTTTATTTTTATTTTTTTGTGACAGAGACAGAGAGAGCCCTAGAGAGGAACAGACAGACAGAAAGGGAGAGAGATGAAAAACATCAATTCTTCATTGTGGCTCCTTAGTTGTTCATAGCAATAAAGAAGATCTGGAAACAGCCCAAGTGTCTGTTAGTGGACGAGTGGTACATATATACAATGGAATACTATGGGGCTATAAAAAAAGAAAGAAATATTACCTTTTTAAATTTCTCTTTATTTATTCATTTTAGAGAAGAGGGGGGGGAAGGAAGGAGCAGGAAGCAGTAACTCCCACATGTGCCTTGACCAGACAAGTGCAGGGTTTTAAACCAGCAACCTCAGTGTTCCCAGGTTGACATTTTATCCACTGCACCACCACAGGTCAGGCAGAAATATTACCTTTTGCGACAACATGGATGGACCTGGAAACTATTATGTTAAGTAAAATATGCCAGGCAGAGGAAAAAAAAATCATATGACCTCACTTATTTGAGGAATCCAAGAAACAATGTGAACTGAGGAACGAAATTGAGACAGAGGAGAGGTCAAAGGGACCAGAGGAAAAGAGGACAGAGGGAAAGGGGATGATAGCATGGGATAAATCTGAAGGGAAGGAGGGAGAAAGAAATTGGGGAGGGGACAAGGGAGATGTTGAGGGGAATACAGGAGAGGAGGGATGCATTCGGGGCAACACTAGAATATGTGTAAATACAATATATTAAATTTTTAAAAAAAGAATAAAAAACATTAAAAACAATAGATGGGAAAGACAAAAAAAAAAAAATAATGAATGAAAATACTTAACACATTTGCACCGGGACCTGTCGAATTTACTAAATCTTACTAAGAATGTGTGTGTGTGTGTGTGTGTGTGTGTGTGTGTGTGTGTGTGTGTGTATAAAGATAACTTTTTTGTCATTTTAACCCCTCTTTTTTACAAATTCTAAAACACATAAGTCAAAAATGTTTTTAGTATCAGAATAAATTTAATTTTGTCATGAAAAATAAGCTAAAATAAAAAACCATAGAACCATATCAATACTACATAAAAATTCATTTATTTCAACATGATTTCTGATTCAAAAGAAAACTCTGAGCAAACTAGTAATAGAAGAAAACTTTCATAAGCAGATAAAAAACATCTATAAAAAACTTATCATTAATGTCATACATAACAGGGAAAGACTGAATTCATACAAAAATGCAAAGGACATTAGAATAAACAACTTTGCAAAAGTAAAATAAAATTGAAGGATTAACACTACCTGATTTCAAAGTTAATTATAAAGCTACAGATATCAAGATAGTGAGGTATTGGGTGAAGACTGACAGATCAATGGACAGCACAGATTCTAGAAATAGACTCACATATGTACAGACAAGTGGTTTTTGACAAAGGTGCAAAACCAGTTCAGAAGAGAAAGGATGGTCTTCTCAATAAATGCGGCTGAAAAAATTGTATATCTTCTATATTCATATGCAAAACATCAAACCATATTCAAAAATCAACTCAAAACTGATCTAATGTAAACCTAAGAACTATAATACTTCTAAAAGAAAATCTAGGGAAAAATTTTTGTGACCTTATGATGGGCAAAGATTTCTTAGCTATAAATCTATAAATAAGTGGACAACCCATAAGTAGAAAAAAATAAAAATTAGACTTCATTAAAAATAAAAACTTATCCTTTAAAAAGACAAGCCACAAATTGGGAAAAGATATTTATAAATTATATATTCAATAAAGGTCTTATATCCAGAATATAAGATGATCTCTCAAAACTCAGTAATAGCCTGGCCTGTGGTGGCACAATGGATAAAGCATTGACCTGGAACATTGAGGTTGCAGGTTCAAAACCCTGGGTTTGCCTGGTTAAGGCACACATGGAAGTTGATGCTTCCTGCTCCTCCCCTACTTCTCTCTCTCTCTTTCTCTCTCCCCTCTCTAAAATGAATAAATAAAATAAAAAAACAATTCAGTAAAAAAAAAAATAACCAACCATAAAGAAATGGGTAAAATAGTTGAACAGACACTTCACCAAAGAAGATGTTAAGATGGCAAATAAACACATTTTTAAAAAGATGCTCAATATAATTAAGCATTAAGAAAATGCAAATTAGAGTCACGATGAGATACCACTGTACAATTATTGGAATGGCTAAACTTTTCACAAATAGTATCCTATCCTGTTTCACAGCTGAATACTGTCCATATGCCTCTTCTAGGTTCTGGGGCTGCAGGCTGGGGCTTTGTTCCTGGGACCCAGGTCCCTACCTTTCCACTGGCCTCTCTTCCCACCACACGAGTCTCTCCAGGCTGCCTTTCACTCCAGGGAGCAGGGCAGCCCTTTCTGCGTTTTTGCTTTTCCTACCAGTCTCAGTGTTGCTTCTTCAGTGTTCCCCAGTTGAAGAGTCCTCTCAGTCCAGTTCAGCATTGGTTTATCCAGAAGATGGTTTCTTAAAATCAAATAACCCACTTTGGTTCTGGGAGTTGGAAGTTGGGGAATCTGCCTGCTCCATCGCCATCTTGCCCCTCCTGGGATCTATTTTTAGTAGCACACTGTTATTCCACTCAGTTGCGCATTCCTTGCTTGCTTCCTGTGTGTACCCTGACCGGGGATCAAACTTGCCACCTCACCATTTCTAGATGATGCTCCCAACTGACTGAGCTAACCATCCAGTGCCAGAGAGAGATTTTCATTGCATTTGATAGAGACAAAAGTAGATTAAGGTTGGTTGAGGCCTCAGGCGTAGAAGAAAATATTGGGCCCCTGTTTCCCATCTCCTTCTCTCTGTACAAACTGGCTTCTTCCTCAGCACTCCGCCATCTTGGCTGTTTCTCTGGAATGGCTAAGCTTTTAAAAACTAAAAACAGAATAAAGTCAGTGAGGAGTGAAGGAACTTGGAATTTCATACACTGAGAGTGGAAATGTAAAAGGGAGAAACTACTTTAAAAAAATATTAAAGCTTCTTACAATGATAACTCTGGGCCTTGGTCAGTGGGCTCAGAAGTAGAGTGTCAGCCCAGCATGTGAAAGTCTACAGTTTGATTCTCTGTCAGGGCACACAGGAGAAGTGACCATCTGCTTCTCTACCCTTTCCCATCTCTCTTCTTTCTATCTCTTTCTTTTCCTCCCACAGCCATGGCTCGGTTGGAGCAAGTTGACCCCAGGTGCTGATGTCTCCATGGCTTCACCTCAGATGCTAAAATAGCTTGGTTGCTGAACAATGAAGCAACAGGCCCCAGATGGGCTGAGTATCACCCCATGGGGGCTTGCCGGGTGGATCCTGGTCAGGGTGCATGTAGGAGTCTGTCTCTCTGCCTCCCCGCTGTTAGAATCCAGGGAGTCCGAAAAGACCAGCACACAGGCTTTAAAGAAAAGGAAACCTGCTGGGCTGGCTTGCAAGGGGAGTCGTGCCTAGTACAGGGTTGAACAGGGCTTTAAGGGTCTTTTTCGGGAGGTGGAGTTAGAAGGGTCGTGGGCATCATCTAATTGGCTGCTGGACAAAGGATTGTGACATCAGACATTCCTTTGGGGTTGGTCATCTGCTGCAAGCCCTAAAATGAGACTTACTGGCAGGGTTAAAGAAATGAAACTTAAGACCCACTTCTCGCTTAAGAAAAAAAAAGTTAACTCTGACTATATGATCCAGCCATTCCACTCCTAACTATTTAACCAAGAAATTAAACCATACATCCACACAAAGTCCTGCAGTTTGATTTGTAATAACCCAAAACTAGGAACAATCCAAATGTCCACCAAGAGGTGAGTGGATGGACCAGCTGGGAGATATCCATACAATGAAATTCTACTCAACAATAAAAAGGAATGGCTATTGATACACACAACAACATTGATAACTCTCAAAATAATAGAGCTGACTGGAAAAAGTCAAACAAAACACATATAAACAATATGATTCCATTTCTATAAAATTCCTTAAAGTACACACTACTCTGTAATGACAAGAAGCTGACCAGTAGTTGCCTGGGGATTAATGTGGGGGGAGGTGAGGGGAGGAGGAAGAAATTATAAAAAGGCATAAGGAAACTCCTGGAAGTGATGAATCTGTCCACTATTTTGATTTCGGTAATAGTTTCAAGGGTAGATACATTTTCCAAAACTTATCAAATTGTGCACATTATAATGTGCAATTTACTGTACATCAATTATACCACACTGGAGCTACTAAAAAAAAATTAACAATGGTTAAAAAAAAAGAAAAAATGCTCATTTGATCAAACCAGTAAAAGTAAGAAAAGGGATAAAGACGAACGAGCAAAATAAAATAAACAATAAACATAATGATAGTTGCCAGAAGTAAAATGAGCATTGACAATTGTCATTCAACATAAATAAAGTGAGTTACCAATCAAGAGTGAGAGACTGTCAGATTGGCATGAAAACAAAACCTCCTCTGTACTATATACAAACAGATATAAATCCAAGGGATAAAGAAAAACTGGGGAAAAAAAGAAGTGGACAGGGATACCAGATAAAAGCACAGAAAGGGAAGGCAGAAGCAGCCTGTTAATTAAATAGACAATCTACTGGGTGCAAACTTTCCTAATCAGGAAAATTTAAAGTTTAGTAAATTAATTATTTGTCTTGAATATATAGATGTTAAAGTGGAAGACTTACTAACATGAGGCTTGTGTTGATTTTTAAATGAACAATCTAACTGCATTGGCCGATAGTACAGTGGACAGAGTGTCTCCACGGAGTGACAGACACTGGTTGGATCAGAACTCTTTGGTTGGAGCCCAGTCACAGACATGTGTGAGAAGTGAACAATGGGTGCACAACTAAGTGAAACAGGAGCTGATGCTTCTCTCTCTTTCTCCTTTCTCCCCTCTCCTTCTCTCTCATTTTGAGAGCCTGGCTGATGACATACTGTGCTGTTTGTTCCATAGTCTTTTATTCCCAACTCTTCAAATTTGTTGTCTCTAAATAGCTATATGTAATGGGAGTCTTTATGGGGAAAGTCATGATTTGTAATTTAACCCAAGAGTTATTAGCAGCTTATCATTTGGGAAAAGACTGGAGGATGCTGGCTTAATGTATTATTTATTTGAGAAGCATTGGTGGTCAACAGATGCAGCAAATCATGGATAAGAAACATCTTGTGATTCTCTTTCCTTGTGGAAGTGGGATTCTGGGCAATATGATGAGTGGCTCAGTATATTTGCTGGTCATTCATGCTCTCAATACATACTTGGTACAGAGCTTCCATCAGGGTGGGGAAGAGGGAGACGAGGATTGTGTCCCATCTATGATGTGCCTTCAGTGACCCTCTACAAAGGCCCAGAACTCAGTGCACAGCCACTGAAGTCTGAAAATAAACCCCACCAGTGGGAGAGTGTAGAACAGCGTCCTGACACTTCAGCTTACTCAGAATCAACTGAGGCCTATTAAAACAGAGGTTCCTGGGCCCCCTTACTGAAGTTCTTCCTGGGGAGGTCGGCAGTGGGGCTGAGATTGCACATGTCTAAGAAGTGCCCACGTGCTGCTGCTGCTGCTGATGATGACTGGGAAACCATGCTCTAAGGACCGTTCTTTGTTTCTCCTGTTGGCGCTCCTCAGACACAGCTTCAGCCTTTATTCAGTTCTCTCGCCATTTGGGGAGTGAGCATATATCTGGTAGTGCATGTCATGGTACCTCGCCCAGATCCTTCACCCCCTATTAAGAGCTCGCCCCTCGGACCCCAGCTGCACCTCCACCTGCATGAGCCTCAGAGCACTGGACACTCAGAGAACCCCTGAGTGGCCCGGGGCAGCAAGAAATGGCAAACACACACAGTTCATCTCTGAGGCAAAGCAAGCACCGAGGAGGTGAGCCCTCCTGCTTTCCCAGCCTCCGTCTCTGCAACGATAATGCTGCCACTTCTGCCACTGGAGTCAGCTGGAGGCACGGTGCTGGCCAGTCTGTGGGAAAACTCTAAATGAATCAATCCATGCAGAGAGGCTTGTGTTGTAGAGGGTGTAGAAAACTTAGACTATACACAAACATCAGGTGGGCGGGGAGGACAGGGAGGAACCTGGAGGCTTCCTACAGGGTTAAAGGTTGTAGGAACCTCCACAGGCCAGAATGGCTCACCATCTACTCACAAACTCCTCCGAGACATTAGGTCTAAGAAATGTAGGGCAAGACACAATGGTTAAGCTGACCCTCTTGTTTTATCTTTCGTTCATTCAACAAACATTTTTTGAGAGTCTCTGTTGGGCTTTGGGTTAAATCTTGGGATTTAGATAGAATTAATCATGTTAAATGAAATCAGTCACACAGAAAAAGTTAAGAACCATATGATTTCACTCATGTGGGATGTGAAACTGAAAGCAACAAGTGCACAAACAAGAAAGACAAACAAAAACTAAGACACAGATAACAGCATGGCAGTAGGGGCATAGTAAAAGGTAAAGGGGGTCAAATATATGCTGACAGAAGGTCTGACTTTGGAGGTGGGCACACAATGCAATATACAGGTCTTGTATCATAGAAATGTACACTTGAAACTTATATGATCTTTTTAAAAATGTATTGTGTTGATATGGTTTCAAGTGTCCCACTTAATAGACCACTCTACCCCACACACATTGTGGCTCCTATATCACATGCAAAGTCTCTTTTCATTTCCATTTCAACTCTTTTGTCCCCCCACCCCTATCTTTAGCCCCTCTTTCCCTCTGGGAATTGCTACCATGTTGTCTGCATTTATGTGTTATGTATGAATAATTTTGGCTAATCCCTTCACCTTCTTTGATCCCATCCCCTCTTCTCCCTTCCCTCTGAAAGCTGTCCATCTGTTCCCTGTAACCCTGCCTCTGTTTCTGTTTTGTCCCTCAGCTTATTGTGTTAATTAGGATTCTCTATATATATGAGACCATATAATATTTGTCTTTCTCTGCCTCAGTTGTTTCATCAAAATGATCTCCAGATCCATCCGTGCCTTTGCAAAAGGTAAGATTTCCTTCCTTTTCATGCTTATTGTGTAAATGTAGCACAGCCTTTTTTTAATCTATTCATCCACTGATGGATACTTGAGCTGTTTCCAGATCTTGGCTATTATAAGCAATGCTGCAATGAACATGGGGGTGCATATCTTCTTTTAAATTAGTGCTTTGGAATGTTTAGAATATACTCCTAGAAGTGAGATAGTTGGGTCAAGAGGCAATTCTGTTTTTAAATTTTGAGGGTATGCCATATGGTTTTCCACAGTAGTGGCATGAGTCTGCATTCCCACCAGCAAGCAGTGCAGGGAGGTTCCTTTTATACCACACCCTCGCCAGCACTTATTGTTTGTTGATTTGTTGATGAAAGCCATTCTGGCAGGTGTGAGATAGAGTCTCATTGTGGTTTTAATTTACATTTCTCTGATGATTAGTGACATTGAGCATTTTTCCTATACCTATTGCCCATATGTAAGTCTTCTTTGGAATGTGCCTATTCAGGTTCTTTGCCCACTTTTTTTTGCATTTTTTCAAAGTGAGAAGTGAGGAGGCAGACATACTCTTACATGCACCCAACCAGGATCCACCCAGCATGCCCACTAGGGAGTAATGCTCTGCCCATCTGGGGCATTGCTCCATTGCAACCAGAGCCATTCCAGTGCCTGATGCAGAGGCCATGGAGCCATCCTCAGAGCCCAGGCCAACTTTTGCTCCAATTGAGCCTTGACTATGGGAGGGGAAGAGAGAGGGAGAAAGGAGAGGGGGAAGGGTGGAGAAGCAGATGGGCGCTTCTCCTTTGTGCCTTCACTGGGAATCAAACCCGGGACTTCCACAAGCCAGGCCGACACTCTACCACTGAGCCAACCGGCCAGGGCCAGCCCATTTTTTTAATTGGATAGTTTACCTTCCTGGTGTTGAATTTTAGAAGTTCTTCATAAATTTTGGTTATTACCTACCTCTTTATCAGATGTATCAACAAATATGTTCTCCCATTGAGTGGGTTGTCTTTATTTTGTTAAAATGAAAAAGCATTTTAGTTTGATATATTCCCTTTTCTTTTGTCCTTTATTTCTCTAGCCCAAGAAGATATATCAGTAAAAACATTGCTTCAAGAGATGTCTGACAGTCTATGCTTATGTTTTCTTCTAATATTTTTATGATTTCATGACTTATATCTAAGTCTTTTATCCTTTTTGAGTTTGTTTTTATGAATGATGTAAGTTGGTGGTCTAGTTTCAGTTTTTTGCATGTACCTGTCCAATTTTCCCAACATCATTTATTAAAGAGACTGTCTTTTCTCCATTGTGTACTCTTGTCTCCTTTGTCAAATATCAATTGACCATAAAGGTGTGGGTTTATTTCTGGGTTTCTATTTCATTGATCTGTATGCCTGTTCTTATGCCAGTACCAGGCTCTGTTGATTATACTGGCATGGTAGTACAACTTGATATCAGGTAGTGTGGTACCTCCCACTTTGTTCTTCATTTTAAAGATTGCCGAGGCTATTCAGGTTGTTTTTTTAGTTCCATATAAACTTTTAGAATATTTGTTCTAGATCTGTGAAGTATGCCACTCATATTTTAATAGGAATTGCATTGAATCTATAGATTGCTTTGGGTAGTGTGGACAATTTAATGATGTTATTTCTTCTAATCCATGAACATGGTATATGCTTCCACTTGTTTGTATCTTCCTCAATTTCTTTTTTTCAATATCTTACAGTTTTCTGAGTATAAGTCCTTTACCTCCTTGGTTAAATTTATTCCTAAGTACTTTCTTTTTTGTTGTTATTGCAATAATAAACGAAATTATTTCCTTGATTTATCTTTCTGACGTTTATAATTGGTGTATAAAAATACCACTGATTTCTGAATATTAATTTTATTTCCTGCCACCTTGCTGAATTCATTTATCAGGTCTAGTAGTTTTTTGGCTTAGGCTTTAGGCTTTTATATGTACAATATCATGTGGTCAGCAAATAATGACAGTTTTACTTCTTTTCCAATTTGAATACCTTTTTATTTCCTGTTGTTTGATTGTTGTGGCTAGGACTTGAAGTACTATGTTGAATAAGAGTGATAAAAGAGGATGTACCTGTCTTCTTCCTGATTTTACAGAGATGGCTTTTGATTTTTGCCTATTGAGTATGATGTTGGTTTGTGATATATGGCCTTTATTATGTTGAGGTATGTTCCTTAGATTCCAACTTTGCTGAGTGTTTTTATCATAAATGGGTGCTGGATTTTTTCAAATGCTTTTTCTGCACCTATTAATATGATTGTGTGATTTTTATTCTTCATTTTGTTTATGTAATTAATCGTGTTTATTGATTTGAAAATATTGTGCCAGCCTTGCCTCCCCAGAATAAATCCCATTTGCTCATGATGCGTGATCTTTTTAGTGTATTGTTGGATCTGGTTTGCTAATATTTTGTTGAGAATTTTTGCATCTATGTTCATCAGGGATATTGGCCTAGAGTTTTCTTTCATTGTAGTGTTTTTGCCTGGTTTTGGAATTTGAATAATACTTGCCTTATAAAATGAGATTGGCAGTCTTCTCTCCTTTTAAATTTTTTGGAATAGTTTAAGTAGGATAAGTGTTAGTTTTTCTTTGAATGTTTGGTAAAATTTGCCAGTGAAGCCATCTGGTCCAGGATTTTTGTTTGCTGGAAGGTTTTGATGACTGTTTCAATTTTATTTGTTTTAATCAGTCTTCTCAGGTTTTCTGATTCTACCAGATTGAGTTTTGGAAGATTCTATTTTTCTAGGAATTTATCCATTTTGCCCAGGTTGTCCAATCTGTTTGAAATATAGTTCTTCATGGTGTTTTCTTACAATCTTCTGTATTTCTGTGATGTTAGTTGTTACTTCTCTTTTATTTCTAATTTTATTTATTTGGGTCCTATCTCTTTTTTTTTTTCTTGATGAGTCTAGACAAGGTTTATCAATCTTGTTTACATTTTCAAAGAACAAGCTCTTGGTATCATTAAGCTTTTGTGTTTTTTTAGCCTCTCTGTCATTTATTTCTACTCTGATCTTTATTTTATACTTCCTTCTACTTCCTCTAGGCTTTATTCGTTCTTTTCTAGCTCTTTTTAGTGCAGGATTGAATTGTTTATTTAAGCTTTATCTTGCATCTTAAGGTATGACTGTAATGTTATAAACTTTTCTCTCAGGACCATGTCACTATGTCTCATGAGTTTTGAGTTGTCGTATATTCATTTTCATTTGTTTTAAATAAATTTTTTATTTCTTCTTTGATCTTATTGCTAACCCATTTGTTATTTAATAACAATGTTTGAATGTTTTTCAGTTTTTTCATTGTAGATTTCTAGTTTCATGCCTTTGTGATCAGAGAAGATGCTTGATATGATTTCAATCTTCTTAAATTTATTGAAACTTTTTTTGTGGGCTGACATGTAGTTTATCCTAGGAAATGTATCAATTAACATTTGAAAGGAATGTATATTCTGTTGCTTTGGGGTAAAATGTTCTAAAGATATCAGTTAAATTCAGTTGATCTGTTGTCATTTAAGAGCACTGTTTTTTTGTTGTTGTTGATTTTCTGTCTGGAGGATTTATCCATTAATGTTAGTGGAGTGTTAAAACCCCTATTATTATTGTATTGCCGTCATTCTCATCTTTTATGTCCATATATCATTCTTGTCTTTTATGTCCATATATCTGCTTTATATATCTTCATGCTCCTCTATTGGGTGGATAAATACACAATGGTTAAATTCTCTTGTTGGATTACTTCCTTTATCATTATGTAGTGACTTTCTCTGTCCCTTACTCTGGCCTTTGTTTTAAAGACTATTTTTTCAAATATAAGTGTTGCTACTTTAGCCCTTTTTTCATTTCCATTTGCATGAAATATTTTTTTCTATTCTTTCAGGTTAAGTCTATGTGTATCTCCTGTTTTGAGGTGGGTATCCTATATACAGGATATATTCAGGTCTTGTTTTCTTTTCCATTCAGCTACCCTATGTCTTTTGATTGGAACATTTAATTATTTTACATTTAAGGATATTATTGATTTTTACTTATTTAATGCCATTTTATTCTTTAAACCTCTAATCTTTTTACTCATGATATTTTTTCTTTTCTTTCCTCTTTGTATATCAGGCCCTTTAACATTTCTTGCAGTACTGGTTTGGTGGTAATGAACTCCTTGAGCCATTTTTGTGTGTGTCTGGAACTCTATTTCTCCTTCCATTTTAAATGATAGCTTTGCTGGATAAAGTAGTCTTTGTTGTATTTTCTTGTATTATATCACTTTGAATATTTCTTGCCAATCCATTTTGGCCTGAAGTATTTCTGTTGAGAAGTCAGATATCATACTTATGGGAACTTTTTGGAGGGATTTAATTGCTTTACTCTTGCAGGTTTTAGTATTCTTTCTTTGTCTTTTAACTTTAGTATTTTAATTATGATGTGTCTTGGTGTGAGCCTCTTTAGGTTTATCTTTAATGAGACTCTTTGTGCTTCTTGAACTTATATGACTTTTTCCTCGATCAGCTTAAGGAAATTTTTAACTACGATTACTTCAAACAAGTTCTCTATCCTTTGTTCATTCTCTTTTCCTTCAGGAACCCAATGATGTGGATGTGGTTTTTCTTTATGTTGTAATAGATGTCTATTAGAGTTTCCTCAGCCTTTCTTGGGCTACTTTTCTTTTTGCTGCTCTGCTTCTGTGCTTATGTTTATCTTGTCCCCTAAATTGCTGATTTAATCCTCCACTTTATTAAGCCAGCTCTTGATTTCTTCTACTGCAGTCTTCATTTCAGATATAGTAATTGTCATTTGTGACTGGTTCTTTTTTATGGTTTCAATGTCCTTTATAATGCTTACTAAATTCTCACTCTGATCATCCATTCTTACTCTAAGATCCTTGAGCATCCCAATAACCATATTTTAAACTCTGTATCTCATAGTTTGGTTACTTTCATTCCATTTTATTCTTTTTCTGGGAATTTCTCCTGCTGATTTATTTGGGTCATATTTCTTTGTGTTCCCATTTTGTCTTAGGTAGCTCTGCTCTGACTACCAAGTTTGTTGTGGCATCCTTAATATGGAAGATGAGCCCAGTGGTACTAAGCTCTAGGCCACCTGAGTTCCTTCTTCTAGGAATGGTTCTTGAAGGTTATATTTACCCTCCTCTTATATATGAGTCTTAAATTTGTGGATGGATGTGGGAGACTGCAAGTTGGCAAAGTTCTTGCAGTTTAAGGCTTAGCCAAAGGCTAAGTTCTTCCCCCCACACCTCCATATTGGCCATAAAGCTGAGTATTTGCACTTGTTCCATCACCCCACTTCACTTGCTTGCTTAAATTGCTAGAAGCAATTTACATGCCCTTCTTCTCACCCTCTGTTTGTTCTGATGTTGTTTGATTTCAGTTATACAGGGTAGAGGATTTTCTGCACTTGGGAGAATTCTTAGGTTGCCTTGGAAATGTGACTTTGTATCAGAGATATCATTGATTTTCTAATGAATTTGCTTCACTCTATAAGTAAAGCAGTTTGGGGGTGGAGACTCACTTTTTGCAAGCTATGTTGGTGTTGCAAAGAGACCTCCCAATTCCATTCGTTTTTGTCTCTGAGTTTATCTCTTTATTCTGCACTGTTCTCTCTCAGGAACTGGACAATTACTAGGCACACTGGTCTGCAGCAAGTAGCATCCAAACAGGGACCTGAGGAAGAGAAAACTAAACTAAAGGCAGGTGATGGAACTCCTCAAATGTGCACAGTGAGTAAATTTTGGGGGGAAAGTATAATTGGGAGTAATAAATTAGGGGACAATTAGGGTAAAAAAGTAACAAACCATTTTATTTTTGTACAAATGTTTTTATTTGAGGAGGGGCCATTGTCTGAGCAGTATCAGAGTGAGCTAGAAATGGCGGGATGTAAATATGAGAAGATCTTAAAGTCTGAGGATGACTCAGGAGATAATGGGGGTGTCATGGCTATGATTGCCTTAACCTTTGCAACTCTGCTGCCCTCTGCTCCTTCTTATGCTCAACCCTCTGCTCCTCTTTACCCTTATTAAGTTGCTCCCAGGAAGCACAGGCATGTCCATATCTTTGTCTCAGACCTTTGGAGGTCCCCACTCCATCAGGCTTTAGATTAGGCTCAAGATATAGGGGATTACATCAGAATATGTGTTGATATTAGGCTTTCGTACATGCAAGGTCTGGCTATTGCTGCAGTGCTTCAGGGTAGGACTCCAGGATAATACTTTGATAAATGGCAGTACAAATGAAAGAAGGGAAGCCCAGGAAGTACTTCTGCCAGTGGATCTTGTTTCCAATGCAGGGGTCTAGGACATTTTGCTAGAAATTACCCTATTCTCTCCAGATATCAGTCTCAGCCTTTTCCTGAGGGGCAGTCAACTAGCTTCTGCCCACACTGCAGGAGAGGGAAACATTGGGCAAAAGAGTGTAAATCTAAGTATACTGCCGAAGAGCAGATAATTCAGGGAAATGGACAATGGGACCCTCCGTGGCCCCATCAAACAGTTGGGGCAATGTCAGTTTTTCCTCAGGAAATTCTGACTCCAGCAGTCCAAAAATCACCCAGTTATCCCAAGCAACAGCAGGAAGTGCAGGACTGGACTTCAGTCCCCCCTCCCAATTCATATTAACTTCAGAGATGGGACCTCAAGCTATACCCACAGGAATTTTTGGACCAGATCCCAGTAATACAGTAAGACTCTTATTAGGCAGAAGTGGTTTAACAGTGAGAGGATTTTTTGTTCTCCTTGAATTAATAGATTCAGATTATACAGGGTAAATTAAAGTCATGGCTCACGCACTAAGGAATATAGTCACTATCTCCCCTGACATAAAGGTTGCTCAATTAATCCTTTTACCTCTTTTAAGACAAGGCCATACAAAAGTGGCCCTGAGGAAATCAAGGATTTGTCTCCACTGATGCTGCCTATTGGACTCAAAAAATAGGTCAAGAACACCCCGAAATGGAACTAATAATACAAGGGCATAAATTAAAATCCTCTTAAATACAGGAGCTGATGTATTTGTTACTACTAAGAAACATTAGCCTTCTTCCTGGCCTACTCATGGAAGTGGTCACGGAGCTGCGAGGCTTAGGGAAAAGTAAATTTCCCTAACAAAGCTCTAAGTTTTTTATAATAGAAAGAGAAAGGTCATACTGGACTTTTTCAGCATTATGTGCTGTAAGGCCAGTAGTCGCAGCCACCATCACAACCACCTGGCCAACACAGGTTCACATTTAATTTGGACAGATGGTAAGGAATTAACAGAGCCAAGAACTGGTGGGCCATTTTTCTGTATTTTAGACTCATACTGGTCAATGAGTAAAAAACAAACACACAGGACGCCCAAACCCACTCACATGTTCCTCTCGTTCCACAACCAGGAGAATCTTTCTGGTTTTCCTAGAATAAGGTAGTTAGACGTCCCACTTTTGGCGGGACAATCCCGATTTTTAACAATTTGTCCCGCGTCCCGCAGCATTTTTAAAAAGTCTCGATTTTTGGAAAAATGCACGAAAAGCTAGGGAATGGCAGGAGAACAGAAAGAGAATATACAGTTTTCGGCAGGGAGACCCTGCCTCGACCTGGAAGCGCCGCACTGCTGCAAGAGCTGGCTGCCCCATGCGGGGCCCCAAAACAAAGAACTTTGGGTGGGAAGTTCCTGCTGGGGTGGTGGCTATCAAGTCCCCTAACTACACATAGGCCCACCGGCAGTGCTGCCCTGACTGCTCCTGCCCGCTCGTGCAGCTCCAGCATAGGTTTCGGGACTGTGTAACCCGATTCCTCTGATTCACTCAAAATTTTCCATATAGTAATATTTCCAAAAATGATCTTCCTCATGAGGTATCATTATTAAAAAAAAATAGATTGATAAGGAAAAGGTTAAATCTTGGGCACC
This sequence comes from Rhynchonycteris naso, assembly GCA_037038555.1. Taxonomy (NCBI): domain Eukaryota; kingdom Metazoa; phylum Chordata; class Mammalia; order Chiroptera; family Emballonuridae; genus Rhynchonycteris; species Rhynchonycteris naso. Next base: position 85,297,166 of record CM073003.1, read on the forward strand.
AGCAAAAATCACAATAGAGAACAAACGGTTAGAAATATCTCATCATTTTAAAACAAACCATGTTCCATATAATAATGCACTAAAAATTGTGAAATACGTGCTGTCTTTACCAGGAACTAATGCTGCGACTGAACGTGTTTTTTCTACACTAATGTGTGGACATCAGAAAAATCACAATTAAGTGTTGAGACTTTGAAAGCCATTTTATGTGTAAAATATAATTTAATAAATTCTTGTGAAAAATTTCATGACCTTTTAAACAACGACAGCAATCTACTAAAACAATTTACTCAAATGAGAAATATGCCAAAGAATAAAATAATACTATACATAATTTTTAATGTATTATATTTGTAAATTTTACTTATGTTGAAATTTAATAAAGTATATTACAATACTATTTTTGCATTCTATGAAAATTTTTTTTGCTCTATATAGACCAAATTTTTAATCAAGAACCGCCCCCCCCCCCATCAACGGTGTCCCGCTTTACCAATTTTAAAATCTGGTCACCTTATTCTAGAATCAAAGGCCTCACCAGCCTTATTCACCTCTGTTCCCCATCTCCTTCTCCTGCACAAACTGGCTTCTCCTTCAGCATTCTGCCCTTTTAGTCTGGCTCTTCCACGTGGCCTTCCTGCCCTGCTACAACATGAGCCCCTCCTCCCTATCACAACCTGTTCTTCTCAAAATGGCCGCTTAGCTCCTCCTTATAAAACTTTTCCCCAGGACAACCCCTTCCTCCAGCACACATTAGCATAGCCAAACCCCTTCTCAAGCATGAAAGGCAATTAGCTGTATCCCGTGGGAGCATCACCACATGAGAGCAGTGGTTATCTTTGACAATAAGAGTAAGAAAAAAACAGAAAATACAGATTTTACAACTCATTCATCCAACAGTGCTCTCTAGATTGCCTGTTAATTTATGGGATAAAAATATTTTGAAAGGTATGGGGAGCATTACTTGTAAAAGCATTTACTACATTTTGTCACTTTTGGAATTGACCTGAGGTATTCCTTATGATCCTCAAGGTCAAGGCATTGTAAAGCATGCCCATGAAATGCCCTCAAATTTCTGCAAATCTTCTTTGTCATGCTCTTTTTACTTTAAAAATTTTTTGAATACTGATATAAAGGGCCATTTAGCGGCCAAGAGAGTCTGGAATCCAACGAGGAAAGCCTTCCCTGAAGTGCAATGGAAGGACTCGCTCACAGGAATCTGTCAAGGGCCAGACCCTGTTCTCTTACGAGGCCGAGGATATGTGTGTGCATTTCCTAGGTCTGCTGAGGCTCCTCGGTGGGTTCTTGAATGTCTGGTGAGACACCATGAATTTGGAGAAAGATTCGACCATCACCTTCAAGAAACCACCTCCACCTCAGCCTCCAGGCCAGGAGTACCTGCCATCAGCAACCCCCAACCTGGGGGCAGCTGAAGAAGCTAATGACGGAAGGGGTAGAGATGGTCAGGCAATATGAAAAGGAAATGACCCTAGACTATTTTTGGCTGTATTGACTGTGGTGACTTGTCAGTCTGTCTCCGAATTGGAATCTGGGAAATCAGATGAGTGCAAATCTCAGCACACAAATTAAAAATAAAAAGGGAGGGTATGTGGGAGACTGCAAGATGGCAAAGCACTTGCAGTTTAAGGCTTAGCCAAAGGCTGTTCTTCCCCCACACCTTCATATTGGCCATAAAGCTGAGTATTTGCACTTGTCCCATCTCCTCACTTTACTTGCTTGCTTAAGTTGCTAGAAGCAATTTACATGCCCTTCTTCTCACCCTTTGTTCTGATGTTGGTTTATTTCAGTTATGCAGGGTAGAGGGTTTTCTGCACTTGGGAGAATTCTTGGGTTGCCTTGAAAATGTGACTTTGTATTAGAGGTATCATTGATTTGCTAATAACTTTGCTCTGCCCTATAAACAAAGCGATTTGGGGTGGACACTTACTTTTTGCAAGCTATATTGGTATTGCACAGAGACCTCCCAATCTCAACCTTTTTTCTCTCTGAGTTTATTTCTTCATTCCACACCATTCTCACTCAGGACCTGGACAATTACTAGCTGTGTTGGTCCGTGGCAGGTTGAGTTAAACCTTCAGGTTGGCCTTCTCTAATAGTCAGCCTTGGTCATATGTATTAGATGCTATAGTGTCTGTCCTTTGGGGCATACTTACTCTTAGCAGGGTCTGGTGCCTGCTGGACTCCCACTTTGGGAATGCTGTTTGTGTGACTACCTGAGTTTAGCATTGGTGCTGTCTGCTACCCAGTAATGGTTGTGTTGCTTCTGGGTCCTCCTGGATAGAGTTTGGATATGTGTTTGGCATACGTTGTTTGTAACTCACCATAGGCTACCTTTCTAGAGCTACCACTCTGTTCATTGTTTGTGTCTGCATTTTCTGTGCCTGTGTGTGTATGGGAGGGGCCAACCTGTGAATAAGAATCAGCCTCCTCCTGCTTAAAGCTGACAACACTTCTGTAAAAGGGCCCAAGTTCCTTAATATTTGCCTCCACTTTTTAGCTGTTCTACCTCCTCTTGCAGCTACCTGGTATTTTCACGGAGACTTCTGTAGAAATACTGTGGAGTGTGATATGACTGGCCTCTCCCCACCAATTCTTCCATTGGTTGCAAGCTTGGTAAGTTAGGGCCAGTGAGGTCTGGAATACAATGTTAGTGGGACCCCCTACTTGGGGGTTCTCTTGATTTAGAGTTCAGTACAAGGGAAATTTTCCCTACTCCAGAGCTTAATTCCTCATTCACTGCTATATATTCTAATTCTATTTCTACCCAACAAGGTGAACAGAAGGTTCACCTTGGGGGGGACCAATGGTCAATAAGTTTGTTTCTTCAGCTGGTGAAACCCTGGTCTCAGGGAGGAAAATTGAGTCTTCCACTGGGGTTGATTGTGTGCCCTCAGAAGGTGGCTAAGCTCCTCCACTGGTCCCAACAGTATGCTCCAAGGAACTCACACTTGGAATGACTATGCCCTAAGCCTCATTCCCTTCCACATGTGAGGCAGGATATCCAGGACTTGGGTCATCTGACTATGAAGCTTTACCTAGTCTAATGCTGGTAAATGTGACTTTGTGAGCTGCTGTGCAAGAGTTGACCACAGAAAGCAGAATTTGCCTTAGCTGGGTTTGGTGCCTGACATGCTCTCCATTTGGATATGCTGCTAGAAAGACTAGTTGGTCCTGCTATGTAGTCTGTAGCTAGCCACTGGATGTGTTGATTCTGGGCCTTTTAGGCAGGAACCTGGCGCTGACCAGTGTAAGACATTGCCCGTGACTGGTCATCAGCTACCTTTTTGGAGCTATAAGCAATCAAGAGTTTTTGGCTGCCTTTGCTGGGCTTAAGTGCACATGGAAGGACCAAGCTACACACATAGGCTGGCTTTTACTAGCACCATGCCTGGGGAGCACGTCAGCAAAAGGCCCAAGTTTCCCTGAGACCTTCCTCTTGCTGCCTCTGTCTGCTTGGCTACTTGTTGGGCTTGGCCACTGAGAAAACCTCTGGAAGAGTCTAGATCAGGGGTCAAGAATCTTTTTGGTTGAAAGAGCCATAAACACCAAATATTTTAAAATGTAATTCCATAAGAGCCAAACAATATGTTTAACACTAAATACAAGTAAATGTGTGCATTTTATGTAAGACCAACACTCTTAAAGTACAACAAGTCTCTGAATTCTTTTTAATAACGTTGTTACGCGGTTGCTAACCAATGATGAATAAAGTACTTCTTACCATTAATGCGACTTCTGGTGCTGCATGGTTTTGCTGATGGCTTTGTAGTCTGGTTGATACGTGGTGAGGTTAAGCTTCAAGCAGGCATTGAGGCTTCCATCCGTTAAACATGGTCATAGGTTGGTCTTAATGTTCTTTAGATGTGAGAAAGACTGCTCACATGCATACGTAGAGCCAAACATTGTCAGTACAGCAATACTCACACGCCGCAGTGTGTGGTATGTGACAGGAAGCACATTTCAAGTTTTGACAATCAGCTGGCCCGTGGGTTGAAGTTTTTTCATTTCTCCCCTCTTGTGTTTGCTCACCAACTCTGCTTCTGTCATGCAAGTCTTTACAAATCTTCATTCAGTGACTTGAAATTATTCACTCACATGTCTAAGGCCCTCAGGTCAGCATCTTGTAGCTCAAAATCTCTGACAGAGACACTGGGGACGTAACTCAGGTCGGCGCTGTCCACTGCACAGTCATGTGGATGGGTGATAAACTTAAAAAGACAAATGAGCTCACAAAATTCTCCAAAGAGCACTATGGATGACTGCAGATTAGATGTGAAGCCCGCTAGCTGCTAGAGATCAAGATGTTGAGCAGGGTCACTTGCTGTGCATGCATCTTTAAACTCTCCCAGTTTTTCAAAGTGTAGTAAACGACCTGTTTCAATGTTGGTGATGAAGAGTTGCAGCTTGTTTTCAAATGCAAACACTGCTTGTTGAAGGAATAAGACTGTATTTCCAATGCCTTTCATTTTCACATTGAGCTGGTTCAAATGTTCAGTCATGTCCATGAGATAGTAGAAATTCAGAAGCCACTCAGTGTTAGCTGACTCAGGATGCTTGATGTTTTTCATTTCAAGAAAAGGTCAGATTTCTCTCAGACAAGCCACGAAATGGCTGAGCACCTTCCTTCTTGACAACCAAGGCACATTACTGTGCATCCAGCAGTGTTTTAAACTGGCGATAATTTAAGCTCAGGCAACAATAAAGCTGACCACCTGAATGACCAGTGACATCATCTCACCAAGCTGCTCACCGCATATCCGAGCACAATGCACTGTAGGATGCAGTGAAAACTTAGAATGGGTCCCTTCATGTTCACAAAGAAGCGCTACAAATCCTCTGTTTTTCCCCCACCATGCACAGAGCACCATCAGTACACACCAAAATAAGTTTATTCATTGGTAGATTCTTTTCTGTAGCGAACTCAGTGAAAGACTTGAATAAATCCTCCCCTCTTATTGTCTCTTTCATAGGCAAAACAGCAAGATTTTCCTCACATAGTGTGTCACCGACAGCATACCTTGCAATCACGCTGAACTGGGATAAATGGCTTACGTCTGTTGACTCATCCAAGGTGAGAGAAAAGAATAGTGCTGTATTTATGTCCTTCACTTGTGTTGCCTCAATTTGATTTGCCATCATGATGGCACGATCGTGAACAGTTCTTGCCGACTGTGACATGTCTTTTATTTGTTTATCTTGCCTTTATCTGAAAATTTGTCAAAAATTTATTGGCAACATCAAGCATGAATGTTTTGGCATACTCCTCATCTCTGAAAGGCTTTCCATTTCTCACAATTCTTAAAGCACCAGCAAAGCTAGCTGAATTCCAGTCACCTTGTTGAGTCCAAACACGGAGTTGCTGCTGACTAGCTTGCACTCTGCACAGTAGCTCTTGACATGCTTTCTTCCTGCTGTCCCCTGCTGGATATTTCAATGCAGATGTAGTATGGCGTGTGTCGAAGTGCCGCTTTATATTTGACCGTTTCATCAATGCAATTTTATCATTGCATATTAGACACACTGCAGAACCTGCTCTCTCCACAAAGGCGAATTCCTCTGTCCGTTCCTGCTGAAAAGTATGATACTCCTCATCTTTTTTCTTTTAGCCATCTTCTTTGTCAAAAGGGTTTCTGCAATTAGCTAGCTGACTACTTGATTAAAAGAAGGGAAGTTTACTTCCTGACCTCACAATGACCCATGTACATTACACATTATTCAATAAAAATTTGGTGTTGTCCCAGAGGACAGCTGTAATTGGCTCCAGCCACCTGCAACCATGAACATGAGTGGTAGGAAATGAATGGATTGTAATAGGTGAGAATGTTTTATATTTTTAATGTTTTTTTTCTATTAAAGATTTGTTTGCGAGCCAGATTCAACCATCAAAAGGGCCACATCTGGCTCATGAGCCATAGGTTCCCAACCCCTGGTCTAGAACCTGGGACAATTTAAGGATTAGGAAGGGTGGTGGGTGTGGCTCCCACCCTCAGGTCTCAGGGGTCAATCGGTCCTGAATTTTTTTCACAGACCTCAGTAGGGTGTGCCACCAGGAGTTCAGTGGATGTTGCCTTTGAGACTCAGGGATTCAGTCTGTCCACAGACCAGACAGTTTCTACTGAATCTCCTGTGAGGCAGAAACACTAGTCACATTCCCAGGAAAGTGCGGGGGAAAGCTCCAATCTCAACGCCAGACAACTAACTGTCATGTCCCCTGCTTCCTGACCAAGGCTGCTTACTTCTCAGAATTGCCCAATTCCACAAGGTGGGGTAAGAGAGATTCCTGAGGCTGGGACAGTTGCTTTTCCCCAGGTTAGTGCCACTCAGAGGGGACTGCTCGACCCAAGAAAGATGGTGACTGCAGTATTGGAGATTGACTCAGCACAGGGGTTCTGGTGGCCACCCCCTCCATGTCTCTCCCTGGGCCTCCAACTTTACATTCTCCTCCCACAACTATAGTCCTCTCAGCCCTCCCTCCACTAACACCCAGGGTAAGTGGCTATGAACAAGAGTTTCTGTGTGGGCCCTGTAAGAGGGTGCCTGCATCTCTGAGATCTTCCATCTCTTCCTCACAGACAGAAACCTCACTTGTTTTTGCTGCCAAATGCCATGTAGGCACCTCTTCTACTGGTGCTCTAGGATGGGGTGCTCAGCCTGGTTCTTCAGACCCTCACATCTCTCAGGGCAAATGTCCCTGAAGCTGGGAGTCCCTTTATACCCTCAGCTGCTGCTCACTCCTGGGAGTGGGGGACAGCCCTTGTTACATCTTCTCCCTTCCTACCAGTGTTGATGTGGCTTTTGTGAATCCTTGGTTATGGACTCCTTTTCATTTAGTCCTGAGTTGTTTCTTCAGGATGATTGTTCTTAGATTTAGTTATAACTCCAGTTTGGTTCTGGAAGACAAAGGTTGGAATGTCTGCCTTCTCCATCACCATGTTGGAATCCTGAAACTTTTACAATCTTATTAACCACTGTTATCCTAATATATTTAATTAAAATATAAATAAAATTTATCTTATTCTCAGAATATAAAAACCTCAATCACTTTCATCAGGTAGTTCACAGTCTGGTGTAAGAGATGGGCAAGGAATAGGCCACCCCAGGAAGCACCACAGAGGCAGTATCCTCTGTGGTTAAGGGTTTTTGTGCTAGAACACCCAGTGCCAAATATTGTGTGACCGTGCGCAAGTCACTTTAACCTCTCTGAATCCCGAGGGAAATGATAATGGTCCATACCTCAGGGATAGGTCTCATGTAAGGTCTAAATGAGTTAATACATGCAAAGTGTTTAAAACATGCCTGGTGTAGAACCTGGATTGTTACTTCTTGTCAATATCAGTGTGACAAACAGAAAGGTACTGAGGACATAATTCAGGGGAGAAGCCAAGGACCCAGACATAAAACTAACAGCCTCTAGGAGCTGCAGCTTGCCCTCTGTTACAGGAGCAGATCCAAATACAGGAGCCCACACTCCGTCTGGTATAAGAGCTGTGGTCTGGAGGTGCCATCCAGTGAGCACCTACTGAGCGTTGAGTACCAGGCACTGGGCAAAAGAAGTAGTCAGGAGACTCTCTCCTGCTTTGGACAAGTGCAAGTTAAGGAGAGAGGGAGAATCTGTGTTACTTGGATTCAAGAGCTTCAGTCAACAACAGGTAGAAGTGGCTCCCATGCTTGAGCGGGCCCTCCTCCATCCAAGGACCCCAGACTTAGCAGCTGCATCTCCCTCTCTGTATATTTTCCCTCCTCCCCACCTCTCAATGCCACCTCTTCATCTCTGGGCCTATTTTCCTCTTCAGCTTGTAACTGCCTTGGAGAGTCTGTGCTTCTGCTCTCATGGCCAGAGAGCTTACCATCTCCACAGCATGCACTAAAAGCTTTCCGGGGGCTGTGGGCCAAGGCTTCCAGGCACATAACCCTATGACAAACATGACAAGCACTCAGTCAGAAAGGTCACTGGATGACACATGAAGAATGCTGGAGCTCAGATCAAGGCTGGTGACTCCCTGAACAGTGACCTGGGCTAGCAGGTCAGGAGAGACCAGGCCAGCAGGCAGCCCATTGTTATGCAAAGCAGACCATACTCACCTCCTGGCTACCAATCAGGAGGTGGCCCTGGCTGCGTGGATCACTCTCATCATACTTAACTGAGACATAGGGTCTCCAGCTCACGGTCTTCCAGTGCTCACATGCCATATAGGTGACTGACTGAGAGAAGGGAGAAATGACCGAGCATGTTCAGAGGGTCTCCAGGGTCTGTCTTGTGTTGTCTTCCTCTTTACTACTTCTTGCTTTTTTAGTCTCCTGAACTCCAAATAATGAGAAAAGGGAGGGACCAAGCCCTTGGAACAAGCTGGAGGCTAATTTCAATCTGAAACACAGGTTGGGACTTGGCCAGCAGCCCTCAATAACTTGCAGCTCATCCACCCTATGTTCCTAGCACTGAAAATACCCGAGCATCTGATGAAGCAGCTGCAGTTAAATTTAGGCCTGGCATACTCGGGGCCAGTCTGGGCACTAGAAGCAGCAGGGTGGGCCCACAGACTCATCCCTCAGAGGTGTAGGAGCCACCAGCTCCAGAGAGCAACCAGTGTGACGATGATGATGGCACCTGCAGGGAAGTAGAGCAAGGGAAGGAGAAGGGGGGATGAGGTTCAAGGGCCAAAGATAGGTCTCATCTTGCAGTATATGACTAGGGCCCATCAGCCTGGTACTGCCATCGGCAGCAAGACCAGGACCAGGCAGATAAGGAAGGGGACGTGGACACTGGATAACTACAGAAGGAATGTCTTATCTGAAACCATGGCATTTCTAGTTATAATAACACCGTGTTAGCTCACTAAAATCCTGCATTCCGTCTGTGGCCTTTCAGTGTGACTGGCTGCTGGGCATAGCTGTGTGGAGCGGGCAAGCTCCATGACTTCTCTCTCACCATCAGACAGTCGTCCTGTTTCTTCAGTCACCTGTTAGAACACAAACACGTCATAGACTTCAAAACTTCTCAGCTAACTCAGTCATTCTTACTGATGCCCATGTTTAAGAAAGAAGGAAGAAAAAAGAAAAAGAAAAAATTGGTATGCATGAATAAATTAATTGGTAAATTAGCATTTATTAATATGTTCAGAATCGATTCAATGTTACCTGTATAAAATAGCAATTGTTGAATGCAAAGAATACTTGGCTTGGAGTCAGATAGGCTTGAGTCTAAATGCTGTTTCTGCCGCCCATGGGAAGTTAGTTAACTTTCCTAAACTGCAGCTTTCTTTCTTTCTTTTTTTTTTTTTTACAGGGACAGATGGGGAACAGAGAGAGGTGAGAAGCATTAATCATCAGTTTCTCGTTGCCATTGTGACACCATAGTTGTTCATTGATTGCTTTCTCACATGTGCCTTGACCGCGGGCCTTCAGCAGACTGAGCAACCCCTTGCTGGAGCCAGCGACCTTGGGTCCAAGCTGACGAGCTTCTGCTCAAGCCAGATGGACCCGCGCTCAAGCTGGCGAGCTCGGGGTCTCGAACCTGGGTCCTCCACATCCCAGTCCAACGCTCCATCCACTGCACCACCGCCCGCCAGGCCTAAACTGCCACTCTCTTTTTGGTAAAATGGAAATCATAGGTCTACCATGGATTGTTATGAAGATTAAATGAAAAAATCCCAAGACAGTGTTTGAAATGAGATGATTCATGTTAACAAATGTTGTGTGGCCTTTAATCATCTGAGAGCCAGGTTCTGCAGAACAGAGACTAAGAGTGAAAGGAAGGAAGGGGGTGAGCTAGCCCTTCACCAGCCAGAGCCATCCGGGAACCGGGGTCAAGCCTCAGCTCACGTTCAGGTCTTTCTAAACCCCGTAGGGATATACTGCCCTCCTGTGTCCATTTGCTGCACTGCAGCCGCACTTAGGCTGAGTTGTACCTCCCCTTCTGTCATCTGCCATTTGAGATGCAGTATAATATAAGGTCCTGCAGGTCTACTTTGTCAGTGTTTCCGTTCCCTGTGAGCTCCTCATGCAGTCTGTGCGGAGCTGAGTGATTGTTGAAAGTAATTATTTGAGACTGGGACAGCCTAGCAGCCCTAGCTTGTCCAATCACCCAAGCAAGCTGCCCGCACTGGGGAGCGTAGGCTCACGATCCAGTGCTAATGCTAGATCTCCCCCAGGGAGATTTTGAAATGGATATCTGTGTATATTACACCCCTCTCCAGACCTGCCCAACTAGAATCTCTGAGGGTGGCTTGAGAATTCATATAAAAAGGAAAAACTCCTCAAGAGATCTCAAATCTAGCCAATTTTGAAAACACATCATTTTAACCTTTTATTGTGCTCTCCCGCTCACCTCTTGGGTTTGAGTTTTCAAATTTCTGTGAAAATTTACATTCTTACCATCAAGATTTAAATAAATCAGAAGTAAGAAATTTAAATAGCACAAGTAAGAAAAAGACAGTGTTTTCTTCACTGGAAATTAGTATTCACGTGGAGCTGGGAAGCAGGAGTGAGGAGCAGGTGAGAGGGGTTAAACAGACAGCAAGAGAAAGAATAAAAAAGACATCAAGAAGGACATAGAAAGGGAAAAAAAACAAGCACACACAGAGAAACATATGGGCAAATGAAAGGGTTAAGAGAGGAGAGAGAGAGAGAGAACAGAGAAAGGAAGGTGTTCTCATGACCATGACAACTTTTTTGTACAGCAAGAAATAAATGCATAAATTTTAGGTTAAGAAAAACATTTCAATCTAGGCATAAGGTTAATATCCATCATATGCAAAAAGCTTTTACATATAGACCAAGATAGGAAAAACACAAAAGAGAAATGAGCAAAAATATGAAGAGAAAATCTAAGTAGCCAACACATGGAAGGTGTGTGAGTTCACATGTGGGTAAGAAATGTAGATTATTACTTTATTCCTATGAGATAGGCAGAAATGTTTCTTATTGCTAGGTAAGTTGTAAGGGAAATGATTTATTTAAAACTTTTTTTTAAGTGAGAGGAAGGGAGATAGAGAGACTCCTGCATGCATCCTGACAGGGATCTACCTGGCAACCCCTGTCTGGGACCAATGCTCAAATCAACTGTCCTATTTTCAGTTCCTGGGCCAATGTTGGAAATAATCAAGCCACTGGCTGGTGGGGGGGAAAGATGGAAATAAGGAGGAGAGGGATAGAGAGAGAAGCAGATGATCTAGCTAATAAAGAATGTAAAATAGTTGTTTTCAGAAATTAACTTTTCCAGACAAACAGATATTAAGGATGTTTATCACCACAGATTTGCGTTGCAAGAAATGCAGACAGGAGTTTTCAAGGTGAACTCAAAAGATATAGTGACATAAAAACACATGAAAGTAGGCAACACAACACAATAAGGTAAATATACAGTCATATTTAGAAGATTCTAATTCTATAATAAGATGGTGTGTTAACCACTTACCCATAGTATAAATGTTAAAGGAAAAGTGTATTAAAAGTAACTACAACTACTGTAATTTGAAAACAACAATAAAAAGAAGTAGAACATGACATAAAAATATAATAGGGGACAAAAGAAATAGTTAATAACATTTGAGCTATAGAATGGGATCTCAAGAGCTAAACACAAGTGAATCAGAGAACACACAATCCCACAGAAGTAGTGGCCAGAAACCAGCACAATATAGAGTTTCTGGGACATGGAGACCATGTACAGCAATGGGCTACAGATGGCCACAGAATGGTCATAGGCCATCACAGCCAGGAGTAAGACACATCAGTGACTGCACATGAGCAACACAAGTAGAATTGTACCATGCATTCTAGGAAGGAGATGGCTTTATCCTTGTTTAAGATATTGAAGAACATCCTTGGCACAATGATCATGGAGTAACAAAAATCTATGTAAGAGAGGTGGCTGAGAAAAAAATGAGAGTGAAGTTAATAGCTGACCTGAATCAGTGCAATCATGCCCAGGCTGGCCAAAAATGTGACTCCATATATGAGAAAGAACAGCAGGAAGAGAAAGACTCTCAGCTCAGGAACATCTGATAATCTAAGAAGAATGAACTATGTCACAATAGTACAGTTCTCCTCCACCATATATTAGGTTTGGGAATCAAAATGATAAGTTTATGTTTCTTCTGAAATGAGATAAGAGAGAAAACACACATTTATATTAACATAAGAAAAATATAGGACTGGTTAAGCACAGTGTATTTGAAATAGAATTGTCAAATAATTTAAATGTTCAGTTTGTCAGTGAATCTCATTGATCAAATTTTTTTTTTGTAGTTCATTGATTGTATTTTATTTTTTCTTTTTGTTGAATTTATTGGGATGACACTGGTTAACAAACTTATACAGATTTCAGGTGAACAATTCTACAACACATCATCTGTACACTATATTAGGTGTTCACCATCCCAAGTCAAGTTTCTGTCCATCACCATTTATCCCCCCTTACCCTCCTCCACCTGCCCCACTCTCTCTCTCCCTGGTAATTACCACACTGTTGTCCATGTCCATGAGTTGTGTTTGGTTTTTTTTTTTGCTTAATCCCTTCATCCCTCACCCCCACTGAACTCCCACCCCCTGACAGCTGTCAGCCTACTCTTTTTCTGAGTAAACAGCGGCAAGATGGCGATGGAGTAGGCGGACATACCAACTCCCACCTCCCAGAACCAAAGTGGATTACAACTTAATTTTAAGAACCATCATCTGGAAAACCAACTTTGGACTAAACTAAGATGACTCTTTAACCAAGAAACACCAAAGGAGCCACACTGAGACTGGTAGGAAAAGCAGAAATGTAGAGGGGGCTGCCCAGCTCCTGGGAGTGAACGGCAGCCCAAAGAGACTTGTGTGATGGGAAGCGAGTTTAGTAGAGAGAGGAGCATCCTGAGCCCCAGAAACAAAGCCCCAGCCTGCAGCCCCAGAACCTAGAAGAAGTATATGGACAGTATTTAGCTGCAAAACAAGTCAGGATACGGCTTGTGAAAAAGAGAGATTTCTCAGACCCAGGATTTTTCTTAAAGGGACTGCACAGAAAACCTCTTTCACAACCACTCACCTGGGGCTCCAGGGGACAGGGAGAGAGGAGAAGGCTGGAGCAGCAGGAGGAGAGTATAATCTAGGAGGCACAGGCAGAAACATTTTGAGAAAAGCCACCTTAACCCCTGGGTTGAGTTACTCCCCAAATCTAAAGTGAATATTTCCCCTGGAACCAGGAATATCAGCAAAGGGAAGCAGGTCACCAACCAAACAACCTCTCCGGTGGCACTCAGAGCAGAGTCGCTTATAAGGAGGGAGCCCTCACAAATACAGTATTAAGTGCTAGGGTCTGAGCTGCAGCACCCCCACCCACACTGTGGAGGGCTCACAGAAGTGCTGGCAGTGGCAGGACACAGAAGCACAGTCCCGTCAGCAGGGACAGAATCCGGGCCGACCACAACTAAGACCCAGTATGAACTCAGTCTCACCAGGCAGGGGCAGAAGAGATGCACAAAAGTGGTTCGGCCCAACTATGGGCCTACCTGCAACCTTGCCTGCAGGGGAAAGGCAAAAGCCTGGGATCTGCAGATACTCAGGGCTGAGCACTGGCATGCAGCCCCACCGGGCATGCAGAGCCAGGACTTGCAGCCCAACGCATGAGCACAGCTTTGCCTGTGGGTTCAGGGAAAAATTCTGAAAACAGGTGGATACTCATGGCTGAGCATATGTGTGCAGCCCTGCCCACGGCACCAAGGCTTGCAGCCTCAAGTGTGGCACGCAGCCCCACCCACGGGGGCAGGGCGAAGGCCAAGGCCAATGAGGCTTGTAGACCTGGGCACGTGAACACAGCCCCACCCATGGAGGAGAGGCAAAAACTGCAGCAACAGCTGCAGCAGGCCGGCTCTGGCAACACCCATACCCAAACGCCCAAGGCAGCAGCAGAGGGGGTGGTGGGCCTGCAGACAGACCACACCTAAAGAACACAGAGGCCACACCCATCGGACTTCTGTGGTTACACCCTTCTTATACACAGACAAAATGGGAAGGCAGAGAAATGCAACCCAAATGAATCAAGTGAAATCCACAGAAAAGAACTTGATTGAGTCAGATATAACCAAATTACTGGATGCAGAGTTTAAAATAATAATTGTTAGGATGCTCAAAGATCTTAGAACAACAATAGATGGACAAAATGAACACCTAAATAAAAAGATAGCAAGTATAAAAAAGGACATTAAAATAATAAAAAAATAATCAGTCAGAAATGACAAATACAATATCAGAGATGAAGAACACAATGGAAGGAATTAAAAGCAGGATGGATGAAGCTGAGGATCAAATCAGCAAGTTAGAGGACAAGATAAACAAAGGCATGGAAAAAGAGCAGCAAAAAGAAAAGAAACTCAAAAAGTCTGAGGAAACTCTAAAAGAGCTCTGTGACAACATGAAGAGAAATAACATCCACATCATAGGGGTTCCTGAAGAAGAAGAGAAAGAATAAGAGATAGAGACTTTGTTCAATCAAATTATAGATGAAAACATTTCTAAATTGATGCAGGAAAGAGTCACACAAGTTCAAGAATCACAGAGAATTCCAGTAAAGAGAAACCCAAAGAAATCTACACCAAGACACATCATAATTAAAATATCTAAGCTAAGAGTTAAAGAGAAAATATTAAAAGCTACTAGAGAAAAAAAGGTTATCACTTACAAAGGAACCCCCATAAGGATGACATCCAAATTCTCAACAGAAACAAGGCCAGAAGGGCATGGCAAAAAATATTCAAAGTAGTGCAGAACAAGAGCCTACAACCAAGACTACTTTATCCAGCAAGGCTATCATTTAAAATTGAAGCAGAAATAAAAAGCTTACAAGACAAAAAAAAAAAAAAAAAAAAAACTCAAGGAATTTATTACAACCAAACCAATGCTGCAAAAAATGTTAAGGGGCCTGTTATAAACAGATCAAAGATGGAAACGAATATAGCAAAAGATGAATACAGCTTTAAAGAATAAAATGATAATAAACATTGGTCAAGGCACATATGGGAGATGATATGATGCGTCTTGCTCCTCCCCCATTTCTCTCTCTCTCTCTCTCTCTCTTTCTAAAATGAATAAATAAAAAATGTTTAAAAAATGGTAATAAACAACTACATATCAATAATAACCTTAAATGAAAATGGATTAAATGATCCAATCAAAACACATAGGGTAGCTCTGTGATAAGAACACAGGGCCCATACATATGCTGTCTATAAGAGACACGCCTCAAAACAAAAGATGTACATAGACTGAAGGTAAAAGGATGGAAAAATATATTTGATGCAAATGCAAATAAAAATAAGCTGGGTAGCAATACTTATATTAGGTAAAATGGACTTTAAAACAAAGGCTGTAGTAAGAATAAAGAAGGTCACTACATAATGATAAAGGGAGCAATCCAATGGGAAGATATAACTATTATAAATATCTACACACCTAATATAGAAGCACCTAAATATATAAAGCAGACTTTGATAGATATAAAGGGTGAGATAAACAGCAATACTGTAATAGTTGGGGATTTCAATACCCCCCTAACATCACTAGATATATCCTCAAGAAAGAAAATTAACAAAAAAAAGCAGACAAAGGACACACTAGATCAACTGAATTTAATAGATATCTTCAGAATGTTTCACCCTAAAGCAGCAGAATATACATTCTTTTCAAGTGGTAGTGGTACATTCTCTGGGATAGACCAAATGTTAGGGCACAAAAGCAACCTCAACAAATTTAAGAAGATTGAAATCATATCAAGCATTTTCTCTGATCACAATAGCATGAAACTAGAAATCAACCACAACAAAAAGACTGAAAGCCTGACCAAGTGGTGGCACAGTGAATAGAGCATCAGACTGGGATATGGAGGACCCAGGTTTGAGATCCCAAGGTTGCCACCTTGAGTGCGGGCTCATCTGGTTTGAGCAAGGCTCACCAGCTTGAGCCCAAGGTCGCTGGCTTGAGCAAGGGGTCATTCGGTCTGCTGTAGCCCCCCCTGCCCCTCGTAAAGGCACATATGAAAAATCAATTAATCAACAACTAAGAAACTGCAATGAAGAATTTATGTTTCTCATCTCTCTCCCTTCCTGACTGTCTGTTCCTAGCTGTTCCTTTTTCTGACTCTCTCTGTCTCTGCCACACAAAATAAAAGAAGAAAAAAAAAATGAAAAATACTCAAACACTTGGAAACTAAATAGCATGTTATCAAATAATGAATGGGTTAAAAATGAGATCAAAGGAGAAATAAAAATTTCTTAGAAATGAATGATAATGAGCATACAACAACTCAAAATTTATGGGACACAGCAAAAGCAGTACTGAGAGGAAAGTTCATAGCATTAGAGGCATACCTTAAGAAGCTAGAAAAAGCCCAAATAAACAACTTAACCCTGCATCTAAAAGAACTAGAAAAAAAACAGCAAGTAAAGCCCGGAAGTAATAGCAAAAGGAAATAATAAAGATCAGAGCAGAAATAAATGACATAGAGGCTAAGAAACAATACAGAGGATCAATAAAACAAGGAGCTGGTTCTTTGAAAAGGTAAACAAGATCGATAAACATTTAACCAGACTCACCAAGAAAAAAAGAGAGGACTCAAATAAATAAAATTAGAAATGAGAGTGGAGAAACAACAACTGACACAACAAAAATACAAAGGATTGTAAGAAAATACTATGAAGAACTCTATGCCAAAAAATTATGCAACCTAGAGGAAATGGACAAATTACTTGAAACATATGATCTTTCAAAAATCAATCTGAATGAATCAGAGAACCTAAACCAGGGGTGCTCAATACATTGATCGCGATCTACTGGTCGATCGCAAAGAAAGTGTGGGTAGATCGCATGACATTAAAAAGACATTTGTCTTTTGATTGGCATACAGGGTAGCCAATCTGACGTCTGAACTTTTGACACCCTACGCATGCGCGTTAAACCGCGCTAACTTGTTCAGTTACATTGCTGCATAGTTAGCCTTCAATTTATTTAAACTAAATACAACAAACGGTATAAAAATGAGTGCTGTAGCTGGTCCAAGTAAGAAGCCTAAAACCTACCACTTTCATACAGAATGGGAGGGGATTTTTTTCACTATGTCATATTCTAAGTGCGTTTGCCTCATCTGTCTGTGTGCCATTACTATTCCAAAGAAGGGAAATGTGGAGCGGCTTTTTCGGACTGTTCATAAAAACTATGACATTGACTTTCCTCCGAAAAGAGAGCTGAGAAGGAGAAAGGTGAAAGAAGAATACACAATATGAAATAGTAATAATAGTAATTTAAATAATGATAATATAGGAGAAATAAATTTATGTTTTGCATTTTTATTGTAGGTAGATCATTTTGACTTGGTCATCTTATAAGTAGCTCACAAGCTGAAAAAGTGTAGGCACCCCTGACCTAAACAGACCAATTACAACAAATGAGATTGAAACAGTTACCAAAAAATTCCCAACAAACAAAAGTCCTGGACCTGATTGCTTCACAAGTGAATTCTACCAAATATTCAAAGAACTAACTTTTATCCTTCTCAAGCTATTTCAAAAAATTTAAGAGGAAGGAAGACTTCCAAGCTTCTTTTATGAGGTTAGCATAATTCTGATTCCAAAACCAGGCAAAGATAACACAAAGAAAGAAAATTATAGGCCTATATCCCTGATGAATTTAGATGCTAAAATCCTCAACAAAATATTAGCAAACCGGATCCCGCAATACATGAATAAAATCATACATTATAATCAAGTGGGATTTATTCTGGAGAGGCAAGGATGGCACAATATTCGCAAATCAATCAATGTTATTCATCACATAAACAAAAAGGAGAAAAACCACATGATAATTTCAATAGATGCAGAAAAAGCATTTGATAAAATCCAGCACCAATTCATGATCAAAACTCTCAGCAAAGTGAGAATACAGGGAACATACCTTAACATGATAAAGGCCATCTACGACAAACCCACAGCAAACATCATACTAAATGGGCAAAAATTAAAAGTAATCCTCTTAAGATCAGGAACCAGGCAGGGGTATCCCATTTCACCACTCTTATTCGACATAGTTCTGGAAGTCCTAGCTACAGCAATCAGACAACAAGAAGAAATAAAGGCATCCAAATTGGAAAAGAAGTAAAACTGTCATTATTTGCAGATGATATGATATTGTATATAGAAAACCCTAAAATCTCAGTCAAAATACTACTGGACCTTATAAATGAATTCAGCAAGGTGGCAGGATATAAAATTAATGCTCAGAAATCAGAGGCATTTTTATACACCAACAATGAACTGTCAGAAAGAAAAATTAAGGAAACAATCCCCTTCACTATTGCAACAACAACAACAAAAAAATAAAGTACCTAAGAGTAAATTTAACAAAGGAGATTAAAGACTTATATTTAGAAAATTATAAAAGAAATCAAGAAAGATACAAACAAGTGGAAGCATATACTATGCTCATGGTTAGGAAGAATAAACATGATTAAAATGTTTATAATACCCAAAGCAATTTATAAATTTAATGCAATACAAATTAAAATGCAAATGACATACTTCAAAAATTTAGAACACATATTCCAAAAATGTATATGAAACCAAAAAAACCCCCAAATAGCCTCAGCAATCTTGAATAGGAAGTATAAAATGAGAGGTATCACACTTCCTGATATCAAGGTATACAACAAGGCCATTGTACTCAAAACAGCTTGGTTCTGGCATAAGAACAGGCATTAGATCAATGAAACAGAATAGAGAACCCAGAAATAAACCCACTTTATGGCCAACTGATATTTGACAAAGAAAGTAAGAGTATACAATAAAGACAGCCTCTTCAACAAATGGTGTTGGGAAAATTGAACAGCTACCTGCAAAACAATGAAACTAGACCACCAACTTACACCATTAACAAAAATAAACTCAAAATGGGTAAAAGACTTAAATGTAAGCCATGAAACCATAAACATCTTAGAAGAAAACATAGGCAGTAAGTTCAACGACATCTCTCACAGCAATATATTTGTTGATTTATTTCCACGGGCAAGTGAAAGAAAAGACAGGATAAACAAATGGGACTATATCAAACTAATAAGCTTTTGCACAGCTAAAGACAATAAGAACAGAATAAAAAGACAAACTACACAATGGGAGAACATATTCAACAATACTGATAAGGGGTTGATAACCAAAATTTATAAAGAACTTGTAAAACTCAACACCAGGATGATAAACAATCCAATCAAAAAGTGGGCAAAAGAAATGAATAGACACTTCTCCAAAGAGGACATACAAATGGCCAATAGACAGATGAAAAAATGCTCAACATCACTAATTATTAGAGAAATGCAAATTAAAACCACAATGAGATGTCACCTCACACCAGTCAGAATGGCACTCATCAACAAAACAACACACAAGTGCTGGCGAGGATGTGGAGAAAAGGGAACCCTTCTGCACTGCTGGTGGGAATGCAGACTGGTGCAGCCACTGTGGAAAATAGTATGGAGATTCCTCAAAAAATTAAAAATCGAACTGCCTTTTGACCCAGCTATCCCACTTATAGGAATATACCCCAAGAACACCATAGCACTGCTTCAAAAGGAGAAATGCACCCCCATGTTTATGGCAGCATTGTTCGCAATAAAGAAAACTGGAAATAGCCCAAGTGTCTATCAGTGGATGAGTGGTTAAAAAGCAGTGGTACATATATACAATGGAATACTAAGGGGCCATGAAAAAGAAGAAAATCTTACCTTTTGCAACAACATGGATGGACCTGGAAACTATTAAGTGAAATAAGCCAGGCAGAGAAAGAAAAATATCATATGACTTCACTCATTTGAGGAATTCAATAAACAATGTGAACTGAGGAATGGAATTGAAACAGAGAAGAGATCAAAGGGACCAGAGGAAAAGAGGACAGAGGGAAGGGGGATGATAGGATGGGATAAACTTAAAGGGAAGGGGGAAGGGCGCTATGGAAAGGGGAGCAAGGGAGATGTTGAGATGTTGAGGGGAATACGGGGGAGGGGCAATGCATTCAGGGCAACATTAGAATCTATATAAACACAAATTAAAATCAATAATAAAAAAATTTGATTGATAAAAAAAATTCACAAGCCAAAAACAGGCCAGGAAAAAAAACCCTTCCCTAGCAAACAATAGCAAACAATGGCTCCTCCCAAGCAGGCGGGCAATCTGCAATTTGCAACATTCCTCCCTGTGGGCAAGCGCCCACAGCCTTCCATAGACTGTACACACATGGCACTGCCCCTTGCTCATGCAACAATTAAGCAAAGTGCAAGTGAGCAAGCCTAACAAACTTGTAACACACTGGTTTGCCCAACACCACTCAACTCTTCTTTGTCTTTCTTCTCATATGCAAACTCCCTACACTGCTAACACTGATTGCTTCCCATAGCATTGCACCTCTGCCATGAACTTCCCTCCCAACTTTTCACTTTCTCTGTGACCTCGGCAAAACATTAAAGTTTGCATTCTCCAAAGTTCACTTTTCTTTCATGTCGTCCACATTCAGTCTCGGTTCCTTATCCCTCATGTCTCTCAGCCAACATTTTCAAAACCTACACATGACCTACATAGAAACCTCAGCATTCCAATATATTCGCAACACCCCTCACAAAATTCCAGCCATGTTTGAAAGTACGTAACACAACCCATCTTCTCATGGGTCTTCCCCTCCTTTCCCTGATGAGACTTTTACCCCCAACCCATCAGAGACTACATATCCCCCATTATCTGATCCACATCAGCCTTTCTGGGGGCTCTCTCTTTCCCACAGCTGCCTTTCCCCAACACACCTTTTTCACCTGTCAGCGTCTGAGTCACCACCCTTATGGGGAATCAGGGGTTGCAACCAACCACAGCATGTGCTGTGCCTCCTACATGCAAACCCTAGCAGCCCCCAAACCACGTTTCCCAAAGCCATGTCTGAACCCATCAGTCCCACCACCGCCATGCTCAACTTTCTGGTGCAAACTTTGCAGGAACAGCAAGAACTGGTCCCAGAAGGAGAATGACCGGTGCTGGTAATGGGAACACAGCAAAGGTTAAACTGGACAGTGGATGAGGAGAATGCACACCAGTGCAATGTAGCTTAAAAGTATCCAGACAACATGGGAGATTAGTCTTCAAGAGGGATGATTCGAGAATGTCAGCAAGAAAGCTCACACACCTGGTAAGTGTGTGCTCACTGTTCATTAATGCACTGTTCTAAAGTAGCTCAATCCACGGGTTACATAGACACCAAGGCAGGATACAGAATAAATTTTAGAAGATTTATTAATAAGCCGACCTCATATATTACTTACATGGGGTACAGCCTACCCAAATTATGCAGCCTTGAATATAGCTCTGAGGCTGGGTATATAGACATGATCACATATTGGTTGGGGGGAGAAGATGGGGGTGCACGATACAAAAGTTATTCACTGATAAGCTTGCAACATTTATCTATAGGATCTATTAAAAGGAAAAGGCATTCCTACATATCAAAACTTACAAAATAACACAATAGTGCTAAATGTTTTACACAGTAGTGATAAATGGAGTTTTGCATATCAACACAGTAGGGATAAATATTGTTTTACATATCAAAGACATTCCCAAATCTTCTAGGGTATACATTTGTCGTTGTTGCCACAATAGTTACAAGTTTTAGCTTAGGATAAGGGGAGAAGCTAAATGATGAAATTTCTTTTGCTAGAAGTGTTAGGGCTAGCCATTAGAAAAACCTAATAAGCTAGTTTCCACTTGCTTTAGTTTACAAGTTTTATACATATAAAAAAATTCAGAAGGGACGATTATTAGAAAGCATATAAAATGTTACAGAATGCAGGTTTTTCAAGCAAGGGGAGTGGGCTCAAGATCCCTTTGTCTAGAGTATACATCACTCTCAGGACTCTAGGAGAGGAGGAAGAGTTAGAATCAGTGTAGGATATGTAAACATTGTTTCCTAAAGGATCTCATTGAAGGGGAAGAGAAAGTTTTTCAGATAACTTTTATCTTCCTTGCTGTCTAGCAAGTGGCCTTAGTCCTTCCAGAGAACCATAGTTAAACTATGATTAGTTACTAACTTTTGCCCCTTTAATCTCTTTCTCTGTGTTTTTGTTTGTTTTTTTTTTTTTTCCAGAAAGCAGGGGTAAGGGGGCCTGACTCTTCCTTTTAAAATACTAATGTTAGCAATTTCTGCAATTCTTTGGCACCTTCTCACAACACGATACCTCAACAACCATAGATGACAGGCTGTGTGTGACTGAAAATACAGACAAGACTTTGTAGAATATAGTGCACTCTGGTACAGGAAAACATTTAAAAATTATACATCTAATCTTTTTACACTACGATGGAAGGAACAAATATCTCAGTTACCAAAACAAACAATGAGAAAGACCCTATCCTTGAACAAGCAAGACAGAAAGGGAGAATTCAACAAGACCAAGCACAGCACAATCCTGCAGAGTACAGAAAAGGAGCCCTGCCCACAGGGGACAGCTGAAAATGATGGGCAGACACAGACACTTTGAAAGAATGAGTCACCATGATGAACCCATACTCACATATGAAAACTGAGCACTGTGCAGTCATAGGGGGAAATCCTGACAGAAGCTATTTATAACAAAGGTGTCCTGGTAACAAACTGAGAAAAATACAGCATGCAGGTGACCAACCAAGGCCACCCTCCAAAAAATTCTGAACTGATTACATTGCACAATACAACTTTCAATAGACTTTACTGTATTAAAATTAAAAACAGATGTTCCTTCTAACGACACCATTCAATGTGTAAGTCAGCGACAAAAGGTACCTAGAGAGCTCTCATGAGTCTGGGAAAACCCTTGCAATGAACACCAGGTTCCACATAGTGAGATAATCCAGTGCAGCCAATGTCTTTCGGTGGAGCACACTGAGATGTTATTTCAACAGATGTCCACGAGGTGGCAGCACACAAACAGGCAGAACGAGGACAGTCTGTTTTCGAATGACAGCGACTCACTGCACATCAGGCTTCTGCAAACCTCAAATTATCACATTCATGCACAGGACCCTTCTTGCCAATACAGTCAGTCCCATTTTCAAACATGGAAGTCACGTACAAACTATGTCCATTTCATAGTCACAAAGCAAACCTGTACATCAACCCAAAAGCTCTTCACCCCTGCAGTAAGTTTCCAACTTTACCTGTAAAGTACTACAAACAACACACAGGAAAACTTCGGGAAGAACACGCACTCCTGAATGGCCATGCTGGGAACAAAACCCAAATGGTCACAAGTTTCTCTCCTTTCAAAAACCCTAAAAAATTCAATGAAATGCAAGGAAAGTATAAGAAAAGGAACGCTTGACTAGAGTTGTGTCTATGTTACAGATTTTGTTTCAGTTCTTACCTGTTGGAAAGTTGGAATGAAATTGTCGATCTTTTCTTTTAATCACATAATTCATGAACAACCCAAATCACAGCTGACATTTCAGAAACATGATTAAAACAAAAATAACCTTAAGAAAAGGAAATCAAGCAGCAATCAGAAAGGAATAATAATCTAGAGTATTATCATACTTGTACCAGAAGCCTTTCCTGTGCTCCACCTGCCTGACCCCTCCACAGTCACAGAAAAAATTCCACCTCTTTCTGAAGATTTAGCCTTCAGGGCTTTATTTTTAGTAAGCACTTCATGGGCAAACGCATTCGCCCTGATAAAGGGAACTACTCACCTTGGGACATGTGAAATGAATAGATCTAGTCTGGGTCTGCTATTCCCAAACAAAGCTCTCATGGCTGTGTGCTGATAGTCACCAGGTTTCCCTCACCCAATTTTTTACCCAGGCTCAAAGCAGCACATTTTTTACCCCCACTGTGAAGTTGTAGTTAATGGGATTCATACTCTCTCCTTAACAGCTTCCTGGCCTCTACTTTGAAATATAGCAAAAAGTTTATCTTTGCAAAAGTCAGATGGAGGAGTTTAAATCACAATAAATACTAGCTATAGGCCCAGAGGTGCTATCTTCTGATACCAGTCTTCTAAGGAATCAGCTTTCTACACCCCTGACCCCCTACTCCCGCCCGTTCCAAGGGCAGTACAAACCAGTGAGAGGAGGGGGACTGGCTTGCTTGAAGCCTCAGCCTGCCTGGCGGCCCGAGATCTTTTAAACTAGCACAAGCCTACTTTAGACAGTTGAGCCGGAAGATAAACAATTTGGAGAAACTGCGGCGCCTCTCCAATCCACATATGAAAAAATATTACTTTGTACCTATGTTGCAAAGTACCCGTACCTCAGTTCCACAGGTGTACGTAGAGACACCAAGTCCAGATAAATTTTGAAGAGTTTTATTAAAAGAGGAGATTTATTATATATGCTGGCCGCATATAGCTTACATAGAGCATTCTGTAAGCCCAAATCATTGTTATAAAGTACCATATCCCAGATTCTGAAAGGCACTTGTTGGGCAGATAAAATATATTATGCTCACTTTGTTAAAAATGGCGCTGCCCACAGGGAAGCCTGTTACCCGGGTGATATTAGTTGCCCTTATGCTTGGGATGGGAATAATTATATTATTGTGTGGGGGGGGACAGGTTGGAAGCAGGTAGGGTCGTTATAGCCTAAAGCTTAGTTTTAAGAGTAAGCTTTGCCCCACACCCTTGACTGATTGGATGATGCAGGGTGGTGCACTCTCATGAGGAATTTTCCCATTATGCCTCAGATAAGTGATTTTGTATCAGAGACTTCCTTGTTTGTAGACTGGATTAAAGGTTTGAATTTCTACACTATAAAGTGGGGCAGTCCGGGAACTTGCTCTCTCTTGATTCCTGAGGTTAGCATTAGAGAGAAGAGCAGATTAAGGCCATGTGGAGGAGAGAAGAAGCAGCCAAGATGGCAGAGTGCTGAGAAAGAAGCCAGTTTGTGCAGAGTTTGTGCAGAGAGAAGGAGATGGGGAAGTGAGGTGAATAAGTCTGGTGAGCTAGAAATCTTTGATTCTAGGAAACTCGGATAAGTCAGTAGCTTTGTGGGCACTGAATGAGTGGGTTTTGGAACCCAGTGTGCGTTTTTACTTGCCCGCCGGGTGCAAGCTAGGATTAAAGCTGATGGCCCACCAGCTTTTGTCTCCATTGTTTCATTACCGACAGTCCGAATCAAATGTGAACCTGCATGGGCCAGGCGGCTGTGATAGTGGCCTTGGCCACTGGCCATACAGCACTGTACCTCACTTCATCGAGTCCATGTAGAGACACCCAGTCCAGATGAATTATGAAGAGTTTTATTGAAGGAGAAAATTTGTTAAATATGCCGGCCGCATATGGCTAACACGGGGCATAGCAGGCCCAAATTGTGTGTGATGAGTATATTTCAGGGGCTGGTTATACACCCTTTGACCACATACAGGTAGGGGGGCATGACAGCATGACACAATCAATAGTAAGATTGTAACATTTGACAAGATTTATGTTACATTAACAAGATTAACATTTGTCTAGGGGATTTACAAAAAAACGTTAAAACTTTCAAAGTAATATAATCAAAGTCATTCACAAATCCCTTTCCAGTAGTATCTAACTCTCCTCCTTTGCCTAGAGCAGTGGTTCTTAACCTTTTTTGAGGTACTGAACCCACCAGTATCATATGCGTATTCACCGAACCCTTCTTTAGTGATAAATAAAATAAGAGTTTTTTTTCCAAATTCAAGACATAGGTATATGTTTTTTTACTGGTGCACAAAATGAGCCATGCATGAACATCACCTTGCTCAAAGAACAAAACCAACAAAGTGCATGAACTCACAACAAATTACGGTATTACTTTATTCTGGCCTCCACAGCAGAGGCTTCTCCGAACCCCTGAGACCGACTCATCGAACTCCTAGGGTTCGATAGAACCCAGGTTAAGAACCACTGGCCTAGCGGTACACATTCATCTCAGGTTCCAGGAAGGGAGGGAGAGCTAGGATCAGTGTAGGGTGGTATGTTAATTTTGTCTCTTATTGAAAGTGAAAGGGAGTTCTTCAGATAACCTTAATCCTTTCAGAGAACTTAAAACCAAACAACATGAGTTGTCCTTGTAAGTCAGGAGACTTCTGCATTCTTTTTCCTCCATTTTCCAAGGAAAGGACAGGAAATCCTGACCTTTTTCCCCAGAATATTAATATTAATTTGTAGCTTTTTGATACCTTACAACATTATGTGTCCCAAAAATATTTCAGGGCTGCTTATATATCCTTGATCACACATGGGCGGGGGAAAGCATGACATCATGGCACAAGCTTACAACATTTGTTTAGGGGATACACAGAAACAATAAGACTTTCAAGGTAACACAATCAAAGATGTTTACAAATCTTTTAGGGTTCCTATTGTTAGAATCCATCAGAGTCTGAAAAGATCAGAGTAGCAGCCTTTAATGAAAGGAAACCTGCCAGGCTGTCTCATAAGGGAGAGTCACACCAGGCACAGCCTATGACTGTGCTTTTTAAGAGTTAGGGGAAGGGGAGTGGGTAGGGTTGTGTGGCATTTGCCGATTGGCTGCTGGACAAAAGATTGTCTTTTATGGAGGTTTGAGTCTGAAAACTTCTAGCAGTTTTCAATCATCCAGGACTTCTCGGATTGTGACATCAGACATTCCTTTGTGGTTGGTCATCTGCCGCAAGCCCTGAAATAAAACTCATGCAGGCAGGGTTTAAGAAATGAAACCTAAAATTTCTGACTATTTGATATATAAATAAAGTAAGAGAGTGGTTCCTAGAGAGGCCTAAAGGGAAAAGGAATGGAGGTCATTATCTTCTGTAACTTCTTCCTGCTGAGTAGGAGCGGTGAGGGGTTATGGCCTCTCTAAGGATAACTCTTAGTGAGGGGCAGAGAGATGCAGTGTTGGGCAGATAAAATATATTATGCTCACTTTGTTAAAGATGGCGCTGCCCACATGGAAGTTCGTTGATATTAATGTGTGTTCTGGAACAGGCTGTGGGCAGGCCGGGTCGTTGTAGCCTAAGGCTTAGTTTTAAGAGTAAGCTCTTCTTCACACCCTTGACTGATTGGATGATGTAGGGTGGTGCACTCTCCTGAGGAATCCCATTATGCCTCAGATGGGTGACTTTGTATCAGAGACTTCTTTGTTTGTATAATTGGATTAAAGGTTTTGAGTCTATGCTATAAAGTGGGAGAGAGCAGTAGCTTGATCTCTCTCTCTCTTGCTTGGTTCCTGAAGTATTAGAGAGGAGAGCAGAGTAAGGCCACGTGAAGGCCAGGAGAAGCAGCCGAGATGGCAGAGTGCTGAGGAAGAAGCCAGTTTGTTAAGAGTTTGTGCAGGAGGAGATGGGAAACAGAGGTGAATAAGTCTGGTGAGCTGGAAAGCTTTGATGCTAGGAAACTCGGATAAGTCAGTAGCTTTGTGAGCACTGAATGTGTGGGTTTTGGAGCCCAGTGTGTGTTTTTGCTTGCCCGCCAGGTGCAAGCTAGAATTAAAGCTGATGGCTCACCAGTTTTTGGCTCTCGTGTTTCATTGCCATCTATCCGAATCCAATGCGAACCTGCATGGGTCAGGCAGCTGTGATGGTGGCCTTGACTACTGGCTTTACATGCAGTGATGGCTTCTTGTCAGGTAGGGGTGTTTCTGGGCAGATTAAATATAATATGCTCACTTTGTTAAAGATGGCGCTTCCCAAATGGAAGCCTGTCACCCAGGTGATATTATTTGCCCTTATGCTTGGGATGGGTGTGGGCGAAAGGCTGTAATGTAAGCAGGACAGGTTGTTATGACCTAAGGCTTGGCTTTAAGAGTAAGCTTTTCCCCACACCCTTGACTGATTGGATAATGTAGGGTGGTGCACTCTCCTGAGGAATCCCATTATACAGAGATTTCCTTGTTTGTATAATTGGATTAAAGGTTTTGATTCTATGGTATAAAAGGGGAGAGACCAGTAGCTTGAGCTCTCTCGGTTCCTGCTATCGCCATTGCAGGGGCCTCCCTGATCCCTTGACCTCCATGGTAAAAGCTGGTTTTCTGCTTCTCCCTTGTCTTCTCTTGTGGCTTGCCTGTATTGGTGAGACACCAATAAACAGAATGGCCTACCATCCTCCGACTCTGCCATTTCTTCACCGTCAACCCGAATCCAATGGGAACCTGCATGTGAATGGCCACGATGGAGGCTCCTGGCCTTAAAACACCCTTGACTGATTGGATGATGTAGGGTGGTGCACTGCTGAGGAATCCCATTATACAGAGACTTCCTTGTTTGTATAATTGGATTAAAGGTTTTGATTCTACGGTATAAAGTGGGAGAGACCAGTAGCTTGATCTCTCGCTTGGTTCCTGAGGTAGAAGAGAGGAGAGCAGATTAAGGTCAGGAGAAGCAGTCAAGATGGCTGAATGCTGAGGGAGAAGCCACTTTGTTAAGAGTTTGTGCTGGAGGAGATGGGGAACCGAGGTGAATAAGTCTGGTGAGCTAGAAACCTTTTGTCCGGTAGTTGCCTCTGGGTTGGGTAGTGAAACCCTCCCTTGCCCTGAGCTGTCCAGCAGTTGTTAATCTTGCTCAAACCGCACACACCCAAATTCTCGAAACTGTCTGTCCCCAAGGCTGTTCCATGAACTGCACGCCCCACCAAACCGGTCGACCGTTACCATCCTCCCCCCTCTGCAGATATAAAAAACCCAAAAACCCTCCCCGGGCACGCCTTCACAGACTCACATCCGAGAGTCAGTGAACTCGCCCGGAGTCCTCCCAATAAAGCCTGACTTTTGCTCATTTGGCTGTTTCGGCTCTTCGTTCATTCATCGGCGGCACCCGGCAATCTTTCACCTTTGATTCTAGGAAACTCGGATAAGTCAGTAGCTTTGTGAGCACTGAATGTGTGGGTTTTGGAGCCCAGTGTGTGTTTTTGCTTGCCCACCAGGTGCAAGCTAGAATTAAAGTTGATGGCTCACCAGTTTTTGGCTCCGTTGTTTCATTACCGACTGTTCGAATCAAATGCGAACCTGCATGGGTCAGGCGGATGTGATCCTGACCGCGACTACTGGCTTTACAGATGTATTTATAGGGTTCCAGATTTTTCTGTTTTGCGAGGGCAGAGTTTAGAATTGGTGTGTAAGGTTAGGTAGATGTAAAGCCAGTAGTCGAGGCCACCATCACAGCTGCCTGACCCACGCAGGTTCACATTAGATTTGGACAGTTGGTAATGAAACAATGGAGCCAAGAACTGGTGAGCCATCAGCTTTAATTCTAGCTTTTACCTGGTGGGTAAGTAAAAACACACACTGGGCTCCAAAACCCACTCATTCAGTGCTCACAAAGCTACTGACTTATCTGAGTTTCCTAGAATCAAAGGTTTCTAGCTCACCAGACTTATTCACCTCTGTTCCCCATCCCCTTCTCCAGCACAAACTCTGCACAAACTGGCTTCTCCCTCAGCACCCTGCCATCTTGGCTGCTTCTCCTGGCCTCCACGTGGCCTTAATCTGATCTCCTCAATAATACCTCAGGAACCAAGAGAGAGCAAGGTCCCAGTCTGCTCCACTTTATAGTGTAGATTCAAAACCCTTAATCCAATCTACAAACAAGGAAGTCTCTGATAAAAAGTCACTTATCTGAGACATACTGGGAGAGTGCACCACCCTACATCATCCAATCAGTCAAGGGTGTGGGGAAAAGCTTACTCTTAAAACTAAGGCGTAGGCTATAAAGACCCAGCCTGCCCACAGCCTGTCCCCCAAAACACATTAATATCAACGGACTTGCATGTGGGCAGCGCCATCTTTAACAAAGTGAGCATAATATATTTTATCTGCCCAACAGTAGATTTTTCCAATTTTCTGATTGGTGAAGGTCTGCAAGCAGTTCTGTAAGAACCTAGTGAAAAAACATAAGAAGCAGGGTCTAAAAGTTAGAAAAATAAATAGGAGAGTGAGTGCACCAATGACAGGCAATAGTCAAGACACCCAGTTTTTGTGAAACCACTGATTCCATGACTTGGTTTGTTTTTTATGAATTCGCTGGGCTTCAGAGAGAGAGAAAGTGGGAATAAGACAGGGCAGTGGCCAGTCCTCCTGCCCCTAGAACTATTTTTATAGAAATTCTTAAAGCAACAAGAAGAGGAATTACCTATATAGCTCATTTGGTTCTTAGATTGACGGGTAGTGTAGTAGAAACTGAAAGAGGCTCATGGGGTGAGATTAGGTTAATATTTGGGGTGAGGTAGATTGGGGTACAGGTTTCTGTTCAACTAGTAGGGAGACACATATAGGTGTTGGTCCCACACAAGTAGAAAGCCCCTGATTGGGTGATACAGGATGAGAGGTGGATAGAGAATTGATGGACAAGGGGTTGGTTTTGTCCATCTGACTCTGAACTTTAGCCGGTCAAGGTGGAGAAAAGTGCAGCCCTGACTGCGGGGGAGGGGGGGGGGACATGGTTAGAGGCCTGCTTTGAGCATTGCAACCATGTGGTAGGGGTAGTGAGCCAGGGATATAGCTGTGTGGTGGGATAGGAGCATTTATGTTGGGAAGCTGTAAGAGTAGGAGGTTGTAAAGCCAGTGGCCAAGGCCAGGATCACAGCCGCCTGGCCAGTGCGGGTTTGCATTAGATTCGGACAGTCAGTAATGAAACAATGGAGCCAAGAACTGGTGAGCCATCAGCTTTAATCCTACCTTGCACCTGGTGGGCAAGCAAAAACACACACTGGGCTCCAAAACCCACTCATTTAGTGCTCACAAAGCTACTGACTTATCCAAGTTTCCTAGAATCAAAGGTTTCTAGCTCACCAGACTTATTCACCTCTGTTCCCCATCTCCTTCTCTCTGCACACACTGGCTTCTCCCTCAGCACTCTGCCATCTTCACTGCTTCTCCTCTCCTTCACATGGCCTTAATCTGCTCTCCTCTCTAATGCTAACCTCTGGAACAGAGAGAGCAAGCTCCCGGTCTGCCCCACTTTATAGTGTAGAAATCCAAACCTTTAATTCAATCTACAAACAAGGAAGTGTCTGATACAGTCACTTATTTGAGGCATAATGGGAAAATTCCTCATGAGAGTGCACCACCCTACATCATCCAATCAGTCAAGGGTGTGGGGCAAAGCTTACTCTTAAAACTAAGCCTTGGGCTATAATGACCCAGCCTGCCCACAGCCTGTCCCCCAACACACAGTAATATCAACAGACTTGCATGTGGGCAGCGCCATCATTAACAAAGTGAGCATAATATATTTTATCTGCCCAACAGGGGTCCTGTGAATCGAATGGGATTAGAAAAATAATCCATTTGTTTTTGGAGAAACTTGATAGTTGATTCAATGATTGTGATGGTTTTTGGAAAATTAGATAGTTATTGTGGTGTTGTAAAGGTTAGAAGGGAGGTGACCCATTGGGACAGTAGTACCTTGAGCAGTAAAGCATAAAGGGGCAGGTGAAAGCAGGGGAGTATTCAGGGTGACTGGTCCCCAAGCAGGGGGAATTTGGGGTTTTAATTTTTTTTTTTTTTTTGAGCTGGGAATAACAGGTTTGATATGATTTATTTGCTCAGTTGGTGGCTGAAGTAGAATAATTCCCTATAAGAGTGTTGGCTGTCACAAAGAAGACAGCCCCATTTGGGTTTGGTATATGAGAACTGTCCATAGAAGGTGGGTGTTGTTGTTCGGGATAGGGAGGGCAGAGTAGGCTGAGCAGGACATAGACATACACATCCAGCAATTAACTGCATAGGAAGAATTAACTTTAATTAAAAGTTTTTGAGTGAGATTAAGAGAGTGTCCTATATATGTAGCCTCTCGGAGAGAGGAGATGGGGGCGGCATATGTGGCACCCAATAAGAGGAAAAGTAGAGTTGGTGCTAAGAGATCAAGAACTGGGGGCATGGTGGTTGGGCTTAGGGGTGATCAAGAGGAAGAGAAGAAGTAATTGAAAAGCTGCTGTTTCTTTGGAGAATATTTCAGTAGAGACCCTTGTCAGGCCAAGTCCCATATTTAATTGAGGAGTTTTTCCATTTTACTGGAGTGAGGCCTAAACCAGGAGAGGACTTCAGAGGTCTGAAGAAAGAAGTAGAAGAATCTGGCAAGGTGGTAATTGGTAGTTGCCTGTTGTGAGTGCCTGCTGGACTGGGCAGTATGGCCTCTTGGAGGAGCATTATGAGATGGACTGGTCTGGTTCTTCTTGGGTAGGGGAACATGTGGAGATTTTGAGAGACAGAGGACCTGTGGGGATGGAGATGTTAGTTTTAGGAGTATTGGTGGTATAAGACTTAATGTGGGAGAGGTGAGTCCAGTGTGAGTCTCCTTCCACTTTGCTGGTTGTAGGGGTGGACAGGATAACAGTATGGGGCCTTGTCCAGGTAGGCTGGAGAGGGGTTTTTCCCTGTGTCCTACTGTAGACCTGGTTCCCAGGGAGGATTGATAGGTGTGGTTGGACAGGGCTGTGGAAGGAGCTTGTCAAACTGGAAATAGTAGGTTTAGTATAGCTTGTTTGCTTAGTTTGTAGCTGAGGTGGGGTAATCTCCTATGAGAGTGCTGGCTATCTCACAGCAGGTGGCCCCTTTCTGAATTTTGTATATAAGAGTGGTGTGAAGGAGATGAGTATTATTAAGAGGAATAGGGAGAGTTGAATAAGCTGAAGATGATATGAACAAACATATTTAGCAGTTGGCTCAATAGGAGGAGTTAGTCTTAATTACAAGATTTTAATTTAAATTAAGAGAGTTTTTTAGATGAGAGGATTTTAAGAGGGAGGGTATGGGGTTAGAGTATGCCTTTAAGGGTAAGGAGATAAGAAAGAATAGAACAAGCTGGAATCTCCATCCTGTCTGTTATTAAAGGGTAATAATAGTTACTCATGGCTCAGGATGTTCTTCTTCTTCTGGGATTTTAGTCAGACTGACCTTGGTGGGCCCTAAGGGGGAGCAGACGTATCTAGGTGATGATTCAGGTTGACTGGAAAGGTCATTCGTAGTCATGTGTGGAGCTACAGCTTCCATTTTCTTTAACCTGGAGACATGAAACTAGGGGGTCTTTCCCTAGAGCCTTGGGGATGGTGAGGAGAACCTTAGGATTCACTGTGCTGGGAGGTAGAGGTAAATTTATAACAGAATTGGGCAAATATGGCTGGCCGAGAAGCAGTAACAGGGCCAACTCTGAGGACAGAAGGTGAAAGGAGAGAGAGACTCTGAATTTGGAGAGTAGGTTCTGGCCTAAAATAGGTATAGGGCATTGAGGCAGGAGGAGAAAAGAATCTGCAAAGGAGATACCATGTATTAGACAAGGCAGTGGATCTGTGGACAGTAGGCAGAAACTAAGACCATCAACACCCACAACGAGATCTTTAAGGGATGAGCAGGACTCAAATATTTGGGCAAGGCAGAGTAAATGGCCCCTGTGTCTATAAGAAATGAGATTGACTTACCTGCTACTTGAATGGCTACCCTAGGCTCTTTGATGGTGATAGGTCACAGGTGGCTGGGGTAGGGATAGAAGAGACTAAACCCTCTCTTAGAGAAGCAAGGTGGCAGTCTACCTTCCAGGGTCTCTTTTTCCCATAGTGATGACAAGGCCCTGGTGGGGCTGAGGAGCTGGACAGGCTTTGTGCCCAATGACCTTCTTTTCCACACTTGAAGCAGGACTCTGGTGGAGTCTTACAAGGCACCTTAGGGGCATTGGAGACTTTAAGAGCAGCCGCCAAGAGCTGGTATTTTGCCTGATCTCTTTTGGGCTGTCTGCCTTTTCCTGTTCATTATAGACCTTAAAAGCCATGTTCAGGAGATCTTGTTGAGGGGTTTGGCTAAGAGAGCAAAATTGAAATTTAGTGTTTAAAGAAGGCTATTAGACCGAGGAAAGAAAATATTCACAGTAGTATGTGGTTGGAGACTGTGGAGAGTCTGAGTTTGATCTAGGGTGAGACCTCAGGTGGTGGGGGTTAAGGTGATGCCCAGATAGACTATGGACTAAGAGTGAAGTTGAGCCTTAGCAGAGAAGACACGATATTCCTTTATGGTGAGGAAGTTAAGAAGGGTGGCAGTGTGTCTCCTTGAGGCAGGCAGCAAGGGGCTGCAGAGGTGTAGGTTATTTACATATTGTAAGAGAGTACTAGTTTAGAGATTGCATGCTGCTAAATCTTGAGCTAGTGCCTTCCCAAACAGGTGTGGGCTGTTTCTGAACCCCTGGGCTAAGACAGTCCACATAAGTTGCTGGGCTGCATTAGTGTCTGGGTCAGTCCAAGTAAAGGCAAACAGAAAGTAAGAGTCAGGGTGTAGAGGAATGGTAAAGAAGGTATTTTTTAGGTCTAGAACTGTGAAATGAGTGGTGTTTGAGGGAATGTGTGACAGTAACATGTAAAAATTAGGAACTACTGGATGCGGGAGAATTACTGCCTCATTGTTTAGGTGTAAGTCTTGTATGAGGTGATAAGCCCCTAAAGGTTTTTGAACAGGAAGGATGGGGTTATTGCAGGGAAAGTCCATGGGGATGAGTAAGCCTTGATTTAAGAGGTGGGTAACTATTGGTTTAAGGCCTTAGAAAAGACACAGTTACAGATTAAACAAAGATTTTACTTACAAATTATAAATTAAGAAATTTAAATAAGCACATTTTACTTGTTTCAATTAAAATTATATTAGAGATATTTTTTGACAAAGAGACAAAACAGATTACTTACTCACACAGCTTAATAGACAACTCTGCCTTTTTAAGCTTTTCAAGATGGCAGGGAGTTGTCAGCATAGAGGGGAGGAAGAGAGGAAGCAGACGGATGGACAGGGTGAACAGTTGGGTGGAAAGAAGGAGGGTCAGAATCTGCAGGAGGAGGAGGAGGAGGACGTTGAAGTGCTGGTGGTGGAGCCACATGGTCAGAGGAGTTAAAAAGATTAGAGCCTGTGAGGAGAAGGGAGGGGATGAGGAAAGAAAGGCCTAGTTGCTGTCTGTGGGGAGAGGGGAGGGTATGAGGGAAAGAAAAACACCCCCGTCACAGCATGTAAGGGAGGGGGCAGGGAGGAGAAAGGCACCGCTGCCGCAGCTTCTAGGAAGGGAGAGGGGATGGAGAAGAGAAAAGCACCACCGCCACCACGGCCAGTGTGTGTGTGTGTGTGGGGGGGGGGGTGACGAATTATAGAGAGGAGGCCAGGCGAGACGCTCTGGGGCCCAAGAGGCAGAGAGGTCTGTGGGATCAAATGGATCAAGAGAGAAAGTAAGGGAAAGGAGGTCGGCTGTTTTAGGGGAAGCGTTTTGGTGGGTTTCAGATGCTTTAGTGAAGAGAACCTGATATGTAGAGCAAGAAACAGTGAGTGAAGGATGAGAGCAAAGGTAAAAGAAAGCTTGCATGCACATAAGGAATCTCTGAGGCCTTCCCAGTCCGGTGGCAGAAATTATCTAGGTCCTGGAGGATGTTAATATCAAAAGTTCCATTTTCGGGCCAGTGGGAGCCATTATCTAGTCTGTACTGAAGTCATCCCATGTTACAGAAGAAGATTAATTTTGTCGGTTTGAGATCTAAGAGACTGAGTTTCATGAGGCTTTTTAAGAGGCATCCCAAGGGAGTAGCCTCTGAAGGTCAGGACTGGGAGAAGCCCACTTTGGGCTGAAAATAGAGAAAGAGAAGAGCGTCCTCTGACTCTTTCAACTATTCTTTATACTGTACATGGAAAACGAGAAGGCCAATTGTCACCGGGAATCTTGCTTTCAAAGGAGAGTGGAGCAACCTGGCTAGGCACCTAGACTTTCAAGGAAGTCTGTGTTAACAGGCTTCCCAGAGTAGAGACCTCTCAATTAGCAACCCCGAGAGGAGAGAGAATGAAGGTGAGGGACAAATAGGGGCCTACCAGAGTTGGGAAAGAGCAGAAATTTCTTATCTCTGATTCCGCAGGGGTTTGAGACAGGGTCGGGTAGCCAGTCAATCAACCTTCATCCACACAGCCAAACAGAATCAGGGAGTAAGCCCAGGATGAGCTGCAGCTGCCCACTGCTTCCCTGGTAGTAAGTGTGGCTGGTAGAGGGGATCATCCAGGCATCCGGTATTCTGTCCTGGGTTTCAGCACCAAATGTTATAATCTATCGGAGTCCTAAAAGATCAGAGTAGCAGACTTTAATAAAAGGAAACCTGCCAGGCTGTCTCATAAGGGAGAGTTACGCCAGGCACAACCTAGGACTATACTTTCTAAGGGTTAAAGGAGGGGGAGTGGGAAGGGTTGTGTGACGTTTGCCGATTGTCTGCTGGGTAAAGGATTGTCTTTTATGGAAGTTTGAGTCTATTTAACTTCTAGCAGTTTTCAATCATCCAGGACTTCTCGGATTGTGACATCAGACATTCCTTTGTGGTTGATCATCTGCTGCAAGCCCTGCCGGCAGGGTTAAAGAAATGAAACCTAAGACCTATGCATAGAGGTATGTTACTCTCAGGAAGGGGAGGAACTACAATCAATGCAGGGTGGTATGTAAACTCTGTCTCCCATTGAAAGAGAAGTTTCTCGGTTAACCTTTATTTTAGATTTAAAACTAAATGACCCATTTTTCATGCAAGCCAGAAACTTCTTCATTTTTCTCCCTCCCCTCCCCAAAGGAGGGACAAGACAAAAAAGCCTGACAGGAAAGCCTGACCTTTCCTCCCAGAATATCAATATTAATTTTTCTGCTTTTTGGTACCTTACAACACCTATAGAGGCAGTGTCATCAGCCACTTTTTCTAAGACCCCTGACTAAGCTATAAACACCCTACTCCAACCCTATATGGGGCCAACACAGCATTTGGGTTTATCTCCACACACTTGCACCCAAACCTTGTAAATAAACAATCCTTTTGGTATACACCAGCCTTGTGTTTTCAGTTCAGCTCTCCCAGTGCCCACCCATTGCCCAGGGAAGGGGTTTAGCCTGTCAGCTATCTCTTATGGGAGAAGGCAGTCCAGATCTGGAGTTCTCTCCAAGTCAGGTCTAGTTGGGGTTTATACCAACCTGCCAGTTGCCAAGAGAATCTGAAAAGAGGCTTTGCCCATCCCCAGGGAACTGGCCACCCACAGCTCTTGTAATGTATTAATATTAATATTTTATGAAGCTTAAAGAACATTTTATTAATTTAGGCTAGGCATACAGGGAGATTTTGTAAATGATCTCTGTTCTTGTCTGATTAGCATAAAACCAAGATGGACAGAGTGACGTCTTGGTCACTCCAACCATCTTGGTTTTATGCTAATCAGACAAGTACAGAGATTATGCTAATCAGAGAAATGGTGCCATGAGGAGTGATCCCAATACCTCTCTCTGAAACTTCAACAAATTCAACAACTAGAGACAGAAAAATAAGCATCTGAAATACACATACATCAAACAAAGGTACAATTGAGCAAAAAGGTAATGAATATATAATCCGCTCTGAAGGAAATAAGATGAAGAACAGAGTATTCTACTTTCCTCACTGACCTGAGCAAGGGCTGCATTCACTTGGAACTGAGAGAAAGCGAGGGCTGGGGGCGTGGAAAAAGCTGGGCTAGGGCAAACACATTCAAGCCATAGAGAGTGTGCCTGCAGCTCAACCCACGTGGAGATAACGCCAGCGGCAGACCCCGGCAGAGGTGAACAAGCAGTTGCCTTGTTTACTCTTGATATCCCGGTTGGCGAGCATGGGTAGTGTGCAAGTGGATCCACCTGACACTTCAGGTGTGGGTGCTCGCATTCCCGGATGAAGGGGCTAGGTCGAAGACTGTCAGTAGTGACCCTCTGTGTGAGCTGTGACCAGAGTTTCTGAATAATCCTGGCTTCCCAAACAACAGCGTGCTGGAAGTGCACAAAAGCCGGCTTCCCTACACCCAGACCTGTCTGGGCATGGCACTTCCACCAGCCATACAAGCTAACAAAGCACACTCCTGGGGAAGAGAACTGTGGAAGTGGTGGGGAGAAGGGTGTGCAGGCAGCTTGTAGACAGCCTCTGGAGGGCAGAACTGTGGAGTGCTAAGGCATATTAGACATGCCCAGGGGCTCATAGAAAGACACCTAACAGGTGACTGACTCCCAGCCCTGCCTAATTATGCTGGAAGCTCTGGCTGGCAAACTCTTACCCAGAACCCTAAATTGAGTGGAGATAGAGGGGGCATTTGGAAGATCTTAGAGCCTCTTGCTCTCCAGGCAGTAGCTGGGGCAACTTCACAACTGGGTCCCAGGCTGCTGGTTCAGAAAGGACAGATTTGGGAAGACACTCTGGGAAAATAAACTCTCCCATTTTTCAAACCTGCAAATGCTAACAAACCCCACCCTCCAACCACACTGAGGCCTAGTTTATGTCATCACCATAGCTACACAACAGCAAATCTCTGCCTAAGAGTGCCACAGGGGCAGAACCTGGGGTACAGCACTACCGGCCAAACAGAGAGAGAAGAAAGAAAAAAGAAGAAGATAACTTCTCAAAGCCAGAAAAAATCCAGTCTTTATAACGTTATTCATTTTTTTTCTTGTATTTTTTACCTCCTTTTTTCTTTCCACTTGGTCATTTAATCCTCTTTTTGTTGTATTCTTTTCTTTTCATTTGGAACATTATCACCCATAGCTGTTACATTTTCCATTTCCTTTCTTTTCTATGAGTGTTACATTCTTAAAAACTTAACTTAATTTTTTTCTCTCTCTCTTTTTGTTTTTTCTTTTCTCTTTCACTTTTCCTCTAATTCGAATCTCACACACAAGCAAATTATTCTGGATTCAAATTTTTTCTTTGTGGCATTTTGTGTGGTTTTTATTTTGCTTTTTATCTCTTTAGCATTTCCCCAAAGACCGTCTCTTCATTCTATAGTTTTTGTGCCACTAAATACAATAAAATTTTTATTTTGTTACTGCATTTTTTCCATTTCTCTTACACTATTTCTCTCATTCAACCATCATTTACAAACAAATTATTTTATTCTTGATCCAAATTTTTCCTTCTGGCATTTTGTGTTCTTGCCTTGTTTTTGCCTTTTTGTCACTCCCACCCAACCCAGGCCTTTTGTTTTATATATTTTTGTTCCACTTAGAACAATAGAACTTTCAGTTTTTCATTCCATTTTCTCAAAAAAAATTTTTATCAGCTCTTATTAGTGTTATTAACAATACCACTCTCAAATCCCATTAAAGAAAAAGAAATCAAATATCATGGATACAAAAGACAGTGATGTAGCTCAGATAAGTGAGAAAAAATCTATAGAAAAATATTTCAATAGCTTAGAAACCTTGGAGTTAAATGACAGAGAATTTAAAATTGAAGTCCTAAAAATACTCAGGGATATACAAGAAAGCACAAAAAGGCAATTTAGGAAGCTCAGAAAGCAATTCAATGAACAGAAAAAATACTTCACCAAGGAAATTGAAACTATAAAAAGAAATCAAACAGAGATGAAAAACTGAATTCATGAACTGAAAAATGAGGTAACAAGCTTAGCTACCAAAAGAGGCCAGATAGAGGAGAGAATTA